>OY754310.1:53860784-54460784 GCA_963573325.1 Astragalus glycyphyllos | reverse complement strand
AATAGAAAACCAAACAATAATAACAAGAACAAGAATAATGGGGCATAAATAAGTAAAGAGATAAGGGAAAGAAGAACACCGCGATTTTTCGAGGTTCGGATTGAAATCCTACTCCTCGGCCTCCGGCTTTCCAACCTTTGGACTTTGGGAAAATAACACTATAATGGTGAAGATGCTTCTTCAAAGTCTTACAACTCACGCCACTTTACAGCAACAACAAAACCTCTCAATTTCCCCAATTGAGAACCCGAGCTCCCCGCTTAGGATTTCTACGATCCAATCTCCCCGATCGAACCACCCAAGAAACACTTTCCCAGGATTTCACAACAATACCAAACGCCAAGTGATAAGATGAATACAATTGAAACTATGATCGATTAATCAAGCAAAATAACCATAAGAGTTGAGAGAGATGATATGATGATGAAAACCCTAGAAATTTGATTGAGAACCGAAGAAGATGATCAGATATTGAAAGGGATCGTTCTCAAGTTTTGGTTTCACGTTGTTTCAAGTTTTGCGGCTCTGTGAAATGTTTTTCGTTTTCTCTCTCTATGTGTGTCGTGAAAACCCTTGCTTTTCTATTTATATCACTTAAGAAAATATGACCGTTGAAACACTTTTTAGCACAATTGTGATAAGTGAGAAATCGATTGATTGCTTAAAAGAAAGAGAAGAGAAATCGATTTAGTGCTTCCAAAAACACAAGATAGAAATCGATTTTGTGCTTAAATAAAGGAAACAAAAAATCGATTGTTCTCCTTAAAAGAATGAGTGAGAAATCGATTTTGCACTTAATGAAGGAAGTAGACAATCGATTGTTAGCTTTATAAAAATAAGGAAGGCAAGCTACAAGAGACAAGCCACAAATCGATTTCTTGCTTGAATGGCATAGGCTAGAAATCGATTTCTAGCTTGAATGAAATAGGTTGGAAATCGATTTTCCTCTTTAAAAACACAAAGTCATCAATCGATTGTTTTCTTTCCAAAACAAGTTCTTTTAAAACAATCAAGAAGTGGGAATCGATTGTTGGCTTTTAAAAGGAAGAGAGAAATCGATTCATTGCTTTAAAACTAAGTGGGAATCGATTTCTAGCTTTATGTACCATATCAAGAATCGATTCTTTACTTCAAAAACAAATTCTTTTTAAAACACTAACTCATGAATCTATTTTCTTTAAAAAAACAACAATTCAAGACTCAAACTATTTCTTTAAAAAACACTTTGTGCCTAACCTAATTAAACATGGTTTTATATAAAATATTTTTCCAAGACAGTTCAATTTTAAAAGATCATCTCTCAACTACGAATGTTATAAGACTTGGGTAATACGATCTTACATGAGTCCTACGCAAAGCGATATAAGCCTTCAATGCTTGAGCAGCTTTTCGTAATATAAGTCTTCAATGCTTGAGCAGCTTTTCGTCCGAGCTTCTACAACTTTGAGTCAGCTTCCGAAGCTCTCTTGTTCAACACCCTGCGCTCTTATATTTTTCCTGCGCTTTACCTCAAGTAAATTATCAGTAACTTGTAATTTGTTATCATTCAAAACAAGGAATGTTTGCCCTTGGCACAACAAACTCCCCCTTTTTGATGATAACAAATTACCTTAGCATAGGGAGGCGATAAACAAGAAACATTAGCATATGCTCCTCCTAAGCGTAAGCGAAAAAAATTATAAAAATAAACATACATAGCAGAAAACAATTATATAGCAGTTATTTCTCCCCCTTTGTTTTCATCAAAAAGGAGGGAATCACATAGCACATAATCGCGTAATCACAAACTGGAAAAATCAAGCATACCTAGCTCTCTCCGGATTTTACAAAATTGAGCTTCGGCTAGAGGTTTCGTGAATATGTCAGCTAGTTGGTCATTGGTGCCTACAAATTTTAATTCTATGCTCCCCCTAGAAACATGATCTCTAATAAAATGATGTCTTATTTCTATGTGCTTAGTTCTAGAGTGTTGGATGGGATTCTTTGCAATATTGATAGCACTAGTGTTATCACATAAGACAGGCACATTTTCATATAACAAACCAAAATCTTCCAAAGTCTGTTTCATCCACAAAACTTGTGCGACGCAATTTCCAACCGCCACGTATTCGGCTTCAGCGGTGGACAAAGCAACACTGTTCTGTTTCTTACTAGACCAGGAAGTCAAACAAGGGCCTAGAAAATGGCAGGTTCCACTAGTACTTTTTCTATCTAAGGTACAACCAGCAAAATCAGCATCAGAAAAACCGACCAAATCAAAGTGACTCGATTTCGGGTACCACAATCCGAAGTCTGTGGTTCCCTTAACATATCTAAGAATCCGTTTTACAGCTTTTAAATGTGATTCTTTTGGACATGCTTGAAATCGAGCACACAAGCACACAACAAACATAATATCGGGTCGAGATGCAGTTAAATATAAGAGACTACCGATCATACCTCGATACATAGTTTCATTAACTGGTTTACCTTGTTCATCCTTGTCCAATTTTGTTGCAGTCGCCATTGGAGTACCAATCACCTTTGCATCACTCATGCCAAATTTCTTTAGTAACTCCTTTGAGAACTTAGTTTGACTGATGAATATTCCATCTTTCATTTGTTTCACTTGAAGTCCCAAAAAGAAGTTCAACTCCCCCATCATGCTCATTTCAAATTCACTAGTCATCATGTCAGAAAACTCCTTGCACAAATCATCATTAGTAGACCCAAAAATAATATCATCGACATAAATTTGAACTACAATAAGATGTTTGCCTTTGGTTTTAAGGAATAAGGTAGAATCAATCTTACCCTTTTTTGAAACCGTTTGCAATTAAATGTTTGCTTAGTCTCTCATACCAAGCTCTAGGGGCTTGTTTTAATCCATAAAGGGCTTTGTCAAGTTTAAAAACATAATCTGGATTTTCAAAATCTTCAAAACCAGGGGGTTGTTTTACATATACTTCCTCTTCTAAAAATCCATTGAGGAAGGCACTTTTGACATCCATTTGGTGTAGCTTGAAATCCATGTGACTAGCAAAGGCTAGTATTATACGAATGGATTCCAACCTGGCCACTGGAGCAAAAGTTTCTTCAAAATCCACCCCTTCAATTTGATTATAACCTTGAACAACTAAACGACTTTTGTTTAATAAAATAATACCATTTTCATCAAGTTTGTTGCGAAAAACCCATTTAGTCCCTATGATAGTTCTATCAACAGGTTTTTCAACTAAATGCCAAACTTTGTTTCGTTTAAATTGTTCAAGTTCTTTTTGCATTGACACAACCCATTCTGGATCACCTAGAGCCTCTTTTATGTTACTAGGAACTATTTGAGAGACAAAAGCACTATGAAAGCATAAAAGATTAAGAGAAGAACGAGTTGTTACCCCCTTTGATGGACTACCAATAATTTGCTCCATGGGATGATCTCGAACTGATTTCCATGTCTTGGGCACATCATCATGTGTTCTTCCATGGAGATGATCATCAGTGTCTTGGGGCTCTCGTTCCATTTCAACTATTTCTTGAGGTTCTGCTTGCACCTCCTTTTCTTTGTCACTTTCATTATTTGGTTCAGGCATTCTGCTTTTGATCACTTCAACAAACTCATCCTCATCATCAACTTTCTTTGCAAGAGGGTTAGTCTCATCAAAAGAAACATGTATTGACTCTTGCATGCATTTATCAATTTTATTATAAACAATATATGCTCTACTATGACTTGAATAACCCATAAAAATACCTTCAGTTGATTTAGCATCAAATTTACCCAATTTATCCTTTGTATTTAAAATATAGCACTTACTTCCAAAAACTTTGAAGTATGAAATGTTTGGAGCTCTACCATTCCACAGCTCATATGGCGTCTTGTTAAGCGATGGCCTTAGATACACCCGATTTAGCACGTGGCAAGCTGTATCAACAGCGTGTCCCCAAAAGTACTTAGGAAGGTTATGCTCATTTAGCATTGTTCTACACATCTCTTGTATGGTCCTATTTTTCCTTTCCACCACGCCGTTTTGTTGAGGAGTCCTTGGGGCTGAAAAGTTGTGATGAATTCCATACTTTTCACACCAAGTTTTGAATGAAGAGTTTTCGAACTCTCCTCCATGATCACTTCTAATCTCCTTGATAGCTAAGTTTTTCTCATTCTGTAATTTTCTGCACAACTTAGCAAACTCGTTAAAAGCATCACCTTTTTTAGCAAGTAAAATAGCCCAAGTGTATCTAGAATAATCATCAACAATTACAAAAACATATTTGGCTCCTCCTAGACTTACAACATCAATTTCTCCAAATAAATCAAGATGTAACAATTCAAGCACATTTTTGGTAGAAATAACTGGTTTAGATTTGAAAGAAGTTTTATGCATCTTACCCAATTGACATGCATCACATAACTGTCCTTTTTCATATTTAAGCTTGGGTAAGCCTCTAACATGTTCATTTGCACATAATTTAGATAGAAGTTCCATACTCGCATGTCCTAAGCGTCTATGCCACAAATTCACATCATCAAGTAGAGAAGGCATGCATACAATATCATCACTAACAGTGTCAAAATCAACATAATAAACATTGTTTTCACGAAAACCGACAATGTGAAAATTTGAAGCTTCATGAACAATAACACATTTATTTTTTGAGAAATACACATCAAAGTCATTATCACATAGTTGACTTACGCTCAATAAATTAAATTTCACACCATCAACCAGTAAAGCATTTTTAATTTTGATTGTGTTTTCCTTACCCACACAACCTTTACCTATAACTCGAGCAGTTTCATTGTTGGCAAACTTCACAGATCCACTAGCTTTGTTACTCAATTTCAAGAAGAGTGAAGCATCACCAGTCATATGCCTTGAACATCCACTGTCAACCATCCACACATTTTTCTTTTTGGATGACTGACATACCTGCGAAAATAACATCAAAAGCTAGTACGAGGTACCCAAACTTTGTTGGGTCCATGGGGGTTAGTTCTCAGGGGGTTTGTTTTCACAATCCACCTTGGTTTCTTGCAAGCAGGTATAAGAGTACCAAGCTCACATAATCTACGAATAGGGCATCTAAGAGAATTATGATTTCCTTTTTGACAATAAGTGCAAGAGAAAGAGGTAGGTGTTTTATTACTTGAAGAAGCAGCTACAAATACCAAATCCTTTTTCTTTAAATTAGAGAGGCTGGAATTACCTTTATAACCAATACCTCTTCTATCAGCATATTCATGTTGAGAGTGTAGTAACTTGGTTAAGGTATTTTCACCAACCTCAAACCTTTTTAAAGACTCTTTTAAATTTTCATTTTCAGCCTTAATTTTTTCAAAAATTTGTTTAAGCTCAAGAAATTCAAGGTTGAAAGGTTTAGCATTTTGTAGCTCATTTTTCAACTTAGCTACTTCATTCTCAAGAGTCTTGATTTGAGTAGTCATGCTTTTGTTGCTCTTTTTCAGATTCTTAGATTTTATCAAAAGATTTTCATGTTTATAATAAAGAGCTTCAAAAGCTTCATTCAAATCTTGACAACTGCTTTCATCATCACAAGAATCATCGAAATTTGAAAAAGAATGGTTAGAATTTGTTACCTTAGTTGCGTCACTGGCCATGAGACAAGCAAGCTTTGAAGCAGTCACTTCTTCATCTATTTCACTGTCACTGCTTAGATTGTCCCATGTATCATTCGGAGAATAATCTGCTGTAAGACCAACGACATTTGCAACTTCCTCTTCATCTTCCGTTTCACCTTCAGTTTCGGTGTCATCCCATGTAGCCTTCATTGCTTTCTTCTTTGGGTATTTGTTCTTTAGCTTTGGACAATTTACTTTAAGGTGACCCGGTTTGTTGCATTCAAAACATCTTGGTTGGTCGTCTCCTTTCTCTTGACTGTCTCCTTTGTAATACCCGGGCTTCTTAGAAAAATCACCTTTCCTTAACTTGTTGAACCTCATGAATTTTTTGAATTTTTTGGCAAGCATAACCATGTCTTCTTCATCAGATTCTTCATCAGATTCAACCACTTTCTTTCCCGTTTTAGAATTTTTCGCAGCTGCAAGAGCAAGAGACCTCTTTTCTTTTACCGCTTCTTTTTCTTGAGTTTTCTTAGCACCCAAAACCACCTCAAAAGCTAGTAGTGACCCAATCAAGTCTTCGGTAGGCAAAGTACCAATATCCTTGGCTTCAGTGATAGCACAAGTCTTAGGAAAAAATTCACCAGTTAACGAAGCAAGTATCTTCCCATTCAAGTCCTTTGTAGAATACTTTTTCCCAAGTGCTCTCAAGTTGTTTACAATCAAATTCAACCTTTGATGCATAGCAGCGACAGTTTCACCTTCCTTCATCTTGAAAGCTTCATACTCAGAAGTGAGAACTCTGATTTTGGTGTCTTTCACTTGACTTGTACCTACATGAGTTGCTTCTAGACAATCCCAGATTTCTTTTGCAGTCTGACAACCTTTTACCCTTCCATACTCTTCTTCACAAAGTGCTAGATGTAGAATATTCATAGCTTTGGCATTCAGAGAGATCTTGTCAAGTTCGGACTTTCTTAACTCGCTCAAGTCAATAGTATAGATGTCCTCAACAGGTACTTCTTCAGCTTTACCAGTTGCTTGAGTTTTTGTAGAATCACCAGCAGCAGTATCACCTGGTTTTGTAATTTTGATCTTCATCGGTGTGAGCGGTCCATCTATAATGATTCTCCACAACGTGAAATCTATAGCCTGCACATGATATTTCATTCGACTACTCCAGTAGTCGTAATTAGTTCCATCAAACAAAGGTGGCCTATTAAAAGACATCCCCTCTTTAATAAAAGACCCCATGATCAGAAAAATGCGAGATGTTAAGCTCTATATGCAGTTACCTGCTTTGATACCAATTGTTGGACTAAACGATAACCTTAGAGGGGGGGGTGAATAAGGTTATAGGCTAAAAATCATTCTTTTTTTGTGTTTTCAAAGTTGTTTAATGCTAGTTTAAAAAACAAATGCGGAAAAGGTTTATATGCTAGCAATTTGCGCAAGCTATTATAGAGATATAGCAACAATGATGAATTTTACAGTAACACAAAATCCACTTAACTGTAATATAGAGATTGCAACACAGTAACAATGAGTATACTAATAGTGCAAATCAAAACAACTAACAAAAATATAAATTTCAATAGTTGTAATAACAATTCAACAGTAATTTCAATTTCGATAGTTATAATAACAATTCAACAGTTAACGCTATAATAGAAAACCAAACAATAATAACAAGAACAAGAATAATGGGGCATAAATAAGTAAAGAGATAAGGGAAAGAAGAACACCGCGATTTTTCGAGGTTCGGATTGAAATCCTACTCCTCGGCCTCCGGCTTTCCAACCTTTGGACTTTGGGAAAATAACACTATAATGGTGAAGATGCTTCTTCAAAGTCTTACAACTCACGCCACTTTACAGCAACAACAAAACCTCTCAATTTCCCCAATTGAGAACCCGAGCTCCCCGCTTAGGATTTCTACGATCCAATCTCCCCGATCGAACCACCCAAGAAACACTTTCCCAGGATTTCACAACAATACCAAACGCCAAGTGATAAGATGAATACAATTGAAACTATGATCGATTAATCAAGCAAAATAACCATAAGAGTTGAGAGAGATGATATGATGATGAAAACCCTAGAAATTTGAT
The DNA here is from genome assembly GCA_963573325.1 of Astragalus glycyphyllos. Taxonomy (NCBI): domain Eukaryota; kingdom Viridiplantae; phylum Streptophyta; class Magnoliopsida; order Fabales; family Fabaceae; genus Astragalus; species Astragalus glycyphyllos. The sequence goes on along the minus strand of OY754310.1, from coordinate 54,453,116 downwards.
TGAGAACCGAAGAAGATGATCAGATATTGAAAGGGATCGTTCTCAAGTTTTGGTTTCACGTTGTTTCAAGTTTTGCGGCTCTGTGAAATGTTTTTCGTTTTCTCTCTCTATGTGTGTCGTGAAAACCCTTGCTTTTCTATTTATATCACTTAAGAAAATATGACCGTTGAAACACTTTTTAGCACAATTGTGATAAGTGAGAAATCGATTGATTGCTTAAAAGAAAGAGAAGAGAAATCGATTTAGTGCTTCCAAAAACACAAGATAGAAATCGATTTTGTGCTTAAATAAAGGAAACAAAAAATCGATTGTTCTCCTTAAAAGAATGAGTGAGAAATCGATTTTGCACTTAATGAAGGAAGTAGACAATCGATTGTTAGCTTTATAAAAATAAGGAAGGCAAGCTACAAGAGACAAGCCACAAATCGATTTCTTGCTTGAATGGCATAGGCTAGAAATCGATTTCTAGCTTGAATGAAATAGGTTGGAAATCGATTTTCCTCTTTAAAAACACAAAGTCATCAATCGATTGTTTTCTTTCCAAAACAAGTTCTTTTAAAACAATCAAGAAGTGGGAATCGATTGTTGGCTTTTAAAAGGAAGAGAGAAATCGATTCATTGCTTTAAAACTAAGTGGGAATCGATTTCTAGCTTTATGTACCATATCAAGAATCGATTCTTTACTTCAAAAACAAATTCTTTTTAAAACACTAACTCATGAATCTATTTTCTTTAAAAAACAACAATTCAAGACTCAAACTATTTCTTTAAAAAACACTTTGTGCCTAACCTAATTAAACATGGTTTTATATAAAATATTTTTCCAAGACAGTTCAATTTTAAAAGATCATCTCTCAACTACGAATGTTATAAGACTTGGGTAATACGATCTTACATGAGTCCTACGCAAAGCGATATAAGCCTTCAATGCTTGAGCAGCTTTTCGTAATATAAGTCTTCAATGCTTGAGCAGCTTTTCGTCCGAGCTTCTACAACTTTGAGTCAGCTTCCGAAGCTCTCTTGTTCAACACCCTGCGCTCTTATATTTTTCCTGCGCTTTACCTCAAGTAAATTATCAGTAACTTGTAATTTGTTATCATTCAAAACAAGGAATGTTTGCCCTTGGCACAACACTCTCTTCCTTCCCCAAACCCTAAAAATCAAAGCAAAACACAAACTCACCCTGCCTCTCTTCCTCCCTTGAACCCTAAAAATTAAAAGTTCTCTAACTTCGAACTTGCCCTCTTTCTCTCAGACCCAACGATTTGCGAATGGAAAATCGGAGTTCAGCAATTTCACGCAGCTGAGGTAGTTTGGAAGGCGGCGATTTCACGCACTAAAGCAAGGTTTCTTTACGATTTCTAGAATCGTCTCTCTCTGGTTCGTCTCCCTCTCTCTCTCCAACGATTTCCTTTACTTGTTATCAATGATTCATCTATTTTAGCCCTTTTTTGTGTTCTCTCTCTACAACAATTGTTTATGTTTCTTCCTTTCTTAATAACTGAAAATAAGAAACTGTGCTCCAAATATGTGAGATCTGTCTAGCTTGAGTGATTAAAAAAGGAACAATTATGTGAGGAAATTATATGATAAACACTATAGGAATTTAATCATTTATTATGAGAGGAAAAAAAGGAATGAGAGGGAAATGCTATATTATAATATGCTTCAACAGTTTTGAGCATTACAATGGTTTTTGGAAAAGATTTCTGTTAATCAAAGTTTTTGGAAAAGATAAGGCTTTTGGAAAAGATTTCTGTTAATCATAGCCTTGTGATGTTTTTCATTTTCTACTAAAATACTTGTTTAAGTTTGAGTGACAAATTCTTTGAGGAATCAATTGATTAATATATGAATTATGAAGCACTGATGCATGACTCAACTTTTTGCACCTTAGGCTCTCAATTTAAAGCTTGATGGACTGAAGGACTCATATTATTTTTTTTAATTTTTTTGCTCTTTCATGTGGAACCCCTCTGCGTCTATGCTCTAGTTTTCATATATATGTTTTAACAGTTGTATTAAGAGTAGAATGCATGTTTGCTGCACCTTCTGGATCTCTTGCATCTGATAATTATGAGCATTTGAATTTGGGTTGATCATGGAGTAGTCTCTTTCATGTTCTTGTGGTTGAGTGTTACACAAGATAGGTATATTGGCAATAAGTTGTGACTCATCCCAACTAAAACTATCCATAATGAAGTGAAGCTAAGAGAGATCTAATTGAAAGTTGAATGACAAAATGATAACCAAAATAACAGAATCATTTTGATTATACTGATTGTGTGTGTGTTTGTTCAAGAGAAGCTTATATAGATAAGAATGTGATCATTCTGATTATACTGATTGTGGAAGAGAGGTACTTATATATGGAAGCTTATATAGACTGTGATCGTTCAGTATGATAACATCTCTAGTATTAGGCAATTTCAATTGGAGTTTTGGTCACTCGTATCAGCATTGAGCACTGGTATTAACTCTAGGGGAACAGACTTTTTTGTATTCAATTTTAGTGGTACTACTGTAATATATTACAAAAACAGATCACACTAATTTTACTATTAAACTTGGGTTCTTAGGTTATGTTGCTTTTGAGTTGTTGGAAGACAAACTACTAGGTGACCTTCTAGCGACGAGAATTGAGGAAAGATCTTTGCTCATCAGGCATGCTTCAATTTAATGTTGAGTGTTTTACGGTGACAGCCTCTCACCTAATTCTATATGTCAAACTACAACTTTTGTCATGTTATGTTATTTATAGATCTCTATTTGGAAGAAAGGTTGTGTGGAATGCCTTTTGCCTCTTAACAAGCATGTCTTAAGTTGCTTCTATATGTGGTGTGATTGAATTATTTTTGTTAGTTTGCCTACTACTATGATGTTTGAATTATTATTCAAATCAATATTCAATATTCAGTGTGCTTAATTCCACTAATTGTGCAACTTATGCATATTAATTTTCTCTATTTTGTGGCAACACAGAGGTTCTTGAGCTGGTAGACATATGCATATTCACTTAGTTTCTCTATTTTGTGGCAACATAGAGGTTCTTGAGTATATAGTGTTTGGGCAACTATATCCGAGAGTATCCACAAAAGTGAGACACAGACAAAAGAATTAGATTTTCTGCTATAGTTATTTTGATAGCTATTATGATTGCATGTCTGCTAATGCCTAATCAAGTGTCAATTGTGTGATAATTAATTGTGAGGCCTCAAGGGTGGAGAGGATTGAAGCTAATGCATAAGTTGACTGCATGCCTGCTATATGTTATTTTGGTAGCTATTATGACTGCATGTCTGTTTATGCATTTTTTGCTTGGTTTTGTTGTAGCATTTGATTTTTTAATTGAGTGTTGTTATATTGCATTAATCGGATTTTCGTTACTTTTGTAGGAAAGTAATGAAGGTAAATTTGAAGGTGTTGATGACTTGGATGAAGAAGAGTGTGAAGACAATGTTTTTTGCAATATGGGGATAAACTTTTTTTGTACTTAATTATATCGTTTAAAATACATTAAATACTTGAACCTTATCTTGGTTTTAGTTTATAATGACAGTCTTTTTGGTTAAGAATTGATTACTCATACATAGTTGGCATTTCTTTTAAATTGTTTTTGTTTTAGGTACAACTTAATGTACCGTTTGAAATGATTTGAACTAAAAAATAGTTTTCTGGTGATGTTATTGATACCATGATATCCATCATAACAAAGAACGGTTTGTTGGTGTTGTCAATGACAACAACGGTTTTATTCGATAAACGAAAACAAAAATGATTAGGCAACAGTTTTACAGTGTTGTCATATCTGGCAACGGTTTTTGAGTGTTGCCATATCTAGCAACGGTTTCTAAGTGTTGCCATAACTTGCAACGGTTTATGCCCGTTGCCATTGTGGGAAAATCAAAACCGTTGCGTTTAAGTTAACAATGGCAACGGTTTTAGGTCTGCGTTGCCTTTGGTGACCAAAAACCGTTGCCTATAGTTTAGGCAACGCCTGCAGAAACAATGGTTTCAAAACCGTTGCCAAAAGTAAAGGCAACGGTTTTTTGGCTTTTCGCAACGGTTTTCAGGCGTTGCCTTTTGGTCAAAATGTTGTAGTGATCTATTGGTGAAGGATGTTGTTGTAAGGATTTTGAGATTCAGTGCTTAATATTTATTTCATTTTAATGGTTTTAATTCTTTCTGTATCAATTTCATATCCGTAATTCTTGTTGCAAATTTGGTTTGTGTTTTGCTTCATTACTCAAACTCTATAATTTGCTTATGTGATTTGTTTTATGATTCAGTTTTGCTTAATCACTTAATCATAATTTTGTTTTGCAACTTTCATTATTCAAACTATTCTATCGCTTGTTTAATTTAGTTTGAATTAGAATAGTTTGAATAGGAATTGATAGAGCCTAGACGCTTGTTTATAGAATTGATAGAATTCAGTTATGACGTTACTTGTGTTACTGTCGCTTGTTCACTATTACAATTGATTGAACACACTGTTTTGACGCTTGCTTTAAAACGATGCGAATTCGTAAAAACTGGCTGACCCTTGTTCACTTAGGTTATGATCAATCAAGAATTATCAAACATGTACACAAATCTTTATTTTAGAATCGATGATAAATCCATGAAACGCACCTGAAACCAATGGATTGATTGTCTCTCTAAATTGTTGAACTCCCTTAAACAGAACCTGTATTCAATAAAACTCCCTTTTTATTGTTTATTTTGGTTACTGATTTTGGTAATTTCAAAATTTAGAGGTCCTCGAGAGACGACCAAGGTCTCTTACCTTGATACTATATTTACTTTTTTTAATTATTTTGACCCGTGTACGACCGCTGATCACAAGCCCAACTCCACTAGGGAACAACATCCATAGGTGAGTTATTCACTCTTTTCCTTTAATTATTGACAATGTAATGAGTGAATGCCATGAACTGTTGATATTATTGACAGTATGAATGCATGCATGTTGGTTTGAATGCTTGAAAAAGAACATGTTCAAAATGAGTTAAATGATTGTTGTGAATCTTGGAATTTGCTTGTTTGATGATTGTTGTGAACATGTCCAACCGTTACACTTATATCCCTGTTTGTAATTTTGGTTCTTAAGGATAAGTTGATGTTTAGTCAACTATCGAACTGCTATAACATCTATCGCGTCGCACATCTTAAATGTCAAATTACCTCCCAAGTCACTTTTTTAATATTGAAAATTAAATTTAAATAATAAAAATTAAACCAAAACACAGGTGCTTCTAGAGTGAGGGAGCAAATCAAATCTCTCATCGGTAAACCACTAAAATTGACCGCAGGATATTGCGTAAAATTTTATGAGTGACTGAGATTGAATCAATCAGTATTAAATCTCAATCGTCGATAAATTTTTATACTACATCCTACGATCATATTTATTGGTTCACCGACGATGGATTTAATTTGCTCCATCACCCTAGAAACACCCCAAAACACAAATAGAATTAAAAGCATATTTTTGAATAACCCATCATTAAAATTTTAAATTAAAACATAAAAGGTGATTTACCAAGGTAGTTTTCATGGTAAGTACTAAATACCAATATCTCCTAGCTGATCATCAACTTAACACAATTTTTTTTTAAATAATTCAAACAAACATAAAAATTAGAAACCAAAATTTAATAAAAAATATACTAAAAAATTAAAATAAAAACCTCATACTTTTTAGAATCCGTAAGACAGCTCACCTAACAAATGTCAAAATTATTAGACTGAATGTTATGTCTCGAGTTCTCCGAACCTCACAATTGTGTGTGAATTTCTAATAGTAATCACCACCCCCTCTAAAAAAAACATTAGAAAGAATTCTCACATTAAATTATTCAAATCCTCACATAACTTTTCATTAAATTATTCAAACACCCCCTTCCATATATACAGGGCAGGTTTGGATCCCTTATTAAAAACAAGCCAAGCCATTGCTCTTTATCAAAAAAAATAAAACAAAGCATTGCTCCCTCATAAAAAAACCAGCGCATTGCTCACTCTCAAAAGCCTTTTCTTCTCCCTCTCCATCCCGCCGGCTCCATCCTCCCTCTTCCGGCGGCATCAACTGCGACTCTTCAAATTCTGCTTTTAAAAGGTACTCTTCTTTCGTTCTGTCTTTATCTCTGAAGAAATTATAGTTCGTAGGTTTTCACTCCCACCCCTTCATACTTCACTGGTGCTCGAGTTTTCTGTTAACTCGTTATTAATTGAACTGATTTTGAACTATGTAATTGAACTCCCAATGGAATTGATTGATTGTAATTTCTATGATAAACGCCATTTAGATGGGCATATGAGAAAGCCCTCACCGCTTTTTGCAAAAAATTGTATCGATAGATACAGTGTGTGTAGGTAGTGTTTACGTTTTAGGTAGGCTATAGTGGAACCTTGAAAGAATTAGGGTTTTTGGTGCAATTCATATTTGGCATTTTTGAAGGGAACGTATATTAAACTTTTCAGTTATTTAATCTGTAAAAGGAAGACTTAAATGGAGATCCTTTTTGCAGTTATAAAAACAAATTGTGAGTAGATTATAAGTTTGGTGAGAATAAGAGATGTTTTTTTGGGTACCTGATAGGAGGACTAAGTTATTTCTCTCTCAAGTTAATAATTTTCATAAATATCAAGGCAATCTGTAATTATAGGCTGTACCTTTTGTTATATATCAAAACAATAATTATATTCATTAAGGATAAATGTGATCATCAATTATTATACCCATTGACAGTTGAGGTAATAGTTTCCATAAAATGCTATATTAGAAATGAATAAGTTAAAATAAACATTATGGACAGTATTTCATTGACTAGATATTTAAGAAAATTATGAATGAAATCTTACCTTTTCTCGAACAAGTTTGGAATCAAATTTTGTTTTATGTTGACATGTGGGACTCCATAGATGAGAAGGGTAGACTTCATTTACTCAACAAATGCTTATGGTATAGTTATGTCCTTTGGGTAGATATTGAAGATGTTTAAGCAAAGTTATGAAATGAATTCGTTTCATGGCTTGATTTTTCTTAAGAAACATAAATTGCAAGAAGCATGGGCTCAATTCATTGACAAGTCAATGAGCTGAAAATGAGCCGAACTTGAGCTTTCACACGTTTGAGTCATTATAATCATACATATACATAAATAAATACATGCATGGGGTATATCTCGTGAGTGTGAGATGTAAAAAGGCTTATTCTCGAGACAATACAATCATACATCATGGGTGGTCAAAAGTGTTATACTTAGCCCGTGTTTGGATTGGCGTCTAGAGTGGTAGACGCGAGCCTTGAGCTGACCTTGTCGTGAAATTTTATAGGCTACAAACTGTAGCTTCTTCGTGGACGAGGAAATTCTTCCGCAAGTTTATATCATCGTGGAGTTCCCACCGCCAATCCAAACACCACTTAAACATAATCTTGACCATCTGTTTATGTTGTATGGTCAAGATTCACTCTTCACGAGAGCGTGCTCCGTTCCAAATTTCAACGTACTTCCTAATAGAGGAAGCTTATTTGATGAGATTGTGAAAAGAGTTGATGTTAACCACACATGGATGATAAGCAAGTAAAACTAATCTTGACCATCCATGTATCATAGTAACATCAACATCAATTCCGCGCATGCTTTTGTTCTGTAAGCCTCCTATTTACATGTAGCTATTTGTTAACAGTAATATAATTATAATAATGTGCTAATTTAATATGTTAGCATTATATTTATTTTTGGTCTGATCACTTTATTTTTTACCGAAGTAGATGTCCGAAATTTGACTGGATTGTGAATACTAGCCTTGCTCATTTACCACAAAGGCTCAAGTAAGTCGAGCCTCGTTATTTGACTCACCTCGAGCACCATGTGAACTTGAGATGATTGGAGTTTGAAGCTTGAACCCAGAAAATAAGCTTAACTTCTTAGTTCTTATTAGCTGAGCCTAGTGGAGCTCATTTTACCTGTACTAATTTCCGGTTGTGGAAAGTTACAAAGTTCATGGTTCATCATGGTGCATAATATGGGTAGAGCTATCATTTGACATTTTGTGATAGGGTTGGATTGAACTTAGTTGGAATGGAATTTGTGCTTTGGGTAGGATTAGCAGCATTGATTGTACCTACGCATTTAGAGAAAATTGGACTTCAATATTTAAATGGAATCTCTATCATTAGACTTGCTATGAGGTCAAATTGTTTTCGTGGCTTCTCTTTGGTGTTCACTGTTATATATGGATTATTTTAAAATGACTCTTTTGTAGATATGGTCAATGATTGGTGGATTCTTTTATAATCAATTTTTCTATTTTTTGGTCTTTTTAAAGTGCTTTATCAAGGAGGATTGTTTTTCCCCTTCCCTTTGATATCTTTCTCTCTTTCTGATTAAGTTTCTCTATTTCTTAGAACAAAAAACATAGCCAAAAGCCCAAAACTATCTACTATTAATACCAGCTACCAAAAGAAAGAGTTGCGTAGGCGGTTTTTGACATACTAGGTTAAAAGAATAAAATAAATTTATTGGTACTCACAATCCATCTGTGTGGCTTAATGGAAATAGCATCTTTGGTATGCACTAAGGAGCGTGTCAGTCTTTCAAAAAAACCAATTAAAAAAATAAAATGTGACTAGAGACGGTTTGCACGTTGCAAATCCAGACAATAAAAAGACCAAATCATGTTTTGTCATACTAATATGCATAACAACAATCACTATCAGAGTCTTTTTGCACTATGTAAGGTCAAATGACGCGGAATATTCTTATCATGTTGATATTTATAGCTGATTTTAAATGTAGCCTAAAAATCTAACCTACTTAAATATTCCATTAACTATATAACCGGACAGGTGGATGGTAAAGATAGAAAAATTTGCACTTTTTATTAATCACATCACATTTATGAGTACGTGGCAGAACTGGAGTTAGAGTTGGGGCAAGCTGTAGTTAAATGGCAAAAACTGTGCAAATGTGAGATAGATGTACTTGTTGAAACGATATTGGGTATTGGAAGATTCAATAAGACCTTTGCTTTAGCTATGCCCTAGTGAACCAACCCCTCTATCTCTGCCAGCCACTCTTTCTCTCTCCCCCTCCCCGTGTGTTAAGTACTTAAGTTGGCTGCGAAGCAACGCACGCAGATATTGCAAGTAGCTAGCCTACAGCATCCAGGTCGGTATCATATTTCGTTGGTGATCAAGTTGGAAATGATGTAAAATACCTAGGGTTTCCTTTTTTCCCAATCCGAACCGTGAACTTCCCATGATTAGGTTTGTGCGACCTAATTTGTGATATTAAATTAAGACATAGTGGTACGAGTTATGAACTCATTTCTTTTGTTCTTTTTGTATTATCTTTTATTAGACGGAAAAGAAGATATTTTGCATAATCTTCTTGGTTAGGAAACTCTACAGAGGGTATCAATGCATGCCAGAGATTGTTTAAAAGAGGTGCAGCCTTTTAGGTGGTTTCACACCAAAAAATAAAATAAATGATGCGGCTATTTATTCTGCAAAAGTTGTATTTTAAATTGTTTAAATGTATGCGGACAATACATAGCTGATATCCCGAAGGAGGACATGGCTGTAGCACCTAGCAAAATTTTAGTGATGACAAATGGCGAGTTTTTTTTTGGCATTAGACAAGCCTAATTTCTTCTCATACTAAAATTTTCCCTTTAGTGAAATTTGTAATAACCTAACATATCGCTTAAATTAATGGAAAATATCTTGAGAATGTATGTTCTGTTGACTTTTTTTTGTAGTTGTGATTTGGCTCAACCATGACCACATATAGCATTATAACTTTAATCTCCTTAAATTATCACCGAAGTGCAGAGAGAAGGGAAGTTATAGATCTGAAACCTTGATTGCCCCTCCTTCCCATTTTTTCCAAATCTACACCTTTTTTATACTGAGTCTTGAACTGAGTAGTGAATAGTTGAATTCTAGCTTTGAAGACGTGTCATGAGTGTGAGATGATAATTGACTAAGATCTAAGTTTTCGGGACCTATTGGTTAATTTGAATTAACATTGTAGCTACTACACCTTTGCATGGATAGGTCGTTCGTTAAAAGCAAAGTCGTGAGTAAGTTAATATTTTCTTTTGGAGTAGTTGATGCTTTGAAGGTGGAAAGGGGAATATCATCATTTAAATCTTTAAGACATTACTTTCTGATGCTATCACAAACTAGCTGCATTTCATCCCAAAGTGTGATTTAACGACTATCTTGTGCTTACTCATGCCTACTGAATTACTGATTACTTTTGCTGTATATATGTCTCTTATTTTACAGATTCATTTTGCCGACACATGCCAATTCTGTCTTCATAATTTTTTTTTTAAGAATGAGGATTGCTAAGGAAGAACCATCTCACAGTGATAAACAGGCAAGTAGTAACCCCTTGGATGTAACTTGGATCCATGAGACTCTTTTTTCCACCCAAAGATCAACCTTTTGAATTACAGGACTTGAATAAGTTTCATTTATGTTGTTGAACAGGTGATAGACTTAATTTCAGCAGTTAAGGAATTGCATGGACTTAACTCCCAGGATCTTTATAAATTACTAAGGGATGCTGAAAATTTTACTGTTCAGTACCTTATTGGTAAAGGAGTGCTGCTGAAGGTTGTCTCATGCTTAGCAACATGATGATATTTTATTTATTTTTATCAGAACGTCTTTCTAATTGTATTTGTGTACAGATTGATATGGACAAGCTTGCAGGATCTCTTCCATTGCATCTTACTGCAGTACTAATCTCATCTGATAGAAATGAAGCTGTGTTCAAATACTTGTTATGTGGTATTCGTCTGTTGCATTCCTTGTGTGATTTAGCCCCCCGACTTCCTAAGCTTGATCAGGTTAATATTAGTAATCCTTATGGGCTTATTAACAATTTTTGTATTTTGCTTCCTGTGTTTTTTGTGTTTCTTTTCTCGTGTGGCAAAGGCGTGTTGTGTTATCTAGAACTTTAATATTATCGAAATCCCACAAAAATTTGTACAATATATTTATATTTTTTGTACTAAAGCTAACCACCAACTGACTCTTTATGTTGTTGGTATATCCTGTCTTTAGAGATTAATGATCTTACATGGTAAAGTACACCACTTTGATTTGCAAATAAGATGCATTAGTAGATTTTGATTTCTGTATATGGAATATGAATACAGATTTTTCTAGATGATGTGAAAGTGGTGGAACAGCTGATTGATTTGGTTTTCTACATGCTTATTGTTCTTAGTGGCTACAGACAGGTTTTCTTAAGTTCTTAACTCGGTGTTTTGGTTTTCTATACTGTTTATCTGTATTGAGTTTGCACTTGTGCTGCAGGAAGATCATGCTTTTAGTCCTATGTTCCTTTTGTATTCTGCTCTTGTAGCATCCGACTTATATCTATTAACAGGGTTCATATCAACACAGTGGCAAGATATTGCCCATGTTTTACTTGCACACCCAAAGGTACAAGTTCACCTATACCGGTTGCTTTAGTTGCTAGAGTTAAAACCTGTATTTTGTTATTGTTCATTACACAAGGCTGGTAGAGAATGGTTTTCATAATATATTAACTATTTGAAATCCTTTTTACGGGTAAAGTAAATATTTAAAATCCTTTTTACTTAACTCTAAGATGTGATGAACTATAGGTTTTTTTTTCTTTCCGAAAGATATTAAAAATTGAGTTTTGGTGCCAAAAGTTGCTTCGTTATCCTGAAAAAGACAATACCAATTTGAGCAACATCCATTTCAACCCACTTGTTCCAAGCATATAGAATTGATTTCCAGTCAGTTAAATTCTTTCTTGTTACATATCTGTACCTCTGTAGTTAATAGCGGTGGTGCATGGCGTGGCGGAGGTCCAACGCAGCGCAAAACACTGTTGGAAATGCACTACAGTGAAATAATTACGAAAAGTCGGAAATGCCCTTGCTTTTTATTCGTTTAGTTTTTTTTTAGACCTTTTTGTCTTTTTATCTTACCCTAATATTCTGATATCTAATAATGTTTTAATTCGTTTTAGAATTCTTTTGGGACCTGTGTAAAAAAAGGATTTTTTTGTGACCTTTTTGTCTTTTACTTTAGAGTGAACCCTCAATTTGGTCCCTCAACTATCACCCTCTCTCTAATTTAGTCCCTAAACTATAAAACTATAATAAAGAGTCCCTAAACTATTCTATATCCATTAATTTAGTCCCTCAATTACTTTCAAAGTAGGAGAGAGGGTAGATAGTTCAGGGACTAAATTGATGAATTTAGAATAATTTAGAGACTATTTATTATATTTTTATAGTTTAGGGACTAAATTGGAGAGAGGTGATAGTTGAAGGACCAATTTGAGGGTTTACTCTTTACCTTACCACTAATATTCTAAAGTCTGGTTTCTGCATGTGACCTCTCGTCTTCTCCTCTCTTCTCTTCTGTGCGAGCTCGCCTCTCCTTCTACTCTGTAACTGCTGCCACCGTGCGACTCTGGCACGGCTGGTGGAAACTACAGCGCTACCTGTTGTCTGCGCTACCAACTCTCTACTTCTCTGTTTTTCTCTGCCATAGACTTCTAATTAGCGGCCGTACTGCTACCACGCCACCCGCAATAGTGTTTTGGAGGTTCTCTGCTACGCTATCTGCTATTGACTACATAGATCTGTAGATTCTGTATTCTCATGACATAAACTTAATGTTATTTTCTGATATCACCTTTATGCTGTAGCTAATCATATGCCTTTTTGTGACAGGTTGATTTATTTATGGATGCAGCTTTTGGATCCGTTCGCATGGTTGTTAGGTGTCTGGAGATTACATTGATAGCTTGCCATAAAGATTTTTCCTTGGAATCAAATCTTTCGGCTGAACAAGTAGTTTATTATCTCTGCCAGCAGTGTGAGGCTTCACTACAGTTTCTTCAGTTATTGTGCCAGCAGAAATTGTTTAAGGAGCGCCTGCTCAAGAATAAGGTTTTCCAAACTAAACTTTGACAATTTAACACATCAGGAAGTGATTATATTCCTAAATTTGTGTAACCAAAGTTGGAGTAACATACTGATGTAAATCAAAATCAATCTTACACTACCAAATATCTTATCCCATTGATCCTTAAAAAGCCCAATTGCTTCCTTTGACTTTCCCCTAATCAAAGATTCACAATATAATATATTCAAATCCAGTTGCTCCATAGATAATTCATGACAAATTCCTCCTGAAGCAGAAGTGATGCAAATGTACATTGTCTCTAGAAAGGAAGTCATGATATGTTTATTTGTTTACTGTTTACAGTCCTTTCAAGCTATCATTTTTTCTCTTTTGTATCCGGCTCCTCTATAGTGAGCAATACACTTTCGAGCATAAAGTAAGTAATATCAACCATCACCAGATAAACCAATGGTTAATATTACAATCACATTATAACAGATCACAGTTGTTCAAACTTAAAATAGCAACCCTTGATTTTCTTACTTCATCCTTTAATCACTTTAGAGAAGCCAAATCATTTTCTTTCACCCTTAATGGTCAAATTGCCAAGAATGGAGCAGTATATCTAGTTTGGTTTCTAATTTCTATGACTCTGGTATACAGCATACTTTTGAGGTGTTTCTTTGGTAGATTTACAGTGGAACAGGAAGGCTCTTTTGTATTGATAGGTTTCTTGTATTTCGTTGTTGGTTTTCCTATTAGGTTTTCTGAGGGGGACTCCTTGTCCTCTGTTCTTTTGTGTGTCCTTTTCTCCTTATGATATTTTAAAAAAAAATTATGAAACAATATACCGTCAGATCACAGCCATGTTTTTTGTTTAATTGCAGGAACTTTGTAGAAAGGGAAGCATTCTTTTCCTTGCTCAGTCTATCTTGAAGTTGAACATTCAATCATCCTTTCCAACTAGGATTGTGGCTGGAATTTCAAGGCTAAAAGCCAAAATACTATCCATTGTGAGTCCTATGACAAAATCTACTATAAATGCCTGCTTTTGAATTTAATCTGCTTGATAATTTGTGCAAATTAGATGGTAATTGTTGGCACCACGGTTAGGTTGTTGCAATATGACCTGGTGGTCACAGATTCGAGTTATGGAAACAGTCTATCTGTCGTGGGGGTGAGGCCGTGTGTTTGACCGTCCCCAGCCATCATGATAAGGGGAACTTTGTGCTGTTGGCAGCCTATTTCTTTATCTTTTCTAAAATTCTGCATATTATGAATTGTAGAAAAAGAACACGATATTGGTCACGCAGTTCGGCCAATCTTTGCCTACGTCTGCGACTACAGAGCAGCTGTAGTTCCGTCTTATTAATTGTATAATTGTAATTTGAGTACAAGCACTACTGAGTTTAAATAGGCTACTTAACGGGCCAGGTAAATGGGCCGAATACATATATAAATAAATCTACTATTTACAACATATTTCAACACTCCCCCTCAAGCTGGTGAATGGATATCTATCATTCCCAGCTTGGATGTAAGTTCTTTGAAATGCTCTGTTGGCAAGCCCTTCGTTAATACATCTGCCAATTGGTGTCCGGAAGGAATGTAAGTTGTAGATATTAACCCGCTGTCAAGTTTTTCCTTAATGAAGTGACGATCTATCTCAATGTGCTTCGTTCTGTCATGTTGAACGGGATTATGAGCAATACTGATAGCCGATTTGTTATCGCAAATTAACTTCATAGGACCTTCAAATTGTATCTTCAAGTCATTTAGTATAATCTTCATCCACAATAGTTCACAGATTCCTTGTGCCAAAGCTCTAAATTCAGCCTCAGCGCTTGATCGAGCCACTACATTTTGCTTCTTACTCCTCCAAGTAACAAGGTTCCCACATAGGAAGGTGCAATAACCTGAAGTAGATCTTCTATCACTTATTGAACCTGCATAGTCAGCATCAGTATAAGCTTCCATAGTTAGGCTCCCACCTCTTTTGAACAATAGTCCTCTTCCTGGAGAGGCCTTGAGATATTGAAGAATACGATCAACAGCCTGCAAATGTCTCTGCCTCGGGTCATGCATGAATTGGCTCACCACACTGACTGCATAAGCCAAATCAGGTCTAGTGTGTGCCAAGTAAATCAATTTTCCCACCAATCTCTGATATTGGACCTTGTCAACTTTGGCACTTTCTTCTTCAAAGCTAATTTTGTGATTTTGCTCAATAGGAACACTTGCAGGTTTACATCCAAGCTTTCCGGTTTCTTTCAGAAGGTCAAGAACATATTTTCTTTGAGAAATAAAAATGCCTTTATCGGAGTAGGCCACCTCAATCCCTAGGAAATACTTAAGTTTCCCAAGGTCTTTCATTTCAAACACTGCTGATAATTGCTCCTTAAGTAGCTGTCTCTCAGCCAAATTGTCACCTGTAATAATGATATCATCAACATAAACAAGAAGTATAGTCAGTTTTCCATCTTTCGAATGTTTGAAGAAAAGAGTGTGATCTCCTTGGCTTTGCTTATAGCCTAAGCACAACATTGCCTTTGTAAATCTCCCAAACCATGCTCGAGGAGACTGTTTTAGCCCATATAAAGCTTTCTTTAATCGACACACCTTGTTTGTTCCATCTTTTGAACCAAATCCTGGAGGAATCTCCATATACACCTCCTCCTCTAAATCTCCATGCAAGAATGCATTTTTGACATCAAATTGGTTTAGTTCCCATCCGGAGTGAGCAGCAAGTGATAGTAAGATCCGAACAGTGTTCATCTTTGCCACAGGGGCAAAAGTCTCCTCATAATCAATGCCATAGGTCTGAGTGAATCCTTTAGCCACTAGTCTTGCCTTGTACCGATCAATAGTACCATCTGATCTGTGCTTGACTGTATAGATCCACCTGCAACCAACGGGCTTCTTGCCTCCCGGTCTCTCAACAATTTCCCATGTTCCATTCTTCTTAAGTGCTTTCATTTCCTCATCCATGGCTTGAACCCAATTTCTATCTTTGAATGCTTCTTGAACAGATGATGGGATTATCACAGAGTCAACAGCTGAAATAAAACTCTGATGCTGCACAGAAAGATTTTTAGTGGAGACAAATTGAGAAATAGGGTATTTCGCACAAGACCTTTTCCCTTTCCTCAAAGCAATAGGCAAATCATCTGTATCAGTGTCACTAGTGTCAGAACTGTGGGAGTCACTAGTAGGAGGGTTAATTTCAGTACTTACCTCCGGTTCAGGCAATTGAAGTTGTGTCTGGGGCAGGTCGGGCTTACTTCTTCTCTGATACACCAAAGTTGGCTCACCAGCTTTAGCATTTGCTGGTGCCGAAGATGATGGTTCCTGCAAAACAGAAGATAAAGGAGGGACCAAAATAGAAGTAGGTGACTCAAGTTCGGTATTTGTGGAAGCAGGATCAATAGTAGAAGGTGAGACAGGAGTATTTGTGGAAGTAGGATCAATAGTAGAAGGTGAGACAGGAGTAACATGCGACTCAGGGGACTCAAATGAAGGACTTGTGGATGCAGGACAAGTAGGACCAGTAGTAGGACTTAAGACAGGAGCCTCAGGTAACTTAGGTAGGACCAGAAACTCGGACTTAGATTCCAAATCATCATGAATACTCTCCCCCTGAAGCTGAGGACGAGTGAAGTAGGATACATTCTCATGAAACGTGACATCTTTAGAGATAAAGTACTTACGACTAGGAGGATGATAACATTTATATCCTTTCTTGTTAGGAGGATAACCCACAAAAATACATCTGACTGCACGAGGGTCCAACTTACTTCGATGTTGTTTGTGAACATGGACAAAAGCAACGCAACCAAACACTCGAGATTGAAGACTCTGCAAAACATGAACAGAAGGAAACCGTGAAGTCAAAAACTGAACAGGACTGACATTACCTAACATTGGTTTGGGGACTCGATTAATCAAGTAGGCAGCAGTCAGTACTGCTTCTCCCCAGTATGAGTTGGGAACAGCCATTTGGAAGAGAATGGCTCGAGCAACTTCAAGTAAATGACGATTCTTTCTTTCTGCGACACCATTTTGTTGTGGAGTGTCGACACATGTAAACTCATGAAAAATTCCTTGTTGACTGGTAAAATTTGAAAGACTCTGATTGGTATATTCCTTGCCATTGTCAGAGCGAATTCTTTTAATGCCTTTGCCAAATTGTGTTTGCACCATGTGATAAAATCTGATAAATAATTCTGGTACTTCTGATTTATCCTTCATCAAAAAAATCCAAGTTGCTCGAGTACAATCATCAATAAATGACACAAACCATTTAGCACCCGAAACATTAGAAATAGGTGCAGGTCCCCAAACATCAGAATGTATAAGATCAAAAGGTTCAGCACTTTTAGTGGAACTAAGAGGAAAAGAGACACGATGATGTTTAGCTAACTCACAAACTTCACATTTAAAAGACTCAACTGAATGATGTAAAAATAAGGAAGGAAACATAGACTTAACTAAAGAGAATGGAGGATGACCAAGACGTTTGTGCTGAAGCCAAATTTGTGCGGCAGAATGAGAAGACTCAGCAGACTCGGTTTGCAAGCAAGAAGCCAACACCTTCGAACAATCTGGTTCATCAGATAAGTAGTATAACCCTCCCTTTTCCTTAGCAACTCCGATTATCTTCCCCGTGGTCAGATCCTGAAAAACACAATAAGAAGTGAAAAAGGTTACTTTACAATTCTGATCACGAGCGAGTTTACGAACAGATATTAAATTGTGAGAGAGTGTGGGAACATGTAGGACATCCTGTAATTGAAGTGACGATTGCAAGTTAATACTCCCAGAGCCACCAATACGGGCATAAGAACCATCAGCAATTGTAACATAACAATTCTTCTCAGAGGAGGTATAAGAAGAAAATAAACTCGAATTGAATGTCATGTGGTCGGTAGCACCAGAATCCAAAATCCAAGCATCCTTAGGGATTTTACCGCAAACATTGAAAGATCGGGAGCATACGCTAATACCGGTCGTTGGTAGAGAACAAGACTTACTGAGAGAGTAAAGTAGGGCCTTTAAACGATTCACCTCATCCTCGGTGAATGATAAAGAGTAATCAATAGCAATATTATCAGACATTGTGACCAAATGTGAGTCTCGAATAACCAACAAAAATTACAGGTCCAATGACTGCAATAGATGCTGATAGAGCCAAAAAAGGCGAGGAGAAACAGCAGAAACGTAACCCAAAAATAGAGCTGAAACACAAACAAGTGGCTCCAAGGTCACCAAAATATCAAAGTGCTCAAAATGTGAAAAGAACCCCCAAAACAGAACCAGAACAGGCCGATCTACAAACTGTGTAACTGGACCGTCGCGAAAAAACGGCGTCAGGGCGGCGCGTGGAGCTCACACGCCGAAGAGTTGCCGGAGTAGTGGCGGCGCGTGGGAGCGCGTCCGGTGGCTGGCGGCGGCGAAATTTTAGAGGGTTGCTCGGAATTTGAAGACGATTCTGATGGTAGGGGCGGTGAAGTGATCGGAGCTGTCTATGATGGTGAAAATGGCGGTCAGTGGTTTTAAAAAAAAACAAAGCGTATGGGCCTGTTAAGAAACTGCTTAGGAAGGCAGCACAGATACTGTTTGGCTGTTTTACTGTTCAGGGAGAGAAAAAAAATCTGCAATGAAGGCAGAGAAGGGTCACACTAAAGGTGACGAAGGTTTACCGCAATGAAGGCAGCTAGGGTTTATGCGGAAGCAAGTCTCTCAAGATCGAGAGCTCGTGATACCATGTAGAAAAAGAACACGATATTGGTCACGCAGTTCGGCCAATCTTTGCCTACGTCTGCGACTACAGAGCAGCTGTAGTTCCGTCTTATTAATTGTATAATTGTAATTTGAGTACAAGCACTACTGAGTTTAAATAGTCTACTTAACGGGCCAGGTAAATGGGCCGAATACATATATAAATAAATCTACTATTTACAACATATTTCAACATGAATGAATAACACCATGACTACTTTCTTTATGCAGCTTCTGTGTTTGTGTGAAGCAGAAAGCCTTTCTTATCTTGATGAAGTAGCCAGCTCATCACAAAGTTTAGATTTGGCTAAATCTGTTGCATTGGAGGTTAGTTTTCAGCATTTAGCTTATTATGATGCAAACAGGTTGAGGATAACAGTCTCCAGTGTTTGTGGGCTTTTGCTGATAATTGGTTGATGGAAATTATTGCCTGAAATGGCTTAACTTTGATTGTATTGACTTTTTGACCACTTCCATCATTTCATTTCCATCTGTGAATGTGGGGATGAGACCTATTATCAACTGAGGTGGATTTCCGAGTAGTACACGAATAAGAAACTAAGGATCTTCTAGTTGAATACAAGTTCTTCAGGAATATTTTTAAATTGATATTCATGATATGGTGGTTCTGTAGTATTCGTTTTTGCCACTTGCATATGGTCTTTCTGGGTATACCTGCTCCTGGCTTTGGACATCTTTTTTATGCCTTAAACATGCCAATGTTTTTACAATCAGGTTCTGAATTCTAGTATTGTTTTTATGATATAGGTTTTTGACTTATTGAAGACTGCTTTTGGTAGAAATCCTGGGAATGTTACTACTACTGACAGGAGATACCCAATGGGGCTTTTACAGCTTAATGCAATGCGTCTAGCTGACATCTTCTCTGATGATTCAAATTTTCGATCTTACATGACAGTTTCTTTTGTAAGTTATCATTATGAGAAATATTAAGGGTTACTTGCTTCAATGTTGTTTACTTCCCTCCCATTCTGTCTGAAATAATTTTTCTTGGTGGTAAGATTTTCCGGTTTGTAAAATTGCCTTAAGTTTAATTCATGATAAACACTATCATTCATTAAAACAAGTTCCTCTTATTTTTTTGATTGATTAGTCGTTGATGCATGACATGATCTGCATTTTCATTGATTCGTCAAATGTGCATCTGGCTTTGAGAATTTGATTGCGTCCTTCCTTTGCATGTGATTCCAGACTAAGGTTCTGACAGCAACAATATCACTCTCCCATGCGGATTTTTTATCCTGTTGGTGTTCGTCTAGTCTCTCAGAAACAGAGGAGGATGCGAGTCTTGAATATGATATATTTGCTGCAGTTGGATGGGTTTTGAATAATACTTCATCACAAGATCTACAAAAGGCAGCAGTTTTGGAATTGCATCTGATACCTCACATCATGTCTTCTGCTTCTTATGCACATCATAGAACGTCATTATTTGTCAAGGTCATTGCAAATCTTCATTGTTTTGTTCCCAACGTATGTGTAGGTTGGTTCTCTGCTAATGCTCTGCAAATGTTTAGCATAAATTTGATTGTTTGATATATATATATATATATATATATATATATATATATATATATATTCTCTCATATCATTTTCCATTTTAAATTTAATCCCCAGAACTAGAGAGGAACCTTTTCATTCTCAAGGTCCTGGAGTGCTTGCAAATGGATCTATCTAATTTGCTGCCTGGATTTTCTTTCGCTTCTGATGCTCCTAAAGCTGCTACCGTTAACAAGAACCTACGTAATGATTGTTCTCAAACACTTATTTGGAATTAGCAGCAATACATTGCTACTTTCTTACAAGTAACTTTCTTTTGTAGGTTCTTTGTTAAGTCATGCAGAATCTTTAATTCCGACCTTTTTAAATGAGGAGGATGTACAACTTCTGAGGTTACTTGTCTCTCCTTTAGTTCCCTTTGTAATGTTACTAACTTACAATTACTATAGCATGACTAATTTTGAATAGCTGTTTTGTTGGTTATTGTGTACCAGCCATGTATATGATGATTTTTGCACGATCAGCCAGGTGTTAGTGGCATCTCCTCATTCCACTTGAATAATGTTTAAATTTTTCTCAAGCTTAATCGGGAAAATGGTCTTTTTTTTACTATTACATTGGCAGATGTTTTGATATGGTTTCAAGCATGGTCCGGAACATAGGTTCATTTCATGGTTATGAATTAGGTAGATAATTAGTAAATACTATTGGTGGGAAAAATGAGAGGTTGTTATATGCACCAAAGGGAGTCAGAAAAACTTCCTTATCATTCATGCTTAGATGTACTAAGGACAAATTAGCAAATTCAAATTAGTTGTTTGTGTGCCATTATTTATGCTTGGTATTTGTATCTTCATGACATCCACATTATTGCACGCCAATTTCCTTCATAGTTGTAAGTTTTAAATATCCACATAATTAACTAATCTAACTTGCTACTTTCCAGAGTGAAGTTTTAATGGTAGGGAGATGCCAACACCAAATTCAAATTTCGACAATATAATTGAAAATTCTATTGAGACGAATTTATCTATGGAGTAATTTATCAGTGTTCAACTTTGTGCTAGTCTATGAAATTGTTCTCGTAGGACCAGTACTATTGCTATCATTATTGTTGTTTTTATTCATGTTGGAATGATTTCTGTTATAAATTGCTTGCAGGGTGTTTTTCCGGGAATTACAAACACTAATTTCATCTACTGCCGTTGGGGAAAATCGTGTTCAAGTAAATCTTTTTATTTTAATCTGATCTGTTAATATTGTTTGTTTCTATTATATTTCCTTCTATTTTTTCAACTTTTTGCTTCCGTTATATCGGACAGACTCAGGATAGCAAATTGGAAGACTCATTACCTTGGGATAAGTTTTCTAAACTCGTCAACAAACATTATCAGGTATGTGCATTGGAATCATATTGTATGCCTACTTATTTTTTTTTACAATAGTTATGATTTATAATAGTTATTGTGCCAATAGAAATATTATTAAAAGGATTTAATTTATATACACAATAGGTGTATAAGTTTTTTAACTCTGTCTACGAATTAGAGGCTGACACATCATCTAAAGGAAATTGATCAATTGGTAACCACCAATTAGTCAATTAGTAACCAACCACTCCATGTATTGTAATTGGTGGTGGTTGTAAAAGCCTATACCCAATATGTGTATAGAAATTAAACTCTTATTAAAAGTAATCTATCTTCTTATCTAGGCAATGCCTTTAAATACAAGTCAAATCTCAAATTGAGTTGTAGTTACTTTTTAGCTTGCCATCTACGTAATGACTGGAACAGTAAAGTTTGATTTCTTGTAGGATGCTCAGAGTATTGGAGGATGCTCATCGGTTTTGCAAGTACAAGAACCTACTGAACTAAATAAGGGTGGTAACTTAAAGGAAGGAATGTCTGAGAATTCTGCATTTCCAGGCATAGGTCAGCATAATTCCAGATCCGTAAACACAAATAAAGGTGATAACGTGAATAGGCAAGATCAGGTAGAAGGCATAGCTAGTAAAACCTTGTTGAAAGGAGCAAGAGATATGGAAAAGGATGCTCAAAATGCGGAAACAAGCGGCTCAGATACTAGTTCTGCAAAAGGAAAGAATGTTATTGATCATGTGGATAATGGTGAGTCAAAATCAAAGGAACGTTTTAAAAAGGTTGCAGTTGGAGAAATTCTTGAGGAGAAGGTTGAAACTGTACAAAGGAGAAAACGAAAGCGAACTATAATGAATGATAAACAGGTGAATATGATTGAGAGGGCGCTCTTGGATGAGCCAGACATGCACCGAAATGCAGCTTCACTCCAATCATGGTCTGATAAATTAACCATCCATGTATGTAAATGCAGCTAAACTAATAATTAGTATTTTAATTACTCATTTTCTTTGCTAAGACTTTCCTTCTCTATATTTTCCAGGGTTCTGAGGTTACACCTTCTCAGCTTAAAAACTGGTGAGGACGACTCTTTCTTTTCTCTTTCTCTTTGTGCGTCTTCTTTTACATAGCTCATCAAATGATTATTGTTCATCTCGTTGTTCTCTGATAGAAGAACTCTGGTTGTGTTGCATTACCTTTTTGTCCATAAGGGATTGTATAGCAGACACATCTATCTTATCACGACTGCTTTCTTTGCCTAATTATAGTGACATCTTACTTTTTATCTGAAGCTGTCATTACTGGTATTTATCTTATTTCTCATGTTTCTTTTAGTTTTTCTCACCAATTTATGGGATAAAAATAAATGATAAATGAAGCCATGTTTGTGATGCGGTTTGATTAGAGTCTTAAATTTAAGATTCAAGGGTTGTTATGAAACATTTACTTGCAAATTTTGGACACAGATGTAAATTTATTTGTTAGTCAGTTTTATTTATCGCATAATTTCATGTTTGCCATACCAGGTTGAACAATCGAAAAGCTAAGCTAGCCCGCACAGCAGCAGCTAAGGATGTTCGACCAGATAATTCAGTGCCAGATAAGCAAAGAGGACCAGTAACAGGGTCCTCTGGCTCAGCTGAAAGTCATGGTGATGTATCAACTACCAGAAAAGATCTTAGTTTCGTGAGAATATATTTTAGTGATAATTCTTAACCATCACTGGCTGAATTTGTTGATGCAGGTCCTCAAGAAACTGTTCGTTGCAATGTGGGTCAGCATGTTGTGCTTGTAGATGTGCGAGGTGAGGAAATTGGCAAAGGGAAGATTGCCCAGGTGCACGGCAAGTGGCATGGAAAGAGCTTGGAGGAATCAGAGACTTATGTTGTGGATGTTCGTGATTTACAGGCTGATAAAGGGTTGAGACTACCCTACCCATCAGAAACTACTGGCACTTCATTTGCAGAGGCTGAAACAAAGTTGGGTGTCATGAGAGTGTTATGGGATTCTCGCAGAATTCTTGTACAGCAGTCTGAATGAGCTCACTGGTGTCTGCCAGCTTCAACTTGTTATAATACTAGCACTTACCCCATGCATTTTTTTCTTTTGACAGCAACACTTACGCCATACATTTTATTTAATAAAAATATAGATTGTATGACACTTCTAATTTCGAAAAAAAATTAAATTAGGTTAACTATTAGAAACTTAGTGTAGTGATTATTTTCAAACAACCTATTACATGTAATATTGTAATACTAGAAAGAAACTATCTTTGGAAGTTTGACAAAAAACAAAGGTTATGGTTATTTTGGGAGTTGGTGGGTAAAGGAGGGGAGGGGAGGGGAGGTGGGATTTTCCCCACATGTAATATTGCACGGGGGTTATTTTTCTATATTGGACTAAACCTCTTAATTTGGGGGAATTTAAAAATGAATTAGGGGAAGAATTTGTAAGGTTTTGGAGGGCAATTTTTCTCCAATTATTGTACTCTAAAATATTATTAGTTACGGGTGTTTTCCTCTTCTCCAAACTCCCAAACAAATCTCAAATGCTATGAGTGATGATGAATGTCAAGTAATAAAATACACAAGGAAGCCAAATATAAATACTACTGTTTTGCAAAGAAGGGCAAGGAAGGAGAATTGCAAGAAAAGAGAAAGTGTAATTCTAAGAGGGTTGTGTTTGTAATGAAAAAAAAAGTCTTGTTTTGTTTGAAGTATGTTTTAATCTTGCATGTTTTAGAGACGCATTTTTTATAGATTGATTTCTTTTAGGTCACACTTTCTAAGAAGCGACAATTAAATACGTTTGACTGAAAACATAAACAAAATTTTGTATGCGTGGAACTCGAAAAGCGTTGATATCGCAGTGACTAGAGCGAACAATGATGTGACTGAGAACAACAACGATAGATGATATACCTGTAAAGACTCTAATGCCCAAATGATTAAGGGCCTGTTTGGATCAGTTTATTTGGGTTTATCTACTGTTATAAGCACTTACAAAACTATTTGGAAGAGCTTATGGAAACAACTTATGACTTGTTCATAAGCTGTTTTTAGCTAATTTCCATAAGTTCCTTGAGATAGCTTATGAAAACAGCTTATGACTTATAGAAAAATAGTTTAACATTATTTTATTGTTTATTATATAAACAGCTTATGCATAAGCGCTTATGCCATAAGTTGTTAACTAAACTATTTATCCAAACGGGCCCTCAAAGAAAGAGTTAACTAAGGAATATAATACATACTTGGGGCCACTAGGAAAGGGCCTCATATTGGAGGTCAAGTGATATATTTGACGACAAAGTTTGTTGATTCGTAACTAAATTCTAGTTATGTGATTTGTGGAGAGTAGTTGTTCCCCGCTCAATCTTGTAGTTTGCAATTTGGGCGACATTGCAATCCTCACAATGTTGTGATCTAAGTGACATCACTATTGTATTTCTTGTAGGACTTACTACTTGAAGTTGATACTCTTTCGAGTTTTCCCCTCAAATTAGGCCTTTGATCTATGACCTAGTTCACAATAGTTGCCCTAAAAGCTAAATTAGATGACAAAGGTAATACTTCTAAACTCAAGAGCACTTGGATGAGATGGTAGGGGTCTCTTTCAGCTTAACCAAGGTCTTGGGTTCGAATCCAGCCTTGGGCATGTAGCAATGTTAAATCTCTTGAGGGATAGTTTGTCGCCCATTATGGTCCTACCCGACTCAAGGGATTAGTCTCTACAGTTGCGCGCAGAGGATAGCCAATTTATAAAAAAAAAGGTAATACTTCTAAAAGTTAAGAGACCAATTTGAAGCAAAATAATAAGATTGAGACCGAATAAGTTATTTAGCCATATTTAAATTATGGAAATGACATAAATAACTATATTCTATGAATAAAAAAATACTAACACTAAAGTTAATAGTTCTAATTACTTTTCAGCAAGATAAACATAAACACTACAATTAAAATTTCTAATTACAAGTATCGCCTACATTTCCCTCACACCCTAACTAATTAATAACCACCAACATTAATTTTTCAAAAAAACGTTACAAGCCGTGTCAATATCATATTTACGGTATACAATCTTCAAAAAAAATTGCTAATGTAAAGGCCATCTCTATGATACTAAATTTAAGAAAAAAATGTAAACCATAAATACCATATCTACAGTAGAATTTGTAAAAAAAAAGTACATTCCTAAACTAATATTTAACTCTAGTAATTTTATTTTAAAAAATGTGTGTACCTTAAGTTTTATGGTACCCATTTTTTTCTTAAAAAAAATAGGGAAATATTTGTCCAAAATGAAATATGTGGGGTGTCAATAAAACTCCCTCTGGATTTCATCCTCTCAACTAGGTCTTTACAATTTAGATGGGCCGGGCTGGGCCCGTTTTCATAGGTTACAAGAATGGATTGGGATATAATAATGCAAACCAAGCCAGTAAACCCTAGAGCTGGTCTGTTCCTCTGCCTCCGACGCGCAGGTTTGTCGCTGTGCCTTTTCTACTCTCTGCTAATTGCTAATTGCTAATTGCTAATTGCTAATTGCTAATTGCTAATTGCTTCGTTCAATGCATTTGATTATTACGGATTCTTATTTACAATTTGTTTCTTTCATGAATTAGGGATATTCAACAGGTAGAGTACTCCCAGTAATTCATGGCTCCAAAAGGTATACTCTTGTTCCTCTTTTTTCTTCTTCAAGAGAATTGCGCCCAAGTATTTGATGATTATATGCTTATTTCAAAGATTAATTTTCGAAGTGGAAAAATGCGTCATTGTAAAATTAAATCTGACGAAAATAGTGAGCTTAGTGCATTGTTGTGTGTTCTAGGTTAGCTTTTGAGTATTAAGTATTAAGTATATATCATTTAAATTGCTTTTATGTTAGGATTTTGATAGTACATATGGGAATAGTTTGATTTTTAATTTGCAAGAGGGTTAATTTCTAATGCATAAAGAATAGTTTGATTTTTGTTATTCTTTCGTGTGATTTGATGGAGGATTTGTGCAGGTGATGTGTCTAAGAAGACTGATCCAAAGGCACAGGCCTTGAAAACTGCTAAGGCAGTTAAATCAGGACCTACCTTCAAGAAGAAGGCTAAGAAGATCCGAACATCTGTCACCTTCCATAGGCCAAAAACTCAGACAAAGGATAGGAACCCCAAATACCCTAGGATCAGTGCCACACCAAGGAATAAGCTTGATCACTACCAAATCTTGAAGTACCCTCTCACCACCGAATCGGCAATGAAGAAAATTGAGGACAACAACACTTTGGTTTTCATTGTAGACTTGCGTGCTGATAAGAAAAAAATTAAGGATGCCGTGAAAAAGATGTACGACATCCAGGCTAAGAAGGTTAACACCTTAATCAGGTGAGCTCTTATGCTGTGGCTATTTAGTGTTAATAAATAGTCTGATAATTCATTATTGCTTATGACTGTTATATATAGACTGGTGGTGAGTTTCATATTGCACTTGCACTATCTTTTGAAGTTTTTGTTTGGGTTATACATGACAATTAGATATTTTTTGCTGTACTGTAACTTTTTATCATTGTTACTTATCCAGGTTTCTGTGATTTTATTCTGTTTTGTTTTGAAAAAGATTCTCTCTTTAAATATATGTTTGGGGATTATTACTAGTTCTGTGCAATGTTAACATTAATGAGTTAATGATTTGGAGCAAATAGTACATGATTGATAATCTCAGTTATTGAATCTGGTAATAATCTTTGGGGTTAGATTCTCTGTTATTGTTCACTTCTATAGCTAGGAATGTAGGAATGCTTTGAATCTTCCTATTGGACAATACCAAAATAATACCATCTGTAATTGGTTTGAATACCATTTACATTGTACTTCCTGCAATTTATTTTAGTTCACTATGAGGGTTTTGGCTACAATTTCTAAAATTGAATTCTGTTGCAGGCCTGATGGCACCAAGAAGGCCTATGTTAGGTTGACACCTGATTACGATGCATTGGATGTAGCAAACAAGATTGGTATTATCTAAGGTAGTACCTGGCGTCACTTTGGTTCTATTTAGTTGTTAGACAGTTCTATGTTGATTGTTGATGCAAACTTTTGTTAAAGGGTTAAGTACTATTATTTGTGCTTTGTTATTATGTTTCATTTCTTTTCTTTCAATTGCTGCGTAGCAAAACTTGTGTTTCCATTTTGACTCGAGAATTAAGTTCTCCAATTTTTAGTACTTAATCAACTCATGGAATGCATGGTTGGTGAACCCTCTCCTTCCGCATAATTTTGCTTGCCACGGCTAGTTCTCTGATATCTAGTGTTGTATTTACGGTACATGTTGCACCTAGAGCTGTCAATTTGGCACAAGGGATACTTCAGCTGTTAAGTAAATTTTATGTCATGGTTTACATGAGAGTTTAAACATTAATCATCCACCCCCACTGACACACACATTCCATTAAACCTCTTGAAACTAATCATCCTCTTGATGAAGGTAAAACACCTCAGACAAAAGCGGTAAAGTTGCAGGAGTGAAAGAAACGAGATGAAATCTATAAATGAGTTCTGTATGGTTTATTGAAATAATAAGTTGCGAGTTCACTAGCACCTTTTCGAAGGTTTCGGTGCAAAAATTGTGTCATCATGTTCAGTGTGTTTTGGGATCGCATCTCCCTTAGAACTGCTAGGATCCTCTGACTATTTTAGAACTGCCTCCGTTCCCAGATCATGCCAACCGTCTCTGCTTTACTCTCTTCCCCGTCTGGTCATTTTGTCGCATAGCTAACCATCACCATTCCATAGCCAGTCCCATACTGAATGTTGGCATCCTTTGTATGTACCTCAGCTTGTAAGTCGCTAGGTGTCTTGGGATTTGATTTTGTCAGTTTAGTGTCATTGCAATTATTGTTAGTCTTGTTTGTATGAGCCAGAGAGTCATGACCTCGGGTTGAATTGCTTATATTTATACGTTCAAACGTTGCTCTATGCATGTGGTATATTGTTTTGGACCTTGATGTTTTAACGGAAACTTTAAACTATTGAAAAAAACAAAGGAAACATTGAAACATTAACAACACGAATCAACATCTAATTGAAAAGAAAAGAAAATTATCAATAGGTTATTAATAGTTTACAGGAATAAAAATATTCAAAAATTAGTAGCGTATCAATTTCTCACTTTGCAGGCCATACCCAAAATCTTAAGTGCCCACATAACACATGCAAATTCTGAATTCACCTCTGGAAAATCTTGTACAGTTGTTGTGGTGAGTATATGACCGATCATCATGCAGGCATCATCATTCTATAATGACTATGTACGTGTCAATCTAGTAACACCATATTTTCAAAGTCTTCAAAGGTTGACAGACACATGATCACGAAATACACAAGATCTAGAGAGGGGACAATTTGAATGAGACTGAAACCATGTATCAATGCACAAAACATGAAACCTGTGAGCACAATTTGGAAGATATTTTAGCCATTCCCCTTCTTCAAATTCTCCTAAACAAATAGCACAGTCCACGTCAATTGGTTTATTTCCTCCCTCATTTTTTTTATACTTAGACATTGGAATACTGTCTACCACGACTTTGAAGCTGTAGAGAAGAATCACTTGGATTAGAATTGGACACATTTAGAAGTTGCCTTTGAACTTGGTTTCTCGCGGTGGTTGCACGGTAAATTAATCGGAATATACGCTTAAATATACCACTATAAATAAATATAAAGAAGATCACCCACACCAAAACTATTAGACAAATTTCTTCTACTTTCCATTTCGGAACATCATCATCATCAGAAGACATCATAATAAAAGATGAAGTTTACAGACAATAAAATTGTGATGAAATACACAGTTAATCTACTCAAAATTAAACGTTCATACCGAAGCAGTATATGTGGACTATATTTGTATTATACTAGGTTATAGATGAAATTAAGGATCTTCCATTGTTTTTGGTGACCAGCCTTGTCTTGGATACTATCGAAGGTTAAAAATTGTGATATAAATTGGCAGGAATAAAAGTTCTCAAACAAAATTAAATACACCAAATTGTAATATTGATAATAATATTAATAATTATGAGTAGTCAAAAGTTTGCGATTTTCATCACAAAAAACCAAACATTTTCAACCATAACCAAAAAGGCTAACTCAATTTACACCAATTGCTGTAACTCCATTTACACAAGGGAAAAAATTCATCAAAATCATTGATGCCTTTGGCGCTTCCTCGGTGGAACTTGAATCTTAACACTAGAAGAACTAGAATTATAAAACTGCCATGAGTTGTTCCATGAATTAGAAGGATGTTGAGCAGCAAAGTTGAGCATAGAAGCTGAACAAGTTGAAGCAAAAGCAACATTTGGATCATTGCTACTATTGCTAGGGGTATTTTTGGTATTATAGTGTTTGATAGTCAAAGGTGGAAGTTTAAGGTTTTGTTGCAAAGGAGGAGGATTTTTCCAAGTAGGAAGTGGACCAGCAAGAAGCATAGTTTGAAGTAAAGGACCAGCATCTATAACAGCTTGAAAAAGCTTTCCTTTTTGAGGCAATGGTCTTTCTTTTGCAAGACAATCTATAACTGCAGTTCCTGGATCAGACATTGGTAAACTATTGAAATCTTGAACCAAATGTATGTTGTTGTTGTTGTTGTTTGAGAATTCTGGAGATGAAACAGTGTCGAAAAAGGAATCTGCTGGTGGGGAACCATGTGAGAGACTACTAGATTCTGTTATGCTTTTTGTTGAAGGGAATATGAGAAGGCTTTCTTGGTTGATTCCAGAAAGGAACATGTCATGAGAGGTTGTGAGCTTGTTGTTCATAAGTTTTTGTAGCTGACATTTTGCTTCATCTCTCTCTTGGTAAGCCTTGTTTAGCAGATTGAAGAGTTTTGTTTCCACGGTTTTCATGGTTTCGAGTTCTTGTGTTGCATCTACTAGCTTCTGCCTCAATTCTTGTTCTCTCTGCAAAATTAAACAACTAATGAAGCACTCACATAGACACGGACGACAAAAGACATGACACTGGTACCAAACACATCACGTGTTGGACACCGAACACGTCTTCAATGAGAAGTGTTGGTACTACGAAGCTATCGCATGTTAATTACAGACTGAAAATTGAGCTAATTAAGCAGAATCACAAGAGTTTAGGTGTATAAAACTATTTTGGACTCTTTTAGCTAAAAGGAAAACTCTCTGAAATTTGAATGGCGGCAGTACTTAGACAGCTATAGGGTGAGATGACTCATCAATCACCGTGAGAGATGGACATCTCTTGAGCAATGTGGACATTCATAACTGCATGTTGGGGAAGTTACTTGCCCCCTACCTTATTACTACACAGTGAGGCTCTATTTGGCAATGCTCATCTACTAGCTTATAGCGGATCTGCTAGTTTGTAAGTGTTTGACACAACTAGCTTTTAGCGTTTTTCCACTAGCTTATAGCGTTTTTTGAAACGCTACTTCAAGTAGCGTTTGAGCTTATAGCTTACAGCGTTTCATTTTTTCTCCCAATTTTACCTTCATTACTTTAATTAAATTCCTCACTTATCCTCCATTAAATGAATTTATCTCTCATTTGTAAGCATTACTTACAAATGTCTATTTAGGTAATTACAAATGTCATTTTAGGTAATTTTATTTTTATAAGCTACTTCAACCGCTAATTTTACCAAACACTTTAAATTCAATCCGCTACTTTATCCGCTATCCATTACTTCGCCCGCTATAAGCTAGTTTATCCGCTATCAGCTACTTTTAGGATGGTGTTGTTTGCCTAGAAAGCCATTTTGCATGTAATAATGTCCAAAGTGATAAAAGAGACTATTTTAGGTTCACATAGTTGAATTAGATGGCAAAGGTGATACTTCTAAAAGTTAAGAGACCAAATTGAACCAAAATAATAAGATTGAGATCGAATGAGTTATTTAGCCATATTTAAATTATAGAAATGACATAAATACCTATATTCTATAAAAAGGAATTATAACTAACACTATAGTTAATAGTTATAATTCCTTTTTTTGGTCAAAAAAATAGTTATAATTACTTTTTAGCAAGATAAACATAAACACTATAATTAAAATTTCTAATTACAAGTATCGCCTACATTTCCCTCACACCCTAACTAATTACTAACCACCAACATTAATTTTTCAAAAAAACATTACAAGCAGCATCAATATCATATTTACGGTATACAATATTCAAAAAAAATTTGCTAGTGTAAAGGCCATCTCTATGAGACTATGATACATAATTTAAGAAAAAAATGTAAACCATAAATACCATGTCTACAGTAGAATTTGTAAAAAAATTACATTCCGAAACTAACTTTTAACTTAATAATTTTCTTTAAAAAAATGTGTATACCATAAGTTTTAGGGTACCCATTTTTTTCTTAAAAAAATAGGGAAATCTTTGTCCAAAATGAAATATGTGGGGTGTCAATAAGGCCCATACTTCGTACACACCTGCCGCTACTCAGTAGACCCTTTATGGGGTGAAAAGACCAAGTTGCCCTTAATGAAATCTGTGAAATGTATTATTTTTTTAAAAATTTTTACGGTTCGACGCACTCTTGGCCGAACTGGTTCGAATTTGCATTCACCAGGTATGTTAAATTTTCACAGACACCCCATCATTTTTTTAGATGGTTCGGCGCACGCCAAAACGAACCCGTTCGACCAAGCGTGCGTCGAACCTGTCCTTTGACTAACAGAAATTTGAAAATTGCGCAACCGTTGGAAATCAACGGATAATAATGAAGTTGGGAATTGTGCCCCATTGGAAATCAACGGATCACAATAAAG
Source organism: Astragalus glycyphyllos (assembly GCA_963573325.1). NCBI lineage: Eukaryota > Viridiplantae > Streptophyta > Magnoliopsida > Fabales > Fabaceae > Astragalus > Astragalus glycyphyllos. The sequence continues at coordinate 54,420,706 of OY754310.1, read as the reverse complement.
TTGGAAATTGTGCCCAATGGCTATATTTTTAACGGTTCCGATTGTTTTAAATCAACGGCACGTTTGATCACACCAATTATAAATAGGCTGTCACTCTTCACTGATATTCACACAACCCATTTCTGATTCATCTGCTTTGCTTCTTCACAAACACCCTAACCTGCTAAAATGGAAGATCTTAATGAATGGCAGTTGTGCCCAACACAGAGATTCTCAGACAAATTTCTAACTGTCCTGCATCGCCCTGGATCAGTCGAGAACAGGTCTGATGGTGTTTTCTTTCGGTCTTGCGACAACTACTTCTGTAGCCTGGATAAAAATATAACATTCAGCCAGCTGAAGGAAAAGGCAGAGAGGAAGGTTTGCCAATAGGGAGAGTGGCGTAAAGACATCTATCGCATACGTTACCGTAAGTGCGTATGTCTCCAAGACGGCACTCTCCGGTATGAAGCTATGGAGATCCGAAGCGACGATGATGTTCGCGCAATGATGGAACATCACCGAAACACCCCATTGGGACGTCAGCTCAATGAGTTGTTTGTCGAAACAATGCGCACACCGGAAGAGATCATTCATATGATGGAAAGCACCATCCCCAAGTAGTTTCGTTTAATTTTCTTATGTCGTTTTTCATTGTGTATTTCGAGTATTTATTGTAGTATTTCTATTTCTAAATAAGAAAATTGTCCAGAAATTTAAATAGTACTAAATATTGTGTTTCGTTAATAATTTTCTTTTCATTAATCAATAAGATTACAATTAGTACAGTTTTTGATAATACAACAACTACTAGTCAATCACAACTGACTCGGAGTATCCAACATCGGAGTGATCAGTGGAGTGGGAGGATCCAGCGTCGCTCCCATCGTGACTTCCAGTGTCACTACCGTCGTGCTCACCCAAAAAAGCTCGATAATCGGGATCAGTTGAGTCACTGTTAGAATCCTCAGACTCACCGGAGAGCATCTCCTCAGTAGGGGGAGTCCGACGTCTTGTATACAAGGAAGCGCCCTTGCTCGGTGTACTGAATGTTCACAGTGACACTTTCTTGTTCCACATAAGCCTCACAGAACTGACGAGTATCAGTGGCGATGTACTCATCGCCAATGGCAAGGTAACCGGGCAAGGGCAACACATCGCCCACCTCAAAATAGAAGAAAACACGACCAGGCAGCGGTAGGAGTTGCATGTAATTGGGTAGCTCGATAAACCCATCGTTTCAGAGAACGGTCGTTTGGAAGTGGTCCATATCTGCAAAAAACAAACAAACAGAGAAGTATCAGGACGGTTCGGCCCTAGGTGATTCGAACCTGGTTCGGCGCACGGTTGATCGAACTGATTCGGCCTCTGAAACGCCGAACCAGTTCGTCCTCTGTTAGGCCGAACTAGTTCAAAACAGTGGAAAAAAAAGCATTTAACCCAAAAAAGGGAAAAGAGAGAAGGGGAGAAGGAGAGTTACCTTGTTAGAAGGAGATGAGGAGCTGAGACGCGCCGGAAGGAGAGAAATCAGAGGGGGTGTGTGTGAGAGGAGAGTAGAGAGTGTGTGTGAAGGGGGTGTGTGGGGGAGATTTTTATAAAAAATATTTTTTTGGACGGTAGGGGTAAAATGGGAATATTGGATAGTAGGGGTGTCCATCGAGTAGGGAGGGGGTTGTACGAAGTATGACCTTGTAAATAAAACTCCCTCTGGATTTCATCCTCTCAACTAGGTCTTTACAATTTAGATGGGCCGGGCTGGGCCCGTTTTCATAGGTTACAAGAATGGATTGGGATATAATACAAACCAAGCCAGTAAACCCTAGAGCTGGTCTGTTCCTCTGCCTCCGACGCGCAGGTTTGTCGCTGTGCCTTTCCTACTCTCTGCTAATTGCTAATTGCTAATTGCTAATTGCTTCGTTCAATGCATTTGATTATTACGGATTCTTATTTACAATTTGTTTCTTTCATGAATTAGGGATATTCAACAGGTAGAGTTCTTCCCCCTCCGTAATTCATGGCTCCAAAAGGTATACTCTTGTTCCTCCTTTTTCTTCTTCAAGAGAATTGCGCATCCCAGTAGTTTATGTTTATATGCTTATTTCAAATATTAATTTTCGAAGTGGAAAAATGCGTCATTGTAAAATTAAATCTAACGAAAAAAGTGGGCTTAGTGCATTGTTGTGTGTTCTAGGTTAACTTTTGAGTATTAAGTATTAAGTATATATCATTTAAATTTCTTTTATGTTAGGATTTTGATAGTATATATGGGAATCGAGTAAAACGTGTAATTTGCAAGAGGGTTAATTTCTAGTGCATAAAGAATAGTTTGATTTTTGTTATTCTTTCGTGTGATTTGATGGAGGATTTTGTGCAGGTGATGTGTCTAAGAAGACTGATCCGAAGGCACAGGCCTTGAAAACTGCTAAGGCAGTTAAATCAGGACCTACCTTCAAGAAGAAGGCTAAGAAGATCCGAACATCTGTCACCTTCCATAGGCCAAAAACTCAGACAAAGGATAGGAACCCCAAATACCCTAGGATCAGTGCCACACCAAGGAATAAGCTTGATCACTACCAAATCTTGAAGTACCCTCTCACCACCGAGTCGGCAATGAAGAAGATCGAGGACAACAACACTTTGGTTTTCATCGTAGACTTGCGTGCTGATAAGAAAAAAATTAAGGATGCTGTGAAAAAGATGTACGACATCCAGTCTAAGAAGGTTAACACTTTGATCAGGTGAGTTTTTATGCAGTTGCTTTTTTAGTGTTAACAAATAGTCTGCTAACTCATTTTTGCTTATGACTGTTATATAGACTGGTGGTGAGTTTCATATTGCACTTGCACTATCTTTTGAAGTTTTTGTTTGGGTTATACATGACATTAGGTTAGAAATTATTTGTTGTCCTGTAAATTTTACCATTCTTATCCAGTTTTGGGTTTCTGTGATTTTGTCTTTTGGTTTTTTAGAAAAAATTTCTATTTTGTTGTAAGTATATATTTGGGGATTATTACTAGTTCTCTGCAATGTTATCATTAATGAGTTAATAATTTGGAGCAAAAGTATAAATTCAGTTTTGGTTTCTTGAAGTAATGCTTGGGGTTAGATTGTCTGTTATTGTTCACTTTTCCGGCAACAGAAAAAGAATGCTTTCAGTGTTCCCTATTTGACAATGGACGATACCTAATAACTACCCCATCTGTATTTATTCTGAATGCTATGTGCAACGTACTTCTAGCAATTTGTCTAATATAGTTCACAATGAGGTTTTCTGCTACAATTTCTAAAATTGAATTCTTATGCAGGCCTGATGGCACCAAGAAGGCCTATGTTAGGCTGACTCCTGATTACGATGCCTTGGATGTAGCCAACAAGATTGGTATTATCTAAGGTAGTACTCGGCTTCAATCGGGTTCTGTTTAGATGTTAGGCAGTTCTATGGTGATCATTGATGCAAACTTTTGGAAATGGGATAAACATATTTTGTGCTTTGTTATTATGTTTAATTTCTTTCAATTGCTACTTAGCAAAACGTATGTTTCAATTTTGACTCGGGAATTATCCAAATTAGTGATTGATATGAGCACATTTAAATTCTCCAATTTTTAGTAATTAATCAATGCATGGAATGCAAGGTTGGTAAACTGTTTCCTGCCGCATATGTTGTTTATATTGTTATTTGTGTGGCGACGGTGCTCCCGTGTGGTGTGTGGTATTTACGGGAACATGTTGAATCCTTCAAATAGCAGCAACCAACCCACAGCACAAGTGATAGTTCATCTGTCAAGTAAATTTTGAATTCTACGCTAGCATGAGGGTTTGAGTTATGAACTCAATGAAAACCAACAATCTCTTCAAATATATTATTGGTGGATTACATTTATTTTACAATAATCAAGGTTCTAGATGAGTTAGAAGTTAGAACGTTGGCATCTTCCTTCACACAGTCCCTTCAATTGCAATTGTGAGCTCGCTCAATTGCTCTCCCCTGTACATTGCAGACTTGCAGTGCGTGACCCTGCTATGATGAGAACCTTTCTTCCCGTTTGCGTCTCACCCTTCATTGTTGTCATCGATGGTGGCTCTTAGTTTGTTGTGATGCAATAGCATATGGGCCCATTTATTTAGGGGACACCACATAATGTGAAAATTTATATACTAAAGCTTGAGAGTCTAAATTTAGTTGAAGTTCTAAGTCCCAAACTTGATACGTCATTGCTTATGGCTCAATGACTTTTTGTAAGGCCTATATAGGACTTCCATTCCCTTCTGAAAGACCCTACTTTGGTTCCAACGCTTCCTTTTTTTCTTGGTTGTTGTGTGTGGAAAGACCCTACTTTGGTAAAGATAATGCTACTTGTGTGGAAAGATGGGAGATTTGTTATGATTTGTGTGTAGCTCCACTCGTAAGAATGCTAGGACTAGGAGTTTTAGGATTTTATTGTTAGTTTGATGTCAATGCAATTATTGTTAGTCTTGTTTGTGATCTTAGGTTATATTGTTTATGTTTATGTGTTAAAACATTCCAAGCCTACGCTCTACGCATGTGACATATAGTTTTGGACCTTGGTGTTTTCAATGGAAACTTTGCACTTTTGGCAAAAAAACAAACCAAACATTGGAACAACAACAACAACAACACGAATCAACATCTAATTGAAAAGAAAAAAAATAATTATGAATAGTCTATTAATAGTTTACGAGAGTAATTATACTCAAAAATTCATAGGGCATCAATTTCTAACTTTACACGGGACAGACACCAAAAATCTTTTTCCCACATAAGAGAAATGCAAATTCACCTCTGAAAAATCTTGTACATTTATGGTGTGTATGTGACCGATCACGCAGGCATCATTCTATAATGACGCCATTAAATATGACTTATGCACCTGGATTTTGTTTCCTAGGTCTCATGGTTGTTGTCACACAAGATTTTCAAAGCGAATTGAAAAAAGCCTTTAGAGGTTGACTGACACATGATCACGAAATACACAAGATCTACAGAGGGGACAATTTGAATGAGACTGAAACCATGTATCAATACACAAAACATGAAACCTGTGAGCACAATTTGGAAGATATTTTAGCCATTCCCCTTCTTCAAATTCTCCTAAACAAATGGCACAGTCCACGTCATTTGCTTTATTTTCTCCCTCATTTTTCTTATACTTAGACATTGGAATACTGTCTACCATTGACAACTCCAATCCACGACTTTGAAGCTGTAGAGAAGAATCACTTGGATTAGAATTGGACACATTTAGAAGTTGCCTTTGAACTTGGTTTCTCGCGGTGGTTGCACGGTAAATTAATCGGAATATACGCTTAAATATACCACTATAAATAAATATAAAGAAGATCACCCACACCAAAACTATTAGACAAATTTCTTCTACTTTCCATTTCGGAACATCATCATCATCAGAAGACATCATAATAAAAGATGAAGTTTACAGACAATAAAATTGTGATGAAATACACAGTTAATCTACTCAAAATTAAACGTTCATACCGAAGCAGTATATGTGGACTATATTTGTATTATACTAGGTTATAGATGAAATTAAGGATCTTCCATTGTTTTTGGTGACCAGCCTTGTCTTGGATACTATCGAAGGTTAAAAATTGTGATATAAATTGGCAGGAATAAAAGTTCTCAAACAAAATTAAATACACCAAATTGTAATATTGATAATAATATTAATAATTATGAGTAGTCAAAAGTTTGCGATTTTCATCACAAAAAACCAAACATTTTCAACCATAACCAAAAAGGCTAACTCAATTTACACCAATTGCTGTAACTCCATTTACACAAGGGAAAAAATTCATCAAAATCATTGATGCCTTTGGCGCTTCCTCGGTGGAACTTGAATCTTAACACTAGAAGAACTAGAATTATAAAACTGCCATGAGTTGTTCCATGAATTAGAAGGATGTTGAGCAGCAAAGTTGAGCATAGAAGCTGAACAAGTTGAAGCAAAAGCAACATTTGGATCATTGCTACTATTGCTAGGGGTATTTTTGGTATTATAGTGTTTGATAGTCAAAGGTGGAAGTTTAAGGTTTTGTTGCAAAGGAGGAGGATTTTTCCAAGTAGGAAGTGGACCAGCAAGAAGCATAGTTTGAAGTAAAGGACCAGCATCTATAACAGCTTGAAAAAGCTTTCCTTTTTGAGGCAATGGTCTTTCTTTTGCAAGACAATCTATAACTGCAGTTCCTGGATCAGACATTGGTAAACTATTGAAATCTTGAACCAAATGTATGTTGTTGTTGTTGTTGTTTGAGAATTCTGGAGATGAAACAGTGTCGAAAAAGGAATCTGCTGGTGGGGAACCATGTGAGAGACTACTAGATTCTGTTATGCTTTTTGTTGAAGGGAATATGAGAAGGCTTTCTTGGTTGATTCCAGAAAGGAACATGTCATGAGAGGTTGTGAGCTTGTTGTTCATAAGTTTTTGTAGCTGACATTTTGCTTCATCTCTCTCTTGGTAAGCCTTGTTTAGCAGATTGAAGAGTTTTGTTTCCACGGTTTTCATGGTTTCGAGTTCTTGTGTTGCATCTACTAGCTTCTGCCTCAATTCTTGTTCTCTCTGCAAAATCAAACAACTGTAAGTCACTTCCTGCTATCAAGAACCTATATAAACATGAACACCGGACGCGACATTGGACATAGACACCGATTTTAATTTATAAAAGTCGGACAGCAGATACCCAAGTGTTGGACACTAGACACATCGTCAACCTGAATATCGGTGCCCCGTGAAAATTGAGCAAAATAGTAAGGAGAACAATTTAGAAAGTGACAAGTTTTGGAGCATAGAAAAGAAGACTAATGTGCATTTGATATGCATTTAAACAATGTCAAATTTTTAGTAAAAAAATTTACTGTTACTAAGATGAAATAAAATGGAGTACTAATTTTAGAAATAGCGGTAATATGGGTATTTTGTAAATAAATAAAATAAATAAAAATTAATTACGGGAAAAATGGGTGAATGATTAAACCTTCCTTGTTAGACAAGGAAAATGTCATTAATTTCGCTAACATTGATGTCATTCATAAATATTTATTTTCCAAAATTTATTATGTAAAAGGACATATTAGTGGAGTCAACCATGAAATTCCGGAAACTAATAGTAAAAAAATACTAACAATGAACCATGGAAAATAATGCAGAGGAAATATATCAACACCATACCACCGTTGCAAATGGTTTAATCAGACAACAGAAGCACAAAAAGACAAAATCACCAACAGACAAATGACATATAATGTAATAAAAACAATAATCAAGATAAAAGTTATTCTGCCATAGAAAAGATTAACATTGGTGGAAACATTTATTCAAGGAGTAACCATTTACTGAGGTAAAAAGCAACACTGTATGAGTATATCTACCGGTTTGATCCCTGAAGCCACAATCCATTTCAAAAGAATCAGTAAATGAACGGGGAAGAAAAGAAGAAGGTTAATGAGTTAGTGTTAAATCATGTAACTTAATCTGCATAAAGAATACTAATCATGAAACTGAATAAAAAATGAAAGAAGCCATGAATGGAAATGCCATTTAACAGAAAAAGGGTGGTTTATGAAAGGAGAAAATACGCAATAACACACCTCTTTGTAAATGAAAACCGAACCCAAGTCTTCCATGCCACTTTGAACTTTCTATTTGAGAGAGAGAGGGTAGAGGAGAATATTGGAATGCAAAGTATTGACGAAAGAGAGAGAGCTCTTTTTTATAGAGAAAAAAATTGCATTGCACGCATTGGATGGGAAGAATGGTAGGGAAAAAAACACTGGAAGGAAACAAAACAAGTGTATGTATGTCAATGAATGCCAAAAAATTCGTTGGAGAGGAAATGGTAATTTCCAATTTTGTTGTGTGATATATGATATGGAAATCCCTGAAATCTTCCCACAGTTTTAGGAACTCTGTCCCTTTTTTGTTTGTGTCTTTTGTGGTCAATGGTTTTATTCAGGTAAATTTCCTCGTATATTCATTCATTCCCTCTCACCACCGGAATTTAAAAACCTTATTATAAAATTATAAAGAAAATTTAAAACTCTTTTAAAGATGCACTCGCTGGTCTGTTAGTGTTTAGTGTTACACGCGCTTTGGTAATTAACATAAATACCTTGAGTGAAGAAAAAAATTCTACTACTTGTTTGGGATTATGAAACACTATGCTGCAAAGATTATTCTACTGCTGTGCTCCAAAGATTATTGTTGCGGCTCATTTTTTTATCTTTTTTTATAGACAAAATTGTTAGAAATTAGTGTAGTCAGAGGGGAGGTGAGAACGGGGTTCGAACCCCCATACACTTATATTTTCATCAACAATGTCTCTTTCACTCAACCACATGAACTACCATTTTGGACCTCTTGCGCAACTTCAAACAATAAATTCAATTAAATATAATGTGTTGAGTTTTCATATAAAAATTGGCATGTAATAATTAATATATGATTGAAAAAGGAAGTATAATGTGGGAATAATAACAATTATTAAATGGCATTGATATTTTTTTAAAGGTTGTGCAACTTTTTTATTGCTTATGTGTAAAATGAGAGGGAGTATTTGTCTTCATGATTTTTTTTTCTTTGGTTCAATAGATTGGCACAATGATCACATATAAGGGAAATAGGGAATGTGAGTGTCGCATACCAAATTCGAATCTGGGAGCAATCAAATGATGTCCCTAGCTCCAACCAACTGAGCTATACAACTGGGATTGTCTTCATGATTTTTGATTAAGAGAAAACTATCACTTATTGAAAATTGAAAACAGATGTCATCTACGTTTCTCTGTTTTTTGGGCTGATGAAGGAGTTTCATCCAAACTTCTGTGCTTATTGTTTGTAATCTAATACATCAAATTTATAGTTAAGTTATTTGTCATCTATAACTCTTGTTACAATACAACCACGATCCTAAGTGATTTTTCGTTTTCAAAAAAAAAAAAATCCTGTGTGATTTTTTGAACTATGAACATAAATGATCATTCAAATTTCTCTTTTACATATGGTATTGCTTTTGTTTCCTTTTTTAGATCTATTTTATATATGTCAACTTTCTTACAAATTTATAACTTATAATTAAAAAAGAATTTGGTCAAAAAAAATCAAAAAGAAAATTCCTTTTCAACAAAAATAATTACCTAATTTTCTATTGGGAGTAGAGTGAAATTATATGAGAGTTGATCTATAAAATAAATAAAAAATTAAGCAATTTATTTAGTAACGGCAATCAATGATCCTAAATTATTTTTCAAACAAATGATCCTTAATTATTTGTCAAAAGAGGGATCCTTAATTATCGTGTGAAAACCTAAATACATTTTTTTTGACCAAAAAAACCTAAACACATTAGAAATAGAGAAATGTTATTTAAATATCAATTTAAAAAATTAATGGTATTCCTTTTGTTCCTTTTTATACTCATTTTATATTTATTTAAATTATAAATCTTAGACTAAAATTAACGACCAATTAACGGTTGATTCAAACGGTAACTGGGTTCGAATTTCATCTCAAGGTCTCAAAGTCGTGTTTTGGATGAAAAAAATTCTACCAGAAGAGGAGAACCACACGAGACCAACTAGGTTCACCGACCTAGATCAGTCAGCGACTTTGTATATTGCGCACCAATAATACGATAACAAAAAAAATTAACGCATCATATTACATTATCAATTCAAAGATCTCGTGAGATATTTGATTAAAAAAGAAAAAATCATACGAATTAACGACGAAACTCGAGCCATTAATCTTATTTTAATTAGTGTTAACATTTAAAGTTTCCATTTTTGTAATAAATAAGAGTTCTCAATGCTCCACATTTTTTTGTTGCTGTGTTATTGGTGCACAACATCCATGTCGGTCTCGTGTATACCCTGATATGTCGGTCTGAGTGGTTTTCCCATCTCAACACGTTTGTCACACCCAAGATTCGAACCTTTGAAACCTTGGGTGGAATCCGAGTTCAATTAGCACTTCGACCAATTGTTGGTACGACATTTTATATTATTATATATGTCAACTTTTTAACAATTTTAAATTTCAAACAGAAATTTTTCATTTTCAAAAACTTGATCTATCTATTGATTTTTTGTCCTAGACTAGACAAAAAATTGCTGTGGGTATGTATAACTATGTCAAGTAAACCTCCCCCCTCAGAGTAGCATCATGATTTGAAGTGCATGTGTTTTGTATTGTATATGCATGTGTTGTCTCTATACTCATAAAAAGCCAAACTTAAGTGCGGCAATATATTGTTTTCAGTTTATTTTTAGAAACGATTCTTGTGGCAGATGACTATTTTCTTATATATATATATAGAGCACATGGCGGTGCCAAATTTATAGATTATCTTGGAGTGGGTATACTAGATTGCATTGTGCAGTACTGCTGGATAAACCTGAACTCAACCCTAAATTAAATATTAGTTGGCGTCGCAGGTTTTAACCTATTCGTTTAAGCAAGCAAATGATCATGTTTATATTCATTGTACCAAATAAAATAATCTATCTATATATTAAACATTTGAGAATGCATCTCAATAAATGCTATTCCACATGTCATTTTCTCATGAGTTTTCTATTTAATTCTATTTATTAAACATTTGTGAATTCATCTCAATAAATGTTATTTCACATGTCATGATTTTTCCTATTTAATTCTATTTTCTAGCCTCAAATCAATGAAATCCGATTTTGAACAATAGGTCTCCAAAATATAATAATAATAATAATAATAATAATTTTTTACAAATTATCTTTGCAAAGAATGTTTACAAATTCATTTATCTTTTTAACTTTATTCAATAATTTTTTACGGATCTAATTTCGTTGTTATTGCATGAATTGGTAAAATCATTGCTCATCAATGGTGGTACACGCACTGCATGCATTCGAACATTTTGCTCATCTTTCATGCTCATTAGTCAAAATTCTATAAAGATATTTTTTTTACTTTATATAGGGATCACATTCAGCTGAATGAGTATAAAGGGTAATTTATTTATTTACAACTATATACATTCACTTCGTGTTTATCGGTTCTCATCATCATATCACCGTAATACTTTAGAGGTTTATTATATTTTAAATTCAATTTACTTTTACGTTTAACTTATTAAGCATAAGTTACAAAATAAACGTACTTTGTGATTTACCTTCTAATACGCTAATTTAGTTGTAATTAAGCATAAGTTACAAAATAAACGTACTTGGGGATTTACCCTCTAATACCATAATTTCTATAATTCCAGTTATGTTGTTATTATGACATTTACACCACAAATTAGAATCATAGAAACCTAATTGAAATTTAAAAAATTTGGATGACAGTTATGATACAATTATTCTAAAATTAGATATTAAAAATATCAGATATTACAATATGAAACACACAAAACTCTATACTCCCTTACCAAACAACTTAAAATTAATGTTTATCTCTCTCATTACTATCAATATTCTTTTACTTAAAGGGCCAAGGTTAACAATATATAGTCAATAAGTTGAAACAGGTACTTATTTTCAGATATGAAGTTAAAAGAACATACTTAAGTCAGTGAGAAAGAAACAATCATACAAGTTAAATATGATAATGTTTCAACTTTTGGCTAAAATTCTAGGAGTAATAAGACACCACACGGGAATGAACATTTTTTGTTACCATGTTATTGATGCGCATACGATGAGAAATCTAATTGGCCACATGTTTTTGGCTTTGTCGACGGGGAATGAACATTTTGTATAAACATATTTGTAAGAATATCTATTAAAATCTAAATTATTTGGTAAAAATATATTATAACGAGACTAACATTTGGCATAAAGAAACATTTGTGTCTAAATTACTATTACTATGCGTGGATATCATTTTGAAATAAATACCGCCACATTATTGATAGTTCAATATTTATATAGCCTAATATTATTTTTAAACAGATTAGTTTAACATTATTGAGTGTTGTGAATTTTATTATTTAATTGACATTCAATTACCTTTTTAATTATTTATCAAAAAAAATTACCTTTTTAATTAAGGGAATTTTTTGTCTTATTCGATTCTCCAGTTATTATTAGTATCTTTATATCTATGGGAATGTCAACTAAATTAATATTAAAATTGTTACTACTTTTAGACAAATCATTGTTATTTTCCTATAGTTTAATATATTCTCACCTAAGTAATTTATTAAACAATTATTTGTTAATATTTCAGTGGCATTCAATATATTAATGTCTACATGTAGCTTGACTAATATTAAAAAAACTGAATTTTCATAGCCCATAGTAAAAAAAATTATATTATTTCTTTCTTAAATATATATGTTATTCACGAGTTGCATCAACAAAAGATAGAACACATGAAAAATTACAAAAAATTAATCATAATTTTGTATGAACACATATTTGTTCATAGGTTGCATGAAAGTATGTTATATCTAAATAAACCTATTTGTATTTAAATTTTGAGTAAAAATATGTTATAAGGAGAATGACTTTTTCACAAGAAAAAAACACAAATAAATTTCTACAAATGCATATTTTAATTAATAATATAATATTTTAACATAAAATATAAATATTTAAACTCACATTGTCCCTTTTCTAGATCAAATGTATAACTTCTATATGACATGAAACAATTGTGGTATACTCATTATGTCGTCACCGTTCAGTAGAAAAATTTCAGTGGAGAATCTTAACAACCAGAAGATGATGTAGCTTATGCATAAAGATAATAAATCAATACAAAGTTTCAATAGTTTAAAATTTAATATTAAAATTATACAAATTACTAATCATTAGTTACTTATTTTTTTTAAAAAAATTACTTGGGCAATCAAAAAAAAGTTACTTAATATTCAATATAATATTAACTTGCAAAATGTACGGGTCAACTATTCTAGTAATAATACAAAGTACAATGTTTTTCAAGGCCACTAATCCTAGGTGTCAACTTTACAGCAATTTGAGAGAAAAAATAATAAATGCTAATTCGGTTTTATTTTCAGAAAAAAACATTGATTCATATTCAAATGGCTATCACTCAATGCTTTAACTGAAAGCAATAATACATTTCAAAATTTGAACGAATCATTTTACTATAACATATTTGGAATGCATTTAATCGAGATCAAATAATCAATAGCAATGAAATTCAACTTAAATGAGATTTCAAAACATTAAAATTTTCGAATCTGGAATTTTTTTGGCGAAAATTACTAATTTTAAATTCGTTTGTTTTTGTGAATTTCAAATTTCATTTTCAAACAATTTTCATATAACTATCTTATATAAATAGGCTCTGTTCGTAGGTCAACAAACCATTATACAGTCAGTGCTCTCTTTTACATATATTTTTTTCTGTAGTTTTTTGGCACGTTATTGAATTCGGTGCTGAAATGGCTATTGATTTTCTATTCCATCATAGAAATGTCAACCTGAATGCACTAAATCATTTTAGAACAAATGTATATCAAAATTTCTAAAAAGATTTTTCGACCTTTTTTTTCGAGCTATCAAAAAAATCCGAACTTTTTTTTGTCATTTTATAACAGGACTCACATAATATAATCATCGCCCATATTGATGAAATAATTTCTACTAACTGGTGAAACAAATATTTTCAAAAATAGAGACATTTAACATAATGTGCAGATAGATTTTTATTTTAATAAATGTATGGGAAAAAATACACCTATTATTAAGATAGTTGAATAATTATTTTATACAAAAAATAAATAATAATTCGATTTATAGACACAACATTAAAACATCTAGAACAAAATTGGAATTTTTTTGGCAATTGAATATTGCGGTCTAATGCTTAAGACAATTAACTTTTTATTATAATGCAAAAATTCAGTTTTGAAATTCGAATTGGTATTAATAATTTGAAAGTTTAAAATTCAAATTATTGTAATTGTGAAATCATTATATGCAGACCATTAAACATATTAAATATAGAAACTGTGAAATTATTTGTTCACTTTATCTTTTATTCTTTATTTATAGCTTTTGTTATTTTATGAGTCAGATTGGTATATGATTCAATTAAATTTTGTCGCTAGCTATACAATTTTTGCAATTAATATGATATATTTAGTCACTTTGTGAGTATTTTTTATGTTGCTATGTTGCCATGTGGATGAGATGAATCCTTTTTTTGACTCAACCCAAAAATAGGGTCATATGTTCAAGAGTAAATGGAAAAATAAGTTGGGTCTTTTGAACCAAGATTTCCTCACAACACAAACACACACAAGAGATTATTTCATTTACGTTTCTTTATTTTGTCTACTGTTTGGAGAGACAGTAGGTGTTGGAGGAAGCTTGATGAGACTCGCCACAAGGACCACAATCACAAAGAGCCCCACAATCACAAAGAGCCCTTAGGGTAAGTTATATGTACAATATATTTTATTTCCTACTTCTTCTGAATAGTTGGTTAGAATTAGTTATGTCAATTGTTTAACAGTTAGATAGTTAATTTTCCATCATGATAATAGCTTTGTATAATTAGGAGGAAACTAAAAAAATTATCTTAAGATTTGTTGTTTAGAACTAGACAAGAGTAGTATTTGTTGCACTATAACGATGACCAATAACAAGCCATAACCGTTTGACATGTAAACTGTAATGTGTTCTAGTTTTGTGATTTAGTCCACTATTTATGAAATAGTAAATAACTATTAATATATTTGCTCCAATTTGTCCTCTGTGAAGAAGCAAATATTCATTTTTTATGAATTTACGATTCAAAAATGACGAAACAAAGGAAGCCAAATTTTATGATCTTCAATTCATCAAAATTAAACTCTGTTCTTACACGCTTACCTCTATCAGCCGTGTACTAATCACATGGAAAACACTATGTTAGTCTAATTTAATAAGTCAAGATCTAAAAGTAGCTACTACTATACCATTAGTATATCCACATGCCATTTACAAATATGTGTAAATATGAACAAGATGTTTGCCTTGATATGAAAACTTCTCAAATGAATCTAAAGGAAAACAACATCGCTTTGTCAAGTATCATATAGTAGCTTGGTGCTTGTGATATGGAAAATAATTGTTACAATAATTTGTTAAACTTTTTTCTTATGAAAGTATTTAACTTATTTTTTGCTATTATTTTCTGGTCGTTAATGCATGGAAGTGATTTAGAAACGTGTTATTGATATTGTTATAAGAATCATTGTATTCGAATCAAACTTTTAACTCATTGATGACAAGACAAATCACATAATAATGTTCAACCAAAATATCGAAACTCTACGTTTAACTGAGGGATGGGAGGATCATTGAGACTTTTATAGTTGTTTAATTTTATAGGAGATTGACTTGGCTATCTGATGGACGTTGAATGTTATTCATTATTTTGCTACAACTCAAAATCTATGCCTTCAGGTTTTTATCATACTATCTTTTAGCTGAGTTACAATGTATGAACAATAGTTTCTTATTTTCCTGCTTGATATTATGTTACAATTAAATGGATTTTATAGGAAGATGTAATATTTGGAAACAAAATATTTGTTTGATCAAAGTATAATGTTATTGCATGAATTATAATTGGTTTAAATATGTATTTAGTCCCTGCAAATGTCCCTGATTTTCGATTTAGTCCCTGCAATTTTTTTTTTAAAATACGTCCCTGCAAAATAACTTTTTTTAAATACGTCCCTACAAAATAAACTTTTTAAATACGTCCCTTCAAAATAGCTTTTTTTTTTAAATACGTCCCTACAAAATAACCTTTTTTTAAATACGTCCCTGCAAAATATCACAATTTTTTTTGTTTTTTTTGTTGGGACGTATTTCAAAAAAAAGGTTATTTTGCAGGGACGTATTTAAAAAAAAGTAATTTTGCAGGGACGTATTTAAAATTCCAACTTTTCGGAAGGGCATATTCCAAAAAAAGTTATTTTGCAGGGACATATTTAAAAAAAAATTGCAGGGACTAAATCGAAAAATAGAGACATTTGCAGGGACTAAATACATATTTAAACCATTATAATTTGACTATAATGAAGTATAAATGAACTGTCTTAATGTTGTCAATTTTATGTAGCAAAAAATAGATTTTATTGCAATTGCAATTGCTTTTCATCGACATAAAATTCAAATGTTTCTCTTTGAGTCATTTATACAAAATTTGTTAACATTAGTAGATGAATAACACAAAAATAACACGTGTTTACGATTAACAAATTAACATCAATTCATATAACCACTGTGGGAATTCTAGAACCTTTGACCAAGTCATATTTATATTTAGATATCGAATATATATATGTGTGTGTGTGTTTGTGTGTGTGTGTTAGTTTAAAATTGAGCAATATAGTCGTTATTCTCCGATTGAGTTCAAAGTTAACAATAAAACATGACACCGCCGGTAAACAGTATATCAGAGTATGAAGGTAGAATGACGTATGCACCAGGATGTGGATACCTCATTCTTAGGAATCTAAATTTGTCTTTTAGCAAAATGTACATCAATTTTGTTGATTGTTTAAATTTTAAGACAAAATGACTATTATTCTCCTATCAACAATTTTCAATGTAATTTTCAACTAATTATAACTTAAATGTTGTTCTACTTAATTTGCTGTCAAATTGTTTATTTTTCTGTAACTTATGATTGTTTTTGACCAAAACTTATGATTTTTTTCTCACAATAATAAAACACTTAATTTAGTTGTTCTCGGGGCATGATATGAAATCAAACACATCATCACGCTGTCAAAAAATTATCATTTAAATTTTATTACCACTGTCTCCTACTCATATTGTTATAAGTCAGTAGCCTTATTTACAATCTCTATTTTAATTACATCAATTTACCTCCATTTTTTTAACACCGAGCTTTCAAAAAAATAGAATTCCGGTTTAACTCAATCGTACCACGTAACGTACCACGATCGGCCTACGCGGATGCACGGTAATGATTTCGTTTGCCTTTTGTCTTTCTGTCGCAGTTGAATAAATGTGTGCAACTTGGAAAATTTGATGGTGGCACTTTTTAATCTCTCACGTTTGGTTCAGTTACAACACTATAAAGACGAAATATTAGTGACAGTTAGCTGCACACTCTAATAGGAAATTTAATTTTTACATGGGAAAAAATACATCACTCTTTATTTATTTATTTATTTCTCCATTCTAAAAGTTTTATAACCAACAAATATATACTTAAAATTAGATACACAATCTACTTCATTAATTACCAAAGAGTAATATATATATATATATATATATATATATATATATATATATATTTATATATAAACACACACATTTTTTCAAAACAAAAAACTAACACACTATATTATCTATTAATATTTAATTATTAAATTCCTATCCGAGAGTCACCTTTTCATAATCAAAAAAAATATTTTAACCAAAAAAATACATATTAAAAAATGTTGATTTGAAAAAAATACATATGAAATAAAATTAAAAATAAAGTTATTTTATTATACTAACTCATTTGTTAGCTGTCATACCAGTGAAGTGCGAAAAAAGTAATTTTCTATATTTAAATTATGAAAGATACATTGTATTTTAAATTAGAATTAATCACAAATGGTAGTAACTGTCATCTATTGTCAAAAAATTATTTAAAATAAATAATTACAACTCACAATATAATTATTTTTCTTTTTGTCATTAAATTACTATAGTGAATCATTGATCTGACATTAAATATTTTCTCCATAAACATTATAATAACCTATAAAAAATAATATTAATACTGATTTTTTTGCTTACAACATAAACAACATTAACAATTTACGTATAATCAATATTACACTTTTCATTTGACCATTCTATTTATTTTCTGTAGAATTTTTGTTTAATTTGATATTTTAAAACGAATTTGTTCCCTATGCATCGCACGGGATACATACTAGTAGTAACAAAAACGGGATGAAACAACGTAACAATTATAAGTTGTGTTACCAAGTGACTTCAGTCTCAAGAGGGGGGTGAATTGAGACTTTAAAAACTTTTCCCCTTTTTAACGACTTAGATTAATTTTCGCGCAGGTTTATGAAATGAACGAATTAGAATATAGAACAGAAAAGCACGCACAAGATTTATACTGGTTCAGTCACCTCCGAGTGACCTACGTCCAGTCCTCACAACCCTTTGTGAGATTTTCAATATCAAAATAAAGCTTTCAACTGGGTGCTTTAAAACCCTTACAGACACAGGCACTCTTCACCTAGGATACCCCACCGTGTGCAAGAGCCCTAAACAACAATTACAACAAGAGATACCCCACCCTTGTTACAATCAAAAACCCTAGAGAGATACCCCACTCTCTAGTACAACCAATTGACATACAAGAGATACCCCACCCTTGTTACAGTCAAAACCCTAGAGAGATTCCCCACTCTCTAGTAAAACCAAATAAAAGTAATTGAACAAATTACAGTAAACAGAAATACCTCTAATAAGGCGAATACAACAACTTGAAGAATCCCAACCTAACCCTTGAGAGAGATCAGCTCAAAGTGATGAAGAACGTGAAGAATGAGTGTGACAGTGAGAGAGTTTGCGTTCTTCTCTTTAGAATTGTAGGTTGTGTTTTGATCGTAAAAACTAGGTCCTATTTATAGAGTTTGTAAAAATATGATCGTTGAAGCAATTTGTGTTATAAGTGGACAATCGATTATCTTCTTTAAAAACATAGTATGTTAATCGATTGTGTGCTTTAGAAGGAATAGCTCCATAAGTGATAAATCGATTATATGCTTAAAGAAAGAAATATGGGAATCGATTATGTGCTTGTTTTGGAGAAGCACTCAATCGATTATGTGCTTTACAAATGCAAGTAGGGAATCGATTTCTTGCCTGTGGAAATAGGTGAGGAATCGATTTTGTGCTTTAATAAGGCAAGTAGATAATCGATTTTTTGCTTTAATAAGGCAAGTAGATAACCGATTTCACAAATTTAGGAAGAGAATCGATTATATTCTTTAGAACTAAGAGCCATGAATCGATTGTGGGCTCTAAAACAAGTTCAATCGATTGCTAGCTTTAAGTTTAAAGGTTATGAATCGATTTCTAGCTTTAAACAAGCTATGAATCGATTTCTAGCTTTAAAGTTACAAGCTATGAATCGATTGTTTTGGAAAAAACAAGTTCTTTCAAAAAAAGCCAAGCCATGAATCGATTTCAACAAGTGCCTAACCTATTTAACATGCTTTTATCAATTGAAGACATTTGCTTGTGTGAGTGCTAATGTGTTGAGTGATTTGAGCCGATCATCAAAAGCGGTTTACAATTCATTCCTAAGACACGACCCGACTTCCTAGCGACTACCCTTAACACAGACTTACTTCTTGAGTTGGTTGTGCCTTGGAATTCCATTTGTCACTTTGTCTTAGATAACTTCATCATCAAAACTTAACCTACAACACAAGATATTCACAAGTTGTAACGCGTAATTCCCCACTCGCTACAACTTCAGGGTCTTTACTATTTTTAACTCCATTGGACCCTTAGTTTAGGTTCGATTTCACGCTTCGTTGCTCTTCCATTTTCTTTTTACAGAGCAACTTAACATTCCGTCAGTACTCTTACTCCAATTAGGTAACTTTCTACATTCACTCACTTTCAATCTCTATGAATGGTTTGAGGCTAGTGGCAGATCCAGAACCCAGAGTTACGGATTAGAGAGAGAGAGAGAGAGAGAGAGAGAGAGAGAGAGAGAGAGAATAGTTGTCAGTGGCGTATCTAGGATCCTGAACTAGAGTGTGCGAATGCGGTAGTGTGTGTATGATACATTAAACTGGTGCAAAACTATTAGTTTCGGCGCAAAATAATATTTTTCAGAGTGTCCAAATATTTTTTTAATAAGATATATATGTTGGTGCTAATATTATTTTTTTAATAGTATTATTGGTACTAAAATTATTTTTCAGGGTGTGCGCATATGACCACTCTGGAATAGGGGTAGATCTGCTCAGGTATTTGTGTCTTGGGTGCAATTACGTGCAAATTTATTATTAATGTACGTAATTTTAAAATTTCAAGGGTTTAAAAAAATTTTATATAGTGGAGTTGGTAGAATTTTTTCCGGGAGTTCAAGTTAAAGAATTTACGCTATAATACTAGTTGAGCCGATACAATATTCATAACATTTTTATATTATCTCTTGCGGTCAAATTAAAAAGTACACCGTAAGAATTTATTTTATCTGTCACCCTAGAGACCACTATAAAAGAGAAATGCTATTTGTATAACTTGTTGGTGCTCATGTCGTTGCTGTACTATAATACTATTATTAATCATTGTATATTAGGGAGGGAGTATTATAGTGATGGGTTTTGTTTCCAATGGGAAACGTACAAAACCACTTAGTTATAGTTAGAACAAAGCTAGGTTGTGTATGACAAAGCTGCTCTAATTAATTAAAACTGAAGTCACCATCCTTCTTGTAATACATTGTATCTAGGGTCTCAAAACATGCATTAATCTATGATTGAACGTGTAAGTGATACTAAATTTTGCTTTTGTCTGTTCTGCACCGAAGGTTGACCCTTCTAATTTTAAATTGAAATTATTTCTCTGTTACAATCAAAAAAGAGGAAAAGCAACAAAAAAATACCTAACTCTTAGATAAACGGTCAATAGGAGCCCCAAACTACTTATAAAAAAGATAGGACGGAGAATTATCCCTAGCTTGAAACCATCATTAAGATAGAGCTAAAATCATGTCAAAACAACTCTGAAAGTTAGGAACGTCTCTAGAGAAAATACAATTGTTCCTCAAATCTCAAATGACCTAAAGGGCACTGTGTTAGATGAGTCGTGAGCGTCAAACCATGTCTGCATCTAGTTGGACAATCCACGTGAATGAAATGGAGAAAGAGAGACAGAATATCTCACTGCATCACAAAATCAAAACTCAGCCAGTTGACTTTAGCATACCAAATGCAAAGGCAAAACAACAGATACTTAAAAGATGAAGGGATGACTCATAAGCGTTCTGACACAAGATACAACTTGTAGCTGCAACATCCGCAATCATCCCTCTAGTAAACAAGTTAATTTGATCGAGTAATTACTCTATCTAAGAGGAGTTGCGAAAAGAATTCAACTATCTTAGATGGGGCATAACTCTTCTGAACCTTTGTTTGTAATCTGAAACAATTTGTCTGAGAGCATCAAAACACGGGATGACAGTTGGGAGAGGTGAGATAACCGAAAGCAATATCGAGAACAATCCAAAACAATGTGGGACCTAAGTCAAACATCTGACCTCACTGATAGTGAAATAGTACCACGAGTCTTATACAATTAGTAGTTGCTACAGATGTCTTCAAAAAAAGTAATTGTTGCGGATGGTATATGAGTGTTGTAAATTTTGTATGCTAAGTTTTATTCTTACTCGAGCATAAAAAGAAACATTATTAGAAGTAGATAAATGTTATTGATATACACTCTTTTATTAGTTAAAAAAATTTATAAGCAAATGTTAGTTGTTAATTAGTTTGTTAGGAGAGGAGGAAATATTAGTTTCTAGGGTTTTTGAAGAACCTTGAACTTCTTGCATGTACTCTTTCGCTCAACTGAACTATCTTCTTGGGACTATTATTAATTAAAAGTTAAATCATTAAATTTATGAGAGGTAAATCATTTAGTTGGCTCAATTTGAATTTTAAAAATAATAAAAAGTAATATATCAAATATTTGGATTTTTTCTCAAACTATAATAAACTCAGAACACACACAGTAATATTTTAGGATGAATTGCAGGTTTCCCTTACTCTCAGGATGGTGGTGGTGCTCTCTTGGCAGAGTGATGGCTATTCGTTGGGCATTGAGTTTTGTCATGTTAAAGGCTTACAGATTGTGTACGTGTGAAAGCGGTTGCTTGGAAGCTGTCAACCTCTTCCTCGTTGTAAGCACCTATGTCTTTCATGCATGCTCACGCTTCAATTATCATCCAGAATTTGGAGGCTCTCTCTACAGCGCTCAGGGATTATCAATCTAGCCCATGTACTGATGGATCAGAATAAATACGCCAATTTCTTACCCAAGGAAGGTTCTCATTTAGCTTGCAACGTGATCTGGGATCACCCCCACTAGGCTTGGAAGACCTCATTTTGAGACTTGGAACTTAGTTTTGGTTGTCTCTGCTTTTTTTTTTTTGTTACTTTGTAACACCACTAAAAAACATAATAATATCTTGATTTTTTTTGTCAAAAAAGAACATTAAAACAAGAAAAACAAAAAATCAAGTTGGAAAATCTCAGTTTTTCAATATGCGATTTTCTACCTAAAGTTAAAAGCGTGGTATTTTAGTACTTAATTGTGGAAGAATAATATTTCTGTAAAAGAAGTTCAGATATTATTAAAAAATCCTACAGAGCCATGAGTTGTGTTTGAAAAATAGTTTAATTCAAAAAACTATTTACTCCTAGGGTAGGGAGAGGAGTTACTAGGGGTGTTCAAAACCGAACCAAACCAATAGAAAACCGCAAACCAAACAAACCGAAAACCGTAAAAAACCGCTTTTGATCGGTTTTGTTCGGTTCTATTTTTCATTGCACCGCGCGATTCGGTTTGGTTCGCGTTTTTGATTTCAGAAACCAAACCAAACAAAACCAAACCGCAAGTAACACTAAGGCTTGTTGAATTACAACCTTCCTCACTAACTTACTAACCCAAATGCAACTAAAACCCAACTCTCACTCACTTACTAGCTCAAATCCAATTAATTCTTTAACTCACTTACAAACAATCCATATTGTTATGATATATTTAAAAATTACAATAAAATATTTAATTCAAATTCTTTTAAATATTGTCTTAGCTATTTTAAAAGAATTAAAAGAGAGTAATTTATATACTACATATATTTGAATAGATTTTTTCTTAAAGATTTATGTTAGCCATTTCTTATGTTAGTTAATGTAACTTCATTTTAAATTATGTTTTGTCTTAGAAAAAACCGAACCAACCAAACCAATCCAAACCGCATTGGTTTGGTTTGGTTTTATTTTAGGAAGCCAACCGAACCGAACCAAACCACATGTAATTTTACCTTGTGGTTCAGTTCACTTTTTGTCTCAAAACCGAACAAAACCGCACCGCAAACACCCCTAGGAGTTAGCTCACGTCCTCACCTATAATAACGGTATAAAAATTTTCTGGTGGACCATTTGTGGTTTACTTTTTATTCCTAACGGGTAACAACTTAACCTGCCAATTCAAACCAAAACTTGTCTGTTTGTGGAAGGAAGCGCACATGGCATTGGCTATTAGGTAAAAGTCATGTGGGATGGCTGAGGTTGAGACTTGAGAGTTGAGACGCGCTTAGGAAAAAAATACATCGGTACTATTTTTAATCACATCATCTAGATTAATTATTTATATTATTCCTTATGTTTTAGTTGTTTTTTAGAAAATTAATCATTATGTGATTGAAAAACAAGATGAACCAACTTATGTAACCACCTAAAAACTTTGTCCTTAGGAAAATCTCACACTCTGGCTTACTCTCCCTTGTTCACACGCATGTGAGGGGAATTTTCTTCATTGAGAATTTCATTACATGTATGAAGTGTTAAAAGTCTTGACTATTCAACATTTTCTTTCTTTTATTTATGTGTTAAATTTTTTCTCCTGGGATCCCATATAACAATAATTTCATTGGAGGAAATCTAATTAGCTCGCACCCACACACATTGACACTCGATTCCTAAACTCCTATAGTCCTATGACCCTCCTACCTAGCACTCTACCTGCATGATGATCTTGTTGTGACACATTGGCACACTTTATTTTTTATGATTTTTTTTATGATAATAGCTCACCTTCACACTATGAGCCCATTTGGATAGAGCTTATTTTGAGCTTATGAAAAACAGCTTATACAAATAAATAAACTTCTTTGTATTATTCATAAACTTGTCAATGTAGTTTATGGAAAAACAACTTATGGAGATATAACTTTTGTTAGTGAGAACTTATGGGTTAACATGAAAACCTATTTATCTCCATAAGTTGTTTTCCATAAGCTCAAAAATAAATTCATCCAAACGGGCCCTATTTGAAAATTCTAAAGGATTGGCCTAGTGGATCATGACAGAAGTTGAATCTGAAAGGTCTCGAGTTCAGCTCTCCACTAATCCCCTTAGGGTGAGGTAAATGTAAGTATATTCGTAAGTGCTCAAAGAGCCTGGAGGTCTTCTCTTCCCTGCCTTGGACTGGAGTGTCATCCACTCACCCTAAATTTTTTGTAACCGAAAAAGATTTACACTATTTGAAAACTATATGAATCCATTATTTTTTTTATAAAAGTATCTATGTTTAAATATAAAGTACTAGTGTAAGTCACAAAAAAAAACATATAAAGTACTAGTACCCTATATGATTGGCTTTTTTTAGTGCATCGTCTTGATATATTGTGTAACGTACACTACTGTTTTCGGCAATGTTTTTGGTAATGTAAAAGAAGCTTTAGCCACACTTGATAATATCCAGGAGCAAATTAATAATTTAGGCGATTCTGATAATCTTCTCTCTCTTAAGAAAGAGGCTCAAACCAATTTGCAGATTGCTCTAAATCATATGAAGAGGCTTATTAGAAGGAGAAATCTAGAGTTGACTGGCATAACTTTGGGGATAGGAATACATCCTTTTTCCATAAAATGACCAAAATTAAAAATGCTACCAAGAGAATTTCTGTTATGAAGGACGGTGATAGTATCCTCTCAGACACTGTGATGGCTTCGGCAGAGAGCTTTCGCGAGTGCTTCTTTAGCTTGCTGCACACCTTGGTCGAGCCATTGAGGAAGACATTGGAATGGCTGTGATGTGCTGGGCTCTTTGGAAAACCAAAATGATAAAGTTTGTTAGTAAAGCTATGGACCTCCTAAATGAATGTACAACAACTTGGTCTAGAGAAACTATGGTGGATTCCAACTTAAATAAGTCACAACCAGCTGATCAGAGGTGGCAAGCACCACCACAAGGACCATACAAGTGTAATATTGACGCATCTATCATTAACTCCGAGAATAAGTATGCTGTTGGCATGTGTGCTAGAACCAATATAGGTGAATTTTATCGAGGCAAGACAATGTAGTTTAATGGAATACCAACACCATAAGAAGTGGAAGCAATAAGACGTTGGCAGACTCTTCTCTGGCTGAGGGACTTGAGAGTACTGTCGAATCAATCTCCATAGAGCTGGATTGTTTATTGGTGGTTAACGGAGTGCAAGAAGACCAGAATACCGACACAGAGTTTGAAACGCTAATTCCTTATTGAAGGCGTCTTTTGACTTATTATAGACATTGATTTTAGTGACTCACCGGTGAGAAATTTGATTTGCTCCCTCACCTTAGAAGCACCCGTAGGGTGTGGGGTCTTGGAAAGTCATATGGGTATTTTTGTCAAACACAATTTTTATGGGGATGGGTAATTATTATGGGGGTGTGTATAACAACTTCTCAAAGTTAATATATGTGGGCCCTAAATACTCCTCACGAGTAGGCTTGTGTTTGAGCCCAGTTAAATGGGTCCAAGTAGGTGGACATTTGGAAACCGCGACTCTGATTCCAAGAGAATCTCTGATATTTGCTGTGAGGCAAAGCATAGCATTAGCAGCGAAAGAGAAGAAAGAAAGAAAAATGAGAAAGTTCGATCCATGGCCAGTTTTCTTCAAGCGAGAATGGAAACGTAACTGGCCCTTCCTCGTGGGATTCGCAGTCACCGGAACTGTAATTACCAAATTCTCCCTTGGCCTTACTGGTAAATCACCCGCGTTCATCTCTCTCGCTCTATCTATTTTGTGATTTTTTTTTATCTGAACCTAATTTTCCGTCACTCTGTTTCTTTTGGCAGAGGAAGATGCTAAGAACTCCAAATTCGTTCAGGCGCACAAGAGGTAACCCTACTCTCTCCGGAACTCTTGTATTTGCGTGTATTTTCACTTATATTTTGGTAATTTGGATTGAATGTGATTATCATTTTCGATTGCTAAAAAATTGAATGCAATGGAGCTGGTGAATCATTCGTTATGTATCAGTCATTTATAATTATGGTTTTTTAGTGTTAATTATGGTTTTCTGTGCTGTTTTCGTGAGAATAGTCTCCAGAGAAGAATTGGATAACCTGTGTTTTTATACTAAAAATCAAATAATCCTCGCGGTAAACCGTCCATGAAGTAATAGAGGGAAAACAAAACAGTCGTCGAAGTTTTGGTGCATGTAGATTGTAGAAGTTATACTCTATGAAGCACTCACACTTCTAGTCGAAGACGTGTCTGGCGGAAACGTATGATGTCAGACACCAAAACGACACTTCAATTACTTGTAATTTTCAAATTAAAATCATTGTCTGCGTGTTCGTATCCGGTGTCTGTGTCTGAGTCGGTGCGTCATAGAATTTCATAATTGACCATGGTAGCAACTGAAAGCAAGGAATGTCTCCATTTTAAGTGGCATTTTTGTGCAGTTGAATTTAGATAAAAGATGAGGGTGTTTGTGAGGAACGCCTCGCGAGCCGGGCTTCTAGAGATTCACCTAAACCCGATGTTCTGGGTGGGAAAGTAATTTTCAACTTGGTGGAAGCAAATCACTCAAGACTCGGTAAACTTTAGCGTATCACAAAGTTCATGCAAAAGTTGTTGAATGATAATTTTTGTTTTGTTTTCGGGATGTTGCAGTGCGTGTGTTCTACAAAGTTATGAGTCTATACTCTGCAATACAACATTAAATGGTTACAAACATCAAGTTATTACGATGATTTCTTATGTGGTTTAAGAGTGTTATTGATTACAAATTACAAATTAACACTGAAATGAAATGGATTATTTGCAAATTTGTTTGACTACCTACTATTACTTGGATTGAGGAACTACAACTCTACGACGAGTAATAACTCATTATTCTACCTTATGTTACATTGTATTTTTGTATTTTGTTTAATGATACCTGATTGTCTGTATTATTATCTGGTTATATGCATGCTCTTAGGCCTATCTATATTTATGGATTCTAATAATTGGGCATTGTGCTGTTCATATATATTCCAGGTGACTTCTGAATGGTGACATTACACAGGATTTGCACTTCATGTTAGCTGTATCCAGATTGCTTTGTTTGTCTTGATAATCTCGATTGTAATAACAGAAGAGAGATATAATATATACTCTCTACCAGCATGTTCCTATTTCCAGTTTTAGTTGTTTACCTAAATCGACTTGAAAAATTCATACCAAGAATTTCTTGATCTACCCTTCTGTGATGCTTATGTTAATTTTAAAACTCTCTTTTGGTATACATTGACCTTAATGTTGGGGATAATGGATGCATTTACTAGTGCACCTTCTAGAGTCTATTCCTATTCAGCTTTGCTCTTAGCGGGTGGGGGTGGGGGGTAACACAGCACGCATTCATTGGGAGCTATTTGTTTAGTTCACATTAAGCAACTGTCTGTTTAGAGTTATGCTCATCCAGGTGCTGCCGTTTCTGTTCTAAAATTTGCATGAAGGTCACCACCTGTTCATTCTTTATGCTTCTGTTTGATCATAAGATGATGAGTTATCCAGAAGGGGACACCCTAGTCATCATAGAATAAGATTAGTCACGACCTCCAAAATGGGTTATTACGTTAAGTTAGCTTAATAATTGTTCCTTCCACTGTAAATATTATTAATCTGTGGCATCTAAAACTTCTTTTTGATATAATTGGCAATAGGCAACATGACATTTCAGAGCTTAGTATGCTTGTTAATGTCTTGGACTCGCACACAATTTACTTGGTTAGGTCCACTAAGGGACTGACTGATAAATAAAGCAACTCATAATTTTTCTTTGGGTTTTTTCTTTTGTACCCCCACCCCTTTGACACTATACCCCCCCCCCCCCCCCCCCCCCCCCACGCACCCTCGAAAAGACCAAAATACCCTTCACAAAATTTAAAAACCCCAACATATCCCCAAATACAAAAAAAAATAAAAAATTGGAAATCGGATTTAGGTAAATCCGATTTTCCCCTAAAAATTTTAAAAAATTAAAATTGGATTTATCTACATAGTAGGTACATACGATTTGTTAATTATACAAAGCGTACGTACCTAGGAAGCAGGTAGATACGATTTGTATAATTAACAAATCGTATGTACCTGTTGGTGGGGGTACATCCTATTTGTTAAAAACAAAGCGTATTTACCTTGTTTTATGGTAAATACGACTTACTAAAAAATTTATAAAAAAATTTGAGAATATATATATATATATACACACACACACACACACACACACAATAATATGGATAAATAATTACAAAAAACGTGGTACAAAAATAAATACAACAAATATCAGGCAGTCAACCATCAGAATCATTCGCTAAATTAATTCTTGTCTTTTGTGTCGAGAATAAGAACTTTGGGAAACAACCGAAATAATTTTATAGAAGTGGGATGCGCCCACATGTGCGGATATCTTTAAATTATATTTTTTTAGAAAAATAAATTAGATATGAATAATATTAATATCGGGCGTTTTTGGGTTCTGTTTAGGGTGTAGTTAGTTAACACGTGACGATGTTATACGTCGAGCGAATAATTTAGGCTAAAAAATCGGTTTTCGACCAACCTACTCCGATTGTAATCAAACCACAGCCATTAAGTCCGAAAAAAATCAAGGATCAATATTCCTCGAAAAGAAACATCTTTTAGGACAGGGGGCTCAAATTCCCAAATTCCATCGTTTACTATTTTTTATTAATTTTTTTAATTTTTCATAGTCTCCAAAAAATCTGAAAAAATTTGCATAGCCTTATTTTGGTTTTATTAGATTTTTAGTGGTATTTTTATAATTTTTTGATTAATTTTGACTCTTTAACGGATTTTTAGTAGCGTTTTTATAACATTTTTTAAAAATTTAAATAAAAATTTTTAATAAATCGTATTTACCTATGGGTGAGGGTAAATACGATTTGTATTTTACAAAGCGTATGTACCCCCACCCATAGGTAAATACGATTTGTAGTTTACCTGAATCGTATTTACCTCACCCCAAGGTAAATACGCTTTGTTTTTTTACTTCTATCGTATTTACCTCAGCCTAGGTAAATACGATTGGAAAATTTTCAGGATTATCGTATGTACTTACCTCTATATACATACGATTTGTAAAAAAATAAATCGTATTTATATCTTAATAACGTAAATCCGATTGAGCCAATAATAGACAAGGGTATTTTAGTCCAAAAAAAACATGTGGGGGTATATGGGTAAACAGTGGGGGTAAAAAGAAAAACCTTTTTCTTTTCACCAAAAGAAAAGCTCATAATTTGTCTAGAGCAGCTCTATATTTATCATCTTGTATATATTTTGTTACGATAAATGAAAGACATGTTTTCTTTTGCTAAAAAACCCCGCTTGCTTACTTTTAATCTCAAAAAATAAAATAAAAAACTCTACTTAATACACAAAGCAAACAAAACAAAAAATGCAAAAAGTCAGCCGCAACAATGCTCTTATTTTTTATATGTATCTTTCTTTTTATTAGAGGAATAACTACAAAACTTTTAAAGTAATATCATATGAAATCTTGATGGGATAGGATGCATTTCCATTTTACACTATTAACAATATTTCAGACCTGTTAACGGGAGAAACAGAATCGGTGAGAATGATTATGGTTTGCAACATTCTATTAAGTCATAAAAATTGTTATTTTAAGGTATGTTTGGAAGAAGGTTTTGGGAGGGGAAGAGAGGAGAGGAGAGAGCTTGGAAAAGATTAGTCTATATTTCAATATGTATTTGAGATAAAAGAACAACATGATAAATAATAAAATAACATTTTTAATCGTACTTTATGTTTAAAAATATTTTATATTATAGCTTTGTAAAAAAAAGACATTTTATAACTTTATCCATTTAGAATTGAAGAATATGTGATTATATGTACAATAAATTTGTGGAAGGATTTGCAAAGTGGGCGTTAAAGAGAGTGTATAAAAAAAGTGTTGCTAACATTTCTCATCAAGTATTTATTCAACTTTTTATTTAACTGTTGAGGTTATATTTATTTTAATAACCTTTGTAGGAATTTTATGATTTTAATTGGGTTGTCAAGGAGATTTTTACAAATTTTCAAGTATTTTAGTTAAAAAACATGCAATGTGTCAAATTAAAATTGCATTACTCGGCCAATATTTTTTGCGATATATCTTGACTTTGTTTAGCAAAATATTGTGTTAATTTTTTTAACACTTTAACAATACTAATATCTTATAGTAATTAAAGTATTGCTCATTCCAAAATATGAAAACAATATATATTTATAAATGGACAAATACACGAAATAATGAAAATTCAATATTACTTAACACAAACACACAATCGTCTGCCTAAACCCCGGTTACTTTTTAATATCAATATCAATTAATCATTGTATTTACACAATTTTTTGTAATTAAATCGTTTCCCATAATTGAAAAAGACAGTTTTTGTAATTATTTTTTTTTGACAGAAAATATTAATTGTAACTAAAATTATAATAAGGAGAAATTACACTCACCTCCCCTAAACCACGATATATTAATATTAAAAGACATACACAACCCTCTATTTTTAGAATAAACACTCACTTCTCTTATTTGAAGAAAGTTTGTTCACCTCCCCCAAGTTTTGTTTAAAATACACAAATGCCCCTTCTAATATTTTACAATAGAGGGGAGGTAAATATCTTTTACAAAATAGAGGATGTAAGGGTTATTTAACTAGAAGTACTGAGAGGAGGTAAGTGTAATTTCCCCTTATAATAAAATATTTTTCTTTCAACTCCTTTTGGTGCATTCTACAAAATTAAGATTGTTTGACTAATTTTTTTTATTGTATTTTATTGAAGTCCTATTTAAATTGATTATGATCTGTACCCTGAGATCGCCTGTAGAGCTGGTCAAGGGACAGGTCGTCTGATGTTGTGACTAAGGTATCAAGTCGATCTGTATACTGATGAGGGCGGTCGACCTGATGCTGAGGAGGGCGGTCGACCTGATGCTGATAAGGGCTGTCGACCTGATTGACTGCTAGTCGTATCCATAGCTCGGGTTGTACCTGCAATGACACTCCAACGCCCAAGTGAGTGGGTAGAGTTTTGCAGAGTAACAGTAAGGGTGAATAAATGTACCTGACAAGTGGGGTCAATCCCCTATTTATAGAGTCAGTGAATCGTGGGGAGTCGTTGGATCAACGTAAGTGGATCCTGACCGTCGAGATCTGATATGCTCTTCTTGCTTGCTTTTGGGTCGTTTTTGGTCACCTTTTTGATTGGATTGGGCCTTCGGTCCACTCCAGAACAGTTGCCCCCCAAGCCAAGGTCGATCATTGAGCGGGCTTAGGCTTGATGTGTGGTTCTGATCGTTGTGCCCCCAGTTGTTACTTGGTGAACCTTTCGGTGCTTGAGATTATATCGGGTCGTTGATAAAAAGGAAAGGGGTGCTCAATAATCTCTACTGGGCCTTCTTTATTTATTTATTTATTTATTTATTTGAGTCCATGGGCCCAAGTGTTTTTATCTTTTCATGGGTCATTACTCCAGTCCCAATTCTCTCCATACGCTGATCAAAGAGCAGAGCTCCTAGGCCATCGGTACTTGATCCAAGGCCAACGACCAGCGAGCCACGATCCAAGGTCCCTCCTTCGAGCAGCGACCAGCGAGCCACGACTAGGAGCCGTTTGTTACGGCGCGACCTGCCGGTGACCCGTGAGCTGTTTCTTCTCCGTGCGACGCGACCCGCGACCAGGTCCAACGACGCGAGCTGCGACCTGCGACCCAGCTCCGCGCGCGTTTCTTCTTCGTGTGAGCATCTGGGTGGTGCGACCTTCGAGCGCTTTTGGGACCTGTGACCTGTGACCTGAGACCTGCTTTTCTCTCTTCAAATTTTTGGGCGTGGTTTTTGGGTGGAAGCTTCTCACTTTTTCCTTCTTTCGCTTTGTTTTGACGCTTTGGTGTGAGTGAGTAGGGTGCACGTAACTTAGAATAATTTTGCTGTTTCTCGTCATCAGGGTCACATCGAGGCCTGTGTCTTATTTGACTTGGTGATTTAATTTTCAAGGAGGGTCGATCTATCTTCCAAGTTGTGCGACCTTGGTATTCGTTGTTTAGTAATCTGTCTGTTGGTTTCTGACTTGATGTGATACTCACTCTGGTCGACCTTGCCCTTCAGGCAGCTTACCAAGTTTCTACTAGGGTAAGTTTTCTATAATTGCTTTGGTCGACCCTGCCCTTCAGGCAGCTTACCAAGTCTCTACTTGGATAAATTCTTTTTAATTGCTTTGGTCGACCTCTTGTCGACCCTGCCCTTCAGGCAGCTTACCAAGTTTCTACTTGGGTAAGTCTTCTTTAATCGCTTTGGTCGACCTCTTGTCGACCTCTTTTTGACCTCTTGTCGACCTCTTTTCGACCCTGCCTTGCAGGCAGCTTACCAAGTCTCTACTTGGGTAAATCTTTTCTAATCGTTTTGGTCGACCTCTGGTCGACCCTGCCCTTCAGGCAGCTTAGCAAGTTTCTACTTGGGTAAGTCTTCTTTAATCGCTTTGGTCGACCTCTTGTCGACCTCTTTTCGACCCTGCCTTGCAGGCAGCTTACTAAGTTTCTACTTGGATAAATCTTCTTTAATCGATTTGGTCGACCTCTGGTCGACTCTTGTCGACCTCTTGTCGACCCTGCCCTTCAGGCAGCTTACCAAGTCTCTACTTGGATAAATTCTTTTTAATTGCTTTGGTCGACCTCTTGTCGACCCTGCCCTTCAGGCAGCTTACCAAGTCTCTACTTGGATAAGTCTTTTCTAATCATTTTGGTCGACCGCTGGTCGACCCTGCCTTGCAGGCAGCTTACCAAGTCTCTACTTGGATAAGTCTTCTTTAATTGCTTTGGTCGACCTCTTGTCGACCTCTTTTTGACCTCTTGTCGACCTCTTTTCGACCCTGCCTTGCAGGCAGCTTACCAAGTCTCTACTTGGATAAATATTTTCTAATCGTTTTGGTCGACCTCTGGTCGACCCTGCCCTTTAGGCAGCTTACCAAGTTTCTACTTGGGTAAGTCTTCTTTAATCGCTTTGGTCGACCTCTTGTCGACCTCTTGTCGACCCTGCCTTGCAGGCAGCTTACCAAGTCTCCACTTGGATAAATTCTTTTTAATTGCTTTGGTCGACCTCTTGTCGACCCTGCCCTTCAGGCAGCTTACCAAGTCTCTACTTGGATAAGTCTTTTCTAATCGTTTTGGTCGACCTCTGGTCGACCCTGCCCTTCAGGCAGCTTACCAAGTCTCTACTTGGATAAGTCTTCTTTAATTGCTCTTGTCGACCTCTTTTTGACCTCTTGTCGACCTCTTTTCGACCCTGCCTTGCAGGCAGCTTACCAAGTCTCTACTTGGATAAATCTTTTCTAATCGTTTTTTTCGACCTCTGGTCGACCCTGCCCTTCAGGCAGCTTACCAAGTTTCTACTTGGGTAAATTCTTTTTAATTGCTTTGGTCGACCTCTTGTCGACCCTGCCCTTGAGGCAGCTTACCAAGTCTCTACTTGGATAAGTCTTTTCTAATCGTTTTGGTCGACCTCTGGTCGACCCTGCCCTTCAGGCAGCTTACCAAGATTCTACTTGGGTAAGTCTTCTTTAATCGCTTTGGTCGACCTCTTGTCGACCTCTTTTCGACCCTGCCTTGCAGGCAGCTTACCAAGTTTCTACTTGGATAAATCTTCTTTAATCGATTTGGTCGACTCTTGTCGACCTCTTTTCGACCCTGCCTTGCAGGCAGCTTACCAAGTCTCCACTTGGATAAATTCTTTTTAATTGCTTTGGTCGACCTCTTGTCAACCCTGCCCTTCAGGCAGCTTACCAAGTCTCTACTTGGATAAATTCTTTTTAATTGCTTTGGTCGACCTCTTTTCGACCCTGCCTTGCAGGCAGCTTACCAAGTCTCTACTTGGATAAATCTTTTCTAATCGTTTTGGTCGACCTTTGGTCGACCCTGCCCTTCAGGCAGCTTACCAAGTTTCTACTTGGGTAAATTCTTTTTAATTGCTTTGGTCGACCTCTTGTCGACCCTGCCCTTCAGGCAGCTTACCAAGTTTCTACTTGGGTAAGTCTTCTTTAATCGCTTTGGTCGACCTCTTGTCGACCTCTTTTTGACCTCTTGTCGACCTCTTTTCGACCCTGCTTTGCAGGCAGCTTACCAAGTCTCTACTTGGATAAATCTTTTCTAATCGTTTTGGTCGACCTCTGGTCGACCCTGCCCTTCAGGCAGCTTACGCAGTTTCTACTTGGGTAAGTCTTCTTTAATCGCTTTGGTCGACCTCTTGTCGACCTCTTTTTGACCTTTTGTCGACCTCTTTTCGACCCTGCCTTGCAGGCAGCTTACCAAGTCTCTACTTGGATAAATCTTTTCTAATCGTTTTGGTCGACCTCTGGTCGACCCTGCCCTTCAGGCAGCTTTCCAAGTTTCTACTTGGGAAGTCTTCTTTAATCGCTTTGGTCGACCTCTTGTCGACCTCTTTTCGACCCTACCTTGCAGGCAGCTTACCAAGTCTCCACTTGGATAAATTCTTTTTAATTGCTTTGGTCGACCTCTTGTCGACCCTGCCCTTCAGGCAGCTTACCAAGTCTCTACATGGATAAGTTCTCTTTAATTGCTTTGGTCGACCTCTTGTCGACCCTGCCCTTCAGGCAGCTTACCAAGTCTCTACTTGGATAAGTCTTTTCTAATCGTTTTGGTCGACCTCTGGTCGACCCTGCCCTTCAGGCAGCTTACCAAGTTTCTACTTGGGTAAGTCTTCTTTAATCACTTTGGTTCAAAGATATGACCGATCGATCACATTACGAGCCTTCAAGGGGGTGACCGTTTTACGAGCCCTCAAAGGAGGCGAACGCTTTTCGAGCCCTCAAGAATGCGACCGCTTTTCGACCACTCAAGGATGCGACCGCTTTTCGAGCACTTTTCAAGCACTTTTCGAGCACTTTTCGAGCGCTTTTCGAGCACTTTTCGAGCGCTTTTCGAGCACTTTATCATTGGGGCGACCACCCAAGGGGGTGATCGCTTTTCGAGCACTTTTCGAGCGCTTTTCGGGCACTTTTCGAGCACTTTTCGAGCGCTTTTCGAGCGCTTTTCGAGCGCTTTATCATTGGCCGCAAGAGTGACGTCAACCTGCTGGGTCGTGCATGGCTGGGGACCGGGGGCAACGACCTCAGTGTTGGTCGTCGTTCCCCTCAGTGCAGGAGGTGATCGAACTGGTGTCTAGACCATACATTGTAGGCTGGTTGACCGCGGTCTGCCTCGGGTTGCCTTTGGAGACATCGGGAATGTTGATGGGATAGTGTTCTCCCACTGTGGTCGCCAATGATCTGTACCCTGAGATCGCCTGTAGAGCTGGTCAAGGGACAGGTCGTCTGATGTTGTGACTAAGGTATCAAGTCGATCTGTATACTGATGAGGGCGGTCGACCTGATGCTGAGGAGGGCGGTCGACCTGATGCTGATAAGGGCTGTCGACCTGATTGACTGCTAGTCGTATCCAGAGCTCGGGTTGTACCTGCAATGACACTCCAACGCCCAAGTGAGTGGGTAGAGTTTTGCAGAGTAACAGTAAGGGTGAATAAATGTACCTGACAAGTGGGGTCAATCCCCTATGTATAGAGTCAGTGAATCGTGGGGAGTCGTTGGATCAACGTAAGTGGATCCTGACCGTCGAGATCTGATATGCTCTTCTTGCTTGCTTTTGGGCCGTTTTTGGTCACCTCTTTGATTGGATTGGGCCTTCGGTCCACTCCAGAACAGATTATATTTCTCTCTACAAAATTGATTTTTTATTTTTATAGTTTCTTAAAAAAAGTATTTGAAAACTTTTTTATGTGAGTTTTTGATACATTTCTTATGAAATTTCTCATAATCATTATTTTGTTAAATTTTTAAGTTTTTTTATATTAAATGAAATTAACAAATATTGAATAAGTATACTATATATATATATATATATATATATATATATATATATATATTATTTTCTAATTTTTATAGGCACATTTACCCTAACACACAAATAAAAATAGAGATATCAGCGCGATGGGATGGGGACAGAGAATATTTTCTCACTTCCCGTCCCCATATCTTATATTACTCCACATCCTTGCTCTCCATATTGGAGAGTTTTCCTCACCCCATCCCCATCCCCACAGGACCCTATTGTTCATACAAAAGTAGTAAATATTAAACTTAAATTCAACATATTTTTGAAAATATATAAAAAATTTAAAAATATCATAAAGTTTAAAGTTATGGTAATAGGGATTATGTAATATTTTTTGTTTCTTAGCAATATTAACTTTATGAAATAATATTATATATATTTGTTAGAGTTTCATAATAGTTTTATTGGAAATTAAGACCCCGCGGGCTAGGGATATAAACTATATCCCCTTCCTACCATGCCTTAAGGGGAACTTAGTAATCTGTCCCAGTCCCCATAGGTTAATATCCATCTTTAGGCCTGTAAACTGGGTTGTTTCCATGGGGATTTCCACGTATAAGGAGAAATTGGCACATCTAAGTATAACTACACCAGACATAAATAAATCCTATTGCATGAAAATATTAACATCTAAACATAAATTAACAAATAAAATATAATTTTTTTAAACAATTTTCAATAGGATAAGTATACCCGTGCATATCACGAGTCAAACACTCTAGTAATGCAAATAAATGGGCAGAAAAGCTACATGGTTGAAAGTCATAGTAAATTGAGAAAATTGACCAAAATATTTTTTTTACCACAAAATTGTGCTCATAGTATCAATAACTCGAGGTAATCAATTGAAAGTCCGAAAGTATTTTGAAGAACAACTCTCAAATGGACATCCCCAGTTGTTCGACTCTTTTATACCCTTTATAAAAAAAGCCGAGGTTACAAAGTCAATCTCTTATTACCAAGCCAATAACTCGATAGTTTTTTCTTTTTCATTTTTTTAAGGAGATCAATAGTGTTCTCCACTTCCTCCCTCTATGACTCGAACCCACAACCATTTAGATGTAAGTGAAGCGTCTTACTAACTGAGTCGCGCTTCGTCGTCAAGCCAATAACTCGATTGTTATTAACATCTTTTAATGATATAAGCATATAAGCAGTGAGCGAGCCAGCCCATTATAGTCATGGGTGTGAGATTTTTTTTGATCTATGTGGAGTCTTGGAAAGTTATATATGGGAATTTTTGTCAAAACACAAGTTATGTGCAGGTGTGTGCAATGAGTGAGAGGTGTGTATAACAACTCCCAAAGTTGGTTTATTGAGGCCCCAAGAATAACTTGCTCTCCTCCGGTGTTGACATGTGTTGAAGCCCAGTTAAATTTGCAGAAGGTGTCCATGTAGGTGGAGTTTTGGAAAGAGAAGTCGCTATTAGTACATCTGAATTCTGATCTTTGCTGTGAGGCAAAGCAATAGCATTAGCAGCGAAAGAAAAAATGAGAAAGTTCGATCCATGGCCAGTTTTCTTCAAGCGAGAATGGAAACGTAATTGGCCCTTCCTCGTAGGATTCGCAGTCACCGGAACCGTAATCACCAAGTTTTCCCTTGGCCTTACTGGTAAATCACCCGCGTTCATTTCTCACTCGCTCTATCTATTTTGTGATTTTTTTTGATCTGAACCTAATTTTCGGTCACTGTTTTTTTTTTGGCAGAGGAAGATGCTAAGAACTCCAAATTCGTTCAGGCACACAAGAGGTAACCCTACTCATTCTAGACCTTGTGCGTGCGTGTATTTTTCATTTATATATGGATGTGATTCTATGTTGTTGATTGCTGAAAAACCTAATACAATGGAAGGAAAAATGACTTTAAAGAATCCGAATCCTGCAATGGAGCTAGTGGATTCGTCATTCGTTATATTCGTTTTTTTTTCGTATATCAGTAAATTGTAATTATGGTTTGTTGTGCTGTTTTCGTGAGAGTAGTCTGTAGAGAAGAATTAGATCACCGGTGTTTTTATACTAAGATTGAATAATCCTTAGGATAAATCATGTATGAAATAATAGTGAAGGAAAACAAAACAGTAGGCAATTTTTTTTTGGTGTTTTGGTGCATGTAGAAGACTAGAAGTGATACTTCATTATTGACCATGGTGGCTATTGAAAGCAGTGAATGTCTCCATTTTAAGGAGCATTTTTCTGTAGTTGAATTCAGATTAAAAATGAGCGTGATTTTCACCTACATCCGATGTTATGTGTGGGAAAGTAATTTTCAACTTGGTGGAAGCAAATCACTCAAGACTCGGTAACCTTTGGTTTATCACAAAATTCATGCAAAAGTCTATAAATCATAATGATTTTTGTTTTGCTTTCTATAAAGTTATGAGGTTATACTCTGTGATACAATCGTAGAAACATCAAGATATTAAGATTATTTCTTACACCGGTTTTAGCGTGTTACTGAGGAACTACCAGTCTACCACTGTACGAGTAAAAACTCATTATTCTACTTGATTTTACATCGTGTTGTGTTTTCATTTATGATACATGTTTCTCTGTATTATTATCTGGTTATCACATGCTCTTATCTTAGGGATGCATTTACATTTATGGATTCTGATAATTGGGCATTGTGCTGTTCGTATATATTCCAGGTGACTTCTGAACCATATTGCACTGGCTTGGCACTTCATGTTAGGTGATTGCAGATTACTTTGTTTTTCTTGATAATATGGATTGTAATAACAGAAGAGGGATATTATATGTACTCTCTCTCCTTCAGCAATTTCCTTTTTCCAGTTTCGGTTGTTTACCTAAACTAAACCCACTCGAAAAATTCATACTAAGCAATTGTTGATTTTCTCTATTGGGGTACTTATCTTAACTGGAAATTGTCTTTTGGTATACATTAACCATAATCTTTGGGAAAATAGATGTGTTTAACAGTGCACATTTGCATCTTCTATAGCAAAGTCTATTGTGATTCAGCTGTTGATTCGTAGGTGTATAAAATTGCATGTCATCCATTTTCTCTGACTTGGGTTTATAATACATTTTCTGATTTGTTAAATACCAAATCATTTGAATCCAAGCTGCATTTATTTTAGATCATATTTGTTTGGTTCACATTAAGAAACTGTTTGTTTGGAGTTATCGTCATCCAAATACTGGCTTCTCTGTTCTAAAATTTGCATGAAAGTCACCACCTATTCATTTTGTAAAGTTCAGGATAATTGAGTATTGAACAGAAAAGACTGCCATGTTGGTTTAATATGGGTGGGTAGGGTATGACCACCAGATAGGGATTTAAAATTTGAATTCCAAATTTTATTTGGATTTCAGCAGTGTTGTCGAATAGCAGTGCAGGCAACCCTATAGAATAGGGGAATTTGATCAAACTGCTATTGTTTGATCCACTATATGCCTATCATAGTTGTCAAATAGCAGCTATAGTGGCACTGCAGAATTTGAACAAATTGCTATTTTACGCAATCTGCGATTGACAAACTGAGTTTCAATTCCATTCAAAATCTGTTGACAGTTTTCTGAATGCTTTAGTTATTTTCATATGAAGCTTTGATACGGTAGTAAACTTTTGTTGAAAGACCATGATCCACTAGTATCACAAGTAGAGTTTCTGTTCTTTGACTGCCTTTAGATTCACCTGCAAATTTGCCTCCACTTTTCTTCTAAAATTTGATTTTTATAATTCTCTCCCACTGTTTGCTGTGGATGAAATTTTCTATATTCCTCACTATTACTTCTTCCCATAAGTTTTATCTGGCGGATGAGACTCAGTTTTCATGTCTTCCTTGCATTTTCTTCCATCACTTAAAAATCTGACACTTGGTAACAGAGAAAGATGAGCAATGAAAGAAGTGTGGTGAATTATACTGGAGAAGACAGACTTGTTAGGTTCACAGTACAATGTGGTTAATTGTAATTTACAAAACAAGGGTAGAAAAACAAAACCTTAGTGAAGGATATAACTTTTGCTTTTAAACACTTACTAAAGCTTTTTATTGGGAAGAATACAATCCATTGCTTAGTTTTGGTCATTACTTCTATTTGTTAGAGTGGAAAACTTCTATCAAATGCAGGTAGGCTGGAATTTCTCATTTTTATGATATTAACTTATTTAGGAGATGCATGCTTTTAGTACCATGATCATAATCTTTCTACTATCTATTTAAAAGGGTTAGCTATAATAATGAATTGTGGCAAATGTTCATTCACCTCTAAAATTAATTTCTCAACATTTTGATCCCTTAATGGGTAGTACAAATTTAAATGCATTCGCTGTATGTCTAAATAGTGATAATAATAATAATCTGAGTTGTTATAACTAGTCTTTGCAAGTTTCTTTTGAAACATAAACCTTGAGGCGTGTTTGTTTCTCTAGAATTAAGATTCCTGGAAATTTATGGGTTAGGAATAAGAGTTTCTATGTTTGTTCCAAGTTTGAAAAAGACTTTTCTTGGGTATGAAGGTTCTTAGGAGTAGAATAACTTCCAATAACTTACATCATTCCCATGCAAAAGGTTGATGAGGATTAAGTGAAACTTTAAATATGAAAATTATTTTAATTTTAATTTCTATAACTACCTTATTCTTGAGAATATTTAAAAATCTACCAAACACTTTTTTTGGAAGATACATAGGATTATTATTCCTAGAAGCCCCCTAGTTTCATTTTTGATAAAAAACTTTGTTTTATTTGCATTTTTTGTTAACCATATTATTGGTAAATGGTACTATGCAGAACCATCTAATTAGAAGTGCTAAATTTGGCCGAGTCAGTCTGATGAGCCAGTGTTTTGGGCTAGGCTCAATAAGTAGATGGCCAGAAAGAACGACCCAATTGACTCATGGATCAGATTGGGTTTGTTTTATGCTTTTTTGAACATTCTTATGCTTTCTTTTGTTAAAAATTGGACTAGATTGGATCGAACTTTGCTCCAATGTTTTGGGCCGGGTTGTGCCAAAAAACAAATGCAGCCCCAATAGATAACTGACCCAGCTCTCCTTTGCGTTTTGGTCTATTACGTTGCGTCG
Source organism: Astragalus glycyphyllos (assembly GCA_963573325.1). Lineage (NCBI taxonomy): Eukaryota > Viridiplantae > Streptophyta > Magnoliopsida > Fabales > Fabaceae > Astragalus > Astragalus glycyphyllos. Next base: position 54,379,644 of record OY754310.1, on the reverse strand, counting down.
GGCAAGCCCTGTTTGACAACTCTACTTATAATATGGTAAGAGATATCTCGTGATTAGAATGTTTAGATTATTATTACTTGTTGATCCCTGAATTTTTATATTGTAGTCGAAAATTTGAATTTGCAATATTGTTCGGTTCCAAACTGCATCCAAAGGAAATGTGGTTTTTGCATCTTTTTGTCCTTTTATACAAACGGACGAGGTGGGGATCAGAAAGGAGAAAGTGAAGCGTTGTGGGATCAAATCACACTTTTAATGTCCATAAATCATTGGGTTAAATATATGTTACCCCTGCAAATGTTGTCATTATCATTTATCCCCTGAAAAAAAACGTTTAAAAAATACCTTGCAAAATGTAACATTATCCTATTACCCCCTATTGTTAACTTTCTGTTAAAAATGTTAATGTGGCAAACGGAGATGATGTCAGTAATGATGTCACATGTCACCATATTATTCGATCTTTGTGCCACGTGGCACTGACACGCCACGTCATCACCCTATGTCATCATGACTACGTGGCACTGGCATGTGCCATGTCAGCAACCAATGGATGGCTGCCACGTAACACTAGCTTGGCTAAGTGGAGACACCTTTGTTACTAAAAAAATGAACATTTGGGAGGGGATGAGTGTTGAACTCGTGACCTGGTGGTGGTTGGGGCGTCTAATTACTTTGTGTTTTTTAACACAACTTACAAATATATTTTACATAAAAAACCAGATTTTCAAATCAAGCAGCAGCTCCTTTGAGTTCGTTTCGTTCAAATCAAGCAGCAGCTCCTTCAAATCACTCAGATTTGGAAAACGATAGAAAACGAAATGGGTTTCGAAAATTGATTTTGTTTGATTTCCACTTGCTCCTTTGATTTTGTTTTCGTTTTTACATTCCTAAGATTTTTGTTTTCCATTTCTAAGATTTTCGTTTCTAATCTCGTTTTTCCATTTCTAAGATTTTCGTTTTTCGTTTTTCCATTTTGTCTTCAAAATCTTTGAAGAAGATGATCCACGTTTTCAGATCTGTGTTCGTTTTGAAGAAGAAGAAGACTTGTGTTTCTGTTTCTTTTCATTTTGCCAGATCTGGAAGAAGATCTAGTTTTTTTCATTTTTTTAATCGAATTATAGATTATATATGTTTAGTTGGCTTAACTTAGCCAAATGACCAAGTGGTCCAGTGGTAATTAGGGAGCTACCACCGGTGGCAGGTTACGAGTTCAACAACCACCCCCTCCCAAATGTTAAATTTTTTTAGTAACAAAGGTGCCTCCACTTAGCCAAACTAGTGTCACGTGGCATCCATCCATTGGTTGCTGATGTGGCACATGTCAGTGCCACGTAGCCATGATGACGTGGCGTGTTCGTGCCACGTGGCACAAAGGTCAAATAATATGGTGACACGTGGCAATGACGTCATTGCTAACGTCATCTCAGTTGGTTTTTTTTTTGATAAGCAATGTTAGTGGGGGTGGAGGAATGTTAGTTTCTAGGGTTTGAACCCAAGACTCCTTCTTGCGCTCTTTTGGTGCACTCCTTCGATATCCTTTAGCTCGCCAACTGAATTACCTACTTGGGATAGAGTTGAGACATGTGCTTTTAACATCTAGTTAAGCCTATGACTTACTTTTCCCACAGTCTAATGGAGTAAATTCATCATAATGAATTCTTACTCCCTCCGTTCCTAATCTTTAGTATTTTTGGTCTTTTTATTTTTGTTCAAAAGCAATGGTAGTTTTAAAAATTCAATATACAATTCACCAAAATTTTCCAAATACCTTTTATATTTATTGCGGTTTTTAGAGTTCTAAAGTTTGAATTAATTGTCTCAAAAGTTTTTTTGTTTTGATTTCAATTATCTCAAGACAATTACAAAGGGGGTATTTTAGTATTTAGTTAACACAAATCAATGACACCTCAATTTGTGTGTAACAGGCCAAAAGTACTAAAGATTAAGAACAGATGGAGTAGTTATCAACGCTTTTACACTGTCAAATTCTCAGACACGCCATAAGAGATTAAACTGGGTATTAGTTTTGTCTGCTTTATTAAGTTAGTGGTGTTTACTTTTCACATCTCTTCAACCATTGTTCTTGCCTTTAAACCGCTCAAAATAGATGAAATTGCAATTGAATCGCTGAAATAACTGAATGGGAAACGGTGTTAATTGATGGTTCAACTGCTTTAACATATTGAACCGTCCAATTAGTTTGGTTTTTAAAGCATTGGATCAAAATTCCTCTTGCTAACAAAACAAACGACTTCTTTAGTAGGATAAAGTGGGGGGATTATTGTAATTGAAGAAAATGTATGCCGTTTTGAAATGTACGAGTAAGGCTTACCACTTTCTAGTGTTCTCCTTTCCTCTTGTGAATCAAAAGGAAGAGAGGATTAATGACTTAAAATAATTCCTTGAGTTGGTTGTCATCGTAGGCCCGTCTGTTGTTTAATTTTCATTATTACAAGATCAGAACAAGAAAAAAAGGCAATTTAATTTAAAGTATTCATCCTTTTAAGCCGCCCATAATAAAAAAGTAAAGCAGATAAGCTCACAAATTAAAACAATAAAGTTGGTATTAGAGGCAATATGGCAGGACTCTTTGGAAATACCTGTAGTGTAGACTAATCATACACATAAGTTGCAGTTTTTCTTTTGACAACATAAGTTGCAGCTGGTTAATTATGATATCATGATAAAGTTGGTTAATTAAGATACCTACTTTGTTTTTGTTTTGGCATTTACTTAATCATCAAATTGCTCTAACAATTAATTATGGCTTTTCCTTGACAAAAGAATGCTTAGGCTCAGTACATACAATCCATAAGGAAACCAAATGTATTGAACCCAGGAACTAATGTAAGTAGGGTTGAGCATCAAGACCGGACCCGCGAGACCTGTTCCTTCATTTTGCTCCACGGTCGGGTTTGCTTGTGTAGGCAGGTACACGCAGTGAGTCACGCAGTTGTTTGCGGTTGAAGTCTGTCGGGCTCAATTCCAGGCACTAAACTGACCCATGCCACCCGAAAACCTTACTTAATCTCTAGGTATATATACCAAACTTACGATAGATTGTAACATTTCTCTCAAAAAACAAACCCTAGCTACAGAGCAGCTCTTCTCTTGCGCTCTCTTTACCACGTTCTCTACCCTTCCCCTCTGAACTCGCCTCTTCTCATTCGACCACCACCACCTTGCCTCTTCTTTGATTCTTTCATTCCATCTTGCCTCGACAATGGAATACTTAAGTAATTTTTTTTATTAATAGTGACTTCTATGTTGTAATTTGGAAACCCATTGAAATTAAATTAGGCGCAACCTGCATGAACCCACCCGTATAACCCGCGCCCTTTTCTACCCGAACCCAACATCGGCCGGAATTGGGCTTCATTTTGGGCCAGTCGATTTTGCTCAATTGGGCCTGAACCCGCCTGATGATCATCCTTAAATGGAAGTACTTGACATAGTTATTATTGTTTTTTCGTAAGCTTAGACGCAATGACAACTAAACACCACACATAATATCACAAGTTTGAATTCGAGAGTCTACATTCTAACTCTCATGTCGCTAATATTGCCAAAACAATCGGTATTGGGAAAGTTATTATCGTTTATAGTTATCATGGGTTACCCCATCAACCTAGAGTGATTACTCTGTCTTTTTTTTTTGATAAGCAAGAGTATTACTCTGTCGGTTTGTCCTTTCCATACGCAATAAGCATGACAATTTTTCAGCCAAAAATACACGCCTCCAACGTTATATGCTATCAGCCAATGAGAGCCACTCAAATTTGTGGGCCACATTCTTAAAGACTAGCAAGGTTGACTTCAAAAAAAACAACACTCTCCTCTCATATTGTCCACTAATTACACTATAGTATTTATTATAACTTAGTTTACAAAACAACAATGTTTAGGAAATATTATAACATAGATAATGAAATGATAATGTATCAAGCACAACTAACCAATGTTGGCTAATGTTCAGTCCACCTCATCACCATATAAACAATCCATAGTCGGTTTAGTTGGAGGCTCCACAATCACGAATTGGTCATCGGTCGGTGATCCAGCTCCAATACATAACATCACACCGTACACGTGGCATCACGAGAACAAACAGGAGGCTCCCAACATCCTTTTTTTTCTAAAAAGCTTTTTCTTCCTTTTCTCCTCGTGACTGTTGGTGATAGTATGCAACATTTTAAACAACGTGAAATGCCGCTACAAGTTCTCAGTTCCTACTATATATAACTAACATTTGAACTTGAGTTAGAGCAAGAACCTTAGCTAAAACATAACTAAGCATAAAGTGCAAGGCAGTATTATTTATAAGCTTGAAATATTAAAGCAAAGAAAAAAAAATGCCGATTTCTAAAATTGCTATTGGAAGTCCTTCAGAGTTTGGCCAAGCTGATGCACTTAAAGCTGCACTAGCTGAGTTCATCTCAATGCTAATCTTTGTCTTTGCAGGGGAAGGCTCTGGCATGGCATACAGTAAGAGTTTATTTGTTAGTAACTTAGTATTTGGTTTGCACTTTGCATTGACTATTTGAACTGTGTAGTAACTTTTTGTTAACTGTTGGGTTTTCTTTTTTGACAGATAAGCTGACAGACAATGGTTCAGCAACACCAGCTGGGTTGGTGGCTGCATCACTGTCTCATGCTTTTGCTCTCTTTGTTGCTGTCTCTGTTGGTGCTAACATATCTGGTGGACATGTCAACCCTGCTGTTACTTTTGGTGCTTTTATTGGTGGCCACATTACACTTATTAGAGGTCTTTTGTACTGGATTGCTCAGTTACTTGGTTCTGTTGTTGCTTGCCTGCTCCTTAAGTTTGCCACCGGTGGAATGGTAAGACACATTAACCTTACATGCAATGTTTAAAATTGCGGTTGCAATTGCACCACACTACTTAATATTACAAAGAATCGCAATCAAATGCGACTGATGTTTAAAATCCTTCAACTTTCCCTTTTTGGGTGCTGAATTTTAGTAATCATTTTTGTGTATGCATTGCAGGAAACTTCTGCATTCTCATTGTCTTCTGGGGTGGGAGCAACAAATGCACTAGTGTTTGAGATTGTGATGACTTTTGGTCTAGTTTACACAGTGTATGCGACTGCAGTGGACCCAAAGAAGGGTAACATTGGGATAATTGCTCCAATTGCAATTGGTTTCATTGTGGGTGCAAATATCTTGGCAGGTGGTGCATTTGACGGTGCGTCAATGAACCCAGCAGTCTCTTTTGGACCAGCTGTTGTTAGCTGGACATGGACTAACCACTGGGTCTACTGGGTTGGCCCATTAATTGGTTCTGCTATTGCTGCTCTTGTCTATGAGATTATCTTCATCACCCCAAGCTCTTATGAAGAGCTCCCAGTTGCAGATTATTAAGTCCTAAATCCCCCCAAAGTTTTTGTTGAAATGGGGTGGGTTTCTTATAGCTTCCTATGTGGTTGCTCTTTGTTGTTTGCATTTCCCTTTTTTAAGTGTTGATGTCCATTAAATTTGTCCTGTTCTAAAATATCATTTAGAACATGTTTGTTTCAAATTGTATTACACGCACGTGATTATGAGCATAAATTTCTGTTCTAAAGACCATAAACATTGGCAAACAACTCTAAAATGCAACATTTCAGAACAAGAGACCCATATTATGAACGAGCTAACATTACTAACAATACAAGTTATTCAATATAACTATATAAATCTATAGGGTGGAAATCTGTAGAGAATACCGCATGCAATATGATACAAATCTTCCAGCTCCTACAATCTTAGTCTCCATTGAAAGCAACAATTCCATTATTTGGTACAACTATCCAATCAAAGGAAACTTTTAGATACAAATAAATTTCAGAATAAGTGTCTCCAGTGCCACATACAAAGAGTTGTTATCAAAGTCTTTTAAGAACAAACTGTGTATGGAAGTAAAGTTGCAAGTTCAGAAGTTAAATAAAATATCAAAATCCAAGAATAATACACCTCATGCTCTTTTTTTGTCATGGTGCTTATAAAGTTTCGTACGCCGCTGCTTGAACAAATGCAGGTAAAGTTTGAACCAGAGGAATGGATATACTGCTAGTACAACCTGGTTGAGAGAAATTAAGCACAAATTATAAGAATAAACAATTCATAGATGCGGATAAGTTACAAATAAACAAAATTGAATTCAAAATGAACAAAATAATAATTGATATAACAGTGAAATTGAACGAGTTTCCACTTGCCATATGATAAACACCTAAGCACTTAGGGAAGCCTCCCTTAAGAGGGAGTTGTTAAGGAGGAAGTACCAAATTACTTAAGTACTCCACCGAGCATCACATACTATTCAGTTGGGACTTAGGCTCCCTATATATAATACCCAAGTCTCTATCATAGCACAATCCCTGAGAGCCGACGTCCTCAGTGGCTGCACTCCACAACACTTCACTCCGTGACACTTAACTTCTTCGTTCGTCAGAACCCTCCACCAGTCAAAACCCTCTGTGGGTTAGCCTTCTCCTAGACATTGACAAGCAGCTCTGATACCAATTGATAAGTAATTAAGCACTTGGGGAACCCTCCCTTAAAGAACCAAGCCACCTAAATTCTCTATCAGACATTCCATACTATTCGCACTGAGACTTAGGCACCCCATAATACCTAATTCTCTATCACTATATGAGTGAATTCCCTACACAGAGCATTGACCCAATGGATGTATTATTTTCTCTATTAGAATGTCTGATGATCAAAGACCCAACCAACAGGAGAGCCAAAAGTAACCATTACTATCTGATGTCAACTACCAGCTCCATTTGAGGTTATAGGTTACATATAAAAACATACCTTGAGGAAATCATAATAACTGAATGGGAGGCTTGAAAAAGCATCTGCATAGAGATTCTTCTTCTTTATAATGGGAAGCGCCTGATACATCAACCATACTGCATTGTATTTTTTTGACTAATCAGTGACACTAGTTTATAAAAATGGTGATGACACTTGGATAAGAAAGGAATGGATAAGTAGTCAATCATAAAAGCATTATCAATTTAAAACTCAATGATAAACCAAATTCAAAGATAGGAGGGAGATATAGATATATGGCTTACTTTCTCCAGGACCCACTCCCAAAGGATATAGCACAATGAACGCAGTGTACCTACATATATAGCAGATAAAGCAGCAAACATACACTTGAAAAGAGGACTCTAATAATATAATAGAACTTATTAACATCATAATTCCACCACCACTTAGATAAGATAGAAAAATGCCTGAGATAGGTGATCCAAGAAGGACAATTTCCCAAGCAACTGAAAGCATAATGTGAATATCTAATGACCTGCATCTCCGAATATTACAGCAAAATCATATTCCTTGCTTAGAAAATGGGCATGTTACACTTCTTTTATAGCACAATTATTTCGGGTTGCAAACATAGGATACCATGAGTAGAGTACAATAGAAGACATGAAATTCTAAGGGTTTGATATCAAAGACAGGGAATACTAAACAGAGAAATCTAATCCAAAATGTTGAGAACAGTGACTTATGAAGTCATTTTTCCATGAGTACTTAACACTACATATCACAAATTGCTTCGAGCGATTGCAAGTACAATTGTTGAAACAACAAGGACGGTCACAATGGTAATAAATTGAACTACATCCAATAGAAATAAAAATCACCTCACTTATGCTCCAAGCAAGAAAAGTGATAAAAACGGAAGGTAACTCCTGGACCTAGAGAAAGCACACAAGGAATCAATCAATTCACTGCATATACTTGGAAATTGAATCGTATAAATTTATGCAAAACAGAAGGAAGTGAAAGTGAAGTGAGTAGAACCTCATGAATTCCAGCAAGAACGGCAAGCACAAAATGAGTTCTACCTCCCCATTGCATAAGAGGAAGCAACGCTCCACTAGGCACGAGCCCTGAAAAGAATGTGCGTTGTGATGGTTAGAGAAATTAGAATGCAAATTGAATTGAATTGAATTGAATGATTGAGAGTGAAATAAAGTAAACTGACCAATGGCTCCGTGTATAACTTCCAAAAATGCAGCGCATTGCAGAAAACCTTAAATCAAATAGCAAATAAGAAATTAAGTAGAGTGAATTGATAATTGGGAAAGTGAAGTGAGGTGAAGAAGATAGATAGTGAGAGACTTATTAAGTTGCCGGCAGAAGCATAAGTTGCGGTGATGGAGGCAGTGGATAGGAGATTCCACAAAATTATGGCTAACGAAATGGTCCTGCAGAGTGAGGTAATAATGAGTAATGGGATTAGAAGAAGAAGAAGAAGAAGAAGAAGAAGAAGAAGGAAGAAAATAGTCCTAACCATCCAATTGCCTGAAGAGAGTTGTAAGCGAGGAGATAGAGAGTTGAGATACTACGACGCATTCTTTCTGCCCCTTTTCACTAACCACCAACCATTGCCTCCTCCTCACTGTTACTAACTAACATCGTTGCACATGTGGTACATTTTCGACCATCTATATTATTATTAGGCTTAAATATTATTTTTGTCAAAAAAAAAATTACAACGAATATTTATTTTGGTCCTTTTTTTTAAAAAAAAAAAATAGCTCTTGTAAAATTTTAAATTACTACTATTATTACTACTATAGCAAAATTTGCTATGAATTCATAAATACATTGAAAATTGTAAAATTTAATAGAGAAAAAATCAGCAAAAAGAAATTCAGATAAAAATAAGATGAGAGAATATGCAAATTAGAGAGGAAGAAGATACCATTAAAGTGAATTCAGTGATGTTGCAACTACTGCCCCCACTGCCCCGTCTCCTTGCTGCCCCCACTGCCACCGCCCAGACCCTAAAAAATTTAAGTTGCGGAAAGATAAAGAGAGACACAATCACATAAAAAAAAAGAGACAGAAAAAGAGAGTGAAACCTGTCAGAGAGAGAGAGAGGTAAAACAAAAAGAAAGAGATATAGCAAGAGAGATAGGTGTAAAAATCGAGAGAGGGAGAGAGAGATATGTGTTTCACCGTATTCCAATGATCTCTGCTTAGATTTGACAAAAATCTACTAGCAATGCTAACATCATGCACTATATCTGACCTTGTGCACACTAGTGAATACATTAACCTACTCATATATAGCAGATGCATGAGGAACTTGTTCCATATCCAATTTTTCATCTTCACTTGAAGGACTATGTTTAGCACTCAACTTAAAATAAATTACAAGAGGCGTGCTTATCGCTTTAGCATTTTCCATTTAGAATCTCTACACCGCTCTCTAAAATGTATTGCTTTTGTGATAACCAAAGTTTCTTCTCCTTTCTATCATGCATGATTCTTATACCAAGAATCTAAGTTCATGCTTTCATAATGATTTGTCTAATTGCTTCTCTAACCTGTTAATTTTGGAATAAGGAGCATGTCATCAACGTTACATATAATAACAAGATAATGAAATCATCATCAGAAAACTTTCTAACAAAGACACAATGGTTGATTATAAGTAGTCTGATCTAGCTTTAAGCACACGCACCATACTCAAAGTAGGCTTCCCATTTCTTTAACAAGAAATCTATCGAGTTGCTTCATGTAGATATCTTTTCCTCCAAATCACCATGAAGGAAAGTTGTTTTCACATTCATTTACTCTAGCAGCCAAACTCAACACGGCTCTAATGGATGTCATCGTTAATATCAAATTTTTAATTAAGATATTATTTGTATTAAATAAAGGCGAAGCACCTTTTAAAAAGTGATGTACACAGATTCAAGAATTAAATCTAATTAAATTAAGATTATCATGGAACTCAAGTCTCTTCCACTAGCTACCACAACACGTGTGTTGGATATATGTTTACTTTAGCTTGACCAGTGTATTGCGCATCTTATACGATTCTGATTGGAAAGTTGTACATAGATTATTCACGCATTAACTTAGTGGCTACTAACATATAAAATGAAAGTGCAATTAATATTGTTATAGGCATCCAAATCATATTCAAACTTAAATTTGAACAAGTGGTTGATATTTTACATTCAAAACATACTACCTCAATATTGGATGTCTCTTGAAAGTAGAAGCACAAACATTGATAACAATTACTCCTTGAGATATTATTTGATTACAGCTGTGTCACACTATGCAGAACCATACTGAAGGCTTGAAAGATACTATACTCACTGTACATGTATTAGGCTTTCTTAGGACTTTCACAAAAGTACTTCAAAAAGAAACTAAATTAAAACACTTTTGCAAATGTCCGAGATTAAGTTGAACTTTTATGAAATTTCACGAACTAAATTGGCTAACAACTCAAAAAAAATTCAGATTAGTTAATTAACCGGTTAGAAATGCACTGCCTTGATGATCATAGCAAGAAGGGAATAACATGGTGCTTTCTTGTTCACTCATCACCCATAAAGGGTCTAAAGAATAATCCCATGATGTTGATGGAGAAGGCATTAGAGGACAAAAACAGTTATCATAGATTGGTTGTTGCAGATTAATGTTATCTTCTCCTGACATAGCAATATCTTTCCATATATCATCCATTGAATACCCTTGTTCAATATCTTGGTTTATCATATTATTAGGTTGATCACCAGTATCATAATCATATTCTCCAGCCTCTTTGGAAGCATGTGAATGAGAATCTACAGCATGGTTATTATTATTATTTGAGGAATATGAAGAGGATTGACAGCAACTAGAAGATGCTGATGATGAAGCTGTTGCAGGTTTCTTCTCTTGTGCTCTCTTTTTCCTCATGTGTGTCCTCCAATAATTCTTAATCTCATTATCTGTCCTACCTGGTAGTTTTCTAGCAATTCTTGACCATCTGCAAATAATCATCACACATATTTATAGCTATATAAAACTAAGCAAGCAAAGAAAAATATCCAAAAGAAAAAAAATAAAAGAAAATTATAAGTCAGCAGCTTTGAGGGTTAATATAGTTAATTGCTGCATATATAATATCAAACCTATTTCCCCATTTAGAGTGAAGTTCCATGACGAGGCGTTGTTCTTGAGGAGTCATCTTGCCACGTTTGAGATCAGGGTGAAGGTAATTAACCCACCTTAATCTGCAACTCTTACCTGTTCTATTCAAACCTACAACAAAGTCATGAGGTGGTGTGGTTAAAGGATAGTTCTTTATATAACTAAGCATGCCCATATAAGCATACCTATATTTTACTCTCTCCCGCCACCTTCAAACCTGAAACCTTAGCTATAAAATCCCATCTACGATCTCCAAATAGACCAACAAAATACACCAGTTTCATGTCCTCTTGTTCTGTCCAAGGACCTTTTCGGAATTCTTGCCCAACCATTTTTTTTGAACAGTGTAAGTAACTATATTGTTTTGTTTTCTAATTCACTTGTGTGGTGCGGGGACATATGGTGGCTACTATGAGAGTATTTATATGTGGTGTGTGTGATGAGTCATAATCTGAGTTTTGTTTTTATAATAAGTGAGTTTGCATATCCACCGTTCATGTGGTGCACGCATTATTTGATATGATATATGCGCTATATTTTCAGGATGATTGATGACGTTGGAATTATTCAGTGGAATAGTACCGCAAGCAAGCAATACTGATAATATTTGTTTGCATTGGATTCATTATCAAATTAGCACACACAGATCATTTTCTGTTATTTCATGTTCGATAATATCTTCCTATTCGGGAGATTTTTACATTAAGCTACCTTTATAATAAGCAAGTTAGTTAGAAATGAAATAGAACAAGACACAAATTTAAAATAGTAACGGATTAACCAAAAAGAGATCTCTCCTTAATGGAGGTAGTTTAAAAGTCGTAAAGTTCAGCACAATTGATAAAGTCGATGTTGTTAGGCCGAATTTTTTTATGATTATTCGAGTTTGAATTCAACCTAACTTTGTGTCTGTGAGTGGGGAAGTTGAGCCCAACCCACCCCTCGATAGGTTGGCTGGGTTGGCGGGGCGGCGGGCTAACCCGCCATTAAAAACAATAAGTAATGTATTTAAAACATACTTTTTGGGCTTAAAATAGACGAGTTGGCAGCACTGGCGGATCTAGAAAATTCTATCGGTGGGGGCAAGAAATATCTTGTCTATAATATGTCAAAAAAGAAAAATATTAAAAGTTTCCAAAAAGTACACAATCACGTATGCGACGAAAAAAGTCTAAAAAACATATATTATTCAAGCTTCTACTAATTACACTTGTTATGTATGCATTTTCACATTCAAAATATGTATAGTATTTTCATTGCCAATACTATTAAAAATATTTCTATTAGTATATGTTACAAGAGAATTATTCAACTATTGATCTCCCATGATTGTGTAGTTCATTTTTTACAAAACTCAATGCAGAGAAGCATCTTTCAACTGTTGTAGTTGCTAGAAGTAAATCCTATTTTTTACTTGAGACTGAATTAAAATGAGTTTTACTTGTGTGTTTGAGTAAATAGATATTAATAAGAGCAAAGTCAATTTTTTAATGGAGGCAATAAAATATTATTAAGTAATTAATGTATATTTTTTTCTTGGTGGGGGCAAATGCCCCCATACTCTAAAACTTGCATCCACCTCTGGTTGGTGGGTTTGTCTGCCCAAGTTCGCAATAAACAAGGTACAAATGGCGGGTTGGTGGGTTTCCCCACCACAATCAGCCAAAAAATATTAAAAAATACTTAGAAGTAGTTAAAAACTCGAGGGGAAAGTAAAAAATAAGAAAAATTAAACTTGGCGGCTAGCCCGCCCCGTCTATGGCCCGTTGAATTGGCGGGCTAGCAGAGGTAGGCTAGGATGGGTTGGTGGGATGAAATCACCAACACAACATGCCATTTTTTGGTGGGCTAGCTGGTCGGCCCAACGAACCAATCCAGTTTCGTCATCCCTATGTGTGAGTTTATGAGTAGTCACACCAGAAATAAAAAGTCTAAAAGTCCTGTTGGTAACTTCTCTATAATGGTTGGTATGATGTTCTTAAGTAACTCATTTAAAATATAATAGAACATGAAAATATTAAAATTAAAACATTAAAATTTTAAAAATATATAAAATATCAAAATAAAAAAATTTAAAGAAAATTTTTAAAAAAAACTTTAAAATTATAAGTAATTTTGTATGATGTCAACAAATTTAAAGAAAAAAAGTAGAAGGTAAAATATTGCAAACAAATAAAATACAAAATATTCAAATTGGAAATTAAAAATTAACGCAAAAATCATAAAATATAGGGTTCAATATGTTATTTGTCCTTATAAAATTTACAATTTGGTTTAGTCCCTACAATAAATTTTTTCTAGTTTTCATTCCTTTAAAATTTTCCATTTTCATGTTTAGTCTGCATTGTCAAATATTTTATTTCATTGGTAGTTGATGAGTTTTCAACAGAATAAATTTCATTATTCTCAACTACAAATTCCTCTTAGAATTATATTTATAATAATTTAATTAGTAAAACTTATTTTTTTTCTCAAATTTGTAAAAAAATTCTATTTTGTGGACTTGATAAACTCTAATTTTCTCCTATTGCACTTGCGCTAATTCTCTACTAAAACACTTTCAAACAATGTGAGAGATTCTCCTCTCTTTATAGTCTTTCCCTCATCTCCTCCAAAGTAGTGTCGTAAGAACCAAACTTGACATTTTTTTTATAAGCAATATTAGTGGGGGTGGAGAAAAGTTAGTTGTCCGGATTTGTATGGGACCAGCTTGCACTCCTTTAGGATTCTTTAGCTCATCAACTGAGCTACGTATTTGGGATGTTCAACTAGCTAGTTGAATTGGATGTTCAACTAGCTACCTATGGAGATATTTTTTTGACACACCAGGATTTTTTAATTTGCACCAATAGCCTAAATTTTGCACCCATTTGCACCAAATACCCAAATTTAATTTACCCAAAACACAACACAGTCACTGTTTCACGCACGCACAACTCTCTCTCAGTCTCAGACTCTCACGTTCTCTACGAGCTCTCTCACTCAACTCTCTTCTCACGGTGGGCGATGACTTCTCTATTCTCTCTCTCTCTCTCTCTCTCACGGACTTGGCTTCTCTGTTCTTTCTCTCACTCGGTCTCACGGCTTCTCTGTTCTTCTCTCATAGCAGCAACTTTCTTTTTTCCATTGAACTCTCAAAAACACTAAAACGGGTTAGATTTCTTTTTTTCATTGGTTGATTCTTTGATTGAAAACCTAATTGTTTAATTTTTGATTTGGGGAAAATTGAAAACCCTAATTGTTTAATTTCTTTATTTTTAATTTTAAAATATGTTCTCTACCAGTAGGATAGGATGAAGGTTCATGCCGTTGACAATGGTCTTTTTAAATACCAACATTCTGTTGAAAATATTAGTATATAATTTAAAGCTGAAATTTTATTAATATGATCAATGTTTGAACAACAAGTTGTTTTGCTCTTTGTTTAGTTTTTTAGCTTGTTTTAGAGAACTTTTCAAGAAAAAAACAGTTAAGTTAATAGTGTGTATTAGTCTCCAATTACTATTAGCTTAATTCTAATTAGTATTAATAGTGTGTTTGAACAAGGTAATCAAATGGATAAATTTTTAGCAAATTATGTATTTAAAAAATTTGACACCCCCGACCCCGGGGTCCTGGATCCGCCACTGATCCAATCGGTGTGGCGACTTAAAAGTCATTTTTGAAAAAAATCCCCAGTTTTTTTTATAAGCAATGTTACTGGGGGATGAGAAAATGTTAGTTTCACGAGTTTGAATCTGGAACCTCCTTCTTTTACTTCTTTGGTGCACTCTTTCTATATCTCTTAGCTCGCTAACTGAACTACACCTAATTGGGATACAGTACCACACTTTGATTATCGACTTTTCTAATAAGTCCAAACATGATTGTGGTCCATATCAATTCTTTAGAAAGATCCGAAATTGGTCTCATCCCAAAACCCAGTGGGGGTGGAAATTACACTAAACAAAGGAGACACCTGATGGATTTTAATTGGAGACAGAATTCAGGCCTGCATCGGTGTAATTCAACAATACTACAAATATCAAATCAGAGAAATGTTATTCATGGACTAGAAATTAACATGATAAGCATATATGCAAGTGGAATAATATGTCATCATTTGCATGTTGGTTAACTAACACCACTCACCACATTTTGTGGTGGAGTGTTTTCTTTTTCAATTTAAAACAAAAAATCTATATATAAACAACTTTTCGTTTAGCATTACTTCTTGCAAATGAAAATACATTAAATTTATCAACAAAATATTTTATTGAATTGTGTCGGAGCGTCCAATTCAATAAAATATTATTAACTCAGAGTTATGGGGGTGTTTTTGGGATTGAAGTTAGCGTCAGACCGGGGATTTTATCAAGTTGGAGCTCAATATTGACTCTGAATGCTCTTAGTGGACAAGACTAGTGGCAGCTCTCAAAGTAGACACTTAACTAGAAGAATTTGATGCCTTTTATATTTGAACTGGTCTTTGTTAGCATTCATCATACCTACGGTGAAGGTAATAAGGTTGTGGATGGTCTGGCGAATTTGAGATGTAACTTAGCTGATGATAATTTGTTTGAAATTTTTAACTATACCCCTAATTGTATTAGCTAGTCTGTTGCCTTTAACGCTCTTGAAGTTTTTACTCCGCGTTTGATCTTTGTGTAATCTCTTTTGGGCTTTTGCCCCTTTTATTTTAAAAAAAATATATTTTATTGAAATATATTTTACTTTTTTTATCAAAAAATATAATTTTTTTAAGATGTGATATTATATTCATTCGACCAAAGGGCCAGTAGCATCAATATGCTTGATTGAGCAAAACAACCTTCTCATAGGACTTCTTTGCATCAATATGTTTAATTACCCAAATTTGATCGAGTGGTTTTACAGATGAACTTAGAGGGTGATCATCAAGCAAAGTTACCTCCCAGGCTCCCACTAGTGTTAAGAGGAGGATGGTGGCGCACTATGTTGCATGGATACGGATACGGTACCGGCACTGGGTACGGGTGCTGGTACGAGATACGTTGTTTTTCAAAAAATCAGGGTACGAGTACGTAGCATAAATTTGCTATAAACATGACTAAAAGATAGAAAACACAAATAAATAGCACACATAACAGAAAAATATACGATGAAATATAGGAAAAGTTTCAATATCACTAAAATATTAATGAAAAATCTAATCTTTTACTACACAAAAAGCAAATATTTATATATTGAACCACAAATATAAACAGGTAAGTACCCACGAGTACCCAATGAGTACCGGTACTGGATACATATCCGGTACGGGTACCGGATACGTATCTGGTACCGAATACGTATCTGGTACGGGTACGGCTCCGATTTTGAAGTACTCATGCTTCAGAGGTGGCGCACCATCGTGAAAGAGGAGGGAAGACTGTGTAGACACAGAGACATATTTGGCAGGGGTAGAGATTGGTAGGTGAACCACTACCTCGTGATTTCATGAAAGCAAAGGAGACAACCTCAGAATGTCATGGAAGAGAGTGCCATTTGCATCAACCAGGCAGCACCGTTCGCGTCGTTGAACAAATGGCAGGTTGTCGCACACAAAGCTAGCATTAGCAACCAGTGGCGGATGCAGGACTCGAGATCAAGGGTTCATAATTGTGTCTTTGTGCAATTTAGTGCAAATTTTTAGTGATATTTGTGCAAATTTAGAATTTCAGGGGGTTAAAAAGTTTTTTTTACCAAAGAAAATTTATGGTATATCATTCAAAATCAAAGTAGCAATACAAGTAGGACTATAATAAAAAAACGTGGGAGCTAGTATAATTCCTTGATTCTCTAGCTAGAGTATGAGACACAAGGTTTGTTTGTCGCCTGACAAAACTAACTGTATAGTTTCCTAAAGATGATAATAAGTTGCGACAAGTTCTAATAATAGAGTCATATTCAGTTACAAATTTACACACACCACAGATTCCATCTACAACCGCTTTTCAATCAAGCTCAATGGTGACTCGTTGAATGTCTAACACCCGCAACCAATTAACGACTTCCAATAAACCCAGAGCTTTCACTTCTTGAGGGCGGGACTTGCCAATAAACCAAGTTGACTTTGCCTTCACACCCTTCTCATTCCTGATACAGAGACCAACACCATACTGGCCATCATCAAAGAGAGTTACGTCAACGTTGCATTTGAGACTACCAGATTCAGGACAAACCCACGATATATCGTCTCACCTGTTATTTGACGTGGACAACGGATCATAGAGCAATTTGGAGCGCTTCGCCTATTGCCAACAATATAACATGCCCAAAGCACACTGCACGGAAACACAGGACGGCTTCTCCACATTCTCCCATTCCTCCGCTTCTAAAGACCCCAAATTAACATTGTGAAACACTTCCTGGCCGCATCTGCTAATGAAGAAAGAATATTAAAGAAACTAACCTTATAACCCTCAGCATCATGAGCCACTGATTGTATGGAAATCCAAAGTCCAGCTAAACGCCAAACCTCTTCCGCTTTGTTGCAACCGAAGAAGGTATGCCATTCGTTTTCATCATGCAAATCACACATTAGGCATTCTCCTAGACAATCAACACCGCACCTACGGAGATTGAGACGGCAAAGCGAAACACCACAAGCAGCACACCAAAGATGAATGCAAACTTTATGGGGTACCTGCAAATTCCAGAGTTGTTTCCATTCACCTGCAACATGCATCTCAGAGCTGTCTATTAATTCATTTATCGCCATATAATATGCAGATTTTACAGAATAAATACCATCTCGCGACTTTTGTTCCAAATCAGCTCATCCTCCTCGCCCGCCCCTACCTCGAAGTGGGATTCCCAAAATCCTATCTCTGTCCACCAGATTGAAAATTCGCCCAAGAAGCTGTGTATTCCAAAAAGTGTATTTAGGGGGAAATTGAGTTTTTTTAGGTGTTCAAGTGAACCCCTATACACAAGTCCGCCCCTTAGAAGCAGCCATGAAATTGAGTTATTAAACTAATTTAATCGAAACAATGACTTTTTTTTAACAAAGAGTGTTATCTACTTGAAACTATTTTGGGCTCAATTAAGGCTCAACTAAAAAAGGAGGATTAACATTAGGGTTTTTTTTAACCCCACCATCTTCCCATATACCCTCACAAGACTTTTTTTGACGAAAATACCGCTGGCCAACTAAAACTCGCTCGGATTTACCTGCAAATAAGGTAAATCCGATTTGTTATTTTGTAAAGTCGGATGTATCTACCCATATACTACCCCCAATAGGTAAATCCGACTTTAAAAATAACAAATCAGAACACTGAAACCCAAAATTGCATTTGAAAGTAAAAAAAATTGAAGAGGAACGAATAGGAACACTGAATGAAAAGGAAAAATGAAATCTTACTTCTAGAGAAGATGAAGACAATAGTGAAGAGGTAAGAAAGTGGAAGGAAGGACGAAATCTCCCGTCGTCCAGTAGTTGTCCTCTCAAATCTGCAGAAGAAGAAAGAAGAAAGTTGGAAGGTTGAAGAAGAAGGAAGAAGAAAGTGGAAGAGAAAGATTTGAATGGAAAAAGTTGAAGAAGAAAGTTGGAAGGTTGAAGAAGAAGGAAGAAGAAAGTGGAAGAGCAATATACCTGTTTCTTTGTGATGCGCTCTCTCCCTTTTCTTCTGTTTCCCTTTTTGCTTCTCCCTCTCTGACCCGCTTTTGATATTTTTTTGAGATTTGAGAATTGATTTTTCAAATGTGAAGGGCGCGAATTTAAAAAGTTGGACCAAAAAGGGTGCGTTGCTCTAACTAAAGATAGAAGGGCATGATAGTAAATTTGGGGAGGGTTAATGGCAACTTCTTATAGTAGATAATAAAAGGAGTCACGTGTTTTTCTTTTGACTAATAAAATAAAAAAATATTTAATTATTGTTTTGGAAATCTAGAAGAAACTAGTCTTATGACCCGTGCGATGCACGGGGTGCGCTAGAATTGATGAATGCAAAATTCGTAAAATAGTGTATTTATTGTAAACTATTTTAAATAGGGATTAGCAAAAATAGTAAAAGAGTAGATGGGTAGGAAGATATAGAACAAATATGGTTACCCACTGTTAAAAAAATAAATCTGTAATTTCCAATTGAGATTCTAGTTTGATGGAAAATCCTCCAAGGAACTGATTTTCTTCGAATAGAGGTTGCCAACCACGGAGAAATACCAACTCGCTACGTTAAGCATTTTTTTAATGTAAATACCACTATTGGATTACGACCAATATACATGGACTGATTCAGAATATTTGAAATAGAAGTAGTTTCGTCAACTAATTTAGGTTCCTCATTGAATTTAAATATTTTTGGTGGACAGAAGGTAGAGTAGTTGAAAATAGCCTATTTCTAGGCTCAATGCATAAACGATTAAAGCGTAGGGACACCATTCAGATCCACCCTCCAAGATGAGGCCAATTAAACATTCAAGGTCCCGACGCTTTTAATGAAAGACTAATATCCTATAGTGCTTAGGAGCAAATTTCACACTGACTAACAACGAATTTGTCCATTGCGAGAATCGAACTCGGGAGCACTGGGTCGACCCTTCTGCCCCAGGATAGCCTGTGCCATTGTGTCAATGGTGTTAGTTTGTAAAATATGAAATCTAATAACTGTGAATAAAAATTAAATTATAACTATAAATTTAATATGAAGATTATAAAATTAAAAAGGAACATTAGCAAAGACATTTTTTTTGGTAAAAGACATTAGCAAAGACATTTAATTTGAACATCCTCCATAGATAATAAGAAGAAAAAGTCTAAAGAATTTTAATAACATAATCAACATTCATCAAATGTAAATAAAAACTTAACTCATATTAGAAAGAAAAGAAGACACCATATAATTAAAAAGTGAAACATGTGAGTATCATGCATGGTTGGATGAAAACCCATGATAACATAGGAGCAGTTATCCAAAGTTGAGAAAGTTCTATTGTAAATGTGACAGAAGTTCCTATTGAAAGAAGATGATGGAGGTTCTAATACCTGTTGAACAGTTAACATTTTTTCTGAACCACAAATATACTAAAACACACTCCTTAGCATCTGTTAGCCTGTAATTTCAACAGCTTTCATTGAAAATGGTCAACAAGGCTTGACTTATATTTCGACAAAGACCAAAGTATTTCGACAGAGAAAATGGTCATGTGCAGGGTAAATTCGACAAGCTTCCGGGGAAGCAAAAGCAAGAAAGAGGAAAATGGACACAAGCTTTCGACAGACAGAAAACAGAGCAGTTATGCGCTGAAGAACTAGCAGTTGGTCGAAAAGAGGAGCGGTTGCTATCATTTTTATAACTGTTTTAGGGCAGTTTCTGCTTAGTATAAATAGTAGTTTCTGAGAAGAAACAAGGGTCACAAAATTTCATATTGCAATTCTCACGCTCTAACTTCCGCATTCAGGAGAAAAATGAGTCAGAGAACAATGTATGATCTTGTGTACCATTCTCTTTCATTTTAATGCAGTTTACTTTTGTTTTCTCTTTACCTTTATGTGTTTTACAATTCAAGTCCTTCTTCCCTGAAATATCTTGATTGCTTCGCGCGTAAGGAATCAATTATTTCTTCTTCTTTTCTGTTTAAAACGCAAAACACTGAAGAACATCACATCAAACTAAAAACTCTAAACACAAAGGGTCTTAGGATTCACTGGTTGATCCTGCAAGTTAACCAAATTGGAGACCAGCGGTGATTACCAAAATCCAAGGTAAACAGCATCTCATTTTATGTACTTTGTCATGAAATTAAATCTTTTTTCCCTAACCGGTTATTGAGGAACAAACTTTGCATATTTGAACAGTTTAAATTTTTTCTGAATGCCAAAGTACCCCAAAATACATTGCTTAACATCTCACATTATATATTTTGCCACGAAGTTAACTATTGTTTTCACATAATTGATTATTGAGCAATGAATTTCACGTATTTAAACATCTAAAATATTTTTTACACCATAAAATTCTCCTTAAATATAAAATAAAAGAAAAAGTAGAAAAAAAAAATGGAATCTTTATTCTGTGGAACCTTAAAATATTAAAAAAAAAGGAAAAAAAACTAGAGTTACAAAAGAAAAAAAAAGAGTGGCAATTGGTGTAAATTTTGTGGAAATTGGGGATGAATTTGTAGCTGGAGTTTGGCGCCTTACATGCCAACTCTCATATAATTCTTAGATACTTATTTTAGATATTTTTGATACTATTTTAAAAACAGTTAGTCTCTTAGTTTTTTTTACTTTTAATTTAACCCCTTTGTCATTTTTCTTCATTTCTTTAACATAAGTTTTGGCTAATACTTCGTACAACCCTACTAAGTGGATATCTCCATTTTTTAAAAATCCCAAATTTTCCCTCATGTGGAATACACATATATAGTCATGCACGCTGGTCTAATGACAGGTTCGATGGTGATTTTCCGAACCAGTTCGGAACTTACGGTCCATGGCAACAAAAAAATGGGTTCGGTTCTGAAATTCCAAACCAGTTCGCTAAAAAACCTCCGAACTACGTAAGGGGTGTTTGACCATAAACATAGGTACGGTAGTTAAATTTCGAACTAGTTCAGAAACTTAAGTTGCCAAAAAAATGTAATTCCACCTTAAGTTGCCAAAAAAATGTAATTCCACCTTTTCAATATAAATATTAACAATGAGTTAACTAATTTTAATAAATTTAAGATCGATTAAATGATAAATGATCTTGTCTTAATACATAACCAAATAGAAATTCAAAAACATATTCAAATGACCATCAATCTTTTGCTAAATATACAATACAAGGGGGCTCTAGATCTAAGTTTAAAGAATTCCTCTGTTGCAACCGTCCCATGAATGGCTTGACACGATCCTTTATTATGTCTGCCCTGTGTCTATTCCAGTAATAATTCACTAGGGGTTTGGGATTCTTTTCTTCAAAACAATTTGTACAAAGTGGTTCCCTGTGAAGCATATGTTGAACACGGGTGCATTCTTGATAGGTGCAATTTGAAATGGGAAAAGTGTATAGGATGCTTTAAGAGACCGGCAAACAAGAACGACCTTGTTTCTATTTGCAATCAAATAAGAACACTCTGGGATAGTCATCCAATATTCTTTCCCTGACCTCCGTCCGTTGTTAGATCGGGATATGACAATCACCATCCCAAGAGTCCACGCGATAGAATGTACCCATTCTAGCAGGTTGTCACGAGTATCAAACACTTGATAGGTTTTGAACCACAACAAAAAAAATCAGGGATTAGCGAGGGAAATTTCCCTCGCAAACTGACCCCAATCCCTCGCTAATGGTCATTTGCGAGGGACCAGTTCCCTCGCTAAATCCCTCCTTGCTAATCAGATTAGCGAGGGAATTTAAATCCCTCGCTAATGATCAGAAACACGTGGCCAAATTCTGAAAGCCACACGAGTCCACTATTCCCTCTCTAATTCCCTCATTAATTCCCTCGCTAATTCCTAACTGTTTTTAATTTTTTTTTGATAAACCTGCTTTTTTATTTTGATATACCTGCTTTTATACCTGTTTAAAATAGCTAAAACAGTTTTAATTAAAATCCAAATCAACATAAAATCCGAATCAAAATAACATAAAATCCGAATAACAAGGTACTGAAATGTCAAACTGATAAACACAAATCCTAAAAGCTGCCGCCATCAGAGTCCTCAGACAGCTGAGCTTGCTCCTCCTCATCTTGCTCCTCATTTGGCAACATATTCTTCTTAAAATAGTTATACATCAGCTCCTGCCTCCTCATCACGTTCGCATAGTCTGCCCTCTAGCTCCTGACCTCCTCTTGAGTATCCTTCAACTGCTGTTGAGTAGAGTGCAGCTCCTGCCTAAGTTGCTCTGTCTCCGTAGCTGAATTAGTAGCAGCTGGTCGACTGCGTCCTCTGCTGCTCTCGGCCCCAGCGAGCCCTTAGTACCCATAATAGGAGCCATTGGCCCAGTATGATACAGACGACCCTTATACCAACCAACTAATTTCTCCCAATTTTTGTTTGCCAGATCTCTCATCTCAGGAGTAAGTTCACCAAGTGACGCAGGGTCCCAGCTCCCCTGAGTCAGCTGAGTCATGATCTCATTAATTTGCTCCTGTTTTGCATAACCACAGAACATAGCATAATTAGCGCTCCATTTTAACAAAGCAACTTTATATAATACAAATCAAGTTGTATATTTTCCTGAGTCATCCTGGCGCGATCATCGACATACTCGTTAGTCCCTTTCCTCAAATGGGTTACTCTATGCAGCTCAGGAGCAGTGATAGGGCGTCCTGCCTTCAAACTCTAAAATTAAATACATTTTCAAAAATTGCAAACTAATTAACTAATGTAAAAATAACCAATCTAAGAGCATGCTGAGCCTGGTTGATGGACCCGCAGGTGTGAAGCGAGCCACCCTTATCTGAGTTTTTATTCTTCTTGGCTTTTTCAGATTTTGCTTTGAACGTTGTTGTAGCCCAATGATCCTTGAAGGCATTCCAAACTTCATCACTCATGTAGTCTGGCCGCTGATTTTTAACCCGCAACTTATAAAGCAAATATGATAACTGAGCGCTCATCCTTTTATTAAAAAGTCTTCGCACTTCTTCTTCATCTTCTTCGCGCCATGTCACTTTACCCTAAGTAAAACAAAAATATGTATTAGTAATTATATTAAAGGTTATTAAACATTAAATTTAAACTAACAATATAAGTAATGACATAATTGACACTTACCCTAAAGAAGTCCAGCGGTTCATTCTTTTCCTCGTCAATGACCTTAGTCCACTTTGGACGGAACTTTTGAAAATACATTTTACGGATGACACGGGTAATGTTTGATGAAGCTACCTTTGCAGGAAGAAGCCTGCATAATGAAAAATATATCAAACAATCATCGGTCTTAATAGGTATACCATCGCATTTTAAGCATGGACATCTAACCCCCTTTTCCCGTCTAGCCAATTCATGTCGCCACGCTACCACAAGAAACTGTTCAACCCCAATTACAAAAGATTGCTTCAAACCCGCTCTTCTTGGAAATAACCGATCATACACCCAATCACGATTAAATTCATACCAATTCATCTACACACATTTAAGAAAATATGTTAGATTCCCATAACATTCCCAATAACCTATCAAGTTAGTGGCATCGATATGATCTCAGTGGAGATGATTCCGAGCCGAGTATGGGGGTCAAGGACAGCACAAAACCCTTTTCCATCCAAGTAGTGAAGGAAGTTATTTCATATAACTCCCAACCTTACCGTTGTTAGTATCGTCTCGCAATTATCTCAATGGAGATGATTTCGAGTAAATTATGGGGGTGAGGGACAGCACCTCACACTTTTCCATATCAACAACACACAGTCATCTAACCTATGGTTCATCAAACCAACAACTAAACAATTTTCAATTAACAACTCTAAAATAATACACTTTTCAATTTCAACTATTTGACACAATTAACAACATACACAATTTTTAATTCTCAACAATTTTCAATCTAACTCTTCTCAACAATTTCAATTTAACAAATTCAAATTCACTTTTCAATTACTAACAACAATCATCTCTAACAATATAGTTTCCCAAACAACATTCACTCAATTTGAACTCACATTTCACACTCAATCCTACAATCTTTCAAACAATTCTAACTCACATTTCACATTCAATTTAACTCACATTTCACAACAACACTCAATTCCAACATTTAATCTATGAAGTTACAATTCACAACAATTCCAACAAACACAATTCTAACAACTAACTCACAATTCACAATTCTTTTTTTTCTTTTGACGAAACAACACACAATTCTAACAACACTCAATTATAACTAACCGTTATGAGATTGAGGTCCGGTGCGGTGGTTCGGTGACAGTACGCACTCCGATGCAATTGTGAGGCTTCAAACACCAAATTTCAATCTTA
This sequence comes from Astragalus glycyphyllos, assembly GCA_963573325.1. NCBI lineage: Eukaryota > Viridiplantae > Streptophyta > Magnoliopsida > Fabales > Fabaceae > Astragalus > Astragalus glycyphyllos. The sequence goes on along the minus strand of OY754310.1, from coordinate 54,354,755 downwards.
ATAAATTTCAATTTCAATTTCAAGCAAAAAATAAATAAATTAAAACAAATTCAATAAAAAATTAAAATTATAACAACATCATAAAAAGTGCAAATCAAAACTTACAAGAAGAGGGAAATGGGAGCTCCGATGGGGGTGGTGGTTTCGTGGGTGGTGATGGTGTGGTGGAAGAAGAGGGAAATCGTGAGAGAGAGAGAGAGAGAGAGAGAGAGAGAGAGGAGCTTCGTGGGTGGTGGTGGTGGTTGTTGTGTGATGGTGGTGGTAGTGTGGTGGTGGATTTGAGAGAAGGGGGTTAGGGATTCGGATGGGTGAGAGAGGAGAGTGAAGAGTGAAGTGAATAGTGAAGTGAAGAGTGAAGAGTGAGAGAGAAGAGTGAGGAACACAAAATTTACTTCGTACATTTAATGAGGTTAGCGACGGATTTTACGAGGGAATCAATTCCGTCGCTAATCCTCACGTTCTCCTAGGTGCTGCAACGGCCAAAACTTAGCGAGGGACCCCCTATTTCCATCGCTAACGTCCTTGATTTTCGTGCCACGAAATTTGAATTGGCTCCCAACCGTTTGCGAGGGCTATATCCGTCGCTAAGGCTAAAAGTTCTGTCGCTAATGATAAAAAAAACGAGGACCCTTATTCCCTCGCAGATACCTGTTTTTTCGAGGGACCAATGTTCCCTCGCTAATGTCCGTCGCAAATAGGCTTTTTTTTGTAGCGAACGAACTCGAATGGTCCACAACCATTAAGTCTGATTCTTCACCATTTTCACCCATTTTATGACCCTAAAAAGTGGGGGGGGGGGGGGGGGGGGGGGGGGGGGAGATCAAAGATAGATGTTAAAAACAGAGTATCTGCACAATCTGTAAAACAACATGGTTCAATTAATAACTATCGAACCAGTTCGACACTTTACCATCAAACCACTTAAACTTAGACCCCCCCCCCCCCCCCCCCCTAACGAGTTCGGTCATGACGACACCCCAATCTTACGGAGGCGTGTTAGAGAAGTATGATAGTCAAATTGTGATTAGAACTAGCTTTGGAAATTGTCGAAAATACATTCATGTTGTAGTCGATCAAGTCATGTACCTAGGAAATATCATTCATGCACCTAGGAAATAGTCAGCTGATTAACTTTCTTGTAAATTGTTAAATTACACTTGTTATCGAATATATAAATGGAGGATTGTGGCTGAGTGCAATTCACTCAAGCCTTTCTAAATCTTATTAAAACATTGTGCGCACTTAGCTTCTAGTTAGCGATTTGGTTAGCGAGACTTGTTAGCCAATTGTAGTAGAGACTAGAGACCACGGTAGGTAAGGGTAGAAACAATGTTTACAAATAATTAACTACACGTATTTACCACTGCCAGTAGAGAACATGATAGATACGGGTAGAAACAACTTTACACTATAAAGAGGCGTTGTAAAGTCCAAATGACACACACAATTAGTAAAACCAATTATTGATTTCAGTCAAGTTATTCTTTGTCCTTGTTTTTATTGTTTGCTTTCATGCAATTATAGTTGTTCCCTCTATTGACTCTTAACTTGGGTTTTGGAGTGAGAAAAAATAGTGAAAATAGAAAGAGATGAGTAAGGGTAAAAGAAAAGAGAAAAAGATGAGAAATAAAGTAGAAATAGGTAAATGTTGCAAGTTTACACGAATAATGAGAAATTAGGTGAGTTGAGTAAGAGTAAAGTCATAAATATATAATTGGTAAGTCGTTTTTTAGAGAGACTTAAGAAGTGCAAAATTAATCACCTATGTTTCTCATTTCTCTACTCCACCGAACAAGAGAAAATCGTTCTCTATTCTCTATTTCTCTCTTCACTACTCTCTCATCCCTGTTTCTCCACAGACGATCACAGCATAGATGCTCATGCTCTTGTGAGTTGTTTAGAACTCGTAGCCAAAGAAAGAGTCTGGTCCATTTTTCGACTAATTTATTATCTGCACCATCAAAACTAGTACCAGTTTTTCGTGACAAACATGCATGCATGTAAACTGTGACATTGTAAATTAAGTGAATAAATAAAATTGGCATAGTTATTGATGTCCTTGTGGAGTCAACAGGTGGGAACACACGATGCAGTATAGAGAATGAGTTGTTGAGAGATAGGAGGTTAGCGAATTCTCATAATATCGGATTGGGTCCATTGGCTTGTGGGCTTGTTGGACACATTGGCAAATGCACGTGCCATTCCATGACTTTGTTCATACTAGTTTAGATCCAACCCTTGGACTGTTATGCCGATATATTGGACCAACCGACCATTTCCAATGTACACACACCTCCTCACCGGTTTCTAAATTCCATATTGACCAAAACAAATTCATACTAGTATTTGATACTAGTATATAGTCACGTCCTCGTCCTAAATCAACGAGACATTGCACATTTATACTCCTCCGATATGTGCACATGCTTCAGTGGGGTCAACATATATTTTTTATCGAGCAACTTCTGCGCACGTTACTAATTCCTTGAGTTGGATGAGACCACACTAGACGGCAAAACTAAATTTAACATGACTGCATTCCTAAAACTAAATTTGAAACAAACACATTGATTAAGTTAAAAAAGATCTGAACAATCTCATCCAATTACTCTTTGGGTGAGTTCACCGTATGATCAGCCATTGGAATATGTTGCAAATAGACAGTTTCAAATCTTCTTCAACGCCGTTGTTCACAAACAAATGAACTTGCCATGCCATGGCATTCACGTTAACGTTGGTATCAATGAATCAATGATAGTACGATTATTAAACCCTTCATTTACAAAATTACCACAGACCATTATTCTGATTAGATTAATAAATTACCCTAAAATTTCAAGTGACATATAGATAGGAGGCATTGGAGATGGTCAACGTTCGCATTCCACAATTAAACGCCATCCGGATAGCTACTGGGACCCACTGGCTTACAGATAAATTTCAAAGATGCATTTTCATAAAATAAAATAAAAAGGTTAAAGGATGCATTAAATGCAAGACAGTCAGAGTTAGGTGTAGAAAGATCGTGTTCTAGTGTAACTGGTCAACCCAAGCTCAAAAGATTTGAAATTTTCGCAGTAGTTAACTGTTCATAGAAAAGATGAAGAAAGTAGACTTTGTTTCTTCTCCAATTGAAAAAGAAGCCAATGCAATGTTCATGTAAAACTGCAGGACCACCAAAAATAATTGAAAGCAACTACTACTAGTATAGTAAGACACAATATCTGCAATAACTATAAATATGTACAATTATTCAACTATATATATGTACAATTATTCAATTATTGAATAGAAATATGGCTCAAGTTCCAATTTTGAATTTTCAGATAAAAAAGGAATTGTCATCATTTCGTATCTTTTGGCTTCTATATTACTGTCAAATAGATATTGTGTATATTTATATGGTCAGAATTTGGTAACAAGACAAACAGAAAGAGCACGGTACAAAAAACTTCAATGTAATTTATGAAATAAGCTATGCATTACTCTTTATTTTCAATTTCACATTCAGTACTGCTAGATAAAAGTAGAATAGAATCGGGTCACAATCTTCAAATGCATTTTGGGCTTGCTTGCTAACTGCCATAATCTTGAGTAAGTAGACAGAGTAGTAGCAAAGAAGCAAACAAAGCCGTTACGACGACGTTCTGCTTTTTCTAGCCGTGTAGTGTAATAATGCAATAAACTAAAGAGAATTCTACTACTGTCATGTTCACAAGACTGCCACTTCTGAATCCCAAACAGCCCTTACTTGTTTGTTAGCTGTTGTCTTTCGCATCCCCATTTTATTTTGAAAATTCTCTCTCCCTCTCTTTTTTTTTTTTTAAAAATATATTCACATTCACACTCACATGACATGACACAAGCAACTTCCTTTTAAACCTTAATCGCTTTTCCAAATCCAAGTCAAAACCAACTCCTCTTCTCGCTTCTCCACAGACAACACAAAGTCACAAACGCACTTTTTCTCTCACCGTGTGGTAAACGCTCATTCTTTCTCTATTTTCCCGCCGCTACGATACATCGCTTTCCTTCTCATTAATTCCCATTAATTAATCTCTTCCCGTTTCTAATAAATTTCGTTACATGTGCAGCTAGTTGCTCACTCACTCTGTTCTTTGGCCATCCAGATTTTGCAGCAAAGAGAAATGTCTGTCGTTTCCAGTTCTAGGGGAAGAACAGTGACCAGAGAAACCAGTCCGGAGAGGAACAAGGTTTGGGCCGAGCCCAGGCCCAAAACACCCAAAAAGGTTTCCGTCGTTTACTACCTCTCCCGCAATGGCCAGCTCGAACACCCTCATTTCATGGAGGTCCCTCTCTCCTCACCTCAAGGACTCCACCTCAAAGGTACTTAACCCTCTAATCCTCTATAACTAACTCACTTTCCATATCTATAAATATATATATATATATATAAACTTTATATATAACTCTCTGTTTCAGATGTAATCAATCGACTGAACCTGCTCCGTGGGAAAGGCATGTCCACCATGTACTCCTGGTCTGCTAAACGGTACCGTTTCAAGCTAACAATGCTTAAATTCATATTCCTTTTGTTTTTATTATTCTTTTAAATTTATTCATGATGATGGTTCAGGAGCTACAAAAACGGTTTCGTTTGGCACGATTTGTCGGAGAACGATTTCATTCAACCAACGCAGGGAAATGACTACATTCTCAAAGGATCTGAGATTCTCGATCATGCCACCGCCACTCCAAGGCCTTCCGAGGACGATTCGGATTCTCCGGTGGTGATCACTAGGCGGCGTAACCAGTCCTGGGCATCCATTGACATGAACGAGTACCGAGTTTACAAGTCCGACTCGTTAGCTGACTCCGCCGGGAGAATCGCCGCCGATGCGTCGACTCAGACGGACGATAAACGGAGGCGGAGGAGGGTTGTAAAGGAGGAGGAAGAAGAGGAGAATGAAATTGAAAACGAAGAAGGAGAGAGGGTCCCACACGTGACTTGTCATCAAAATCAAAATCAAAGTACGGAATTAAGTAGGGAAGATATCTCGCCTCCACCGTCTGATTCAAGCCCTGAGACATTGGGGACGTTGATGAAAGTAGATGGACGGTTAGGATTGCGCTCTTCGGTTCCCCCGGTAAAGGAGTATCAAACGGTTGAGAGCTGTCCAAGTGGGAGAATGAAAGCTTCCTCAGTTCTTTTGCAATTGTTATCGTGCGGTGCTGTCTCTTTCAAAGAGTCTCAGAATGGAGCTAGTTCTGGTAAAGATCAAGCGTTCTCGTTGATGGGGCACTACAAGTCTAGACTTCCCCGCGGAGCAGGGAATCATTCGGGAAAAGAAATGAGTAGGGAATCATCGATGGATTTGAGCAGGGTAAGATTGGAAGATAAGGAGTATTTTAGTGGCAGCTTGATCGAAACCAATAAAAAAGTTGAAAACTCTGCTTTGAAGAGGTCCTCTTCTTACAATGCAGATAGGTACGTACTAGTATAATTTTGAACTACACTGCCACTTTTTTCTCCAATGTTTAACTAATACATTTGATATTTTTACTGAATAATTTTTTGTATGATTCCTTTGCGGAATAAAGTTTTCAATGTCCAGCACTCCCTCATCTCATATTAAGTGTTTTGTTTGCCATTTTTCTTTGTCTCAAATTATCTGAATCTCAGTACAACATTTATTATTACTTTCCAACAATACCCTTACTTTAGAATATCAATAACCGTGCATTTGCACCAACCAGGAAAAGTGTAAGGGTGTTTTAGTCCTACCACATTTTTTTTATCATAAAATTTAGCATATCCAATCATTTTCTTAATACTCGTCCATAACTTTAAACACACTCAATATGAGACATTGGGAGTAATTAGCAACATTGGAGACCGTAGACATTGACATTGCCATATTGATTCATATCTCCGTTGGTTTTATTAAAAACTTGTGATTATGCAGATGTTTATGCTTCTTTTGACGTAGACAGCATCTTGAGATTGAAGATCATTTTTAAAATATTTCTCCAGCTGAACGTATAGTATTATTTTGATTTGTTATAAAAATTTGTAGGTCAGAATCAGATTAATTATAATACTAATCTTCACATGTGTAGTGTAATGTTTTAGTAGACCTCAAAACAGATGTTATTACGTGTGCTTTTCTTTAGTATTATTATTATCATTAAATTAAACAGACAATCAGAAATGGTCCTAATTTTGAACATTGTAATGTAAGCTATTCTATACAAATTTCTCTAGGTAACATGTCTCTCTTAGAGCTTCAGATTTCTATCTTATCTAAAATTGTCATAGCAAGGAAGGGTTCCTCTGTCTCCGAATGTAGTTCATTCTCCCCCTTCATAATGCTTAAACTTTTCTAGAGTAATGGCTCAAGTGTTACTGCTATTTTTATTATAAATGTATCAATATACTTGAATCTGTTTTGCAATTGAGTCTGAAAATTTGTTTAATTTACACAAAGAAGCAGCTAGCTATAATTGTTTCTGCAGCTTAACATGAGATGCTGATACGTCACTGTTTTCTGTGTATGAATTGGTGAATAAATAAAGTCTTAATTTTAGTTAATGATGTAACTCCTGCTACCCGTCCTTTATTTTGGCCCCATTAGTATTTGTCAGCTGCTATATGTGGGGTCCAATTTAAAGCATCCAAAGGATTCATTCACTTTTCATAAATTAACTTACTAGTTTGCCTCCTAAAATTACACTAGCAGTACAAATCAGGGGCAATTGGGATGGTTATTTTCAAGTCAAAAAAGAATTTTGGTCGGAGCAATGAGTACTTATTTGATTTCAGATATTTCATTTTTGACTTTGTTCCGATTGCTTTTTTAAGTTATCATTTATACAGTCAATACTAGCAATTTGGCATATGATTAAAGAACTTAATAGAAATTGTTGTCCAAGAACTAAAATTGTTGTATATAATCTGACAAAAAAAGTACTTAGATGATATGATTAAATTCGGTTTATATTATAATGAAGTGACATTAATTGATTTATCAGCAATGTGGTTTAGTCTAAGTTTAAGTTCTGTCTATACTTCTTGCAGTGGTTCCCGGTTGCAAATCATGGAGCATGAAGGAGATGCTGTGCGGGCAAAGTGCATACCTCGGAAGACGAAGGCACTACCGACAAAGAAAGAAGAGGGTAATTCCATGGATATTGTTAGTGCTAGTAGTAGCCAGCATGGGAGCAAAAGATTTGACGCACAACAATAAGTTGATATTTTTGACTAAAAACGAAGGAACCTTGGCAACAGAAGTTTGTAGGCGACAGCTGAGAAGAAAAGGAAAGATTAGAGAAGTGAAATTAGAGTGAGTGTGTATGGGAGAATGTAAAATATAGGCAGAGATAGCACAACTACTAATCAAGTAGGAGGGTAGTATATAGTCACCTAGAGCTTTGCAATTGACAAGTCACAGCACTGTGGGCACGTTGAGGAAGGGTTAGCATAACACTGTGATTAAAATACTAGGTTGTAGCCCTTCCTATTTTGACTTTTAGGTTTTGGCCAAAAGTCAGTGAGTGCTTGTAACGGCTTGTTCCCTTTCCTTCTGGCTTTTTGTGTGGCGGTGATAATTGCTTTTTATTTTATTACTACTCTATTTTATTAATGATCCCTCGTCATAGAACTTACAAAATGTCTTAACCAAGGTAAAATAAATTAGTAATAGACTTCTTCACTGTTAATCTTTGACTTCGAAAGATGGAAAATGAGATTTTTCTAGGTATTATTCAATTTGCTCTTGAGAAAACCAAAGTATTGACTATTTATTGAATTGGATGCATTTTTTTCCGTCAACACTGATATGTGTGTTTGGTTCTCCCGTGACCTCTCTTAGGTTTGAACAAATACATATTCCAATCCATAGAATAGTTGAATTTGAGCAAATGCTTGCCAGTGCCAGACCTCTCTTAGTATATGAACAATATTTAAAAATGTTTAGATTAATCTGTTGCTTAACAAGTCGCATTCTTCCAAATTAGGCTAATCTGATTCCTTTTCTATGAACTGAAATCCCTGCAATTCGTTTCTATTTTCTATCACCAAATGTATCTCTTAGTAGATGGTGAAGGAAAGCCTGACCTGATTGATAAGATAAGACTAAGAACTCATGAGTCACTAGTCACCACTGGTGATTCATTTGGGTTGTTGAACTACTCAATGGAAATGAAAGCAATCAAAATCAACTAAAGAGGAATTCAATACTCTTTGGAAATAAATGCAATCAAATCCAAATTTGAGGAAGTACAAGATCTCCCCAATTTGTGGTGTAATTGATGTTGCCCATACCATGATATGTTTCTCTGCCTCGTAACCTTTCAGTAGCGTGTGACTTGGTTAAGAGAAAAATCATGCTAGTACTGCTATCTTGCAATAGGGATGGCAATCGGGCGTGGCGGGGGCGGGGAGTACTCTACCGCTTCCCGTCCCCGTCTCCTATATTGTCCCCAATCCCCATCCTCATTTTCTGTTTTGAGGAGTTTTCCTCCCCCATCCCTATTTTCATGGATCCTCACAGTCCCCGGGGGACTCCAAAATTTATTCAAAGTTAACAAAAATTAAAATTAAAATATAATAAAACTCAAAAAATGTATAAAATTTAGTCTTATCTTGATATTTTAATATTTAAAAAATATAAATGTAAGAATAAAAATATAAAACTTAGCACAATTTAATATTTTATTAGTATTTTTATTTAAAAACACAATAAAAGACTAAAAAATCTATTGCTTAGAATATAATATATATCTATAATACAAACATTTATGTAATGTATTCGGGGGCGGGGGATATAGACCCATCCCCATCCCCGAATTGACTGCGGGGGGATTTTCTCCTCCATACACATCCCCACGGGGGAAAATTCCCCGCCCACGGGGCCCCAAACGGGGGGATCCCCACTTGCGGGTAGAAATTGACACCCCTATCTTGCAAGCAATAATGGATCCTGATACGAGATTCAAGGGCATGGTCACTTGTTGGCCAAGTAAAATTAATGAAAAAGGTATAGATATCTTAAATTCGCAAACACTTAGTAAATGCTCAAGTGGGTTTGATGGTAACTATGCACTTCTATGACACAGCATTACCTAGGCTCAAGTCCTGGCTACGCCACATTTTACAATATTATCATCATTAATTACTTTTTATTATACAATATGGCCGAACCAACGAGTGCAGCCATTCCATTATCAATATTTTTGGTCAAACTTGCCACAACAACCTCTTCCATTCCATATATATACACGTGTGCGTATTATTTTCTCAAAAATTCTCCCCATTTTTTCCCCAAGAATATATTAATAATGTTATATATTAATAATGTTTTATCAGTAATATATAAATATTTATTAATACCTAAGTTGCATAAAAAATTGCATTTATATAAATTAATTATAAAATATTTAATTTATACCAAATATTAGATAATTTGTTTTGAAATATAATTACAGTTTTCAAAAAATAAAGTCAATTTATTAACTTTTAGAGTAAATTTTCAAATGATAAAGACAATTGATTATGTATCAGGTCTATTGACGGTTGTGAAATTTACTTGGTCAGGTTTTATACAATATGGCCGAACCTGATAAGTTCAAACTTTTTATACTTTTTAATCTTAGGAGACATAGTAGAAAGAAAAAACCTGATAATTTCGTTCGGCCATAAAAAATGGATTATATATAAATGCGTACTTCTTTCTACTATATCTCCTAAGATTAAAAAGTATAAAAAGTTTGAACTTGGATTGAGAAGCCTAAAAAAAGAGAAAAATTGAAGAATTAACTCAATTTCAAGCAAAGGCCCAATTTCTAATATTCGAACAGAGCCTCCAAATTGTTTGGGACGGCCTGTAAATCACGAGTAGATTTAGCCATATAGCCGGAAACAAAATTTCCAGAATGTAAATTACATTCTGAGTTTCTCATAAAACCTACTTTATTTTTCGTAAAACGTCCTAAAGATTCATAGATTAATTTTGCAGAAATCAAATAAGAGTGAAACTGAAAGGAAAAAAAAGGTTTGAGGTGTATCAAGTAGAAGTTCTGGTATAAAGTAAAAAGGCGATGTTGGAAACTGTATAGGATTCTCTAGGTGGATGAAAGTCATGTTGATGTCTGAATGTGTGAGACATTGCTATTATAGTCTTGAATATTTTGAAATTTCAAACACATTCTCATATTTTTTTAGTACATCATTTTGGTCCTCTAATGTGTTTTTTTTGTTCGAGTTATGCTGATTTTGGTCCTTTAAAATTTAAACTACGGATTTATCTATTTAACAGATAAATATAAGAATTCAATTTTTTAAACTACAGATTTATCTATTAAATAGATAAAATTCCTATGGTGTAAAATTAAGGCTTTTATTTTTGTATCCCCCACTTCTACAAAATGGCTTCCGGAATTACCTCAAATGAAGATAATTCCGGAAGTTTTTTTCCTGAAACTCATCTAAATGGCTTCCAGAAATATCCTCATTTGAGGTGTTTCCGAATTTTATTTTTTTTAAAAAAAATCAGTCTCAACTTAAATTTTGGTAAAAAAGTGAGAGGTGTTTTGGGGATAAAATGTAATATGGGGGTTAAAGGGGGAAGAGGGGGTACAATAAAAAAAACCTAAAATTAATAGGGATAAAATGGAGATTAAACAAATTAGGTGGGGTATATAAGGACCAAGTGGGGGTACAAAAATCAACATCCTTAATACAATTACAAGTAGCTAAATTTAATAGATTACCTTATTATTACTCTTTAGAAAAACAGGTTACCTTATGAAACAAGTAACTAAATAGGTGTCTTGTATGAGACACGTTTTGTTTTCTTCTCGCTTTCACACACCAGATTTCTGAAGGCCCCGCGCGTTATGTAAGCTTAATCCTTTTCTTCCTTTTCAAAGAGTTTTTGGATTCTTCCATGGTGTTGCTTCTATCGAACTAGCAGGTTTCACAGGAAAGAGACGAGCAACTATCTGAAGGAAAAGGAAAAATAAATAAATAAATGAACGTGGTAAAATTTATGAAGTTACATTTTTGTTACAATTTATGAAATTACATACTTCAACTAAATTAACTTTAAAAAAATCTTTTATGCACTTCATTGAAATTTTTTAACTTTCATATTTAATATATTATACAGAATAATATATATGAATATAATTTGTTCTCATATAGTACAAAATATCAAGGCGATAACTTTTATTAAGAGAGACCTATCAGTTATGAGGAAAAAAAATCTTTACTACAAAAGTAGCATGCACTATTTATACTAATAATAGGTTCTTGCTGTGTTCTACTCTGCATGGTAGTGGTGTCTGTCTCCTGCCACCGAAGTAGTGGTATGGCTACTTCTCGTACAACCTATGGTTGCTTGCCACATCATTCTTGCTTTTCTTCTAGTTAAACACGACTTGGTTTACACATGGTTCGTACAGTGGCACAGGCGATACAGATGTTCCCTGTAGTACATGTGTTGTTCGAGTTGTCCATTGCGCTCCTCATGGTGTCCACCCCGGTCATTAATTGGAAATTTGGAAGTCCTCCTCGGTCTTTAGGCTCTGGTCTACAATATAGGCACCCTCGTCTACAATTCAGACACCCTCAGTTCACAATTAAATGAATTTAAATAAATTAAGAATTTTGATATATTTAAGTAGTTGAATATATATATATATATATTAATAAAGGTGTGATTTATATTAATTTTGTATTTTTGGCTGGAAATTCACCCAAACTTTCTATTTATCTCTCCTTTTATACTCATTTTTTTTACTGGACACTCTTTTTTCCCTCTTTTTTTTCTTTTTTTCTTTCATAAAAAAGTTTAGAGTTTGCAAAAGTTGTAAGACGCAAAGTTAGTGAATCCATTAGGTATTAGTTGTATGTAAATTTCATGATCATTATTTCATTTTCGTTTATTATTTATTCATTTGTATTCTCACCAAAAAAAATTATTCATTTGTATCATGATTTCCCGTTTGACAAGTAGTAGTTTGATCAGTTGGATTCATCAAAATAGACAAACAGAAACGCAGGCCATTCATACGCGGTCACGCAATCCTAATCTTAACCACTAATCCATATATATAGCCAGCACGAAAACAAGTAATTAATAATAATAATAATAATAATATCACACCTTATCATCATCTTGATGCATAATCATATTCATATATAGACCCTATATATAGTACAGTCACTGCAGTGGCATGAAAGTCACTTCCCAGTTTTCACGGAACAACACTATTCTGATAATCAATTGTGCACTCACTAGACATGAAGAGAAGCAGAAAGGAAAAGGAGGACGATGGTGGTTTTAAGTGCAAGACATGTAACAAGATGTTCCCTTCGTTTCAAGCCCTAGGGGGACACAGAGCCAGCCACAACAAGCTTAAGCAAGTTATGATATCGGACCACAAGCCCAAGCCCAAGATGCATCTGTGTCCGATTTGTGGGCTTGAGTTTGCGATTGGACAAGCTCTTGGAGGACACATGAGAAAGCATAGAGTTAGAGTTGCCTCAAATGATGATAGCTTCAATTTCACAATTCATGATTATGCAGCTGGGTCGGCTAAATCTACTGTCCCTAAAAGGCTTCGTTTATGCTTGGACTTGAACTTGATGCCCTACGAGAATGATCTCAACCTCAACTTGAACTTACGGACACCTGTTTTATATCAGAGTTTTTTGTAATAAAAGAAATTATTCACTTTTGCTTAAAAGTTAAGGACAAGGTAGCATTCAAATCCCGGTTGGATGAATTGTGTATAATTGGTAACCCTGTGTCGTGAGTGTTACTTGTGTTCTTTTTCATTAATTGCTTCCTTTTTCAGATATTGTTGGAACAATTACGATCACAATGACGAACACGAATAAAATAGGTTGAGTCTCAGACTAGGTTGCTCTCTTTAAGACGTTTTGCGACTCTGTCCAAGGTGTGCAAGTAGTCTCTCCTAGCCTCTTCGTCTCGAGGATAAAATAGTCTTCTCAGAAAATATGATCTTCCCTGCACCTAGAAAAACCACAAAAACTCACACTGCGTTATCTTTATTTTACTGCTCAGATTTCTTATTTATCAAAGTGGGCTCTCTCTTTCTTTTTCAATCAAAAAATAATGTTCTATATCATAACACTTCTCATTCCAAAACTTTTGATTTTATACGCTCCATTTCCAAACAAGTCTGTTGTAGTTATTAGAAGGTGATAATAGAAAGATAAAGAGACATAACTGTGAAAGCATCTAATAGCTGAGTTTATTTACTAGTATAACTGTTAACCATAGTTAGTTCACACTATTGTAATTGAATGGCTAACCATAGTTAGGATACTAGTTAATTTTCTGTTAGATTAATCACCGTGTATATATTACATTGATGTACAGCGTGAAGAGTTTAGTTAGAAGCAATAACAGAAATTACTTTCCATAATCTCCTTCTCTCTGTTCTTCATTTTCACTCCAATGGAGTTTCAGTTTCACATTTCACATGGTATCAGAGCACCAATGATGGTGCTCTGATCACCACCGTCTTGCGTACTCTATTCTTACTTCCAAACGTGTTTGCCACTCTCAGGTCGAAGCTCATGTTCTCGACGGTGAACTTCACATTTGTTGACTCTAGATCGAATCTCACGATTTCGATCAATTTCTGTTGTTATCTTTGCTTCTAGTGATTCAATTTCATCAATCAATCTCCAGATTCATCAATGGCTTCTCCTTTCGCGACAAGCTCGCCATCTTCTGGTATTGGTTCCGGTGACCAAGGAAACTCGAATTCCGTCAAGAGTTACCAGAGCGACATGCTCAATCCGTATTTCATGCATCCTAGTGATAATCCAGGCATAGCGATCGTCACTCCTCCTCTGAACGGTAGCAATTACCACACCTGGTTGAGATCGATGACCATGGCGCTCAGATCGAAGAACAAGATCCACTTTATCAATGGTTCTCTGCCAAAACCTACTGATGATGATAAGGATTCGTTGGCGTGGGATAGGTGCAACACGATGATTATGTCGTGGATCAACAATTCCATAGTTCCAGAAATTTCGCAGAGCATTTTCTGGATGGATACAGTTGCTGAAATATGGAAGGATCTGAAAGACAGATTCTATCAGGGAGATATATTCCGCATTTCTGATCTTCAAGAAGAGATCTACACAACAAAACAAGGTGATGGATCTATCTCTTCTTATTATACGAAATTGAAGAAATTATGCCAAGAACTAGAAAACTTTCTTCCTGCACCTAAGTGTAGCTGTGATTTAGATGACTGCAAATGCAATGCTGTGATAAAATTCAAAGAATATAGAGAAACTGAGAAAGTTTTAAGGTTTTTGAAAGGTTTAAATGAACAATACACATTTGTGAGATCACAAATCATGCTGATGGATCCACTTCCAAATATTGGAAGAGTTTATTCTCTCTTGATCCAGCAAGAAAGGCAAGTTGCTGTGTTAGATGAGCCTAAGATCTTAGCTGCAGTTAACAATCAAGGAAGAGGAAATTCCTATGGCAGAGGAAGAGGTGAACGTGGTGGTAGATCCTCTTTTGGCAGAGGAAGAGGCACAAGAGTGTGCACATACTGTGGGAGAACTGGTCATATGGTTGATACATGCTATAAAAAGCATGGATATCCTCCCACTGCTACTATCAATAACTGTGCAAATGCTGAAAACAATGATGAAGACAGCAATTCTGTAGCTGCTGAAGAAGAAGAACAGGATGCAGGGAAATAGAACTCAGGGAATTTTGGTTTCACTCCAGAGCAACACAAAGCAATCTTAGCACTCCTGCAAAATTCATCACAGATTCCATCACATGAGATCAACCATTTCACTACTGTGAAATCAGGTATAATCTGCCTTATCCCTAATCCAAATAGATCCAAGACATGGATCATTGACACTGGGGCCACTGATCATGTCTGTTTTTGTAAAAGTTATTTTCAATGCCTCAAGAAAATTAAGCCAATTACCATAAAACTACCAAATGGCACTTATGTGACCATTGACCTTACAGGAACTGTGTTGTTTGATAATGACTTATGTATAACAGATGTGTTATACATACCAGATTTTTCATTTAACCTCATTTCAATACCTAAGCTTGTTATTGACATAGATTGTGATGTGCACCTTAACAGACAAGGATGTCTAATACAGGTGGATACTTGCCAGAAGATGATTGGGAAACTGATGAGCTTGGATTGTGAGCTGTTCCATTGAGGAGGTTACAGTGATACTCTTGTAGGTAGGTAGGGGGATTTATGGTTCTGGTTGATCTTCTTAGTTCAGTATCATTTGGGATGGGAGGTGTAGGCTCAATTTGTAAGTCATTTTGGGAACTCTCTTGTGAAGGAGAGTGATCCTGGGAATAAATATCTGAGTGTGTGTAGTCTGTGTGGGGATTTTTGGTTCTGGGGATCCTGGGGATTTCTGGTTCTGGTCCTTAGTTCACTATTCACTAGATCATGTTCTTCTGGTTTCACTGTAATTCTAGTCTATGTGGATGACTTAGTGCTTGCAGGTACTGACATTCAGGAAATTAACAGAGTCAAAGCACTGTTAGATCAGAAGTTCAGTATCAAAGATTTGGGGCAACTCAAATACTTCTTAGGTTTTGAAGTTGCCAGAAATACCACTGGGATCTCACTATGTCAGAGAAAGTATGCATTAGATATGCTGGAAGAAGCTGGTCTGTTAGCCACCAAGCCTTGCTCCACTCCTATGGAACCACATCTTCAATTGAAGAAGAACTCTGGCAAAACCATCAGTGATCCCACTTCCTACAGGCGCCTAATTGGAAAGCTTCTATATCTCACATACTCTAGACCAGAAATTTCCTATGCTGTAAGCAAGCTAAGCCAATTTCTAGATAAACCAACTGATGAACACCTGCAAGCAGCCATGAGAATACTGAAATTCATCAAGAACAATCCTGGTCAAGGATTGTTTTTCAGCACAACATCAAATTTAACTCTCAAAGGCTTCTGTGACTCGGATTGGGGAGCTTGTCCAGACACTAGAAGGTCAACCACAGGGTTTTGTTTCTTTCTTGGCAACTCACTGGTGTCATGGAAGAGTAAGAAACAATCCATTGTTTCAAGGTCATCATCTGAGGCAGAATACAGGGCACTAGCACAAGCTACATGTGAAGCCCAGTGGCTTCTGTATCTGATGCAGGACTTGCACATTGATCATTCTAAACCTGTGAGTATTTATTGTGACAACAGGTCTGCTCTTCACATTGCTGCCAACCCTGTTTTTCATGAACGCACAAAACACATAGAGATTGACTGCCATGTGGTTCGTGATAAAGTTCAAGCTGGCATCATTCATCTACTTCCTATCTCCTCCAAAGAGCAAGTTGCAGACATATTTACGAAATCTCTGCAGCCAGGACCATTCTCTGCTCTTCATGCCATAGTTATAATCACCATGTATATATTACATTGATGTACAGCGTGAAGAGTTAGTTAGAAGCAATAACAGAAATTACTTTCCATAATCTCATTCTCTCTGTTCTTCATTTTCACTCCAATGGAGTTTCAGTTTCACATTTCACAATAACAATTAATGTTATTGAAATCATTACTAATAAACCAGTATAAATACTAAAAAGTTATATAGAATTGTAACTCTCAAACGGATTGGAAAAAAAAAACTTGTTTCAATAGGATCCTAAAGCCATTATACTCAATTATACTCATTCGTTAAAACTTGACACTTAATAGTTTTCAAAGTAATAAAAAAATAAATGGCTATAAAAGAAATGTTATTAAACTATTTTTCTGTTTCCGTTAGAACAAAACAAACTAGTTTAATAACATTGATTTTATAGACATATATTTATTTAGGGTTAAATATGTTTTTAGTCCCTACAAAATTTCACTATTTTGTTTTTAGTCCCTATAAAAAATTTCGTCAACTTTTAGTCCCTATAAAATTTCACAATTTTGTTTTAAGTCCCTATAAAATGTAAACTTGTGTATACCTTTAGAATTTTTGAATGATATTTTGCATACATGTTAAAGATATTAAAAATATCTCCCTCACAAAAAATAAACTCAAAATTTGATTTCTAGGTTAGTATTTCCTTTAATTTGTTTATCGAATCTTTTGCACTTAAAAAATTTAGATTTAATTTATGCGTTGTTAAAAAATTCAAAGTTTTTCTAGAAGAGATGTTTATAATGTCCTCAACATGTATGCAAAACATCACTCAAAAATTCAATGGATATACACTAGTTGGCATTTATAGGGACTAAAAACGAAAATTTGAAATTTTATAGGGACTAAAAGTCGATGAAAAATTTTATAGGGACTAAAAACAAAATAGTGAAATTTTGTATGGACTAAAAACATATTTAACCCATTTATTTATTACTTTGAAAACTATTAATTGGCAAGTTTTAATGGATGAGTATAATTGAGTATAATGGCTTTTGGATCCTATTGAAACAACCTTTTTTTTCCTATTACAATTTTATATAACTTATTAGTATTTATACTTGTTTATTAGTAATGATTTTAGTTACAATTGTTATGTCTTTTTATCTTTGTATTATCACCTTCTAATAGCTACAACGGACTTGTCTGGAATGGGACTTATAAAATCAAAAGTTTTGGAATGAGAAGTGTTGTGATATAGAACATTATTTTATGATTGAAAAAGAAAGAGAGAGCCCACTTTGATAAATAAGAGTTTCAAGCACTAAAATAAAAATAAGAGGGTGTGAGTTTTTTTGTGGTTTTTCTAAGTACAGGGAAGATCATATTTTCTGAGAAGACTGTTTTATCCTGGGGACATCGACAAGGCTAGGAGAGACTGCTTGCACACCTTGGGCAAAGTCGCGAAACGTTTAAAGAGAGCGACCTGGTCTACAACTCAGCCTATTTTGTTCGTGTTCGTCAGTGTGATCGTAATTGTTCCAACAATATCTGAAATTGTTTTAAGCAAAAACCCAAAACTTCAAGAGATGTACAATTAACCAATGAAGCAACAAAATATGTTTGTGAAAAATATCTATTGGATGATTTAATAAAAAGAAAATTTATTTTGATAAATTAATTTTACTTTTCTGAAAGTTGAGTGGTAATAACTATTTAATGGGGATTTAGAACTATATATTGATAGATGAGTTTACGTTATCTTTTGAAATGGTTTTGAAACTATTAATACAAGTTTGTTTTGTTCCAAGGGAAACAGAAAAATAGTTTAATAACATTTCTTTTATAGCCATATATTTATTTATTACTTAGAAAACTATTAAGTGGCAAGTTTTAATGAATGAGTATAATTGAGTATAATGGCTTTTGGATCCTATTGAAACTAGCTTTTTTTCCTATCCGGAGTTACAATTTTATATAACTTATTAGTATTTATACTGGTTTATTAGTAATGATTTCAGTTACAATTGCTATGTCTCTTTATCTTTGTATTATCACCTTCTAATAGCTACAACAGACTCTGGAATGGGGCTTATAAAATCAAAAGTTTTGGAATGAGAAGTGTTATGATATAGAACATTACTTTTTGAATGAAAAAGAAAGAGAGAGCCCCACTTTGATAAATAAGAATTCCAAGAAGTAAAATAAAGATAAGAGGGTGTGAGTTTTTGTGGTTTTTCTAGGTGCAGAGAAGACCATATTTTCTGAGAAGACTGTTTTATCCTAGAGACGATGAGGTTAGGAGAGACTGCTTGCACACCTTGGGCAGAGTCGCCGAAATGTCTTAAAGAGAGCGACCTAGTCTGCGACTCAGCCTATTTTACTCATGTTCGCCAGTGTGATCGTAATTGTTCCAACAATATCTGAAAAAGGAAGCAATGAAAATGAGGTGCAGTCCAACGTCAATAATCCCATGAAAAACATAGTGCAGCACTTTGTGGTGAGGATATTGTTACAAGTTTATGTAGGTTGTTTTCAAGTTCTAAGTTTCTCAACGTCCACGTGTATTGCATAAAGTATCGTATCAAGATACATTGGCCGTATTGTATCTTTGATGTATATCTTAGTCGGCTTCTCTACATTGTAGTTAACTCTCACAGCTAAGAAATGTGCCGATTTAGTCAACCTGTCAACGATCACCCAAATTGAATCAAATTTTGTGCTGTCCTTTGTAATCCTATTACGAAATCCATTGAAATGCTTTCCCACTTCTATTCTGATATGTCCAATGATTAAAGCATACCTGATGTTCCAACTTCGCTTTCTGACATGTTAGACATGATGCGACGTATTCTTTCTAATCAATGGCCCAGATTTATTTTATGCAATACACGTGGACGTCATCGAGTAATCCAATCGTAAGTGTTGCTCAATTCAGGTTCATCCTAGCATGGCCAAGATGAGAAAAGATCGAGTGCTCCTCACACACCCTATTATTTTCTCTCTTTGAACAGCGTTCTACATTCACCGGCGTCGGAAAGATCTTCCGGTTAGGGTTCCGGCAATTGCTGAGAGTACCGATCGTGGAATCTTCCTGAGGCTTTTATGTTATCAGTATTCTCACCATCTGCCAAGGTAACCTCTTACACAATTCCTGAGCTCGATAATTGACAATCGTTGAATTTTATTTTATTTGAATTTCTATGAATTTTGTTTGGGAAAATTCCTTTTATTGATATCTAGTATCCGAATTTTCTTTATCTAAAAATATAATATTAATGTAATGTGAACCCTCATCCCTTTTTTATTTATTTTTTTATTCGTTTTTTTCCTCTGTTGTTTCGCTTTTGACCTTGAAGGAAGGATGTGTGTGAACCATGTTGCCGTGCATGCTTGTTGCAGGAGTTTTAAGGCACCATTTTGGGAACCAAGAAAATTTATCACTTGAAGTCAGCAACAATTTTACAGTGGATTTTTAAAGGATATCTTTCATCCCCAAAAATTGAAGCAAATGGTATTTATAAACATATCAGTTATTAATGGATTGAATAGATTCTGCCTTGTTCACTCTCTTTTTGCTGAAGATTTATACTGTGTGTTCTGTTTATTTATGAGGAGCTTAATCACTCTCACAAGTGATGGGGTATGCAGTAAATGTTGCTTAATACTGTTGTATGTTTGCTATATTGGAATCAAAGTGCTTATGAATGTGATGCTTCCTTTTTCTTTTGGGGGCAGTGTCGATTATTTTGGGGGCTATAAAGTATAAAGATTTCACAAATGAGATGGGGAGCATCACACTGCAAAATCCTTATCATGGGGGGAGGGGGATCAAAAAAGCCACTGATGAGAAATCAATAGGTTGATAATACTATAAAATACATGTACATGTAGGACAAGCTATATATTTTTAGAATCCAATCCCTTGATCTCCTAATTAATAGTTGATGTCGTTCACTTCTTCATCATAATTGAACCCCTTACTTTAGAGGAACCAAATTCATGGCATAAAGGGTACAATAGGCTTCATTTAACTGGACAATATGTATGTCCTGAACCATGAGTGAATTGGTTCTGTTCTGACAAACAATTTGATAAGTCCCAGGAAGTCATTTAAACTATTTTTGCCCCTCTTTTAAGACTGAATGTTCAGTCTACGAGATTTGTAGCAAATTGTGATCTACCTAGTGGCGTTACATAATCAATCCCTAAGTTTATTTATTTTTTTGAAAAAAATACTTTAGGCATGCTGCATTCTATTTCAAATGCCGGTCATCATTAAATTCTCATCTAATGCAGTAATGCCCCTACATCAACCACATAAGTCATGCAAAAGGGTAGTTTATCTGCACCAAGAGTGAACAGACGAAGCTCTAATACCAGTTGACATGTAATAGAAGCACGGAAAGGAAAAGAAAGGGGGCTGGGGAGGCTAGGTACCATACAGCCTGGATTCATCTTTCATTAGGTTGAATCTCTGGAATAAATGTGGAAAATCATTGGAAAAGTATACAACCCAGAAATGACTTTATCCCACTCTTCTATAGCCCATAGGGCATTATGGAATCAAAAGCTTAACACGTCTTTTTCTTAATAGTACTTACTTTGATACTATTGGTACTAAAAATATTCCTTTTTTACCCTCATGAAGTAGACTGTACTAGGCTATTATCTATACTTGTATTAGTATTATTTACTTTCTTTGTTGGGTTCATTGGAACTTGTTTCAGCCAAGAAGGAATAGATTTGGATATATTATCGAAATTGTCAATTCCGTCTATAGAATGTTTACATCAAAATGCAAAGAATTCTGTGGATTCCTGTGAACTTTTTACAAATGCAGCTTTTTCGGTGAGTATAGCTTTTTTCGGAATATTGATAAATGATAACATCTATTCTATAAACCTTTTTTTTATTCTGCTTTACAAATTTTCAACTTATTTAATTTATTTTAAAAAGTGGAACTTGAGGGACTTGTGTTTGGATCCTCTTCTCCCCTCTTCCTCTCCACAAAATATAAGAGTGGGAATAGAGAGAAGAGCATTAAAATAGAGGGAGATAATGAGGAGAGAGTGAGTAAAAGATAGAGAGAATAGAGGGGATGGAGGGATAGAGTGAAGGAAATGATCCAAATGCCAGGGACTTCGCTAACCATCAAGGTATACTCCTCAGACTTCTAACCATTGAAGTATACTACTTGGACTCTGATCATACGGTTCCACCACCGTAATTGACTTATCATTTCCCAAGATAACCCAACAACAATCATTTGGAACATCACATTAAAGACTAATCATAATTAATCCCTGTTTCGCTTGTTTTTAGTAGAATAGGATGTAATAATAGGTGACCCCTTTCCCTAGACTCTGCCATGTCTGGAGCTCTATATTACCCGATTGTTTCTTTTTAAGTTGTCCTCCTTTATCCCATACCAGTTGGATTGATTGAATGAAATAAAGGAAGCCGGATTTATTTAAGATGTACAATGGTATGTGAAGTATTGTCGAGTAATGTTGATTTTTTTTTATGCAGTCTTTACATAACAAGGGATTCTGGGTGGTAAAGGGATCTGGACATAACAGTGACAGAGAGACAGCATTTGATAATTCTTCCAAAATTGAACCCAAACGACCTCGTCAATGGTTTGTGGATGCCGCTGAAGTAGATATTTTGCCAAACAAGAAACAAGCAATAGAAGATGCAAATGAAAAATCTAGTTCGGGAATTTCAAATGCAAATTTTATTCCCTGGGAGAACTGTCCCAATTTTCATCAAGTCTCGAATATTGGCCGGCTATTTGGGTCTGAAACTAGGCCTGTCACTTTCACTGATTCTTATGTTTCTGCTGCTGATGATTCTAATGTGAGATCAAAGATGATTGCCAATCAATTCGGAAATGACACATCTTTTGGCTTGTCTATATCCCAATCTATTGAAGATTCTGAACCATGTTTGAATTTTGGTGGAATAAAAAAAGTCAGAGTAAATCAGGTTAAGGATTCTGATGATGCACAGGCTCCTGCAGGACATAATGTTGATAGGCAGAGTATTGGTGATCTGCATGAAACCTATAACAGCGAAGTTGAAACAAGATCTGCATCCACAGGGAAAGCCTTTGACAAGGATGGTAATCTAACTTTAATGGGACTCCCCTACAGTAGAGGGGATGCCCATGTCAGAGCTTTTGGTGCCCCCTTTGGCAAAGGAGATAACACAGTCATATCAGTTGGTGAATCCTATAATAAAAAGGACACAAATATAATTTCTTTTGGTGCGTTCCCAGGTGATCGGGACATTATCTCTGTGGGCAGGGCATCTGCAGACTATGAACAATTATATAATCAGTCCTCAGTTCATGTGTCCACAACAGCTCGTGAGAAAGAGTTAGATTCGTCAAATTCTGATGCATTTGCTAGTGCTCCTCAAGTAACAACAATGGAGTCTGAAACTGTGTCCAAGAATAAAGAAGATACCAAAACAGCAAAAAAAGATGGTCCATACTGCTTCCCTTCTAATGTCAGGAGCTTGATATCTACTGGTATGCTTGATGGTGTTCCTGTAAAGTATGTCTCAGTCGCGCGGGAGGTATGTTTTAGTCTTTCTTGTCTATTGTTTCAATTTGAAGTGCTGCTTATTAAGTTGCATTCCTTTGTGGATGAAGGAACTTTGTGGAATCATAAAAGGCTCTGGCTATCTTTGTGGGTGTCAGTCATGTAACTATTCTAAGGTTAGTAGTTCTGTATACACCCTGACCGAACACTTTCATAATGATTTTTCAATTTCGTAAAATCTTTGATAGATTGCTTATTGACTGATAGTTTACAATATCAGGCTTTGAATGCTTATGAGTTTGAAAGGCATGCTGGTTGCAAATCGAAGCATCCGAACAATCACATTTATTTTGAGAATGGAAAGACCATTTATCAAATAGTACAGGAATTGAAGAGTACCCCTGAAAGTTTGTTGTTTGATACAATTCAAACAATTTGTGGTGCACCAATTAATCAGAAAGCATTTCGAAATTGGAAAGGTAAAGAAATTTCTGTGTTGTCCACCTTACACACACAATTCATGCCTGCATGGGAAATGTTTTATTGGTTTTGTTTGTTTGGTAGGTCATTTATCCCATTATTTACTCTTGCCAACTTTCTGCAGAATCATTTCAAGCTGCAACACGCGAGCTTCAACGCATTTATGGAAAGGAAGGATTTAAGCTATAAGCCCCATCCCTTTGTGCATACATAGCTTAGGTTAGATTCTAGTGTACTTAGCATAATATATCAGTTTTCAGTATTTTTCTTGTATCTTTGTCTAGTTCTGCACCTTCAGTGCGTTATGTGCCTTTGTCGCTTGATGTAGCTTTCTGCAAATCAGTGAGATTGGGTGCTTCGGTTGACTAGCTAGTACATTGTCAAAAAAGCTAATGTTCTTGGGTGCTTGAAGGAGCGAGACTTGTTAATTTTGGGGCACTGGACTGGCCTTGTGAAATAACTTTCTTATTTATCATCAAATACACTAGGTAAATGAATCCACGTGAGTATTTTAATAGGTCCTCTTGGGTTGATGGATTCTGGAGAAGATGATAAATAGTTTCCTTTTCTGTGTTTTTGTTCGTTTTGTGTGAACCGTGAAGTTTGGTGGCTTTGGCTTGGGTTCCTGCAGTAAAATTATGTTTCTACGAAGAAAACTAACGGGTCATGATGGATATTCGTTTGACCATTCTTTATTACTCCTATAAACATTTCTTACGAGTTAAGAACGAGTAGCAGCGACTTGTAGACGCATTTATACGCATAGACAATTTAGCAGACAATAGCATGTTAATTTCTTCCGCAGAATTGCTTGCGCATTTTGAAGCAAGTTGAACCACAATACGTAAGTACAATTAAGTATCCAGTTTGTATAGTACAATTCACTGCATAGCAAATTGGCAGAGGATACAATTTGGAAATGTGTATTTACTCAAACTCACCACAAGCCATAAGCACGTTTATACAGTGAAAAAATTAGTAATACGTAAAGGGTACGATTAGGCAATCATTCTTCATTCAGCACAATCACATCTAGTTTATGTTTAATATAACTTGAAAAGTCAGAAAACTACTTAACACGCACAAAATTAATTAAGTTCGGCACATGAAAACGGTAAGTACAAGTCAGCATCATGATCATCATACAAGTATTTCTTTCCTTCAATAATGTTGTTTTCAATTTGTGAAATGTGTCCTCAACCACAACAAGCCGATTTCTGGGTAGCTTGTCCAGCTCCCGCTGCGGAGTCTTGGTTGATTTTGATTGTTGTTGGCTGCAATAAGAATATCACGAAATATTGGACTTGAGAGAAAGTGAGAGAGAATAGGTTTGGGGAAATGGAACTATGAAACTGGTGATATAGTAGGTTTAAATACCTCTGCCTTGTTGTCAGTGTCAGCAAGCCTTTGTTTTATGTCTCTTGCTATCGAGAAGAAAACTTCCTCCACATTTAGATTTGTCTTTGCACTCTGCAACCAGAGTATTTCATGAGCATGGTAAAACAAAATTCGGGGACTTTCCACATACTTAAAAATACATTACTTACAGTTTCGAAAAATTTGATTCCATACTCATCAGCAAGTTCTTGGCCCTTGGACGTAGGCACAGCCTAAAAGGAAATGCAAAAGTATGTATATGTAATCAGGAACATCTCAAATCTGACATGCATACATTTAAACAAGGAGGCTCCCAAATGTTGCTAATTTAATTTATCAGCATCAAGTCAAAACTCAACCCCTTCAAAGGTTTAAATCCTCTCCATTTCTCATCATCTCTGTTTATCCCATTACTATATTTACAGTTTTGAGATTATAAATATGACAATGTGACTTTAAATGGGGTGCAAATATTCTCTATACACTCCATAATACCCAAACTATAGTAATGGAGAGGATCCATTTACCTTCAAACCTCCCCATCCCATCAACGAGAATATTTTAATTCACTCAAAGTAACATGGTTTCTTCAACATCCTTGATGCAATTCAACCTTCAATAAACTTAACAATCATGGAAGTATATTTGACAACTGAAGGTTGACTTTTTAAGCCACTTTGTTTCTAGATCTTTGATTTGCTCATCTAATCTCTAAACGAGAGGGGGGTGGGGGTGGCAAGGGGGGAAAAACTTAAATGTGGGGGATGCATTAATTAAACATTCTCAGCTAAATTTGTATACCCTTTTGCTTTCATCCATGTCTGCTTTGTTCCCCACCAGTATTTTGTTAACATTGTCCGATGCATGTTGCTCAATATTGCGAATCCAATTCCTAATATCTGAAATTATCGAAAGCTAAGTGAACATTCCAAATGGAAAAGCCTTTGAAAATATATCAGTTTGCACAGATCAGCATATTTGAAACTAAAGCAACAGCTAGGAACTTTACTGTTAAATGATGCTTCATCTGTAACGTCATAGACTAGCAATATGCCCATAGCACCACGATAGTAAGCTGCAAAAAAGCACAGATTTTAAGAAAGGATATCTAGCACAAAATAACAATGGTAAATGCTCTCACTTGTGCATAATTTTGAAAAGAATGAAGGATACAAGGATAATAGGGTAACATGAATGAAACAACAGTAAAGAACAGTTACATCTGGAATTTAACTCATGAATCATGACACATCAATACTAAAGGAATAGCCATAACATTCATCAAACAAAAACTTAAATAAAAGCGAACTAGTTCTAGTGTCTTTATATTAATAACATCCAATCATGAAACCATATAAAATATTCTCACTGCTCCCTGCCTCCCAGAAACTTTTTCACCTACATCAATCTAAAGGAGTATATTTAGATTCCTGTCTCAAACCAATGTTTGGATCCAAATATACATTCACCCCAAAAGCTTTCTATAGACACCTTGGATCCAACAACATGCTTGCAGTTTTTCATCAATAAAGATCAAACAAGAAGCAGGAAACTATTTTAGGCTTTAGCAATCAACACGAGATATAGCTTTGGGGATTCAATTTTGTCTTAATCGGTCAACCCTAGGGATTTAGCAGTATTATCTTCGAAATTGAACTATGAACTGCCTTCATCGTCACATACATCAGATCTGACACTAATTAAGAATCATAGTACTTCTCATCACTTCTCTATCATGTTGCCTTTTTCTATAATTTTCTTAATGTTTATCTTTTACTCTTTCTTTACTATTTCTCTCTTTTTTCTACTGCAAGACTGCCTTTCAATCCCACATCAGGAAGTGTCATAAACCAAATGCCAAGGAACATGTTTCAATGTGTTGCAGATAACAATACTGAATTTAGTAATCAAAAAACATTACCAGTTGTAATTGTCCGAAACCGCTCCTGCCCTGCAGTATCCCAAATTTGGAGTTTGATCCGTTTGCCATCAAGCTCAATGGTTCTTATCTTAAAATCAATGCTGCATATGACGACATGCCTAGTTGTGTTAGAGAAACTTCCAACAAACAAAACTCTGCAGTTTTACTCCTAAATAGTAAAAACGTACCCTATAGTAGTGATGAAACTGGTAGTGAAGGAACCATCAGAGAAACGCAGAAGGAGACAACTTTTTCCAACACCTTGAAAGAACAATAACAATAGGGGTTTGTTTGTTTATAGTAAATCAATATATGTTTCACACAAAAAGCAACACCGTTATTACATTGTGATATCTACAATGGCTATTAACATACTGAAAAACAAATCAAAGCTATAACGAATACAAGAAAACAAAGCACATGAACATTTTGTAGAAGCAACTGAACCGCTTAAGGCCTAATTTCACAAGCTGTGCTTTGAATTAAAAACAAATTTTTAACAGATCACAGAAAATGTCAACTTCAAACGATTACCACACAAACAATGCCAAAGATCAGAGCCATTTTGCAATGCAATCTCTTGAAATCACAATTACATTACAATAACAGAAATAATGATTCAAATGCTGAGTCAAATTAGATCATGAAAATATCAAACATTTCACAAATTAAAACAAATCCCAATTCCATGAAACGCCAAATTTATGATTATAAAGGAAGATAGTTTCGCAAAAAGAAATTAAAGGAAAAAAAAGACTTTACCACTGTCGCCGATCAAGAGAAGCTTTATGAGGTAATCGTAATCGGCACGAGCCCTTGCCGGTGGAGCAGCCATCAACCTTCAATTGTTTGTAAGAAAAGAAATCAATGAATCTCTTGCGACACACACGGAAAGGGTATTTTCCTGTGTGAAAAGAGAAAGAGAAAATGGAAAGATGATGGTGAGAGAGAGAAAGGGATCTCCTCCAAAGCTCACAAGTGAAGGAACATGGAGATTTTAGAGAGAAAAGAGCGGTGTTTATTTTTGTCTTTCTTTTTATTTATTGTATTTTTAATAATTAAAAATAATAATGGAATGTAGGGATTGACCAATACAGAACACTAGGACTAGGAGACAAGCTGGATGTGTTTATCGAGCTGGATTGTACTTTGAAGTTGCTACTAGGGATTAAGCTATTTGTAGTGTGATTTAGTAATTCCATTTTGAAACAAGAAGTTATGAGGATTTTTCTTTTCCTTTTTTCGTTTCATTGGTGCGGGATTTGCTGATGACAGTTCGTGTGGTTATCCCCTCCCAACAGGATTTTCATTATACTCAATCTTAAGGTGAGATTTGAACCTAGTTACCATTCGGAACAACCTTGAGGTGGGATTCGATATGAGGATGAAAACAACAGTTTTGATGACTTTTTTAAAAATTTTGAATTAATTTGGTCTGAATAAATCCGGTTTGTATTTGATAGGATGATGTTTTTTATAACAAATTTTAAAGTGATAGGATGATATGCTAGAAAATATTTCGACTCCTTGAGTACTTACGAATGTAATTACATTTACACCATAACAAGGAATGTAATTACATTTACACCATAACAAGGAGAATAGCGGAGATATGAAGCAACTTGTCGAATCCAAACAATACTTTGAATGATGTGGTTAAAAGTTTCAAATTAATTCAATCAGAATAAATGTGGTTTGTATTCAAAGTCAGAGAAAATGGACTAAATGCGATTTCTAAGCAAGTTTCCATCTAGGGATGGCAACGAGCAAGGTGAGGGGGGTTTCTACCTTCCCATCCCCATCCCAAATGGGGTTGGGTTTCACATCAGGTTCCCAGTTCTGCCATTATTTATAGGAAAAAAATTTAAAAAAAAATTGACAATAAAAACTAATAAACAAAAATTTATATGAAACAAAATGAATGAGTATATATGCATAAAATAAAATAAAAAATTATAATTATTGTTTAGTCTAGCGGGTTCATGGTGGGAGTGGGCTGGGTATCTACATCCCCAAATTTTCCCCTCCTCCACTCAACGTCGGTTTTCTTCGTCAAAAATATATAAATCAACCGTATGTGAAACCAGAATAAATACAAAAACAAAAACGTTGAAAAGTTGCCCGGAACACTAAGAACATGTTGTTGAAGTGGCAAATTTATCCCAAAATGTGAATTGAGCAATTTACAAATAATTATACAAAAACCATAAATATGGTTTATAGATTAAAACTACAAGTTTATTGGCGAGTGTACAAAATATAATTGAAATCATTTAAAAAGTATTATAAGCTCGGAAAGAAATTCAAGACAAGTTTTTATATAATATGAGTGTTTTCTACTCTTTTAATAATACTGACGGTTGGTTCATTTATAGATAAAGAAAATTGCATATTGAACTGTTTGGTTCACAAAAATTGGCTCAAAGTTTGGTCTGGTTTAAATTTTTTGTTTATGATGGTTTTGATTTGAACACCTACCTCTAGGGTTTGGCAAAAAACCCGTACATCTGGATAATTGCAGATAAATTTATGATGGGTACGGAGCGGGTAATTAAATAGGTATCCGCGAGTAAAATAAACAGACAATTGGATTACCTGCTAGTTAACCAAATGGGGGAGGCTAATGAGAACTCGTATCGTGATTAGCTAATAATTCTTATACTTCATACCTAATTGCAAATTAGCAATTCCATACTTCACTTACACTTCACTTTCTATTTCAATAGAAAGATTGAATCTCTCACCAAAAAAAAGCAAGAAAGTGAAGTTAAACGATTTTGAAAATCCTCCTAAAGACGACCGGTACAACCTTGACCTAGTCAATAAGGACAAAAATACGAAACATTCTTACTGAATTTTCAGGTCTATGGATGGAACAAAGACGAGTTCTCCTTCTTATAAAGAAAAATGATGTTATTAATTATTTGTTTAACTTGACTATAGGAAAATTGCACAAGACCCCAAATGATTTGTAACGATATGTTAAATAATACTCCTATTTTAAATCATTCATTGGAAATATCATGACCGGGTCATATATGCTTTTTCTCTACTTGAACTAAGTCTGCCATTTTACTTCACGCAACTCGGTTGTTAAGGGAAATTGGATTCCCTGCATCCACTACTACTATTTTCCTTTCTTAACAATTATAAATTCTTACGGCAGAGGAGACTTGGGATAAGCATCTGATTGGTATGTGCAGCCTATGCACACTATTGGTTGCCAGTGTCTTTGCCAGAGTTCTACGGAATACTGCCTCCCGCCCATTTCCATTTTATATGTAGTTTAAGGTTTTTGCACACATACTTAAGAAAAATAATAAGTAGTCTAAATTTTATAAAAAGTATTATCTAAATTACGATTTAACCGTTTATCTCTCTACATAGATAAACGTGAATCATTTATTAAATGTAAAAAGTTGTCATGATTAATAAGGGCATTAGTGAAAAAGAATATTAGATGCTTCTTTGAAAACGTAAAACATCAATTAATTTGGGACAAATTGATTTTGCTAAAACAACTAATAAAATGGCATTTGGTCCAGTGGTAATTAGCTTTCAGTACCTGGTATTGGTCTAGGATCGAATCTCCCAACCCCCGTTACTTAAATCAAGTTTGAATTTTCAAATTTAGAAATAAAATTGTCATTAAATATATGTACAATATATAAAATAGAATTTTATATAATAGTGAAATCTAATAGACAGATAGCGATCCGCGCAGTTAACGTTGGGGATTATAATAATACAGACTGATGAAGAATCTACAGATCTAGCGATCCGCGCGGTTAATCTTATCGACCGTGGATTATAATAATTGAAGGAGTAATATAACGAACTGATCTAGCTTTATTTAAAACATTTTTCACTGTCGCAAAGAGTCAGAGTCAATCAAATCAATTTACCAAAAAAGAAAGTCAATCAACTCACTGTTTCTTCTTTTTTCTTAGAATGACGTTAGCCACCCCTTTACCGACTACTCCGTCGACTGTTAGTCATCGTCGAAATTTCGATTACATTGAGCTAATCACGTTTGGAGAGTAATGGGAATGCAATCCATGTTTGTGGGCTCAGGGGTGTTATCATTGGAGCAAAGTGATCGCATAGATTTCTCCTGAATTTCTTACCTATTGGTTTCAGCTATTATAATAATGGTACTCTATTTCGGGAAAAAAATCTTTGAGTTGTTTTTGCCAAAATACAAATATCTGGTTAACAGTGCGATACTCATACTAATTTCATCAGGAACACCAACGGCGGATAGGGTTGCATGAGCTGCATCAAAATATTCATAACCTACAAAGATAGACTACTCATGTTGTAGCCGTAAAGGATTACATGACGACAACTCTGATTTAAAATAACTTTTAGCTCAATACCTTCAGGATATCAAAGTGGATAGTGACAACTTTCAAGTGTCATGCAAGAATATGGAAGAGAGATGTATTGAAAAGGTGGTTGAGCAAAAGGAAGATAATTTCAAAGAACTCTTAGCTCATTCTATTGAACATATGAAGGTGTATGATGACAACTTTGAAGCTTCATGTAAGAATATAGAGGCTCACATTAAGACTATATTGGAGCATCTAAAAGAAGAGAGTTGTATTGAAGATATGGTTGAGCAAAACAAAGAAAAAAGTGTAGAGTTTGAAGATGAATGTGATCATTTGGGCAACTTTAATTTTAAAGAACTTTTAGCCCATTCCATTGAATCTACTGAGTTGGTTGAGCATAAGAAAGAAATGAGTGTAGAGCGTGAACTTGAATGTGGTCATGTGGAAATAATGGAAGAAAAACAAAAAAAAATTGTGTAGTTGTAGAACAAGAAAAATTCAAAAATAGTGACAAGGAAGAAAAGCTGAGGCTGAGGTATGAAAAGAGTCATGTGACAATTGAGACTCAACCCTTGGTAATGGAAAAAAAGAGTCCTCCGCAAAATGAGCCTCAATTTTTTGAAGAGGGGGGAACTCCTATCCCAAATGCTTATTGGTTGGGGCATGGGAACATTTGGTTCCCTATGCCAAATACATGGGAATTCTGACAAAAAGGAGAAAACGGAAGGATGATATTTTCTTCTTGTCCTATTATCCATCCCAACTTGGGTTTTGAAGGCCAAGTCTAGCTAAAGACTATAAATTAAGCGCTACTAAGAGGCAACTCAGTTTTTTGGACTAATTGTGTTTTCTGTGGGTTTTTGTTTTTGTTTTTACTTTTACATGTATGAGTAAGTGGTCGTGTGGTGTGCATGTGCTGCCAATTATGCCGAATTTTGATGTTGTAGCACCATGTGTTACAGCACTCGTGGCTGAGGTGTTGAGCATGTGGTTAAAATAGTGAGGAATGAGATAATGAGAGAGATGAAGGAGAGCATAGTGAGAAAGAAAAAGATGGATGTAAGGAAGTGTTATACCCCAATTTTGTCCGCTCTCTTTTTATTACGGTCATATTTCATTAGTTAGTTCGCATTTCATAGTCTCAGTTCATATTACTACGAGAAAGGCTTTTTTACGGGTTCGTTCGATGTTGTCTCTTAATTTGAGCCAATGCTTAGTATTTCGTTCGATTGGGCCGAGATACCTTTTCTTCTAATTGGGAGTTACTTGTTATTTTTTTTTTGTCAAAGTTACTTGTTTTAATTGGGCCTACTTCTTCTATTTGGGCCTCTTTTTTAGCACGCTGTTTGATTGGGCCCGATTTTCGTCCTCGGTTTTGGCCCAACATCACTTTTGTTTTTGTTCACTTAATTTCAAAACAAAATAAAAATCATAAATCACAAAATATTAAATAATCATAATATTACAATAATTAAAAAATGTCCAAAAAAAGTCCAAATAATACAAAAATTCAGAAAAAAATACAAAAAAAGCAAAAAAAAAAACGAAAATTAAAAAACAGCAGCTGCTCCATGGGCCTTTGGTTGCTCTACTTGCTCCGTAAGGTTTCTCATGAAACCCGATAACTGAAAAAAGGGTCTTGCCTTATATAGTGTGTTTGTTATTTTTATTCTACTTTTTTAATTTTTAATTTATAATATTCACACCTCACCATTTTAATTATACACCCTTCCGCAAGCCCATTTTTTAACGCAGACCACCTTTTTTAAAAAAGGCCCAAAGAGCAAAATTGGACTGCTGCTTTACGCCCCCCATTCTTTTAAATACAAAACCCTTTGCTATTAATTACACCTTTGTTTGAATATTGCACCCCTTTTCGTTTTGTTGTTTATTTCTTTTCAAACTAGTAGGATACCCGTGCATACGCACGAATGATGTCGTGTTCTTTTTATAAATGAACTCAGATAGTATTTAAATAGTCTGAACATTACCTCGTGAAAATGAACACAAATTTAAAGTAGATAAAAAATGAGTTTCTACTAAAAAAATTGATAAATATTAAAATCTACAAATGTATAAGTATCATTTAAAAAAATCTGTGCGTGTTTTTTTATATATCAGTGTTGTTATCCCGTGTTTTTTTATATATCAGTGCAGCTATGCCATGTTTTTATATATATTATTACAGTTATCCCTGTATTTTTTACATATCAGTGCAGTTATCCAGTGTTTTTTTATGTATCAGTGCAGTTATCCAGTGTTTCAATTGATTATTTGAGTTGATTAGTATGTTATAGTAGATAGTAAAAGTTAGATAGTAGATCATCAATAATAAATTTTTGTTTTAAATATTAATTAATAGTTTAAATAGTCATTAAGTGTTCTTGTTTTTTAGATATTAGGTTTTGTAGTAGTAGTCTTGAAAAATTTTAATTATCAATGAAAAATATTAATCTCGTGTTTTTTTATATATATCAGTGAAGTTATCCCGTGTTTTTTACATATCAGTGCAATTATCTCATAGTTTCAATTGACTATTTGAGTTGATTAACAGATTAAATAGATAGTAAAAGATAGATAGTAGATTATCAATAAAAAATATTTATCCCGTGTTTTTTATATATTAGTGACAATTATTTGTCATTTTTAGGTATTAGTGACAAATATCTGTCACGTGTTTTAAATATTAATCAGTTTAAATAGTTACTAAGCCTTCTTGTTTTTTGAGATAGTAAGTTTATAGTAGTCTTCAAAAATTATAATTACTAATGACAAATATTAATCTCGTGTTTTTAAAATATAATAGTGCAGTTACCTCGTAGTTTCAATTGATTATTTTAGTTTCACACCAAAAAAATTTGATTATTTTAGTTGGTTAGTTAATTATAGTAGATAGTAAAAGATATATAATAGATTATCAATAAGAATTATTTGTTTTGAATATTAATTAGTAGTTTAAATAGTCATTAAGTCTTCTTGTTTTTTAGATAGTAGGTTTGTAGTAGTAGTTTTCAAAAAATTTAATTATCAATGACAAATATAAATCTCGTATTTATTTTTTTTATATATCTAGTAGTTTCAATTGATTATTTTAGTTGATTAGTATATTATTGAAGATAGTAAAAGAGAGTTAGTAAATAATCAATAAGAAATATTTGTTTTAAAAAATAATCAGTAATTCTAATAGTCATTAAATCTTCTTGTTTTTTAGATAGTAGGTTTATAGTAGTCTTCAAAAACATTAATTATCAATGACAAATATTAATCTTGTATTTTTTTATATATCAGTGCAGTTATCTCGTATTTTTTATATATCATTGCAGTTATCTCGTAGTTTCAATTGATTATTTTAATTGATTAGTAGATTATAGTAAAAGATAGATAGTAAATTATCAATAAGAGGTGATAGTAGATTATCAATAAGAGCGTAAAAAGATTTAGTTAAAATTTTAAGGTGATAGTTAAAATTTTGGTAGAGTAGTGTTTGTATAAATTTAGATATTTAGTTAAAAAATAAAGTGAAGTGATAAGAGAAAGAGAAGAATTGTTTATGGGAAAAGTAAAAGTAAAGTAAAAAAAAGGAAGAAAGAGAGTGTAAGAGAAAAGTGAAAAGTAGGAAAAAAAAGTGTAAGAAGAAAGAGAAAAAAAAGGAAGAAATAGAGTGTAAGAAAAAAAAAGTGGTAAAAGAGAAAAAAGAGAAAATGAAAATGTTGGAGAAAGTAAAAAGTTGTCACTTTTCCAAAATGACTATATGGGTAATTTTAGTGGAGTAGTAGTTGTATAAATCTATATTAGATTAGAAAACCTATAAAATACATGAATAAATAATTTTCAAAAAATAGGGGATTAAGTCGACTGTACAGTCGGGTTAGTCAGCTTTTTAGGGCCACCAATGAACCGTTACGGATCAGTTCCTAAAATCCCTATTTAAAACAAACAATTTCTAAAATAAAAAATACCAACACATCTCTTTCCTCCAAACAAAAAAAAACTAATTTTCAAAAAAATAGGGTATTAAGTCAGTCGTACGATCGGGCTAGTCAGCGTTCTAGGACAAATGAACCGTACGGCTCAAGAGTCCTAGAAACCCTAAACTAAAAAACACAAACCAACCACACATTTTTTCTCCCAATAACTACGTAGCTTTGATTTCTCCATCGCACCCAGAGATACGTAGGAGCGGGTGGAACTCCCGTCAAGCACAAAAAGCTAAAAATTTTATTAAGTCTTTTTTTTTTCTTTTTTAAAGGGTAAAATAATCGTCAAATACAACTAATTAAAAGTAACTTTCCTTAGGAAGGATGTCGTGGGGGTGTTAATGCCTTCCCCACGCGTAAACGACTCCCGAACTCAAATCTGGTCTCAAGAACCCGTATCCAAACCCAAGGAATTTTCCAATATTTGCCTTTAAACTAAACTTTGGTGGCAACTTCATTTTTGAACCTTCGAGGAATCCTTTCCTGGATTTTTCGGTCGCTACAGGAAGGATCCCTCATTTTGCATCCACCCACCCAAAACCTTTCCACCGCACCTTCACCTAAACCATCACCAACCAAAGAAGCATCCCCTCCACACAAGTCCTTATCTTCCAATCAACTTCCCCCACCAAAACAAAAACCATCTCAGTCTCAGAAAAGAAAAATTCACTCAAAACTCAACCTGCCAATGAGCAACCACCAAGGGTAATGGAAGCTAAAGTGCAGAGAGTGGTTGATGTCACGAGCGATGTTACAACTTTAGTATTACCAAGTAGTACTACAGAATCAGTGTTAGAAGGCAGTGCTGCAGCACCATAGAAAGCTTTAAGAACAAAAATGGTGGCCAAAAAGAGGCCAAAGGTTCTTGATTCTGCTATGAATGAACTTGATTCTATTGTGACCAAAACAGATGATTGGGTCCCTCCTACTCCACCAGAGCCTCCATTGACCAAAGCTTCAACGCAAGTAGATGCTGTGCAAAAGTTTGATGCTAAAGCGCCAGAAGGATGCTCCAAGAATGATGTCAAGGAACCTCCTCATAAGGGGCCAAAGTTCTATGCAAGTTACCTACCACAAGACTCATTCTGGCTGAGGACTCTTAAACCAAGCGCTACTGTGAGGCAGTTTAGGGTTTTTAATCCAGTTTTGTTGTTATTTATGATGTTGCGGGATTGTTCAAATGCGTTGTGAAGTTACCATTAACTGTGATGTGGTAGCAGCTAATGCAACGACATCATTTGCAGCATCTGTAGCTGAGACAACACAAAAAAAATTCAATAGCCCGAACCTGAGATGCAGAGCACTGAAGCTGCAACAGCTGAAACTGAGCCAGAAAAGGATATGTTGTGTTCAACAATCAGTAAAGCATTCCTCTTGTGTGTGTTAATGTTTTGTTGAGTTGTGTTGTGGTTAGTTGTTGTGTTTTTGTTTGTGTTGACTGTTATTTCAATAAACCTACTCGATGTTGTAGCATCTGTGATAGCATACATCATTTGTGTATGATTTCAAAATTCGGTCATGTTAAATGTTTTTAATTTTAGTATTGTAGTGTCCCAAAGGCCTCTCCCATTAGAATTGCATGAGAAGTGGAGACACTGCTAGGTCTTAAGTTGGGGGGAGGACCTTAAATGTATTTAATGTTATATGTTATGTGTTTAATGTTATTTTTGTTGAATAAAAAGCATGATCAGCTGCAATTCCTAGTCTTTCAGTAATAGAATTTGATTATTTTTTGGGCTAAGTTTAGTGATGATTATGTGTTATGTGTAAAGTAGCCTTGCTTGAATAAATGACTAGTCTTATTGCTGCTACTACACTCAAACTCTAGGCTTTGGTAGGAACTTAGTTAGCTAGGAATGATATAAAATGCTGAAGTTCGTGTTAGTGAACCAAGATCGTTGTCAAATTTTTACTAAAAACTTAGAGTAGCATATTAAACTAAGTTTGATGGTGCATCAGTTGTATTGAACCTAAGTATGAAGAATGTAAAAAGGTCAATGCACTAAGCAATATGCATATAAAAAAATAGATAGAAAAGAAAGAAAAGAGTGGCTAATACTGCAACTGCCTAGAAAAAGAAAGAGAAAAAGAAAAAAAAAGGAAAAAAAAACAAATCAGAAAAAAAGGGCATTGCAGCAGGGTTGACTGCCAAGTAGGGAGACTATTATGTGGGTGACACATTATAGTTTCAGTCAAAAGGTGGTCAATTTAGAAAGAAAAAGAGAGAAAAGAAAGGATAGTAGGAAATAAAAGGTGCACTGGCCAATGGTTTGAATTGTTTAATCAAGCCCTCTGTTGTGTTTTGAAGCCCCACAATTCTTATGATTAAGTTGTTAGTTTATTTTTCTTTTTGAAAAATCTTTGGCATGATCAAAAGAAAACTACCCTCCCTAAGGCTGGGCGAAACTTTGAAACTAGCTAAGAACTGAACTAAGCCTAGTAGTCACACACGCACAAATGAACAGTAATAATTCTGGATGTTGTGAAAAGTAATGATATGTTGAGTGTGAATCTGAAAGTTTAGTCCGATGAGAGCAATTTTGAAAAACTGTTTGATTTAGGGATGCAATTGACCTTGTATTTCTATGATGTTATTGTTTTGTTTTTAGTTTAGTTGTTTGTCTTGTTTAAGAGTCATTACTTGAAGACAAACAATGGTTTAAGTTTTGGGGTGTGATAACTCTTATCTATAAGAGTTATTTATGCTTTCTAGACTTAAATAAATGTGAGTTCTACGGTAATAATTGTTTTCTAAAAAAAGAGATATTGTTGTTGTCTTGTTTGTGCAGCTAATCTATGCCTTTGTTTCTTTGATTTTGTGTTGTTTGTTCTTTGTCAAGCGGCATTACTTAAGGACAATCAATGGTTTAAGTTTGGGGGTGTGATAAATCTTATTTATAAGAGTTATTTATGTTTCCCAAACTTAAATCAATGTGAGTTGTTAAGTAATATTGTTGTTTAATTAAGTAAATATATGTTGTTAATGTAAAAGAGAGCTAGGAACTAATTAGTGATCATTTGGCGCTACAGTGCCTCTTGTTGTATGTTAATTTGATTGTTGAGTATGCTGCAGCATCAAATGCTATAGTACTGCGTTCTACAGCAGAGTGGAGAGAAAGCGTTGAAACACTAAAAAAAAGTAGCTTTTGTTTTATGTCAAATAAGCTGAAGTCAAGTGGGCAATTTAGCTAGTCCAGCCACCAACTAAGTTGCTTTATAGGGACACTTGTCCACTTAAAAGTGGAAGACCACTTTAGTTGGTGGCATGTCACATCACACCTTTTTGAAGGCACAAGTGGATTAAAAGAGAAAGGGAACACGTACGTTCTTCATCATCTTGGGATGCTTGTTTGAAGAGATGAGAGTTAGAAATAACTCTTTTACCCTCCATTTTTGTTCCAAGATCCATTTTCACAATAAAAGTAGAAATTGTGCACTACAATGTTGTGAGTGATGTTGTAGCATCACAGGAGCTGTCATCATTTGAAGTATTTTCCTTCTATTTGTGTTTTCGGCTTTATGGCTTTAGGTAACACCTTTATGCTTTATTTCTTGTGTTTGTTGGTCATCATGAGTTGACTCTCTTGTAGTTGGGATGCTTGAAGTTATGTAATGATAATTTAATAGTTTTAATGTAATGTTTGAGGTTAGTATTTTAGCCCTTGCATGAAACTTCTTCCAATGATTATTTTAGAATTGATCAGCTAAATATAAGTACCTTTATAGGTTTAGACATGATCTATAAATCGAACTCAAGGATTAATGTGGGTGAGTGGTTGTTTTAAGGACACTTAGAACAACTCATGCTTAAACCTCATAGGAAAGCGTAGTTCATAGTGTGAATACTATGGAATCTTAGTATACAAGGGTGAACTTATTTAGAGCTTAGACATAAGCCCTTGTAATGAAATCCTGACGTTAGTGACCGAAAGGCACACGTCATTTGCGACAGTACCCAATGCTATAGCATCAGAGATCCCATTCGTCATTTATCTAACATGCTTTCATAATTTTATTTATGTTGATGACATTGATGGTTCTACAACTTGTTATGTTATTTTGTGTTACTCACTAGCTTACTTACTAATTTAAATATAGAAGTAAACTCAACAATCCTCGTGGAATGATCTCTACTTACCCTTTATTAATTGTTGCGATTGTGTATACTTGCACGTATTGTTTTCGCACAACAAATAGCACTCTCTAATATATCCCAATTCATTTCTCAAACTATTTATTTAAACCACATTTTCCCATTCTTTTGTGCATAAACATCTAGACGATTAATTCTGGGCACTCAAAAATATCTTGACCTAAAATTTTAAGTGTAATTTCATCAGCTTCTTGAAACTTAGATCCTACAAACCAAACTCAAGAGTTAATACTTCCAAAATTCCCCATCAAATAATTGACTTGCGTGCTCCAAAAATCTTTGTAGATCAAAGAAACAAAACTAGTGAAATATATTCTTTTCTATTGGTGAGTTTTGCAACTAGTTGACCGTAAAATCAAATAAGCTCATTCGATAGCGCATTGATGCTTACAAACAATGACGAACATGTGTTCGTGTTCAATAAGTCACGCAATTTTTACCCAATTGCAAACGTCAGACAAGTCTATTGATGCATTAGCAACTTACAACTTATTTGTCGGTAAACTAGTATACCTGCACGTACGATGCACGGTGTAGCGACCGAAAAATCCGGGAAAGGATTTCTCGAAGGTAAAAAAATGAAGCCGCCACCAAAGTTTAGTTTAAGGGCAAATATTGGAAAATCCCTTTGAAATGGATAAGGGTCCTTGAGACCAGATTAGGGTTCGGGAGTCGGTCCATGCATGGGGAAAATATTAGCACCCCACGGCATCCTTCCTAAGGAAGGTTACCTGCTAATTAGTTGTAGGAGATAAAGCTAATTTTGAAAATATTTAATTTACCCTTTTTATTTTGGACTAAAAGAAATTGAAAGAAGAAGAGTTGATGTTTTTGAATTTTTTTTAAAAAAAGGATTATTTACAAAAAGACTAAAAAAGGTTTTTTATTAATGCAATTGACAGAGGTCGGCCGCCCTCTGCTCCTACATATCTCTTGGTAGAGAATCAAATCACACGTAGTTCTTGGTAGAAAATATTTATTTGTTTGATATTTTTTTAATTAGGGAATTTAGGACTCTTGAGTGATCAGTTCATTTGTCCTAAAAAGCTGACTAATCTGATTGTACAATCGACTTAATCACCTATTTTTGAAAATGTGTTTTTGGGAGTTTGAAAAATGGTTTGATGTATTTGTATTTTTTTTAATTTTTTGAAATCGTTTGTTTTAAATAGGGATTTTAGGACCTAATCCGTAACGGTTCATTAATGGTCCTAAAAATTGGCTAACCCGACTGTACAGTCGACTTAGTCCCCTATTCGTTTTTTTTAGGGAAAGGGGCATTTTGTTTATTTTTATAGGTTTTTGTAAAGAAAAATGTAAAAAGAACTAAAGAGAGTGCAACAGTAAAAGTGGGGTGCAATTATCTGTTGGATGTTGTATTATTAAAATGGAGGTGCGTGATGCAGCCCATTGTTAGTTCTGTCAGCCCACGAATTTATGGGCTTAAAAGGGGAGGTGTGATGATTAAAATGAAGGGTGTTATTATAAATCTGATCTAAAAAATAAAAAAAGAGAAATTAAAAAGGAAATGAGGTATTGTTTACCTTGGATTTTGGTAAACACCGCTAGTTTGAAATTGCTTCTGTTTGCAGGATCAACTAGTAAATCTTAAGACCATTTGTGTTAAAGTTTTTCCCAGAATTACTTGTGTTCTTGCAGTTTAAAAGTAAAAGAAGAAGATAACCGTCGATATCGCGCGAAACCGTCGAGTTTCCTCAATGAGGGAGAATAAAACAAAGGAAAGATTGCAGAAAAGCAAAGAAGAATTCTACGGTGGTGACAGCGCGGAGGGTCACAGCTAACGGACACCGTCTACGGTGTCCGGAGTCTAAGAGGTGAATTCTACAATATTTTTTCTTTGATTCCATTCCTTTCCTTCTCATCTCCATTTACCTCTTTTTAGATTTTTTGATTATTTTTTATTTGAACCCTAATTTTAAAATCTGAACCTAATCTTTTCTAAAACCCTAATTGCTTTCTAATTTGTTTCAATACAATTCCTAATCTTATTTTTATCTAAAAAAAACCAACAGACAGAATCCCTAATCCTAATTTTTCCTAACTAAACATATTGTTTATTAATCCCTAATTGCTAATTTCGTTTTTGAACCTAGTTGAAATAATTTATTAATTTCATTTTTATAAAATAACAAATAATTGATTCTGATTTTTTTTACTTATTTTTAATACTAACCTATTCCTACTACTAACATACTCACGGCATTGATGCTTCAAACAGATAAGAACAACACAAATTGAAACTTATTTTGAATAACTGATCATGATGATGATGAAAAAAAAAGAAACTACATCTTTGAAGAATAATAACTCACACCAACCTCTTCTCCAGCCTCTCAGCTTCTTTGTTATTGCTGTTTAGTGGTGTTTTTTCGTTTCTGAATTTCTTTGCGTTCAGTGACTAAGGTTTCAACACAAGACCTAAATGATTTTCTGTGAACTTTTGTATTTTCGTGTGACTTTTTATGTGTGAAAAAAAATGCTGCCTCTTCTGTCTGATTTTACTGGTTTTTATAGGTGAGAATTGAATCAAAAAAAATTAATGATTCAATATTTTGTTTCCATTTCAGGTTCTTGGCCAGCTCAAATTCAGCTAAGAGAAAGACTTCCTCAACAAGATTAGGGTTGAAGCAAAGCATAGCAGCAGCATGAACAGGGCCTGACCTTGGTCTTTTTTTTCTTCTATTTTTTGTCATTTTTGTAATTTGTTTTTGGTTTATTTTGCCAACATTATATTGGACTTTGGACTACTAGAAAATAATGCAATAAATCTGATTCTAATTTTTGGTGATTTTGTAAATCATTTTTTGGATTTTTGATTAAAATAAAAATAAAAGCAAAAGCGAAATGGGCCAAACCAAATAAAAGTTACAACGAGGCCCAATTAGAGAAATAGGCACTAATTGCACAAACGTTCAAAAATAGGCCCAAATGTACAAATAAGTCTAATTAAATAAAAAGCGTTTTGGCTCGATTGATTAACTTATCAAAAATCCACCTAATCGAATTAGGCAACTTCGAGTGAGTTAGGAAACGAATTTTAGCATGCGAATTGGAAAGTTCAATAAAATAAGACGGACAAAATTGGGGTATGACACACGGGAAACATTTCGAGTACATTGGTCATCAAAAAAAATATAATTTATTAGCATACTATTATAAATTCTTAATGTCCCCTATTTATGTTTGTCAAATAGATTAAAGACGTTTTTTACCAAGAATGTGTGAGGAGTCATGATTATAGCGCTTTAAAGTATCAATATTTTAAACAAATTTATGTTTTTATCTTTTGACATTAATACAATACATCGTTTCATATTTTACGATTATTAATATTGTCATTTGTGTCTTATTGGTTAATAATAGTAATTATGTATTTGTAGTATGTAATATTTTTTTTTTGGTATAAACTGGGTATCCTTTGCGCGCAACTAATCCCTTGAGTCGGGTAGGATATATATTTGTTTGAATATATATTACATAATGATTATTCAATATATTATGAAGTAGTCAGGAAATCAATAATTGATTCGATGCTAAAAAAATTAAATTAGGTTGAACTCATTGATATTGTGATTCGAAATCAATAAGATTGGGATGTGTATAGCCTTTTTCTTGTAAAAGAATGTGTATGACTATTTTTTGGGGAAACAAATGTGTGTGGCTTGATTCCTGTATTTTTTGACAAAAAGAATATGTATAGTATCCAAAAAAATATGTAAAAATGGTAGACTAATTAACCAACGATATCGATTTGTTTCATATTCTATTTTCATAATAACAGGTGTCTTTATTAGGGTATATTTTTTGCAAAAATTCTATGGTGGAAATTGGTAAAACGTTAAAGTTTTTTGAGCATATCCAACGGTGAGCTCATTGCTGGTTCTTAAAGTAAACTTCACAATGCCACCTATTTTTTAAGCAACCGTACGAATTTTTATTCCATTTGTGAACCCACAAAAACATAAATTGGGTCTAATAATTTATTTCACTTAATTATTTTTTTATTCATTTTTATTTTTCTATGAACTTAATTTATTGATGCATTTTTTTAAATTATATTTATTTACATTTTTCTGTTTTAACCAAAAAAAAAATATGTTATATTAAAACCATAAAACAGGATGACTTTGGATATATTTTACTAAAACTTTGATGATGGGGGTGTAGATGATAATATTATTATTATTATTATTATTATTATTATTATTATTATTATTATTATTATTATTATTATAATTATAGCAAATTGCTTAATTGTTATTATAATTATAGCAATTCACAAAAGTTATAAAAATGCAATCTTGTTGAAAATTTATATTGAGTAATATATTATCA
Source organism: Astragalus glycyphyllos (assembly GCA_963573325.1). Classification (NCBI taxonomy): domain Eukaryota; kingdom Viridiplantae; phylum Streptophyta; class Magnoliopsida; order Fabales; family Fabaceae; genus Astragalus; species Astragalus glycyphyllos. Next base: position 54,311,228 of record OY754310.1, on the reverse strand, counting down.
AAATAAATTGTATGTTAAAAATTGTTAAGTGAGTTTTAGTAACTTAAAATAAAATTGGTTATGGTTGATAAATAATTAAATTGAATTATATGATATTGTAATATATTATAACATAAAATGACTTATGGTTCAATTAATTGAATTGAAACACATTGATAAGCTTTAGAATACAATATATTGCAGTACTAAAATACTCTTGTACACATAATAATCTATTAATTTGAGTGAAGATTTTATTACACAATTTGTAAATAAATTTACTACATTGGAAAATTATATTTAGAAAAAATAAGAAAAACAAAAAAATCATTTACTATGTAGGCCCGTGCTACGCACGGTATATAGTAAAAAACTATAAATTTTATGTTTTCTGAAAATATCAATTTTTATATTATTAAGTTATTTTAATAATATGGATAGTTATTTAATAGAAAATAATAATAATAATAATAATAATAATAATAATAATAATAATAATAATAATAATAATAAGAAGAAGAAGAAGAACAACACAACAACAACAAACATATAAAGAAAATTGAACAAACTCGATGAAATGAAAAAGTGTAGCCCTCAACCAAGATCAGTGAAATGAAAGAAAAAATGATAAAATGATAGAACTATTTTTTGGGGGATTTTATTTAGAGCTTAGGGAAATAGTAAAATTAATTATTAAACTTAAAAAATGTAAATTATATTTCTATAATCAAATAGCTCTAATAGTAACCTTAATAATTAATCAAAAAATAACGATTTGCCAAAAATATTAATAGTTAAACTATTATTTTTGAATTTGCATTAAAAGACAAAAATAATAGAAAATAATTTAATATTGACTATAATTAAATTTATTTAAGTAAATACAATTTTAATGTTTTTCAATATAAAGATTCTTAACTTTACATCGTAGCATTTCAAAATGATTCACATGAACCAAACCTAGATTTTTGTTAATTACTTATTGGGATGGGCAATGAGGCGAAGCAGCGGTGGGGAGTACTCCCCTGCTCCCTATTCCCGCCATCCAAATTGTCTCCCCTTCGCGCCCCCGATTACCATTTCGAGGAATTTTCTTCCTCAATTTCCCTTCCATACGGATCCCCGCGATCCGCTTTGACACCAGAGATTTATTAAAAATTAGCAAAAATATGAACTAAAATATATGAAAGTAAGACTGAAAGTTAAAAAGTTTAACATTTTAATATAAAAAGTATAAAAGTTAGCCTTAGTTTGATATTTGAATATTTAAAAGTATAAAAGTAAGAATAAAAATATGAAATTAGCATAATTTAATATTTTGTTAATGTTTTTGATTAAAACACATAAAAAACTAAAAAAATCAATTGCTTATAATAATATATATCTCTACCTATAATAAAAATATTTATGTAATATATTCAGGGAGGAGGATCTGGTCTTTGTCCCCATCCCCAAGTTGACCATGCGAAGATTTTCTCCCCCGTCCCTGTTCTCACATGGGAAAATTCTCTGCCTTCACGGCCCCTAAGTCTCCGCAAGGATTCTACTGTTAACGGGTAGAAATTTTCACCCCTAATTATTCTTATATTTTCTTCATTATTCAAGTGGATTTTCTTGGGGATTCTATTAAACAAACTCGATGAAATGAAAAAGAGCAGTCCACAACCAAGACCCGTGAAATGAAATAAAAAATGATAAATTGATAGAACTATTTTTTTTGGGGATTTTCTTTAGAGCTTAGGGAAATAGTAAAATAAATTATTAGATTTAAATAAATGTAAATTATATTTTTATAATCAAATAGTTCTAATAGTAACATTAGTAATTAACCAACAAAATAATGATTTGCCTAAAATTATTAATAAAAATACGTAACTTTTTTTAAATGAAACAAATACAATGGAATGCATAATACAATGTAAATTATATTTTTATAATCAAATAGTTCTAATAGTAAATTATTAATCAAATAGTTCTAATAGTAAATTATTAATAAAAATAAGTAACTTTTTTTTAAATGAAACAAATACAATGTAAATTATATTTTTATAATCATATAGTTCTAACAGTAACCTTAGTAATTAATCAACAAAATAATGATCACGCCTGAGGCTCCCATAAAAATACGTAACTTTTTGTTTAAATGAAACAAATTGAATATAATGTATATGTAAAATGACATGATATCCTGATAAAGTATTTATGTACTAACCAATTAAGTAGTTAGTGTTGAAATCACTTTTGAAAACATTAGCAGGAGAAGTATAGTTGTCTGACACCATGTTCATTTGAATATTAAGTATTCTCATGTAAAATTCTACTTAAGTATATATATACGTTAGAAGTGTAAAATCACTTTTAGAATTTTACTTAAGTATACATGAATACGTTACAATCATTATTCACGTTGGTTTTAATTTGAATCAATATAAAACCGTTACATGATATGTAATCAAATAAAACCATAACTGATGAAAACGTTACAAATTTAATTGCTATGATGAAGGTTAAATATCAAAACCATAACCGCCTAGTCAAATATTGTAACCGTCGTAATTATTATATATATTAAAGACCATATACTGTAACTGTCATAGTTATTTAAAAATAAATTATATTAATTGATCATAATTATTAGATATATTAAAGACCATATATTTTAACTGTCATAGTTATATAAAAATAAATTATATTAATTGATTAATAGACGTTTTGAAACAATTTAATTTTTAATTTTGGTTTTGTTTAAATTTTATAATTGGCATAATTATTAGATATATTAAAGACAATATATTGTAACTGTCATAGTTATTTGAAACATAAATTATCTTTATTAATTAAGGGTCGTTTTGAAAGTATAATAATCATTTTATTATTATACTTTAAGTTACGTTACGTTAAGTATAAATGATAAATTATGTTTAGGTTTTTATTAATTTAAGTTACGTTACAAATTTAATTGGTATGATGCTTGTTAAATATTAAAATCATAACTGATGAATAAAATATATCTAATAACGTCATAATTATTAGATATATTAAAGGCCATATAATGTAACTGTCATTGTTATATAAATTATTCGTTATTTTTATTGGATCAAGAACGTTTTGAAAGTATACTTATTCTTAATTATGGTTATAGGACGTTTATGTTTGATAGTTTTGAATCAAATAATTTTGTATCATGATCTAACTGATAATTCTAATACCAAATTAATTTGATTGTTTGCAATTAAATCCAAAAAAACGCAAATAGTTGATTTAGTTTTACCTCAAACTATTTAGGGTTACATTGGGTGAATACTTGATTTAGTTTTACCTCAAACTATTTCTAACTTATAAACATAGATGAATATACACAACACAACAATGATACTACTCAAACTATTAAAAACATATTCATAAAAAAATTTAAACTATTGTTTTTAATTCAAATGACCTATGATTTATCAGTTTATTACATATTAAACTTGTAATTCTAATTCGAAAAATCATTGCCCATATTTAAATAAAAAACACCATTTATCTCAAGTAATATAATGCACAAATTAAGTGAGACAAATAGGATTTGGCTATTTCATGATTCCGTGTAGAATCATGAAATAGCCAAATCCTTTTATGGTGATACTTTGTAAATGATGAAAACAAATGTGGATTTAGACACCCCTACACCCATATATCCAAATGTAAAAGAATTATTTTTGACCACAAAGTTCGAATAGTAGATTCACCCATATATCCATATGTAAAAGAATTATTCAACTCAACTCTTTCAAGTTGGAATTTCCAAAAGTGGGATTTTGACACCCCTACACCCATATATCCCCTAATATGAATAGTATTCATCTACTTCAACATGTTTTATCCAAATGATTCAGAAAAACTCAACAGATTTCAACTCAACACCAACACACACCGTTCATGTACAATTTGTATCAACTATTTCAACATTCATTTACAATATAGGGATTTACATACCATTAGATATGGTTATTTACATAAAGATGAGGTACAATAGGATTGAAAAAATGGATATATCATAAAAAACCTAATTGACAACATGTCATATAATAATCTAATAGCAATAAGATGAACTTAAGCAAAAACCCATATATCGCCTAATAGCATTTCTATTCACCTCCTTCAACATGATATATCCAAATGATTAAGAAGAAACCTCCATGAAAAGTGAAAATAACTATGATACACAAATCAATAGCTTTTGAAGAAGAGGTGATGGTGTGGAGAGTGAATCAAACCATCACCTAAACTTGGCTATTTATAGCCATATTTTCTTGGAGAGATTTGAATTAAAAAAAAGTTTTTCTTTTTGTCATTTAATTCTATTAAAAAATTTGGAACGTTACACATGTTACTTAATGATTGTGTAATATAATATTTTAAAATTAATATAATTATATTATATTATTTTTTAATTTATTTAGAGATAGCATTAATGAGATTATTCTCATTTGTTATTTATATAGATTTCATCTCGAAAAATAATGATTGGTAAGTTCATTTCAAAAACTAATGATTTTCGAAAAATAAGTTCATTTCTAATCCAAAATAGGAAACCTCGAACTTAAGTGTGAGTGTCTACTTCACTTCATAGAACAAGGTCGATTAGTATATGTTATGGGGAGAGCTTTTTATCCTATACACCCCTTTTTTTACATTTATTCACATCCCTCAAAGGCCCAATATCAAAGGGCCCAGTCCAAACATCAAAGGCTTAGATCAAATCACAAGATTGGACGGCTCTAATTCTTTGGGACAAACCCCACCACACTCTATAAATACAACATTCATTGCCTCATTAATGGTAAGCACTCTCACATTTATTACTCATCAATGACTACCTCACTGACTTGAGCGTCGGAGTGACTTTGCAGGTACAGCACTAGCCCGGATCGGATACAGTTATTTACTAAGGACATCAACCACTATCTACCTCGGACCCTCTTCAAGGTCGGAAGTACAGTGCAGAACATTGGCCACCACAGTGGGAGAATTATTAAACTCAAGATTCTCTCCCTCACCTTGGTGAATGACGACTCGAAATCTCCGTTCAAATGCTAATAGCCTCGCGGCGGGCATCCCACCCGAGCCAAGTACGAGACCAACTATAGCTCAGATAGCTGAACCTCGGCCAACCCCGGAAGGATTTGTGGAAGACCTTCCGAACTCTACTCAATCACAAATCCAAAATCAAATTCTGAACTTCGTTTTAGTCACCGGAAGTTCCGCCAGAAATCATCTGCCTCCTCCTCCACCTCCACTTCCTGTCCCGACCGATGCTGTTCAACAGCTCGTCCTTCTGCTGAACCAACACGAAGCAGCCAATCAAGAAAGAAGCTACCGATTTACTAACCTCGAAGGACAGGTGGCAGAACTCAGGGCCCGAAATATTACGGACAAGGAATCCCCCGACCCGGATTCACCTGAAAGAAGAAATCCCGCCCGAAGACGTCACTGATCTCCACCCAGAAGACGCCGCTACCATCGCTCTCCTCCACGTCGACGCCGAGGGAATGGTTCTCGTTCGCCCCGTGCCGACTTTTACGACGACGGAGCAGAGGTCGATTCTTCTCTAGCGTCTTCTTCTCCAAGACGACGTTCGAAAAGCAGGGAATATTCACCACACGAATATCACCATCAGGACCGCAGGTACCCAGACCCTCATCATCGGAATCGTCCTCCACATAGGGCCCAACCAACAGAACACAAAGGACCTTTCACAGAAAAATCGACCAATACCCGATACCCAGGTATCTAGAAAAACCACCGGAAGGCTTAAAAACTTATGATGGGACAGGCGATCCGGACAGGCATTTGAGTTATTTTGACACGGTAATGAAGTATCGGAATGTCCCCATGGAAATGAAATGCCGAATTTTTCCACTAACATTGGAGAAAATAGCCTCGGAATGGTTTGAGGTCCTCAAAACAAACACAATTTCCTCGTGGGACCATTTGGCTAAATTATTCTCGGCTAATTTTTCCCATTCCAAAAGCTAACCAAAAAATAAGAACGTTTTAGCATCCATCGTCCAAGGAGGTTCCGAGTCTTTAAGAGAATACATAGAAAGATTTAATAAAGAGGCAGTTCAAGTTCGGAACCTCGACGATGCTTTTCGAGTCTACTTTATGGGGATGGGGTTATGCCTTGGAAGCCCGTTCAAAAAACACATAAATACTTGGGAACCTGAGAACCTCCAAGATTTCCTCCAACTATCCCAGTGCTTTATCAATGAAGAAGAAAGTGCCATGACCGGTAAAAATCCACCGATCATCGAACTATCTAGGCCCCAAAATGAAAGAGACCAGAAGAACGACGACCGAGGCAACAGGGATCCTCAACCCCGGAATCGTCATCAATTTTATACCGAGCGCAATGTCACCCAGGCACAACTTTTGGGTGAATGTTGGAACACGGAGTTTAGAGACGAAAAATTCCCAAAACTGCTCGCTCACAGACCAGGTCAACGTTCCAATAAATACTGCCGATACCACCGGAGTAACGGTCACGACACCAACCACTGTAACGGCTTGAAGGATGACATTGAGGATATGATAAAGAGAGGAAAACTAGCCAGTTATGTAAACAAACCCGGGCGTCAAGCTGCCAAGATTAAAGAAGAGCGGGATCAGGAGCCAAAAGGAAGGGTGTAACATCCCTAGTTTCGTTAATTTCGAATTAAGGAATTAACGAGTGATTTATTATTCGAAGTTAAACATAAATCAAGATACGAATATGGGATAGTCGAGAAAGCATTATATATTGGCTAAGTCACAAGATTAAAATGCCTTAGTATATGAACTATGTAGTAATTTGGAGAGAAATTGGGTTAAAAAGAGAGTTTAAGTGAAAATTGGAACTAAGGGGTATTTTGGTCATTGTCCTCATTAAAAACCCTTAAATGGGATTATTTCTTCATTCTTAAGATATAGAAGCAAAGGAAGAAAGAAGAATAGAGAGAGAGAGAAGAGAAAGAAAACGTGAAGAAGGAGGAGAAGAGGTGGAGACCCAAATTCAAGTTCTTCTTGTAGGTAAGAATTCCATAGTCCATTCTCTTCCATTTTTGATTTTCTTTTCATTGATGTAAGTTTGAAAAACTAATTCCTTCTATTTCTCCTTTCCCCTTTTCAAACCCTAGAGAGTTTTATCTTGATTAAGTTGAAATCTTGTTGTGTTTGTGGTTGTATTGGAAACCATGGATAGATTTTGTCAAAAAATTGAAGTTTTGGCACATTGGATGCTATCCTAAAGTTCTAAGGAGCTCAAAGCTTGATTTGGAAGGCTTATTGGAAGTGTTTGGGGTTGTTGATTTCAAAGGAGAAGCTATAATTTCAGTTTGGAAGCGATTTGATCATTTACGGGGATTGTTCGAGTAGTTACGGTAGATTGTTTTTGGTGTGACGACGTGAATTCTCGATATTTCGTCAAACCGGTGAGTTTTACTCACGTTTAGGGAATTTACACTTTAAATGGATTGTGTTGAAATTCTGGAATCGATTGTTGTTTTGGTTCCGAAAGGATTTTAGAGTCAAAAACCAAATTTTAGAAAAACATCGTTTACGGTTTAATTTTCCAATTATACTTTGATTGGAATGTGAAGTTTGGTTTGATTGTGATTGTTTGGACTGGAATATGTTGTGAAATTTTCTGTTTTTCAGTTGGAATTGGTTCGGGTGTCGGTTTGGAATCGATCGGAATCGCGAAACGGACGAAATGGAGTTAAAATGTTGTTTCTGTACAGGTAGCACGGACCGTGCGCCTCAGAGGCACGGACCATGCGTCCCGTAGATAGTGTGGATATCTTGTGTTTCAGGTTAAGTTTTGATGATGAAGCAATCTAACACAAAGTGACAAGTGGAATTCCAAGGCACAACCAACTCAAGAAGTAAGTGTGTCAAGGGTAGTAGTCCCTAGGAAGTTGGGTCGTCTTAGGAATGAATTGTAAACCGCTTCCGAGAATCGGCTCAAATCACAAAACACAATATCACTCACACAAATGAACCTAACATATGTTTTCAATTGATAAATAGGTTAGGCACTTGTTGTTCTTAAAAGAAATAAATTCTTGGTTTTTTGTTTTAAAAGAAATTTTTTTTAACAATCGATTCATAGCTTGTAACCTTAAAGCTAGAAATCGATTCATAGCTTGTTTAAAGCTAGAAATCGATTCACAACCTTTGAACTTAAAGCTAGCAATCGATTGAACTTGTTTTAGAGCCCACAATCGATTCATGGCTCATAGTTATAAAGAAGATAATCGATTCTTCTCTTAATTTGGTGAAACTTCATTTTGTAAAGCAAACAATCGATTATCTACTTGCCTTATAAAAGCACCAAATCGATTCCTCACCTATTCCCATAGGCAAGAAATCGATTTTCTACTTGCATTTGTGAAGCACACAATCGATTTCAACATTATATCTTTTCAAGCAACTAATCGATTCACAACTTGTTTTTTGAAGCATATAATCAATTATTCACTTATGAGCTATTTACTTTTAAAGCAACTAATCGATTATTATCTTATGTTTTGCAAGCCATAAATCGATTAGTCACTTATAACACAAAGTGCTTCAACGGTCATATTTTTCCTATCTCTATAAATAGAACCCTAGGTTTCACGATCAAAATTACAACCTACAATTCTATTTCACGATTAAAAGCAGAACGCGAAGCTTCTCTCTGTCACAATCACTATTTCACGTTCTTCATCACTGTGAGCTGATTTCTCTCAAGGGTTAGGTTGGGGATCTTCAAGTTGTCATATTCACCTTCTCAGAGGTATTTGTTATTTCATTGTTATTGTAATTTCTTGTAATACTGTATTGGGTTTTTACTAGAGAGTGGGGCATCTCTCTAGGGTTTCTGATTGTAACAAGGGTGGGGTATCTCTTGTTGTAATTGTTGTTTAGGGCTCTTGCACAAGGTGGGGTATCCTTGGTGAAGAGTGCCTGTGTCTGTAAGGGTATTAAAGCACCCAGTTGAAAGCTTTGTTTTTATAGTGAAAATCTCACAAAGGGTTGTGAGGACTGGACGTAGGTCACTGGGAGGTGACCGAACCAGTATAAATCTCGTGCGTGCTTTACTGCTCTATATTCTAATTCTTTTATTTCATAAACCTGCGCGAAAATCAAACTAAGTCGTTAAAAAGGGGAACTGTTTTCAACAATCTCAATTCACCCCCCCTCTTGAGACTGAAGCCACTTGGTAACAAGTGGTATCAGAGCTAGACTCTTGTTTAAAGGGCCTAGCAGCTTCAAGAGAAATGGCTTCAGGTTGGTCTACGCAAGAGGGTGCGTCTCTTACCCGTCCTCCGGGATTCAACGGGAAAGATTATGCATATTGGAAAGAAAGAATGAGAATATTCATAGAAGGGGTTGATATTGATGTATGGGATGCTGTGGAAAATGGACCCTATGTCCCCACGCACATGGTAAATGGTATTCTCACTGTCAAAGAAAGAGCTGATTGGACTGATGATGATAAGAAAAAGGTACAACACAATCTCCGGGCCAAAAACATCATTACTTCCGCACTAAGCCCCGATGAGTTCTTTAGGGTGTCAAATTGCAAAACTGCACAAGAAATGTGGGATAATCTTCAAGTCACTCATGAAGGTACTAGTGAGGTAAAAAGAGCAAGAACAAATACTCTTATCCGAGAATATGAATTATTCAGAATGAATCCAGGAGAAACCATACAAGAAATGCAAAAAAGGTTCACTCACATAGTGAATCAATTGGGTTCATTAGGAAAGTCGTTTCCTGCTGAAGACTTAATCAACAAAGTGCTAAGGTGTTTGAATAGAGAATGGCAACCGAAGGTAACTGCTATAGCTGAATCAAGGAATTTAGCTACCATGACACTCGCCACTCTTTTTGGCAAACTACAAGAGCACGAACTAGAGCTCACTCGTCTGGCAGAGCATGAAGAAAAAGATAAGAAAAAGAAAAGCTTGGCTTTAAAGGCTTCTAGTTCAAATCGACCTGATGATAGTGATGACTCAGAAAATGAAGAGGATGAAGATGATGAGAACATGGCACTTATGGTTAGAAAATTCAAAAAATTCATGAGAAAGAAAAATATTCCTAGGAAGAGCTTTCCTCCAAAAAGGTCCTCAAGCAAGGAAAACTCATCTAGTCCTCCAACTTGCTACGAATGTGGAAAACCTGGTCATATTAAGATGGAGTGCCCAAGCTTACTGAAAAAGGCGTCAAAATATGAGAAAAAGGGGTTCAAAGAAAACAAAGGTAGAAAAGCCTACATAGCATGGGAAGATAATGACATGGACTCATCAGATGATTCAGAAAGTGAAGAGGCTCAAGTTGCACTCATGGCCAATCTTGGAAGTGAAAGTGAAAGCGAAAATGAGGTAGATTCTAACTCAGAAACTTCGCATAATGCATATGATGAATTACATGAAGCATTTCTTGAATTGCATAGTGACTCTTTGAAACTAGCTAAAGCATTAACACAATCTAAGAAAGCAGTTAATCATCTTCAAAATCAAGTTATCTCCTTGACTAAGGAAAGATTAGAACTTAGAAATGAAAACTATAGTCTTGGTTGTTTTAAAGCTAATTATGTATGTGATAAGTGCAATGAATATGAAAAGAAGATTCATGAGCTTGAATGGACAATAGGAAAAATGTCTAATACACAACATGTGCATCCTAGGTCTCCTAGAAACAATTTCATGAAAAAGCATGTGCATCATAGACCTAAATTTACTACTAGTCCATATATCAAATGTTATTACTGTGCTAAACCTGGACATACTGCTTCTGTGTGCATGGCTAGAGGTAGACAAGTTGTGAAAAAGGTGTGGGTTCCCAAAGGGACCATACCAAGTACTAACCCACAAGGACCCAAAGAGATTTGGGTACCTAAAACTGTGTTTTAAACTCATTGCAGGTATGCTTCAAGGTACGGGGGTCAGATTGGTACCTTGACAGCGGATGCTCAAAGCACATGACTGGAGATATAACAAAGTTCTTAACTCTTACCCCCAGATCAAGCGGTTATGTGACTTATGGTGATAACAATAGAGGAAGAATCCTCGGTGAAGGTAAAGTTGGTAAAGATTTATCTACTGCTATTGATAATGTGCTTTATGTTGAAGGTCTTAAACATAATTTACTAAGTATTAGCCAACTATGTGATAAAGGAAATAGAGTAATATTTGATTCAGGATCATGCATCATTGAAGATAAAAAGAGCAAACAAGTTAGAATGATAGGAAACAGAGTAGAAAATATATACATGATTAATCTTGATGAAGTTTCATCTCATAATGCATGTTGTTTCATTAGTAAGGAAGAAAACTCTTGGCTATGGCATCGTAGAGCAGCTCATATTCATATGGATCATCTTAACAAATTAGTCTCTAAGGAACTAGTTAGTGGTCTTCCTAAAATCAAGTTTGAAAAAAATAAATTATGTGATGCATGTCAAAAAGGTAAACAAGTCAAAGTATCTTTCAAATCAAAGAATGTTGTGTCTACTAACAAACCTTTGCAGCTTTTACACATGGATTTATTTGGTCCCTCACGAACGAAAAGCTTTGGTGGAAATTACTATGCACTTGTCATAGTAGATGACTATTCAAGGTACACTTGGACACTATTCATCGCAAATAAAAGCGATGCATTTGGAGCTTTTAAGAAACTTGCTCGTAGCATTCAAAATGAGAAAGAGCTGAAAATTGTCTCCATCCGAACCGATCACGGTGGAGAATTTGAGAATGAAAGGTTTGAAAATTTCTGTGAAGAACTTGGTATTGATCACAACTTCTCAGCACCTAGGACTCCTCAACAAAATGGAGTCGTTGAGAAGAAAAATCGATCCTTGGAAGAGCTTGCCAGAACAATGTTGAACGATCATGACATCCCAAAATATTTTTGGGCTGATGCTGTAAGTACTGCTTGTTATGTTATGAATAGAGTTTTGATTAGGCCTATTTTAAAGAAAACCCCTTATGAACTCTACAAAGGGAGAAAACCAAACATTTCACACTTACATACTTTTGGATGCAAATGTTTTGTCTTGAACAATGGAAAAGATAACTTAGGAAAATTCGATGCTAAAGCTGATGAAGGAATTTTTCTCGGTTATTCTTTATCTAGTAAAGCATTTAGAATCTTCAATAAAAGAAATAAAGTAATTGAGGAATCTGTACATGTTACATTTGAAGAATCTAACCCCAAAAGGTTGGGAAAGGTTATTGATGATGTTGCAGATGAGCTCGAAGCATTACAGCTAGATGAAGAGAAGAAAAATGAGAATAAAGAGAAGGAGACTGAATCTACTCCTCAACAAGGAAATGAAGAAGATTCAAGCAATGATTTACCAAAAGAATGGAGAATCCCAAGGCACCACTCAATTGAAAGTATTATCGGTGATGTATCAAAAGGGGTAACTACTCGAAACTCTCTTAGAAATGCATGTAATCATATAGCTTTTGTATCTCAAATTGAACCTAGAAATCTAGATGAGGCTATAGAAGATGAACATTGGACCATTGCTATGCAAGAAGAGTTAAATCAATTTGAAAGAAATGATGTGTGGGATCTTGTCCCTAGGCCTAACAATCATCAAATAATAGGCACAAAATGGGTGTTTAGAAACAAACTAGATGAGTCGGGCATAATTGTTAGAAACAAAGCTAGACTAGTAGCTAAAGGCTATAATCAAGAAGAAGGAATAGACTATGATGAAACATATGCACCCGTAGCTAGATTAGAAGCTATTCGCATGCTCCTTGCATTTGCATCAATTATGGATTTCAAATTATATCAAATGGATGTCAAAAGTGCATTTTTAAACGGTTTTATCCAAGAAGAAGTGTATGTTGAACAACCACCTGGCTTTGAAAATTTTGAAAAACCAGATCATGTTTTTAAACTCAAAAAGGCTCTTTATGGTCTGAAGCAAGCTCCAAGAGCTTGGTATGAAAGATTGAGCAAATTTCTACTCAATCATGATTTTCAAAGAGGGAAAGTTGACACTACACTATTTATAAAGAAGTCAAAAGATGACATCTTACTCGTACAAATTTATGTGGATGATATTATATTCTGTGCTACTAATGAATTGCTTTGCAAAGAATTTTCTAGTATCATGCAGAATGAGTTTGAAATGTCGATGATGGGAGAACTCAACTTCTTTCTCGGGCTCCAAATAAAGCAAACCAAGAACGGCATCTTCATATCTCAAACAAAATATTGCAAAGAACTGCTCAAAAGATTTGAAATGGATAAGGCAAAAGAAATGACTACTCCGATGAGCACCTCATGCTACTTAGACAAGGATGAAGAAGGTAAACCGGTAGAATTAAGCAAATATCGAGGTATGATTGGCTCACTTCTCTATTTAACTGCTAGTAGACCGGATATCATGTTTAGTGTTTGCATGTGTGCTAGATATCAAGCAAATCCAAAAGAGTCACATCTAGTAGCAGTCAAGAGAATCATGAGATATCTCGTTGGAACACAAAATGTTGGTCTGTGGTACCCCAAGGGCGCCACATGCAGTCTTGTCGGATACTCCGACTCTGATTTTGCTGGTTGTAAACTAGATAGGAAAAGCACTAGTGGAACATGTCACATCTTAGGAAGTGCATTAGTTTCATGGCACAGTAAGAAACAAGTCAGTGTCGCACTGTCAACTGCTGAAGCAGAATATGTTGCAGCAGGAAGTTGCTGCGCACAAATCCTCTGGATGAAGCAACAACTTCTTGACTATGGTGTAGAGTTAGATCATATTCCGATTAAATGCGACAACACAAGCGCAATTAATCTTACAAAGAACCCCGTTCAACACTCTAGGACTAAGCATATAGAGATTAGGCACCATTTTCTTAGAGATCATGTTCAGAAAGGCGATTGTGTGATTGAGTTCGTTGAGTCGTCAAAACAGCTAGCTGACATTTTCACAAAACCATTGCAAAAAGAAAGTTTCTTTTTTATTCGAAGAGAACTTGGAATCATTGATTCATCATCTATTTAAATAAAAATATGAGTTGGTTACACGTTTCTCAAATAATTTAATCTCAAAGAATTTAAATAAATTTTTAGTGAATTTCTGTGTGAATTTATATGGATTTAAGTGCAGTTTAATTGAATTTTGTGTGGTCCAATTCTTTTCCCTTTGAAATCGATTAAGTCCCTGTGACAATAGGTGCATAATCGACTGATAGCCTTAAAATCTACATGATATAATCGATTTTTATCTTGATTTAATCGATTGTTAGCTTACTTCTCTCTTTTTATCAATCGATTGTTCACTTGTTTGTTGCACAAGTTAGAAATCTTTGCGCCTCCTTTCCTAGATAATCGATTGTTTGTTGCCCAAGTTAGAAATCCCTAAACAATCGATTGTTTGTCCACCTCTCCAAGTAATTCCAAAAACCTAGCGCCTCTTTTTCTCTAACCACCTTCAAAGCGCCTCTCTGATCCTCTCTTTTCCTCTTCTCTGCGCCTCTTCCCCTCTATCCTTCCACCATTAACAAGTTTTTATTTTCCTCTTCAACTTTCATCTCATCCCCATCTCCAAATTTAACTACGCAACAATGGCACCAAGAACCAAGAACGCAAGCGTTAAAAGGAAGAAGATGAATGATGATGAAGCGCTCAATCCCTCACAATCCTTTCATTCCGGGTATTTTACTAGCATTGAACATTCTGAGCTTTATAACAACGATTATTCCCTCAGAAAACTAGATACTGCATATGCCTTGGATTTAGCCTGGTTTCGTAGTCAAAAACCTTTTGAATTCATTGATTGGTTGGATCACTACAAGTTACTAGATTTTCTGACCACAAAGGGTTCTATTGCTCCGGATTTAGTTAAAGCTTTCTACACCACACTGAGTTTTGATGCTAAGACCGAAACCCTCACTGCTGAATTGAAGGGAACCAAGATCCACCTCACACTCGCTGAGTTCAGTAATATCACCCATTTACCTTGTGGAGGTGAGAAATTAATTGATATGTGCTGTCCAATTTCTTGGACTACATTCGACTATGAAGATGCATGTGTCTCAATTTGTCATCCGCTCGCAGATGTTAAGAAAAAGCCTATATTAGCCAACTCTCTCACCACCCGGATTAGGCTTCTCCACTATACCATTGCCAAAATCATCCTTCCTAAACATTCAAATTTCGCTACAGTAAACACTGATGAAGTGACATTGCTCTGGGGGATTAAGAATAAAAAAAACATAAATTGGGCGCATCTGGTTGTCAGCCACATGATGAAATGTAAAAAATCACAAGGCAAACACCTCCCATATTGTGTCGTCATCACAAATATCCTTCATTATCTCAAAATTCCATTGTTAGGTGAGAAAACTCAAAAGGGAAATCAAGCTTATCACTTGTTTGGCGCCTCCACCATAAATCAAATGCGCTTAACTCACAATGGCGACACCTGGATCCAATCCACCATCGGCCCTGCCTCCGCCGAAGAACATGATATTCTTAGTGATGACGAACCCATGTCACCTCACCCTAGCCCGAACCCCACTGCATCTGACAACTCCTCCACCTCCTTAGAGAAGCTTATTGCTACACTCACTATCATCCAAGCTGAGCAGCGTAAGATGTATGAGGACACTCGTCGGGAAATCCTACTCTCCAGAGAAATACACAACAAAGAGCTTACCTCTCTAAACACTCGTCTGATAGCCTTGGAGAATCGTCTTGGTCATATCCACACTGCCCCGTCAGCCATCCAGGACCCTGACTCTGTTGCGAATCATCCAGCTAGAGACTCTCTCTAGTTCACCTTGCTTTCATCTTTCCAATTTTTTTTTATCTTTATTTTTTTATTTTTTCTTTTCTTTTCTTTTTCTTGAATTTAGTTTCACTTTGAATCAGTGTTATCATTATATTCTAGCTACTTTTTGTACTTGGATGCAGTATAGTTTCTATATTATGTTATGACTACATTATGTCTTTTCCTGCAATGGTCACTATTTTTTTCTTAGCTGTACTCTTTCGACTCGCAAACTACGTCTCACGCTTACCCTTTTGATCATGACAAAAAGGGGGAGAAATATAAATATAGGACTGTCACTTTGAATTTAGGCATTTAGATAGGGGGAGCATCAAGTGAGGGGGAGTCTAGATACATATCCCTAATAATAGTGCATTGTTTTGCTTGATGAACTAACCTCCCACCTAAAAAGAATTAAAATTTTGTCATCATCAAAAAGGGGGAGAATGTGGATATCTTGTGTTTCAGGTTAAGTTTTGATGATGAAGCAATCTAACACAAAGTGACAAGTGGAATTCCAAGGCACAACCAACTCAAGAAGTAAGTGTGTCAAGGGTAGTAGTCCCTAGGAAGTTGGGTCGTCTTAGGAATGAATTGTAAACCGCTTCCGAGAATCGGCTCAAATCACAAAACACAATATCACTCACACAAATGAACCTAACATATGTTTTCAATTGATAAATAGGTTAGGCACTTGTTGTTCTTAAAAGAAATAAATTCTTGGTTTTTTGTTTTAAAAGAAATTTTTTTTAACAATCGATTCATAGCTTGTAACCTTAAAGCTAGAAATCGATTCATAGCTTGTTTAAAGCTAGAAATCGATTCACAACCTTTGAACTTAAAGCTAGCAATCGATTGAACTTGTTTTAGAGCCCACAATCGATTCATGGCTCATAGTTATAAAGAAGATAATCGATTCTTCTCTTAATTTGGTGAAACTTCATTTTGTAAAGCAAACAATCGATTATCTACTTGCCTTATAAAAGCACCAAATCGATTCCTCACCTATTCCCATAGGCAAGAAATCGATTTTCTACTTGCATTTGTGAAGCACACAATCGATTTCAACATTATATCTTTTCAAGCAACTAATCGATTCACAACTTGTTTTTTGAAGCATATAATCAATTATTCACTTATGAGCTATTTACTTTTAAAGCAACTAATCGATTATTATCTTATGTTTTGCAAGCCATAAATCGATTAGTCACTTATAACACAAAGTGCTTCAACGGTCATATTTTTCCTATCTCTATAAATAGAACCCTAGGTTTCACGATCAAAATTACAACCTACAATTCTATTTCACGATTAAAAGCAGAACGCGAAGCTTCTCTCTGTCACAATCACTATTTCACGTTCTTCATCACTGTGAGCTGATTTCTCTCAAGGGTTAGGTTGGGGATCTTCAAGTTGTCATATTCACCTTCTCAGAGGTATTTGTTATTTCATTGTTATTGTAATTTCTTGTAATACTGTATTGGGTTTTTACTAGAGAGTGGGGCATCTCTCTAGGGTTTCTGATTGTAACAAGGGTGGGGTATCTCTTGTTGTAATTGTTGTTTAGGGCTCTTGCACAAGGTGGGGTATCCTTGGTGAAGAGTGCCTGTGTCTGTAAGGGTATTAAAGCACCCAGTTGAAAGCTTTGTTTTTATAGTGAAAATCTCACAAAGGGTTGTGAGGACTGGACGTAGGTCACTGGGAGGTGACCGAACCAGTATAAATCTCGTGCGTGCTTTACTGCTCTATATTCTAATTCTTTTATTTCATAAACCTGCGCGAAAATCAAACTAAGTCGTTAAAAAGGGGAACTGTTTTCAACAATCTCAATTCACCCCCCCTCTTGAGACTGAAGCCACTTGGTAACAGATAGAAACTTACACAATTTTTTTTACAGGTAGCACGGACCGTGCGCCTCAGAGGCACGGACCACGCGTCCCGTAGACAGAAACTTACACAAATTTTTTTACAGGTAGCACGGACCGTGCGCCCCAGGGACACTGACCGTGCGTTGCTCTCGGGTTCAAAATGCTGTTTTGTCGTTTCGTCACTCCTTTTTGTTCCAAATCACTTCTAAACCTTTTCTCAACCAATTGGGATGATATTTACTTTATAAAAACCAGATTTTAACATGTTCAAACTTGATTTTTCAGAAATGTTTTGGAACTTATCAATGTTTCGAAAAACCGAGTCTAGCCACGTGTGAGAACTTATGTTTTTCAAATCAAAACGGAACTTTATGTTCTACTTTTGTAAAGGATATGATATATAAATTATATCATATGTGATTGACGGTCCAATGCGGGTATTAAATAAGATTGACGGCCCAATGCGGGTGTGATATATAAATTATATCGAATTGAGGTGACGACCTCCAGATGTTAGCATACTAAGAGAGGGAAGTCATGAGCCCTTATCTTAGGCCCCCTGAGGTTTATTATTACTTTGCCTTTAAGAGTTGTACACTTATCGGCCAGATGTTGGGGTTCACTCAAGCTTCCTTGGGTTGTTGGTGATGTGCTAGAACTAATAAAATTTTATTGTAATTCTTTTATTGAATTACCAGATGTTTTTGCAATTCATTTATAGAATTGCCAGATGATTTTATAATTCATATTGAATTATCAGTTAAAGAGGAACATTGTATTTAAACCGTGAGCGTAATTAGGGGTCACGGTAAAACTCACTGAGATGTGTTATCTCACCCTATCAATTGTTGTTATTTTTACAGAGAAACAGGGGAAGAAGAAATCAAAACGGCACGATTAGATGGCATGTTCTTGATGATGTTGAAGACTTGTTGTCTTCATTCTTTTTAAGTTTCCCTGTTACTTTATGTCATGGTTATGTAACTTATATTTATTATGAGTTGTATAAACCTTTTTCCGCTTCTCTGCTTTTGGATATTGAACAAATAGGTATGGTTGTATTCTAAGTTACTGACCGATGAAGTTTAAGACAGGTGGATTTGGTTGTATTACCATCGAAAAATTTAGTATGTCGTTCAATACCTTAACAGAGATTATGTCCTCTGATGTGTTTAAGTTGTGCATTCTAGTATATCTACATGTTAGAAATATTGGGGTGTTACAAAGGGGAAAATCAAAACTGAATCTGGTGATGACGAACTTGATTCGAGAAAATCAAAAGGACGGTCAGTCATGATGATAATCGCAGGAGGTTTTTCCACGAAGAATCCGGGAAAACAATGAAACAAAAGTGGAAGGAGTTACTCAATGTAGCCTCCACCTCGGTCACATCAACCCCTTCAAACAGACCTCCTTTGTCTTTTAGAGATGAAGACCTTCTAGATGGGAAGCCAAACAAACACGTACCACTCCTTGTGACAGCTGTAATTGCTAATAAGGAGATTAGAAAGATCTTGGTGGATCAGGGAAGTTCTTCCGACATTATCTTTCTCGACCTAGTGGAAAGAATGGGAATCGATAAGGAAGACATCGCCCCTTATCGAGGATCCACACTATTAGGATTCAATGGATCTCGGACTAAACCTCTTGGACACCTAGAGCTGATGGTGTCCTACGGTGAAGAACCCTTGGTAAGGATCGTCAAGACAAAATTCCTCATCCTACCATGTGAGTCTATCTACAACTGTATCATTGGAAGACCGACTTTGGGAAGGCTCGGAGTGGTAACCTCTACCACTCACTTAAAAATCAAATTCCACTCCCTCTGCAACAAAGTGATTACCTTAAACTCAGATCTTGAATCCGCCTCAAGATGTTTCTTCTTGTGGACAAAAGCAGAAAAAAAAAGGCTCAAGACAAGGAAGGGGTTCCCCCTGTAATGAACAAAAAAGAAGAAGTTGGAAGAAGATCCGCTGAAGTCAACTTAACTGACTTAGATGCGAGATACGACCCAGACAGCTCAGAAGAGGAAGATGATGATGACTTGGCCAAAGAGCTCAAAAAGAAAATGAGGAGACCCGAGCCAGATGGGGAATCCGTCGAAATACAACTCGGAGACAACCCTACTAGAAGAGTACAAATTGGAGCGGACCTCTCCGAAGAGATGAAAATCAGCCTCACATACTGTCTAAGAGATCATGCTGATCTTTTCGCTTGGTCGACAGAAGACATGCCCAGAATCCCACCAGAAAGTCGCGTGTCACCAACTCGCCGTTGATCCGGATGCAAAATGGGTCGCCCAAAGGAGACGAGCGCAGAGTGGAGAGAAGGAGGAGGCCGCCGCAAAAGCGGTTGAAGATTCAATCAAAGCAAACTTCATAACAGAGATCAAGTACATGACTTGGTTGTCAAACCCAGTTCTAGTTAAAAAGAGCAATGGTAAATGGCGAATGTGCATCGATTATACCGACCTGAACAGAGCCTGTCCTAAAGACGCCTTTCCTGTCCCAAGTATTGATCATCTCGTCGACAATGCCTCGGGTTTCCGCCTACTTTCTTTTATGGATGCATATTCCGGTTACAATCAGATCGCCATGTTCCCCCGATCAAGAGAAAACTGCTTTCATGACGAACCAAGGTAACTTCGCCTACCAAGTTATGCCCTTCGGCTTGAAAAACGCCGGCACCACTTATCAAAGAATAATGAACAAAGTATTCCAAAGACAGATAGGCAAAACAGTTGAAGTCTATCTTGATGACATGATTGCAAAAAGTGAACGGGAAAACACCCACGTTGCAGACCTTCAAGAAATTTTCGCAGAGATCAGGAAAAACAACATGAGACTAAACCCGGAAAAATGCACTTTTGGTGTCCGAGTAGGAAAGTTCCTCGGTTTCTACTTAACAGAAAGGGGGATTGAAGCAAACCCAGACAAATGTCGATCCGTGGCTGAAATGCGAACGCCGACATCCAAAAAAGAGGTCCAAAAACTCAATGGCATGATCGCAGCTTTGTCCCAATTTCTATCAAATGCGGCATTTAAATCTCTCCCATTATTCAAACTTTTGAAAAAAGAGAAGAAGGAGGGAGAAGGAGAATTCAATTGGACAAATGAGCAAGACGAAGCTTTGCAACAGCTCAAAAAAGCACTTTCAGAACCCCCAATCCTAACTCGCCCATGCGAGGGAGAAACTTTATACTTATATCTATCAATCTCGGAGGAAGCTTTGGGTGCCGTCCTCATCCGGGAAACACAAACCGTCAAAGCCCTATTTATTTTGTAAGCAAAGCTCTCCAGGGACCCGAATGCAGGTATCAGCAAATAGAGAAAATCTCCCTTGCCTTAGTCGTCGCAGCTCGATGCCTCCGACCATATTTTGTGGCGCACCAGATAGTCGTACATACCAACTATCCAATAAGACAGATTCTACACTGACCCGACCTTGCCGGAAGAATGATTAAATAGGCCGTAGAGCTATCCGAGTTTGGAATCAAATATGAGTCTCGTACGACAATGAAGGCCCAGGTTTTAGCAGATTTTGTAGCAGAAATGATTCTCGCCTATCCTTTTAACGACGTCTGGACTTTACACGTTGACGGGTCTTCCAACCCCAAAGGAAGCGGCGCAGGTTTGATATTGGAAAGCCCGGCGCAGGTTTGATATTCGAAGCTTGCATAACAGGTTTACGATTGGCAATTGACCTATGAGTCACTCAGGTAAATCTATACACAGATTCACTCTTGGTCGTTTCACAAATCAACAATCAATTTGAGACCAAGGACCCGACCCTACAGAAATACCAACTTCGTATACGAGAGTTACTCGCACAATTCAAAACAGTCGAGGTAAAACACGTCCCTAGAACGGAGAATCAAAGGGCGGATATCCTATCAAAACTTGCCAGCACCAAGGTCCCCGGAAATCACCGGACAGTCATCCTAAAATTACTCCGAAGACCTAGTATCTCTCTTGATCCGGCTTATATATCTACAATTTGTATTATTGAGGAAAGCCAAAGTTGGATCAATCCGATATTGGAGTACATCGAAGCAGGAACCGAGCCTCAAGACTCGGCACAAGCGAAAATCATCAGAAGAAAGGCTTCGGCCTTCTCAGTCATTGATGGTACGTTATATAGAAGGAGCCTCTCCTCACCATTATTAAAATGCACCGAAGGAGAGCAAGCGGACTTCGTCTTAGCCGAAATTCATGAAGGAATATGTGGACAACATCTTAGCACCCGTTCCCTAGCTCGAAAGGCCCTACGTGCAGGATATTATTGGCCGACCATGGAAGGCGATGCCAAGAATTACGTAAAGAAATGAAAAAATGCCAAATCCACGCCAAAGTTTACATCGCTCCACCAATTGAGCTCCGAAGTCTATCCTTGACATGGCCCTTTGCTCAATGGGGAATAGATCTCCTAGGTCCTTTCTCAACTGCTCCAGGCCAAAACAAATTTCTCATAGTAGCAATTGATTATTTTACCAAATGGATTGAAGCAGAACCCTTGGCCACCATCACTGCGAAGAATTGCATAAGATTTTTTAAAAGGAACATCATGAGTAGATTCGAGATCCCCGAAATAATTATCACCGATAATGGAACTCAGTTCACCGACAAGGATTTCAGGAGAATAATGGCCGACTTTAAAATCAAACATCATTTCACATCGGTAGAACACCCACAAACCAACGGTCAAGTAGAAGCAGCGAACAAGGTAATCCTTAATGGTTTGAGAAGACGACTAGACGACGCAAAAGGAAATTGGGTAGAAGAACTCCCATATGTTCTCTGGGCTTACAGGACCACCTCTCAAAGCTCTACAGGAGAAACGTCGTTCCGGCTTTCTTATGGGTTTGAAAAACGCTTCCCAGGGAAGTTAGCACCAAATTGGGAAGGGCCTTATCGGGTTAAAAGTAAAACCGGTACAGGGGCTTTCAAATTGGAAACACTTGACAAAAAGGACGAACTTGGAACGCCACAAAGTTGAAGAGCTATTACATTTACGGACACGACTGTTGTGTGCCAATTTTGTGTAATATGTACTTCCTACCATTATAAATTTATGAAAGGTTTGAAAGGTCTTCTCGAACCTTATCAATACCTACGTTCGACACTTATCTTTTTTGATCCTATCAAAATTATAATGTACGAACCAACTCCCTAATGGACGAGTTAAACTTGGGCCAAGCCCTAGTAGAAATGTCTTTAGGTCCGATCCTTTTAGATCTCCCTACGTGACCAAAGCAGTCACAACCCTTAGGGGCGAGTTCAATCCGGGCCGAGTCCTGGTAAACTGCCCGAAAGTTTCGAAAGGTCCTTTAAGGATTTTTTCCTTAAATCAATCATTGGCTTTAGTAGCCAAGAACCCTAATGGACGAGTTATATCTGGGCCGAGTCCTGGTAAACTGTCCTTAGGTTCGATCTTACGGGATTTCCCAACAGGATTCAAAGGTTTGAAAGGTCTTCTCGAACCTTCTCAATACCTACGTTCCACACTTATCTTTTTGATCCTATCAAAATTATAAGGTACGAACTAAAAAACATTCAAGACTAGATAGAACAACAAAAATATAATAGTCATTCAAGGAATCAGGTTTCCATAAAGAAAATTAATTTCATTACAACCATCTCGGATTAAACCCGGAACTTTTACAAAAAAGAAGATCTGAAAATGATTCATGCGGACTTGGGATAAACCACGGTCTTCACATTGGTTTTGATGTCGACTTTCAAAATCCGATCACCCTCAATCTCATGATCCACATTCAGAACGGCCTTGTCCCGATCGAGGGAAGGATAGACGAGCGCGATCTGATTGAGTGCGAGATCGAAACCATCCCCCGCCATTGCAAGAGCAAGATCAGCTGCTGTCTGCGCTTCCTTCTTAGACTTCGCCAGTTCAGCACGAGTTTGGGCGAGCTCCCTCTCCAACGCCGCGTGACGATCTTCCAGGGTAGAACTAGTTTCAGTCTTGTTCTCCTCAAATTTTTGCAAAGACTTTGTCAGCTCTTTAATCCGACCATCCAGCCTTTGAATTGTTTCCTCATCATTCTTCTTCTCACCCTCAAGCTCTCTGATCCGATCGTTCAGCTGTTTAATACGAGCAGTATTATCCTCGACTTGCATCTTAGCAGAATTATGGGACTTTTCAAGATCATCCGCATAAGCCTTCAAAGTCTTCAAGTCACTGACGGTGTTGTTAAGAACTTTGTTCTTTTCGACCAATTCTTTCAGAGCATTAAACAACTTGGCACGCTCAGTAGTTACCAACTCTGAAACAAGCAAAAATTAAAGTCAAAAACATAGGTAACAATATAACAAACAAGTTATTGAAAGAACGACCTTACCTTCGTGACGACGTTCCAACTCCTCCCTCTACAGCTTAGTGACATCCGACAAATGAACAAAAAGCTTCGCAGCCGCACTAACAGGATCAGTGAGATATTCCTCCACATTTTTCTCCATAAAATTCGCGTCCACAGGAACGAGGGTAACTTTCTTAGAAGATTTGTGCTTCTTGGAAGATTTAGGATAACCTTGCAACATCCCCTTCTTTTTCTTATATTCGGCTTGCCGAGCAATTTTTGGCTGTTTTGTAGAGGTTCCCTCATCAACCGGTTTTCTCTTACGAAATTGAAGATCGCCCCTGGGATTCTCCAGTTGTTCCTCATGGACGGTCCTGATAGGGGAAATATGGATGGCAGCACTAAGGTCGGGAACACCTTGTGGAACCCCTTGGTTTACAGGCTCGACTTCCACAACATCCAAGCTCTGCAGCGCCATTCTTTTCAACATAGCAATCCGATTCCCTGCCATCGTATCTAAAAACAAAAAGCGACAGGACGAGTCAATATAATTTTCAAAAGTGAAGAAAAGAAAATCATAAATCAAACTATTCAAAAGACGACCCTACCTAGAACTCTCATAACCTTTCTTTTAGTGGCACACTTAACCTATCTCTAGTCAGAATGTCGGCACGACAAAGATGAGACTCACCAACATGATAGGATCCCGGAGATCGGTTATAATGTCCAAGACCCCATCCTATGGGAAACATAGTAGACACCAAAGTCCGCCCGTCCGGACCGAACTTCCCCACTTTGTCAATTGCTTCATCATTTACCGGCTCCATAAAATAGAAGATCTCTTTCCATCTCCCCTTCAGCGAATCTGAGTAAGCCCGGAAAACCTTAGTACCCCTCATAGACCGGAGGCTCACATGCTCCGGGGCATTCCCTTCAACACCTTTTTCATAGTTCCTGTTGACCTCGAACAAGTGAAAGAAAAGGTCGGCTGACATTGGATGATCAAGCGCAAGACACATCAGTTCAAACGCTCGGAGAAATGCCCAACCGTTAGGATGAAGTTGTGATGGGGCCAAATCCAACCTCGCCAAGACAGTTTGTTGGAGATTAGTAAAAGGAGGACGGATGTGCATATCCGACACCAGAACATCGTACATAACAAATTTCAAAGACCCTGGCCAGGTCGCAGCATGCTCATCCGATTTCATACCTTCGACGTTCCAAAGTCGACCCCGAATGGATAACTTGTTCACGATAGCACTGATATCTTCACCAGCTTCATAAAGAGACCCAGTTTCAGTAACGGAAGATGCAACCCAGTTGAGAATACGGGGAACGTTCACATCATAAGGCATAGGAAGATCGATTCTCCCAGGGCCTGTATTGGAGTAACCATCGGTCAAAGCATTAGAACGATCACCATCCTCGACATCTTCATCCTCACTCGACATCTTCATCCTCATTGATCTCATCATTCCTTTGTTGCGAATTGTCCTCTCGATCCTCAGCTTCTTCAGTAGTCTTTTTGCCTTTATTAACCTCGGGCTTTGTATGGCTCTCTTCTCCTGTCTCGGTAGTTGACTCTGAATCCGACTCTGAACCTTCCATATCCTGAGAATGGGAGGACCCTTGTTCATCATCGGATTGAGTTTTTTCAGAAGAATCTGACTCTACCATAACTACATCGGCCTGATTGTCTTTTGCACCAACGATCACCACGTCCTCAGAAGATTGCTCTCCACCATCAGGTTCGTTAGTGATATCCTTAGGGGAGTGACGATCGACCTCAAGGTCATCCTCTACTTGTTCGCTAGTTGGAGCAGAATCGGGATGATCTTGAACTTCGGGAATAACGGGGGCACCTTCGGGGTGGCGACCTTCAACACTCTCCCCTCCAGAAGCCATAACCTTTGCTAATTGCGGGGGCTGCTGCGAAATTTGCCTACGGGTTTGTTTGGTAACCGCCAGTTTAATACCTGCGGGAATGGGGGCATAGGGAAGTCAGGACTAACTACCTGACAGGTCCATGACCGAGTTTGAAACCCAACCTGATGACCCCCACCCTGTGACGACTAAACAAATGGGGGCAAGTCCGACTTAAAAAGAAATAAGGATGAAACTGATTCAAAATAAAAACAACAAACAGTTAAAAGGGAATAGAACTAACCTCATCCAAAAGAAGCTCTCACCGGTGTTTTCTTGCGAAACTCAAGCACTTGAACCCACTGGAACAGAGAAACTCTAGCCACTATCTCCCAGATCAACGAACTCAAAATCGGAAAATGAAGATCGGTTCGCAGAGCAAATTGAAAATCAGCAATAAAAAAGGGGAGCTGAACCCCTATTTATAGTGGGCCTCATAGAATTGGATTGGGCCTAAATCGAATCGACGCATCCCATCAATGATCTTCAAAGCACGCGCACGCCTACCAAAGCATCGCCATCATTAGCCACCATTGGGAAACGTGTTCTGACAGGTGCAATAAATGCAAAAGCGCGAAAAATGAAACATCACCTTCAAAAATGCTACAACGGTCGAAACACTGTTAAAAAATCAGACTCGGGTTCACACCTGAAGAGTTACAACTCATCCAGAGATCAGTAAAATCACAGCGTAAAGCTCGTCAACAAGTCAAGATCGCCTCGAAGACGACCAGACTTGGGGGGCAACTGTTATGGGGAGAGCTTTTTATCCTATACACCCCCTTTTTCCCATCTATTCACAGCCCTCAAAGGCCCAATATCAAAGGGCCCGGTCCAAACATCAAAGGCTCAGATCAAATCACAAGATCGGACGGCTCTAATTCTTTGGGACAAACCCCACCACACTCTATAAATACAACATTCATTGCTTCATTAATGGTAAGCACTCTCACATTTATTACTCATCAATGACTACCTCACTGACTTGAGCGTCGGAGTGACTTTGCAGGTACAGCACCAGCCCAGATCGAATACAGTTATTTACTAAGGACATCGACCACTATCTACCTCGGACCCTCTTCAAGGTCGGAAGTATAGTGCGGAACAGTATACATCTTAGTTCGATTTCTAACAATATAAAAAACAACTTAAAGTCAGATTTTACTTATCTTCCGACGAACTTCAAATTAATCCAAGCTTTTCCTCCTAACAACGGAGCGAGATAGATAACCTCTAGACAACCCCCAAAAAAAAGTGATCATATCACTTAAACTTCACATGTGCTTTCCACATGGTTATTCATATTCATATATTCTTTTTTTGTACAACATATTCTCATTCATTCTTTATAATAATTGACATATTGTGTCAAAAAATAATAATTGACATATGGGCCTTTTTTAAATGATGTATGCATGTGCCATTATTGGACAACAACCAACTAATTCCATGAACTGATGAGCCATGCAACAACCTTTTCTGTTGGGATTTTTTTTTACCCCACCTTTTCCCTCAATACCCCCACAAAAATTGAAAATCCTAAAATACCCCTCTGAAATTTTACTTAATCGTATTTACCTATATAAGAGGTAAATACGATTTTGAAAAAAATAGAAGCGTATAAACGTAAATACGATGCGAAAATAAGATGCAAATCGTATATATCTCGTTAGTAGGTACATATGATTTGTTAATTATACAAATCGTATGTACCTTGACTTCAGATAGATACGATTTGTATAGTTAACAAATCGTATGTACCTGTTCGTGGGGGTACATACGATTTGTTAACTTAACAAATCGTATTTACCCTGTATTAAGGTAAATACGATTTACAAAATAATGCTATGGATATAATATATATACATATACATATATTTTGTCAAAAAAAATGCTAAAAAAAATTAAAAACTGATATAATATATATACATATACACAAAAATATGGATAAATAATTACAAAAAATGTGGTACAAAAATAAATACAAGAAATATGTCAGGTAGTGAGATCTCACAATAATAACTACAACCCCGATACGTCTTCCAACGGACTTCGCCCACTCAACAACATCGTCCCGTGTAGAAAATATCTGCAAAATACAAAATTGTAACGTTTTTAGTAAATTTAATGACAGTCAAAAATTAACTGAATATTATTTAAAAAATTAGTACTCAAACATTATACCTGGTCCGTGGAAAATGACTCTGTAGTATCTACCGCAACAACAGGAACCACCTGCGACTCTGACTGTCGATCGATATCTGTTTCGAAATAACCACCAACCAAAAAAACCAGTTATTAAAAAAAATAAAAAAACAAAATCGTATTTACGTAATGGGTACGTAAATACGATTATCCATCGTATTTACCCCACAACTAGATAAATACGATGGCTAAAAATACACAGCGTATTTAAGTCATCTATATGTAAATACGATTTCCACTCGTATTTTGGTAAATACGAGCAGGCAAAATTACCCTTTTGGCATGTTTTAAGATGTCAACTCGTATTTAGCTCAAAATAGGTAAATACGATTTGACTCTTCGTGTGTATTTATTGCTTATTTAATGCTAATCGGATTTACCTTCCATAACGGTAAATCCGATTGTAGATTTTGTGGGTCTCAGTGAAAAATAACTGAAAAGTTGGTTTTTGGGAGATTATGGAAATGGTATTTTGGGGATAAAGAAATTATGTGGGGGTATGGAGGCATGTGGTGGGGGTACAAAAAAAATGCCTTTTCTGTTTGGTAAGGAGACTGAGAGGGCCCATTTGGGCTTTAGCATTTTGTCATCTTTCTAACTAATATTAGTTACCACCATTTTTGCTAGTATACATCCTCTTCCTCTATTTAGAAGTTTATTCTTTAAGGTCTGTCATTTGTCATCCGAAATTTTTTTCTAGACTTTTCATACTCCCTGAAAATTATTTTTCAGAAAAACTATTTTTTTAAAAGTGAATTTCAGCACAAAAAAAAAAAGGTTAGCAGACAGACAAGTGCAATATGTAGGCTAGGTACACTGAGATAAAAGAAAATAATTAAATTAATAGAAAGAAAAGATGCGAAAAGCATATTTGAAAAAGAATGGGACAGCAAGTTAATAATGCTAGAGGTATATGCTAAAGAAGATCCTCTGTCTCTGCCCCCACCATACCCAAAACGAATATACAAATTCATCTTTCTTATAATACTTCTCAAAAACTCTCTTTCCTTCTTCTCTTCCAAGGATCTTCCTTTCATAATTTTATTTGCTACGATGGAAATTCGAAGTTGTGAGATTAATGATGGTGCAGATGAAGATGATGATGACACTGAATTAATGTTCAACCAATGATAACGAAGAACTTGCTTCATCATTTGGGCAACTGAGGATCCTTTGGCAGTCACACTTTCAAAAACAAGGTTTTTCAAAATATTTCCTCTATATATGCAGCTCCATATGAAACAATACTATATGCAAGTTAATTATGGTTGCTTACTTACTGGAGATTAATTCTAACTGTTTTTTTTAATTTGCTGTTTTTTATTTTATTTTGAGATCTTCTCATGTAATAATTTTTGATATGTTTTGACATTTCGAAAGCTACAATGTGATAATTTGAGATATATGAGGATATATTCATATGTCTGCATATTCTTCTTTGGTAATAACGTGTTGTGATTATAATTAATCAAGTGTCATTTGTTTGATTATTAATTAATCTTCGTACTACTTTACGCGGAGATGGCTTGATTGTATCTGCTATTGCTAGACCTACCAAGAGTTTTAAGTTGAATTGAAGCACTTCAAAAGGTCTAACTTTCGGGTGCTTCTAGGGTGAGGATCGCGAATCAAATCCCTCACCGATGATTTTGAACCACTAAAATTGATAGTTGGATATTGCGTAAAATGCTATGAGTGGTTAATATTGAATGAATGAGTATTAAATTTCAAC
Organism: Astragalus glycyphyllos; assembly: GCA_963573325.1. NCBI lineage: Eukaryota > Viridiplantae > Streptophyta > Magnoliopsida > Fabales > Fabaceae > Astragalus > Astragalus glycyphyllos. The sequence continues at coordinate 54,281,409 of OY754310.1, read as the reverse complement.
CATTGATGAATTTTTATACTACATCCTACAGTCATATTTAATAGTTCACTGATGAGGGTAGGGGTGCTCGCAGTGCGAATTGGTTCAGTTTTGAGACAAAAAATGAATCAAACCGCAAGGTAAAACTACATGCGGTTTGGTTTGATTCAGTTGGCTTCCTAAAATAAAACCGAATCGAACCAAACCAACGCGGTTTGGATTGATTAGGTTGGTTCGGTTTTTTCCAAGACAGAACATAATTTAAAATGGAGTTAAAATTAACTAACATAAAAAATGCCAAACATAAATATTTAAGAAAATATCTGCTCAAATATATGTAGTATATAAATTAATCTCTTTTAATTATTTTAAGATAGCTACGGTCATGTTTATAACAATTTGAATTAAATGTTTTATTGTAGTTTTTAAATATAGCATAACAAAATTGATTGTTTGTAAGTGAGTCAAAAAATTAATTGGATTTGGGCCAGTAAGTAAGTGAGAATTGAGTTTCAGTTAGAGTTGGGCTAGTAAGTTAGTAAGGAAGATTGTAAGTCAATAAGCCTTAGTGTTACTTGTGGTTCGGTTTGGTTTGGTTCGGTTGTTGAAACAAAAATCACAGTCCAAACTAAACCGTGCGATTGACTGGAAAAAAATCGAATAGATTTTGCGGTTTTCGGTTTGCGGTTTTCTATAGGGTGGGTTCGGTTTTGAACACTCCTAAATGAGAGATTTGATTTGCTCCCTCACCCTAGAAGCACACCCCTAACTTTCATCTTGATTTTAAACGGGTATTTAAATTTTGATACTAAATCGATCATAACTTAACTAATAAAATAAATAATAATACTCTGGATTCAACCTGGCCTAAAATTTTGTAACACGAGCGTTTGTTTTTTTTGTTCTTGGGCTTCTTAACTATGCACCACAAAATTTATTCCAGAAGCCAAACCTTTTCAATATGAACATTTATAGACAAAATTGAAATTCCAAAACACTGAGTTTTAATATTTAATAACACTGATGAGTTCCTTTGTTCAAGTATGCAATCCAACTTTGTCATTGGTAGAACTTATCTATAATCTATAAAGAATACAAAGTAACTAGCACCTCAATGCCATTTTACTTAGGTGTCAATCAACCAAGGGATCCAACTCAGCATTATTACACGTCATTTACCTTCAAAGAAGACATTAATCTTCATTTACTTCTAAAAAACGGTTAACCTTATTTCAATTGTTTCAACATTGTAACTGATCATAGTATAATATTATAATTCATTCCCTATACACATCAATTCACAAGCTCAATTGACAAATTCAAAATTGATCGTCAAACATTTCTAAATAACCTGCACATCTATATTTTGCATTGTTGAATTCATATGTGTTATGATCTACTTCAGCTGGAAAAAATGGAAAGGAGGTACATATGGTCCAATTCTATTTTCATTCTACCTCATTATTCCACTGCCATGTGCGCATTCGAAACTCTATATTTTTTTTGAGTTGGCATATTCTCAGCGTATACACATCAGCAATTAGGCAATTCATTACAGCATGGACTCACTAATCCATGCCACATGGAACCAATAAAAGAGAGGCATCCTATTAATTGTGTTCTCATTTCTCTTCCCACCATTATTTGAAACAATCGCAGATTTATTGCTCATTATAGGCTTGCCTTTCTGTTACTATATAAACATTAATTCTCATAATCATCACTAAGTTCAAATTCAAAAATCATTTCTGATGTAGCCGTAAGTGCACCCATTTTTTTTTTCAAATGGCATCAACATCAATGTATTAATGATGGAGAAAAAACAGCACATCTTTATTTTGCATCTATGAATTCATAGAATGATTAGCTATGACAGCAAGATATTTTATAACGCACAGACCATCCCTTCTCTTATTTTCCTCTATCATAACACCAATTCAATCCTTGAAACGAAACTGACATCTTGCCCCTTCACACATCTGAACTCTCCCTTCTATATAAATCAATCTCAAACTCAATCATCGCATCACATTCATTCACACACAATCATTTCAGCATAATTTTAATTTTATTTTAGTATTTTGTATACGTTATCTGAAAGCTATAGTATGACATAGATTATTTTGAAAGCTGAAGAATTTTTGTTCACTGCCAACAATTTGACATTGTCAGAGATCCAACAATCTAAAAAGCCAGTAATATATTCCACGGTGCTTTTATTTTGGTTTATCATATAGCACAACTGTTTTTACACCTTAATGCAATTTTGATTTTAGTACTTATTAGTGTTTTTTTAAGGCAACCACAGCCCACCATCCTAGCCATTCTTAGCAGCTACTTTATAATACTTTTTAAGCACCATATTTTCTAACATGCATTTGATCCCCTTTTCTCTATTCGTCCTGACAAAGAGAACTAGACCATCCTTGTGTGATTAGAGAGGATGTGGAAAGTTGCTGATATTCACCATTTTCTATGAAGATGGTTTTCGTTGATCCAGAGGTTTGGTGTGACTGCAAAATAGTTCCATTCTCAATGTTGCTGCAAATCACGCATTACTTGTGGAACGCATTATTTGATTATTTTTTTGACAACAAAATTAAAAAGATGTTTATTGTTTTGAAACTAATATGGAACACATATTCTTTTTTTAGCTAATATGAAACATCTTTTTTAAGATATAATGTATACTAATAAATAAATAGTTGTGCAGTACAAGATTAAAGATATATTTTAATTATATTAGATAATTATTATAATTCTCTATTAATACAGAATAAAACTGTCAAAAGAATATAAAATAAAAATAAAAATAAAACTTTACTCATCTAATTAAGCCCATTAAATATTTTTATTTTAAATAACACGCTAATTAATACCATACGGTTACAATATAATAAATGTCTTTTAACCATAAAAATTAACGAAATCTGTACAATTATTATTATTATTATAATGACATGCATAAATATATTTGACAACCAGATTAATAATTCAGACATTTCCTAATTTCTAATTTAATTCAGTCAAATTTAAACTATTAATAGACAAATTGTAAAAAAATGAAAGTGTTTTTTGGAAAACAAAAAAGAAAGTTACGTGCAATGCATAATGAAGTGTGTAATGTAAGTACAACAAAGTAAAACGTATTATTTAATTTGGATATCAAAGTGAAACGTATGAGATTATCATTGCTCTGTAAATGAAATGCAAAAGGTGAATGAAATGCAAAATTGAACCGAAGCACTCATTATTTTCATTTCAATTGTTTTGTTTTCCCATTTTAGTTTTACGAAAATTTAGTTACATATTTATTTCTGTTAATCCCTTTTGATGAATTAGTTGAAGGATGAATTTTTAACAATTAAGTGAATTCTTATTCTCTCGGTCTCAATCCTATTTGTCCCATTCAACATTTCTTATTTCTATTGTTTAAGCATATTTTCAAATCTTTGTGTTAGTCCTTATTTCTATCGATTCCCTTCTTATTTCTTAAAGCACAAAATCGATTCCTTTCTTATTTCTTTAAAGCCCACAATCGATTCTCAACCTGTTTTTTGGAAGCACAACTTGTTTTTTGAAGCACACAATCGATTAAGATCCTATATATGTTTTTAAAGAAGCTAATCGATTAGTCACTTATAAAACAAATTGCTTCAACGGTCATATTTTTACAAACTCTATAAATAGGACCTAGGTTTTACGACCAAACAACAACCTACGCATAACAAAGAACAAATCAAACCCTATTACACAAACACACTTGCTCTTCACTATTTCTATCAATATGAGTTGATCTCTCACAAGGGTTCTCTCACAAGGGTTAGGTTGGAAATCTTCAAGTTGTTGTATTCGCTTTCTCAGAGGTATTTGTTATTTCATTGTAATTTCTTTTAATACTGTTATTGATTTATACTAGAGAGTGGGGAATCTCTCTAGGGTTTTGATTGTAACAAGGGTGGGGTATCTCTTGTTTCTATTGGTTGTACTAGGGAGTGGGGTATCTCTCTAAGGTTATTGATTGTAACAAGGGTGGGGTATCTCTTGTTGTAATTGTTTTTAGGGCTCTTGCACAAGGTGGGGTATCTTAGGTGAAGAGCGGCTGAGTCTGTAAGGGTTTTAAAGCACCCGATTGAAAGCTTTAATTTGATAGTGGAAAATCTCACAAAGGGTTGTGAGGACTGGACGTAGGTCACTGGGAGGTGACTGAACCAGTATAAATCTCGTGTGTCCTTTATTGTTTTAAGTTCTAATTCGTTCGCTCCATAAACCTGCGTGAAAAATTAATCTAAGTCGTAAAAAGGGGAAAACTTTTTAAAGTCTCAATTTACCCCCCCCCCCCCCCCTTGAGACTAAAGCCACTTGGCAACGAGAATGTCTTGCTCTCATGTCAGGTTCTATATTTATATTGGTAACAAATTTTAATAGTCATGTTTTGCACAATTGTTAAGCAAACTAGTAGGATACCCGTGCATACGCACGGGTGCCGTCGCATTTTTTTATTAATGAACTTAGACATAGTTTAAATAGTCTGAACATTACCCCGTGAAAATAAAGACAAATTTTAAATAGATAAAAAAGGAGTCTCAAATAAAAAATAGATAAATATTAAAATCTAAAGATGTAAAAGTATCATTTAAAAACAATATGTGCAAGCTGTCAAAAATAAAACCAATATGTGCATTTATCCGGTGTATTTTTTATACCAGTGAAGTATTTATATATATCAGTGTTTTTATCCCATTTTTTTTATATATCGGTGCAACTATTCTATGTTTTTACATATATCATTGCAGTTATCTGGTATTTTTTTATATATCAGTGCAGTTATCCCGTGTTTTTTTAAATGTCAGTGCAGTTATCTCATAGTTTCAATTGATTATTTTAGTTGATTAGTAGATTATAGTAGATAGTAAAAAATAGATAGTAGATTACCAATAAGAAATACTTATCCTGTGTTTTATTACATATCAATGACAATTATTTGTCCTTTTTTGGGTATCAGTGACAAATATTTGTCACGTGTGTTTTAAATATTAATCAGTAGTTTAAATAGTCGTTAAGTCTTCTTGTTTTTTTAGATAATAATCTCGTGTTTTTTATATATCAGTTCCGTTATCCCGTGTTTTTTTATATATATCAGTGTAGTTATCTTGTAGTTTCAATTGATTAGTTTAGTTGATTAGTGGATTATAGTAGATAGTAAAAGATAGATAGTAGATTATCAATAGAAAATATTTATCGTGTGTTTTATTATATATCTGTGACAATTATTTGTTCTTTTTTAGGTATTAGTGACAAATATTTGTCACATGTGTTTTAAATATTAATCAGTAGTTTAAATAGTCATTAAGTTTTCAATAGATTATAGTAGATAATGGGAAAAGAAAGTGGGTGGGTTCGATTTGAATTTCGAAACTTGAAAAAAAGAAGAAGGAGAAAGTTGAAAAAAAGTGGGAATGAGAAGGTCACATGTGTTTTAAATATTAATCAGTAGTTTAAATAGCCATTAAGTTTTCTTTTTTTAGATATTAATCTCGTATTTTTTATATATCAGTGAAGTTATCCCGTGTTTTTTTTATATATTAGTGTAGTTATATCATAGTTTCAATTGATTATTTTAGTTGATTAGTAGATTATAGTAGATAGTAAAAGATAGATAGTAGATTATCAATAGAAAAGATTTATCCCGTGTTTTATTATATATCTGTGACAATTATTTGTCCTTTTTTAGGTATTAGTGACAAATATTTGTCACATGCGTTTTAAATATTAATCAGTAGTTTAAATAGTCATTAAGTTTTCATTTTTTAGATATTAATCTAGTGTTTTTTTATATATCAGTGAAGTTATCCCGTGTTTTTTTATATATCAGTGCAGTTATCTCGTAGTTCCAATTGATTACTTTAGTTTTTTTAGATAAGCAAATTGATTATTCGTTGATCAGTAGATTATAGTAGATAATGGGAAAAGAAAGTGGGTGGGTTTGATTTGAATTTCGAAACTTGAAAAAAGAAGAAGGAGAAAGTTGAAAAAAAAGTGGGAATGAGAAGATCACATGTGTTTTAAATATTAATCAGTAGTTTAAATAGCCATTAAGTTTTCTTTTTTTTAGATATTAATCTCTTTTTTTTTTTATATATCAGTGAAGTTATCCCTTGTTTTTTTATATATTAATGTAGTTATCTCGTAGTTTCAGTTGATTATTTTAATTTTTTTAGTTAAGCAAATTGATTATTTTAGTTGATCAGTAGATTATAGTAGATAGTGGGAAAAGAAAGTGAGTGTGTTTGATTTGAATTTCAAAATTTGAAAAAAAAGGAGAAAGTTGAAAAAAGGGGGAATGAGAAGAAAGTGCATTGGGAAAAGAAATTTGAAAAAAAATGTGATAGTAAATTACAATGTTGCCCTTAGTTAGATGAGTTGTCAAGTAAATAGGGAAGCTTGTTTAGGTAATAATTTAAGCGTGGTTTGTTTGTATAAATAGATATTAGATTAGATTAGATAAATAGATATTAGATAGATAGTAGATTATCAATAAGAGATATTTATCCCGTGTTTTATAATTTATCGTTACAATTATTTGTCCTTTTATAGGTATTAGTGACAAATATTTGTCACATGTGTTTTAAATATTAATCAGTAATTTAAATAGTCATTAAGTCTTATTGTTTTTTTAGATATTAATTTCGTGTTTTTTTATATATCAGTACTAGGATCCGTGTTTTTTATATATCAGTGCAGTTATCTCGTAGTTTCAATTGATTATTTTAGTTGATTAGTAGATTATAGTAGATAGTGGAAAAATAAAGTGAGTGGGTTTGATTAGAATTTTGAAATTTGAAAAAAAAGTATGAGAAAGTAGGAAAAAAGTAGGAGTGAGAAGAAAATTTGAAAAAAATGTGTGATAGTAAATTACAATGTTGTCCTTAGTTAGATGAGTTTGAGTAAATAAGGAGGTTTGTTTGAGTAATTTAAATGTGGTTTGTGTTATGAATAATTTGATAATGGATGTCCATTCCTATTAGACTTCCACTTCTTTGATGTAATGAGTTGTTAGTGGACCTTTAATATTATTGCTCTTTCACTTACCTTTTCTCACCCTATAAATAGGGTTCACTCCTATGTAAAGATACACTTGAAGAGAAATACAAAGAATTACATCTTCTCTCCTCTTATTCTCTTGTTCCTCTTTTGATATAGTCTTGCTTATGGTATAGTAATCTTGCTTATTTTATAACACGTTATCAGCACGAAGCTCTTACGGTCTAAGTTCTTCCAACCTAAGGTACGTAATATTCATTCTTGCGTGATTCCATAATACTATTTGTTGTATAGTATGTGATGCCTTTTCCTAGAGATGATAATGTCAAGACTATAGTATACCAATTCTAATTTAATAAATCCATATGATAGTTGGATAGTGTGTAAATAAATTTATACGGGTTTGTTAACTTATTTCATGGATTAGATCATTAGATTGTTTCAAATTTGAATTTGATTGATCATAGATATCTTTTGTTCATTTTTCGTCATTTTCTTTTGTTATCATGATTTGGTAATAGAACTTGGATTAATATCAGTATGATCATATTTTATCCCTCCTGATTCTGTGACGAGAATTTCTTTGTTTTAATCGTGATGTGTATTTCTCATATATTAAAGAGGTTGGTAATTAGTTTTCTCTTTTGGAAACATCATGAACTCCAAGACCAGTAGCTAATAGGTTTCAAGTATCTGGGACTAGGAACTAGGAAGTCTTATGCAGTACTAGTAGGAATTTTCTCCTATGTGTATATTGATTTTTTTCTGCTCCGTAATTTGCTGAAGGCGTTAACTTGTAGGAATAGTTTGTCTTTTTGTATGCCAAAGGTGTTAATTTGTAGGCATAGTTATCTTTTAGGGTGTGTTTGGATTAGGAGAGAAAGAGGGAGGAGAGAGTGAGGGAAGAAAGAAAGAGCCCATTTCTCTCCATTTGTGGAGAGATTATAAAAAGCACTAAACTAATTTTTCCTCCCTCTCTCTTTCCTATTTCTCTCCTTAACCAAACATCCTAAAATCACTCTTTCCTATTTTTCTCCTTAACCAAACATCCTAAAATCACTCTTTCTTCCCTTACTCTCTCTTCCCTCTTTCACCCCAAACAAACACACCCTTAGTTTTATAATTATCAAACCATGATTATTAGTCTTTATATGTTACCATAATGTTGGCCTCTCATCCTTCCGGAAAACTATCTCTTTGAAATATTTTTAAATCACTATATGATTTGATATATGGTTACGGAATGGTTAAGAAAATTTATATCATCTGAAGTTGATATGATATGAATTATAATATGAATTCAATTGGAAAGATTGGTTCAATGATGTTATATGATTGTTAAATGCATCCCATAATTGATTATTTATGATTTTTGTTTGTGGAGCAGAATGATCTTATTTTCATGGTATAATTGAATTAGTCTTGAATTAGATTGGTATATCTTGAATTAGTCTATGAACCAGTACTGCTTCATTCCCAGAAGTGAATGTAGCAACGATATCAAAATAATGAACTTTGATTAAAATCATGAGACTCATACCACTAGTACTGCTTTCATTCCCAGAAGTGAATGTAGCGACGCATGATCACTATGGGCAAACCTGTGGTTGTGGTCTTGATCCCAATCACAGTGGAAATTACAATAACACTTTTTTTTTACAATAACGCATGATCACTATGGGCAAACCTGTGGTTGTGTTCACCAAAACATGTTGTTGATCTCTATCAACAATCACTTAAAATTAAAGATAAAAAGATTGAGATTAATTTATCTTATCAAGATGGCGGTAATATGGATGTTACTCAATTAGATGTTGTTGGCTTATTTACCGATCTTAATGGAGATATGTGTCTCGTTGATAGCAGAATGACAGATACAATTTTAAAGGATACGAAATATTTCTCTTATTTAGTGAAGCGAGAAACCAGTGTTAGTACTATATATGGCCCATCAAAGATAGTTGAAGGCTCCGGAAGAGCTAATCTACTATTATTAAAAAATTTATAATAAGCATGGAGGCTATTTGACAAAAATATATATGTTTTCTTCTACTATCTTATAGTTAATCTAACTTATTATCATGTCTTGATGTTCTTCCTTATAGCTTTTATTTTATCATGTTAGAAATTTTATTAAGAATTTTATTTAGCTACCATGGTTATCATGTTTTCTATTCTTGATGAATTCCCGGAGAATTCAACATTCAAGCATCCCTGATGGATGACGATTATCCTGCTTGACTATTCTTGATGAATTCCTGAAGAATTCAATATTCAAGCATCCTACAAGGATTGCACAAATAACTGAATATTGAAGCATCCTATAGAATTGCTCAAAAGTGTGTAAGATAGATATATAGTTCTCGAAGAACTCGAAAAAATGTGCAAGCATCCATTAAAGATTGCTCAAAGCAAGATTTTCTTTCGTCATCGCTTTGATATGAGATATAGTTCCTGAAAAATAAATGAAATAAGATTGTTGATGAAAATTTGTGATCTGTTGCCTGAAGAACAATAAATCAATTATTCATGCATCCCTGAAGGATTGCACAAATAATTGTTTTTAAGTATCATTGCACAAATGAATCTAGTTTGTTATTTTGCTTATGTAAGTTTACACATTGAGAATCCATTGTATTCCCCTAAGTCTCGTAGGAGTTTAATAAGTTTAAAAGATATTTGTCTAAATGGATATCATAAAACGAGATATGATTGAGATATTCAATAAAGAGACATACTTTGGAAAAAATAAGTGTAGTGGAAAAGTTGTCTGTCATTTCCTCTAGTTTGTACTACACTTATATATGTGCAATTGAAACACATGTTGTAAACCTAAAGTTTACATATCATAATAATTTTGTTGTTGGCAAGATCGGTTGGACCATCCCGAGTATATAATGATGCGAAAAATAGTTAAATTTTTTTAATGTGAACTTGTATTGAAGAGCCAGTAGTTTCTTCAATTTACAAATTTTTGTGTTCACTAATTCCCAAAAGAAATTGGCAATTTGAGAGAATAAGTCTCCCGTAATTCTAGAACTTATATAAGGTGATATTTGTAAACGAGTACTAACCACGCGGACCATTTAGATATTTGTGATTTTTAACAACCAGAAGTTTATGAGATTATTTGCTCAACTAATTTGAGTAAGAGGTCTTAATGTAAATTGCCCTGAAAGTATCTGATAAGTATTGTATGTCGATTAGAATTGATATTGGACACCGCGTATCATATGTTCATTCATAAAATGGTCTTGAAGAATCATTCTTTAGACGTCTAAAGTTAATTATATGACCAATACTTATGAGATAAGAACTTCCAATTTTGGAAACATGCAATTTTGTATGTTGTAACATTGATTCGCATCAAGCCAACAAGTTACCACAACTCTTCCCCTTTATATTTGATTTTTGGTCACGAACTAATATTTCCCATCTTAGAATTTTTGGATGTGTAGTGTATATTCCAATTTCTCCCAATGCACTATGATGGGTCCTCAAACAATTTTGGGAATATATATTGGATATAAATCTCCAAATATAATAAAGTATCTTGAGCCAACATCTGGAGACTTGTTTATAGTCCAATTTGTTGATTATCATTTAATGAATTAAATTTCCCAATATAAGGGGGAGAGAATAAGCAGCTGGAAAAATAGATCAGTTGGAATGAATTATCATTGTCTTATCTTGATCCTCAAAATAAACAATGTGAACTAGAAATTCAAAAGATAATTTATTTGTAAAACTTAGCAAATCATCTACCAATTATGCATTCACTGATCCAAAGGTGTGACCAAATCATACATATCAGCTGCTAATGCTCCAATAAAGCGGATGTCCCTGTTGGATAATCAAATATTGCAAATGAGTCTCAAAACGCGCCTGAAGCGTAGTAGACCAATTGGTTCCAAAGATAAAAATCCTCGAACATGAAAAGGAGCTAAAAAGTAAGATGGTCCAAACGAGGATATAGAAACTCTAAAAGAGTCTTCAGACATAATTGACATTTTTGTTCCAGAAGAAATGATCAGGTACCTGACAAATTATGAAATTAAAGAGATCTCAATGAATTATGTCAATAATGAAAAATGATGGAACCGAAACGAAGTCAACGTTGACGATATTTTTAAATATAATATAGCGCTAAATGTGATAAATGATAGTGAGGATCATGAACAAAAGTTTATTAAAAATTGTAGACAAAGTGAGAATTGGCCAAATTTGAAAGATGAATGTTGCTACAATTTATTTGTATGACTCATTTGATTGTCATATTTATTTGAAGATCCCTGGAAGATTTAAATATTCGAATACACATGTTTCGGGTTCTCGATATGATTATTCAAATTGAATGAATCCCACCATGAGATAATATAATTTGAACACATATGGTATAATCGTCTATATTTATATTCTAAAGGAGGGATACAAATATGACATCACTTGTCGATATAGTTTTATGGAAATATTTGGAAAAGAATTTCCTATAACTGATGTCTATGTTGATGATATAAGTATTATCGGAACTCCTGAAGAGCTTCCAAAACTATAGGTTGTTCAAAGAAAGAGCTCTAGATGAATAACCTCAAACTATATCTGATGGATTTTGAGGTTGAACCTGTAGTTGACCTCTACATGGAAAATCCTAGAAGGATTCAAGATAAAAAGAAATATCTTCAAATAAATTCTTTTGAAAAACAAAGTCTCATATTGATATGTAGAAATTATTTATATTGAGTACATGAGTTGTGTGGTAAGAATATATGAAATATCTTTGTCTGAAAGACTATGAAAGCATGTATGCATATTACCAAATGTTATAGCCCTTGATATGATATTATTATGTGATAATTAGTAGTAATATAGTTCATCACAAACCAAAATTCGTCAGAAAAAGGGGGTAAGATGCATATTTAGGTTTGACTATTGTAATGAATAAACCATTTTATGTATGTTACACAAATTAACCATGAAGAATTGCAGATACAAAGTATTTTTCTGATCTAGATCAAGTCAGGTCGCAAGTCAGCTATTATCTACATATGGTGACATTGAAATATCTGTTTGATCTACAAAACAACTTATGGTTCTTGCTTTTTCATTTCATGCCCCAAATGCCAATAATTCAATGAAGATGTTTTGAAGATAATACTGACCGCAAAGCTCCATTAAAAGAGGATACATCACAAGTGACAACGGAGTAGATTGCTCCATATGCACTCAGGAAGAAACTCCAAATGTTGAAATTCATATTTTGAAGTGATGCTTCATTCAGGGGAGAAAAGCTGCACTCTTTTTTCCTTTGCCATGGTTTTGTCCCATTGGGTTTTCCTGGGAAGGTTTTTAACGAGGCAGTTCCCACTGGTAGGATATTGTACTCTTTTTCCTTCATTAGATTTTTATCCCACTGGGTTTTCTTCTAGTAAGGTTTTAATGAGACATATCCTCAATGGACATCCAAGGGGGAGTGTTATGAATAATTTGATAATGGATGTCCATTCCTATTAGACTTCCACTTCTTTGATGTAATGAGTTGTTAGTGGACCTTTAATATTGATCTTTCACTTACCTTTTCTCACCCTATAAATAGGGTTCACTCCTATGTAAAGATACACTTGAAGAGAAATACAAAGAATTACATCTTCTCTCCTCTTATTCTCTTGTTCCTCTTTTGATATACTCTTGCTTATGGTATAGTAATCTTGCTTATTTTATAACAGTTTGTTTGTATAAATAGATATTAAATTAGATAAATAGATATTAGATTAGATAGTAAATAGGAGTTAATTGTAAATCATTTAATATTAATTTAATTATATTATACTATATAGTAGATTAAAAAATTTTGGGAAAAGAAATATATTTAAATAAAGGATGTGGGGCCCACAAATAATAGATGTGTAAAAAAGTGAGAAATATTGGGAAATGTGATATTGAAAGAAAGAGAGAGAGTTAGAAAGGAAGAGAAAATAGAATTAAAAAAAAAGAAATAGAGTGGTGATGTGTCAAAAAATGAAGATGTCCAAAATGGTCTTTTTGTAAATTGTTTGTTTGATTAAATAGATATTAGATAGATTAGATTAGATAGATAGACAGATTAGATTAGATTAGATTAGATTAGATTAGATAGATAGATTAGATTAGATAGATTTTACGGATACGTTTTAATATAATGTTCAATTGATTTTTTACATAGTAAAATTAAAGTAACCAGAAAAATTTGTTCAGGCTACAAATAATAACTTTTAGCATGTCAATAAGCTATCTACTCACTTTTGGTTATCATGCATAAAAATAACTTTAAGAGCAAGAATTATTCTACTAACCATGGTTTGCAATCACATTGATACTATCTATTACCAATACAATTTAGCATGCTCCTCATTGACATTATTCCAATGTGGCAACCATTCAAAATATCTACATCTGTCAAATTCAATCTTAATCCAATGTGGTTTGATCAATCCAACTCAGCAGTCAAGTTGTATTTTAAAATTAATTCTCAAATATAATAATTTCTTTAATTATCATTAATCAAATTGTTCCCTCACCATTATCGGTTACTACTCACCATGATTGCACAATAACATTATTTCTTAATTTAAACTAGTAGGATACCCGTGCATACGCACGGGTGCCGTCGCATTTTTTTATTAATGAACTTAGACATAGTTTAAATAGTCTGAACATTACCCCGTGAAAATAAAGACAAATTTTAAATAGATAAAAAAGGAGTCTCAAATAAAAAATAGATAAATATTAAAATCTAAAGATGTAAAAGTATCATTTAAAAACAATATGTGCATGCTGTAAAAAAAAAAAACATTGGTGTATTTTATATACCAGTGAAGTATTTTTATATATCAGTGTTTTTATCCCCTTTTTTTATATATCGGTGCAACTATTCTACGTTTTTATATATATCATTGCAGTTATCTCGTATTTTTTTATATATCAGTGCAGTTATCCCGTGTTTTTTTATATGTCAGTGCAGTTATCTCATAGTTTCAATCGATTATTTTAGTTGATTAGTAGATTATAGTAGATAGTAAAAAGTAGATAGTAGATTATCAATAAGAAATACTTATTGTAACATCCCCCAAAGTGATTGTTTTAATTGTTTTGATTGGTAAATGATTTTAGTTAAAATTCAGGTTTAGTGGGAATCATAGTGAAAAGGGCAAAATAGTCATTTTTGTCTAGCAAGCGGTTATAACTAAATTAATTAGTTAACCTAAGTATTATAGCATTTATAAATATGTGTGATGGCTAATATAATTATTTATGATATAAGTATGTGCATTAGTGATTGATTGTTGTTTAAATTGGAGTTTTAAGTGAGTAAATAGGGAAAAGGGTAGTTTGGTCACTTCCCCTTATTATTAGACCCTCAGCTCATTTATTTCTGAAAACATACCCGCACACCAATGCAAAACAATCAGAATTCAAACATTAGAAAAGAGAGAAAAAAGAGAAAAGAGGGAGAGAGTGAGACGTGAGAGAGAGAGAGGAGGAGAAGAAGAAGAGTGATAACTTCTCAAATCCTTGATGCATGTGAGTTCTTTCTTCACCATCCTATTCAGTTTTTCATCCTCTACACAAAGATACTAAAATCAGTAGCTCATTTCCCATCTTTCTCATTCTACCATTTTCAAGCTTCAAAGCTCAACTTGGTCAAGAATGGAGTTTTGAGAGTTTGTAGAGCCTTGCATGTTCACATTAGGGGTCAGATTGACCTCTAAAATAGATTGCATGTGAGTTTGAGTGCTTGAATATAGAATCACAGTAGCTGTTCTTGAGAGACAAGCAGCAAAGGTGGGATTTTGGGGCTTAAGTTCGTGGCCCTTGAGGGTGGAGTTGAAGATATCCACTTACAACAAATTCTGCAGAAAACTGTTTTGAATAGTCTCTGGTATTTGCTTCGTAACTCACTACATAGACATCCTTTGAAGTTCATTTCTATTTCTTTAGAAACTACACTCAAAACCCTTCAAAATAGGCACAAGAACCATCTGATTTCATTAAGTATTGAGGGAGAAATTTTAGTCACAAATTCGGTTTTTGAATCAGTGATAGTTTTCACCTAGTCACATTGTTTCGGCCATAACTCCCTAAATACTTACTGTATCAGTATGGGACTTGAACCCACTTGAACTAGACAAAATTATCTTTACAATAGGAACTTGTTTGGGTATTTTTGGTTAAGAATCAAATTAGTTACGTTTGTTTCAAAACTGCTCACAGATGCTGTCAAACGAACTGGGAATTGTTGCCGAGTTTCTATGAATTTGGGGTGTGCGTGGGAAAACGATTCTTGCCTAATTGATTTATGCTGATCCGGTGAGTATTCTCACCACGTTTTCTGTATCATTATGTGATATGTATTCTCATTTCAAGTATATGTCAAATGTGTGCTGAACTACGGAAGTGCATGACTAGAATTCTCGGTTGTTGAATTTGGTTTTCGGTTTTGTTAGTGTTTTACAGTTGAATTGTCTATGATATAAACGATGATATGATGCCATGATTGCTTTCAAAATTTTCATTGGAATGTTTGTTTTGAGGTGTTGTATTGGATTGGGTGTCGTCCCTGATGTTTAGTTTGGGTTTGGAATGAAAGAAGAAGGTTTAAAGTGATATTCGGCAGAAAACCGTTTAATATAGGTTCAGTAAATCGTATATAAAATCTTCTGTAGAAGTCCATTTGTAGTGATTCTTGTTCTTTTGGAAACTAGACTCGTCGTTCTTCAGTTTGGACACTTGTTTTGCTTGATTTGGTTGAGAATTCAATAAGTAAACTGAGTTACAAGTTGGGCAACTGCTGCTGTCCTGTTTCTGGACCCCTATGTTTTATTTTTAAAAACTGTAATTTTTGGATACATAAACAAATAAATAAAAATTATATCCAGAAACTACACACTCTAAGGTTTCCAATGAATATTTGCTTGTTTAATTCTGATATCATTTTCTATGTTAAAGAAATTGTTGAAGTTTACGTACCACTGCTGTAAATTTACTGCACCTAAACTGTTCATTGAAATGTATGCATATGATAATGAAATTGTGGTTGATCGTGATGTCGAGTATCGAGTAAGAACTCTTCAAAGGTTTTGAAATTGATTTCCTGAACATGTGTAATATTGTTCAGTGATTAAAAATGTATTAACGGGGTGACGACTCAGAGTTATTTAGCATACTTGGTGGAGGGAAGTCATGAGCCCAGAAGTTAAGGCCCCCGCATTATCCCTCATTGGTATGTTGGATTGGGGTTTCCGTGATCTCGTGAGATTTCGTTTCGCGGATTGTGCTAAGCCAAAGAAAATTATAAAATAGTTTATTGGTATACCAAATTGGAGCATCCCAGATTAAATGGGACTCCCGCATTATTCGGTATGGAAAGCTAATGAATATTAAAAAGAACGCATGAGAGGAACCGTAAGGGTATCAGAGGCGCTCATTGAGATTTGTAATCTCACTGTTGTTGTTTTGTGATTTACAGGTACTAAGCCTAAGTGAAGATGCATTCTGAGCTGAGTTCTATCTAGTGGAGTCCGAGTGTTGGACTTTTATGTTTAGTTTTTTGTCTTGTAATCCTTGTAATTGATCTATGGATCTTAATTTTGAGGATGTGTTTAGCTATTATGGATTCTGTATTAGTTGTATCTCGAGTTTGTATTATGTACTAACTTGTATTCCAGGATATGGTGGTCTACGGATCGAGACATATGTTGTTATTTTTGGGTTGATCCCAATATTATTTTAGTCTTTAAATTGAATCCATAATAGTTTTGTATATTCTCTGAGTTAGGGCATAAGGTGTTGACATTCCGCTCTAGTAATTGCGGGTGTTACACTTATCCTGTGTTTTATTACATATCAATGACAATTATTTGTCCTTTTTTGGGTATCAGTGACAAATATTTGTCACGTGTATTTTAAATATTAATTAGTAGTTTAAATAGTCGTTAAGTCTTCTTGTTTTTTTAGATAATAATCTCGTGTTTTTTATATATCAGTTCAGTTATCCGGTGTTTTTTATATATCTGTGCAGTTATCTCATTGTTTCAATTGATTATTTTAGTTGATTAGTAGATTATTGTAGATAATGGGTAGGTTTGGTTTGAAATTTGAAATTTGAAAAAAAAAGGTAGGAGAAAGTAGAAAAAAGTGGGAGTGAGAAGAAAGTGCATTGGGAAAAGAGATTTGAAAAAAATGATATAGTAAATTACAATGTTGTTCTTAGTTAATTGAGTTGTCAAATAAATATGAAGGTTTGTTTGGGAAATTTAAGTGTCGTTTGTTTGTATAAATAGATAGATAAATAGATATTAGATAGATTAGATGACAATTATTTGTCCTTTTTTGGGTATTAGTGACAAATATTTGTCACATGTGTTTTAAATATTAATCAGTAGTTTAAATAGTCGTTAAGTCTTCTTATCTTTTTAGATATTAATCTCGTGTTTTTTATATATCAGTTCAGTTATCCCGTGTTTTTTTGTATATATCAGTGTAGTTATCTCGTAGTTTCAATTGATTAGTTTAGTTGATTAGTAGATTATAGTATATAGTAAAAGATAGATAGTAGATTATCAATAGAAAATATTTATCGTGTGTTTTATTATATATCTGTAACAATTATTTGTCCTTTTTTAGGTATTAGTGACAAATATTTGTCGCATGTGTTTTAAATATTAATCAGTAGTTTAAATAGTCATTAAGTTTTCATTTTTTAGATATTAATCTCGTGTTTTTTTATATATCAGTGAAGTTATCCCGTGTTTTTTTATATATTAGTGTAGTTATCTCGTAGTTTCAATTGATTATTTTAGTTGATTAGTAGATTATAGTAGATAGTAAAAGATAGATAGTAGATTATCAATAGAAAAGATTTATCCCGTGTTTTATTATATATCTGTGACAATTATTTGTCCTTTTTTAGGTATTGGTGACAAATATTTGTCACATGCGTTTTAAATATTAATCAGTAGTTTAAATAGTCATTAAGTTTTCAATAGATTATAGTAGATAATGGGAAAAGAAAGTGGGTGGGTTTGATTTGAATTTCGAAACTTGAAAAAAGAAGAAGGAGAAAGTTGAAAAAAGTGGGAATGAGAAGGTCACATGTGTTTTAAATATTAATCAGTAGTTTAAATAGCCATTAAGTTTTCTTTTTTTAGATATTAATCTCTTGTTTTTTTATATATCAGTGAAGTTATCCCGTGTTTTTTTATATATTAAAGTAGTTATCTCGTAATTTCAGTTGATTATTTTAGTTTTTTTAGTTAAGCAAATTGATTATTTTAGTTGATCAGTAGATTATAGTAGATAATGGGAAAAGAAAGTGAGTGTGTTTGATTTGAATTTCGAAATTTGCAAAAAAAGGAGAAAGTTGAAAAAAAGGGGGAATGAGAAGAAAGTGCGTTGGGAAAAGAAATTTGAAAAAAAAATGTGATAGTAAATTACAGTGTTGCCCTTAGTTAGATGAGTTGTCAAGTAAATAGGGAAACTTGTTTAGGTAATAATTTAAGCGTGGTTTGTTTGTATAAATAGATATTAGATAGATAGTAGATTATCAATAAGAGATATTTATCCTGTGTTTTATAATTTATCGTTACAATTATTTGTCCTTTTATAGGTATTAGTGACAAATATTTGTCACATGTGTTTTAAATATTAATCAGTAATTTAAATAGTCATTAAGTCTTATTGTTTTTTTAGATATTAATTTCGTGTTTTTTTATATATTATTGTACAGGGATCCCGTGTTTTTTTATATATCAGTGCAGTTATCTCGTAGTTTCAATTGATTATTTTAGTTGATTAATAGATTATGGTAGATAGTGGAAAAATAAAGTGAGTGGGTTTGATTAGAATTTTGAAATTTGAAAAAAAAGTATGAGAAAGTAGGAAAAAAGTAGGAGTGAGAAGAAAATTTGAAAAAAACTGTGATAATAAATTACAATGTTGTCATTAGTTAGATGAGTTTGAGTAAATAAGGAGGTTTGTTTGAGTAATTTAAATGTGGTTTGTTTGTATAAATAGATATTAAATTAGATAAATAGATATTAGATTAGATAGTAAATAGGAGTTAATTGTAAATCATTTAATATTAATTTAATTATATTATACTATATAGTAGATTAAAAAAATTGGGAAAATAAATATTTTTAAATAAAGGATGTGGGGACCACAAGTAATAGATGTGTGAAAAAGTGAGAAATATTGGGAAATGTGATATTGAAAGAAAGAGAGAGAGTTAGAAAGGAAGAGAAAATAGAATTAAAAAAAAGAAATAGAGTGGTGATGTGTCAAAAAATGAAGATGTCCAAAATGGTCTTTTTGTAAGTTGTTTGTTTGATTAAATAGATATTAAATTAGATTAGATAGATAGATTAGATTAAAAACATTTCAAATTTCATACCTCAAAATAAACAAAATTTTAATGTGCATTTATCTCTAAAATCTAAATGCATAATATCCAATTAATTTAAACTCAAAAAAAAAAATGAAGAATGCTTCTTCTTAAACGGTTTAATGTTATTTTACAAAAAAAACTGTATAAACTCAACATAATTTGAAATGGAATCAAAATAATTTAGTATTAAAATAGGGAGATGGAAATAAAATAATGTATCAAATTAGCACATCAAGTAAGAAAACAGGCTTTGCTTCTAGCAACTACAATGAGTTTTGTGAAGGATGAACTGGGACAATTATGAGACATCAATAGTTAAATAATTCTCTTGATACATATATTAAAAGAGATATTTTTGATAGTATTAACAATGAAAATATCGCACAATATTTTTACACATCAAAAAAATATCATACAATATTTTTTTGAATATGAAAAAGCATATATAATGTAATTAGTTGAATCTTTGATATATTTTTTTGGAGTTTCTTCAGCATGCATATGATTATGTATCTTTTGAAAACTTTTAATATTTTTATTTAGTGACATATTTTAGATAAGTAATTTTACTGCATCCATCGATAAAATTTTCTGGATCCGCCACTTTGTCTTCCTTTTCGTTCTATATGCGAAAAATTCCATGGATGGTGATGAGAAGGAACAAAAGTTAATCAGAATACTTATAAGAAAACTAATACACAATCGATACAAGAACATCACAATAAAACCTTTAAAAATGGGCGATATAATTCTTTTTTTAAATTCTTTACCTACAAGTCAATTATTGGTGAACTCACAATGTTGGTCAGACATAAATTAGGTAAATGTTTTTTTATACTGTATAGTTTTTCTACTAATATATGTTATGGACAAATATTTTACATGAATACCCATTTATATCTCCCCGAAATATACCAGTTTTCCAATGATAAATTAAATATACATTTTAAGAAGATTAAAAATTAACATGTAACAGTACTATAGTTATTTTATTATACACCATGTACAGCACGAGTCAATATTCTATACATGTATATATTTATTTTAAAATAAAATATAACATATAGGGATGGAAATGGGGCGGGGATACTCCCCTGCACCCCGTCCCCGCCTCCCAAGTTGTCCCCATTCCCGATCCCCGCTTCGGGAAATTTTCTTTATCCATCCACATCTCCATCCCCACGGTCTTTGCGAGTACCCCAAAAATTTATTAAAATTTGGAAAAAATATATATTAAAATATAATAAAATTGAAAAAATATGTAAACGTAAGACTAAAATACAAAACTTTAACATTTTAATATAAAAAAATATAAAGTGAGTCTTACTTTTATATTTTAATATTTAAAAGTATAAAGTTAAAACAATTAATGTTTAAAATTAAAAATACATATAAAAGACTAAAAAATTAATACTTATAATAAAAATATTTATGTAATATATTCAGTGCAGGATACCCATGGGGCGGGGGTACGATCTCTGTCCCATCCCCGCTTTGACTCCAGGGAGATTTTCTCCCCTTTCCCCGTCCCCACGGGGAAAATTCCTCGCCAATGGGACCCCGAATGGGGCAATCTCCGCAGGGATCCCCGCACACGAGTACAGATTGCCACCCCTGATAACATATATTATTATCGACATCCTCATCCTACTCCCGGTCAAAGTGAATTTCCCCATTAAAATTGGACCACAATTGAATAAGTATTTACTGGTCTTTTAATAAATCCAAAAGGTGACATAAATTATTAGTTACATCATGTTAATAATACTAATATTAACAACTTAATGTTACAAACATAATTATCATCCATAATATATTTTCCTGTTTTTTAACTGATATCTTTTGATAACAAATGTAATATTATATTCTTTTTATTTGTATAAATCGGGTATCCTCCGCGAGCAACTGCAGAGACTAATTCCTCAAGTCGAGTAGGACCACAATGGGCGGAAAAGTTCTCCCTCAAGAGATTTAACACTACTGTATGCCCAAGGCTGGATTCGAATTCAGGACTTTAGTTAAGTTGGAAGAGACACCTACCATCCAAATGCTCTTGGGTCAAATTACATTCTTTATTTACAGTCTTGGGTCAAAATATAATCTCTTATTGAATATTTATGTTACATGTATCAATTTTTAATAATACTAAAAAAAACATGTATTTGTTCTGTGCATCGCACGTGTTAATATCATATTTCATAGTTTCATATATTTATTTTTTCCAAAAGTTTAATTCAATTTAATATATTAAACTGAATTTTCTCCCCGTGCATCGCACGGGTTACATACTAGTGTATTAAACATTTAAACTGCGTCTTAGAAAAAGACCAGTTTGTCATTTGTAAAGAATACGTATATGTATCTAACAGACGAAACTCCCGAAGTGGTCCAAACTTTTGAAATTGTTATTTTGTTTTTAAAAACATAAGTTTGGTTGGAGATGAGTGAAGAGATTATTTTGAAATTTAATTGTTTGGTTCAGTTTTTTGAAAGAAGATGAAAAAAAGAGCAAAACTTTAACTCTCCTCTAATATATATTAGGCAAAATTACACTAGAGAACCTTTAAGTTATTTATTTGTAACAAGTTGGACCTTTTAAGTTTTTTTTGTAACAAATAGGCCCTTTTAATGATTTCTCTAGCTTATATATTTTGATGTAATGCTACTTTATATATTGTGACTACTCTAGCTTATGTATTTTGATGCAAACAAACATATTTTGGTGTATTTTGATGTAATGAACGATATTACATTTTACTAAAAGGGCCAACGGTGTCAACGTCGGGTAACTTAAAGGGCCTATTTGTTACAAAAGAAACTTAAAGGGCCAACTTGTTACAAATAAATAAGTTAAAGGTCCCCTGGTGTAATTTTGCCTATATATTAAAAGGATTTGGAGGAAAGAGAATGTGTTTTTGGGTCTGGTTTTGTTTCTATTTTTTTTAAACATTTTTCTTTTGTACCCCCACCCGTTTGACAATATACCCCCACGAAAAAGTGAAATCCGAAAATACCCTTATTAAAAAATTTCGCTCGGATTTATCTCCCATAGAGATAAATTAGATTTGTATTTTACAAATCGGATTTACCCCCACGAGAGATAAATCCGATTCGCATTTTGTGTGGGGGTGGGGTCGCATCGGATTTACCCCCATTTTGGGGTTTCACATTTATGTGGGGGTATGGGTTGAAGAGATGGGGGTACAAAAAAAAAGACCCTTTTTTTTCTATCAAATGTAATCGGTTTTCATTACCCAATGGTAAGGGCCGAAACCGGATACAACATAAGTAGCCAACAAGTGGGCTGAGCCACAACCCGGCTGAGTCCATAACAAGAGGAAGCAAAGAACAACAACTAAGTCGCTAACAGTGAATCATCATAAAGGAAAGATGCAAAGGGGTTGATATTAGACACGAGAACCCCCCGGGAAATAACCCTAATTTAGTAATGCGAACAACACTAATCCATAACCACAACAAGATCAGCACCCACACAACCTTTTATCTTCAACAATCTAGGCAGCGATAGTACGAGGAGGAGAGATAGACCAGTTGCTAGCAAGGGATTTCGGTGCAGCAAGTTGAGCCACCGTGTGAGCTCCTTTATTACCTTCCTGATTCACCCAAGTGAGGCTCAGGCCGTTAAAATTTATTTTCATGATCAGAATGTCCTTGATTATATGCTCGATCCCCTTCCCAATAATGTTCCCTCTACATGTTTCCACGAGGTCCTTACAATTAGATTCAAGGATGACGTGAAGGAACCTCGTATTCAAAGCATAGGAGGTGGCCTCTTTAAGAGCAAGGGCTTCAGCAACAAGGGGACAGGGCTCGGACACGATAGGGGCCAATCCAAACGTTACAACAGTTCCATAGCTTCTGTACATGCACATGTCAAGCAAAAATAAGAAATCAATGCTC
Source organism: Astragalus glycyphyllos (assembly GCA_963573325.1). Classification (NCBI taxonomy): domain Eukaryota; kingdom Viridiplantae; phylum Streptophyta; class Magnoliopsida; order Fabales; family Fabaceae; genus Astragalus; species Astragalus glycyphyllos. The sequence goes on along the minus strand of OY754310.1, from coordinate 54,258,044 downwards.
TATTTAGTAAGGTCACATCGTTAACTTATAGCGGATAAATTCGTGATAAGTGTTTGATACTACTAGCTTATAGCGTATTTTCACCAACTTGTAGCATTTTTCTACATGCTACTTGAAGTAGAGTGTGATCTTATAGCTTGTAGTGTTTCTTTTTTTCTCATTTTTGCCATAATTACTTTAATTAAATCATCGGTTATCCTCCATTATACGAATGCTCTTTTTCATTTTTTTAGTATTAATAATTACAAATATTCGTTAATGTTATTTTATATCCATAATTGGTATTCGTGGATAAATAACCGCGAACAGTTGTCATATAATCTCTAGAAATGTCACCGCAGTCTGATGGTCCAAAAAAATAATAATATAAATTTTGGCGGCTTGGCCAACGGTAACACTAAAAAAATCAACAGCCTAACTACCAATAATGCTAAAAAAATTATAAAAATATTTCCACCGCCGATAAGCGTTACCTAGTCTTTACCAAGGGATGACTTCCCGCCTGTAGGTCGCATAAAATGTCACTTTTTCGGGTCTTTTGACAATTCTTGTCCGCCTGAAATACCAGATTTTCTTGTAGGGTAGCAACACAAGCATGGACAATATTTCAGAGTTTTATTTGACAATAAAATATTTTGGAGCTGCGAATTCCATTTCCTATCACAAATGTTCAGACTAACAAAAGGAGTTCAAGAATCAATATGAGACTGTTATACATAAGAGAGTCATCTCGAAAGATTAGTAGTGAAATTGCAATCGCAGAATAGACGAACAGAGTTTTTCATATCCATATGACAAAGATCACACTAAGAGACATAAAGACGTCAATGGGGTGTTCACAAGTATGCCTGGATTGGATTTGCCCAAATCTGTTGCCTGAACTTATTACAATTACTCGATTTGAGTTCGTTCTTATTTTACATTTTGTTCTCCAAAACCCAAACAGATCAATTCGATATTGGGTGGGTTTGGTTCAACAGTCATGCACCAAAATGTTAATTTTTTAAAATATAAAAAATTACGTTTTTTGTAATATTCTAACACTTCTATATAGTAAAAAAATTATTAAATTTAAAAACTACAACAAATCAAACTAAAATTCATTAATAGTCTTCTATCAGTATTAAAATATTACAACTTAATCATAAATTATTAAGGTAAAAAGTCGAAGAAAATCAGTCAAAAAAATCTTAGCAAATAACATATTGTGCTTCTAAAATTACAAAACTATTATGAGTTAGTATAAGTTTGTTCGGACTCACGAGTTTATTTTTTAAAATCCGTTGTTTAAACTAAGAGTAATGTTATATAGACAAATTTTTCTAGACAAAAATAGCCAAAAACCAAATTACAATACCAATTCACCAAGTTTTTTAAACAAATAAACAACCTACTTTTTCACAGTTTTTAGTCAATGGCCTAGAAAACTGTGAAAAAGTAGGTTGGTTATTTGTTTAAAAAACTTGGTGAATTGGTATTGTAATTTGGTTTTTGGCTATTTTTGTCTAGAAAAATTTGTCTATATAACATTATTGTTAAACTAAACTACTATAGTTTGGTAATTGGTACGAGTTAGTCCGAGTGTAGCCTAAACACAAAACATGATCATACCAAACATATCGGTTTATATTTTTTGAGCGTATTGAGGGCCAAAGTCCAAAAAAAAAACTACAATGATGTATTATGGATTTGTTTGGATTTTAGGACTCTACTCGGATGTATTAAAAAGGGTAAATAATCATTTTAGTCTTTTAATGTGTGAGAGTTGTCGTTATAATATTTGAATATATCAAAATTGTAAGTCCTTTTGTTAATAATTTTAGAGATTAAATTGACCAACAAAAAAATACACTTGAGGACCAAAATGACTTATTAAAAAGACACATGAGAATGTATTTACAATTTCGATATATCGAGGTAATATAATGATACCTCTTCACACATTCGGACACCATTAAAAAAGTAGCTCAAGAAAAATACAATCAAGCCAATAAATTAATCAAGCAGTCAAGCACGTTACCGGACGGAATTAAAACCCTTCCCAGTTCAGCGATTCTAATTTCTAATCTATCTTGGAAACCCTAAATATTTTCAGAGAACAAAAATTCCCAAATCGCGATGGCACCAAATTCAAAGAAGAATCAACAATCAAATTTCCGATACGTGACGGTACCAAATACAAATAAGAAGCGAGAATCAAATTCCCAATTCATGATGGCACTAAAGGCAAGGAAGAAGCCAACGGAGAAGAATTCAACGATGGGTAAGAAGCCCCCGCACAAGCCCTGGAAAAATCTTCCACATGAGGAAAGTTCCGGTTCCGGAGCGAAGAAAAAGACCGAGATATCCCAGCTTTCCAGCTTTCAGGAAGCTCGGGTGCCGGAGCGAAGAAAAAGGAGAAGGAATGTGACATACAAGACCGAGATATTCCAGCTTCTAAAGCAAATGTCCCCTGACCTTGGTATGTCTAGCGAAGCTGTTATAGTAATGAACCTTTTCGTTAACGACGTTTGCGTGAAGCTTGCAGAGGAATCGTCGAGGCTTACTCGTTATAGCAAAACGCCACCAACTATCACTTCAAGGGAGATTGAGACCGCGGTCAGGCTCGTGCTGCCCGAAGAATTGGCCAAACATGCTATCTCTGAGGGTACCAAAGCGGTTAACAACTTGTGCGGTAACGAGTTGTGCGGTATTCTGTAGTTCTTTTATAAACTAATCTAATTTTTATATTCAGCTACTGTCAATAGTTCCAGTATTTTTCCCCTTTTACAGTATTATATTTATAATTATAGAGGAAATAGGGGAAATTGCACAGAGGTCTGGTTTATTGCCGTTCTATTTACTGGTTTATGTAATTGGATTTCCAATTTCCAATTAATAACAGATTACTGTTGTCTAGTCTTATGAAATTTGTCTCACATATTTACAGATTTATTTATCAGGTCGTGGCAGATGTACATATATAAGTAAAAAGTTACTAGTGTCTGTTTTTAAGTAGTCTCTAATGTAGGGCGGTGTTGTATAATAATGACTATAGCGATATAGCGCAGCAGAATTTGAACAAACTGCTTTTGTCTGCTATTTGTGATATGTGCATCATTAATCATTACTGTCAAATAGTGGTTAGAGTGGAAATTTAGCAAACTGCTATTTTTCGCAATCCATGATTGACAACACTAATCTAGGATGGGAGCAGATACTGAACCGGTATCAGTATCTGTTTTTCAAGTTTACTGTATTAGGACAGTTTGTAATTGTTCAATTTATGGTTGTGTTGGTTATCCAATCTGTTGTAGTTTTATTTTTTCTTTTTCTGAGGTAGTTTCTTATATGCAATTTGGAATTTGGAATTTGTTATCCATAGCAGAAAACAATTGACAAAGTTTCTGATTTGGAATAAAACCAGTCCGATTTACGAAGCATATAACATCAGATTTGTGCAGGGTTCAAATGCATTAACAAATAATAAACTGTTTCTGATTTGCTATATAAGGTGGCTCTAGTTTGAAGGACCAGTATATTAAAAACATCGCCACTATGGGATTCCGGGAATCAATGGAGATTTAATGTTTTAGTGGACATAAAATTTCTGTTATATAATTCTTCCTCCAATGTTGCAGGTGTTGATGGTTTCATAAGATCGTATCACATTCTTGGTTAGAACTTGCTGTCATATAGTTCTTCATTACAGGTCTGCGACTTTACTAGTTCATTTTAGTAATTTATGAACTGGAAGCTAAACAAAACACACTTATTTTATAGCTCATGTTAAAGGCCGTAGGTAACTCGGTGAAAGCAAATTCTTTGTGAAACCCATTCAACCTATAAATGGTTGTGGGTTCTGCGCGGTTAGGGAAATCCGACATTCACACTGTAATAATTTTCAATCCTTAAATTTATCCAGGGTGAATATCAGCTCTTTATTTAGTTTTCATGACCAGCCTAAAACATGTCGTGCAATTTTCTTAAGATGCACATGTACATAATGCTGGTTCAGAAATTTTGGTGCTATTCATTTTGTTGCTGTTTCATCCATCTTCTCCAACCTCTTTACACCCTTTTGGAATGCAGCAGCTTGTTTTATATTGCACGGCTCTTTGCTGCTTTTTCCTTTATATTGGACGACTTTTTGTTGCTGTACATGCGAGCGCCCACACGCACATATATAACAATATGCTTATCTAAAAAAAAAACTATCAATATATGTGTTTTTGTGGGTATAACTATAAATATAAATAATATATGAAGTATTTCTGAAGCACAATAGCAACTTTGAGGAAGTAAAAAAAAGAGTAATATATTTTAGCTTATGATTAATGGTCAGTAAAGATTGCCAATCCTCCATTCAGGGACATCTTTTCTGAGTTACTTGCTTTTTAAAGAATTAGAAGTTGTAATTGTAATTATTTTGAAGAATTAGCAGCCCTTACGTAACTTTTGTGTGCAGCCCTTGTCACTTGAGCTGCTTTTGGACTGTTATGCTTATCATTTTTTGACAGAACTGTTATGCTTATCTTTAAGTAAAAAATTGGGAGTGGTAATTATTTAGTGCATTTATTTTGTAATTAAAATTTGCTGTTATTTTGTGCTACTCTTGTGATTATTCGTTTGATTCAAGCTTTGCTGATGCTTTTTAGTTCAATAGTTTACCTGATTAATCCGCAGCTCTTTCGATTCAATAATTTGATACTAGTTGGAATGAATGATTTAAACTAAGAGTGACGAGAACATGTGCAGTTCGTTTGATAAAACAAATAAGCTCATTTCATTATGTCAATCAGAGTGGAAAATTTGTTTCTTTCCTTAACAATGCAGAAAATGTTGATTTAAATTAATAATACAACCTTCCAACACGAAATAATTGCGTAGGAGCCTATTTTAATATGTTAATTCACATCTTTCCTTTTGGAAAGATGTTTTTGTGTCTTTCTACCCCTCCTAAGATCACTAATCACTTAACGAGTTAACGTTGCTCAGAAAACAACACATAATGTAAAAACACAGCCACACGTTTAGGATTTCACGGGATTTTAAAAGACTTTTTTTGAGTAAAAAAGACTGCTGATATTCAATTAGAATTTTCTGTCACTTAAAAACAATCTACTGGTATTCAATCTGGAATTTCAAGACTTTTTAAAGAGTCCATCAAAATCCGCTGGTATTCATTTGAGATTTTCTATCACTTAAAAATAATCAACTGGTATTCAAAATCATAAGGATTTTAAAGACTTTTTAGTGTTATTTACACACACAACACCCATCAAACAATCCCACTCAAATTCATGAGACTTTGAAGGACTTTTTTATTTATTTCTTTTCTATTTTTCCACCAGCACTGTTTATGTTTCTTTCGTCAAAACTGTTCTTCGTCAAGATGAACTGTTCCTCGCTTGTGGTGATGGTGTTGGCCTCCTGAAGCTATTGCTGGGAAAGGTAAACCAATAGAGAAGAAGTTCAAAAGAATTGATTTCAATTTGGTCAAAAAAAAGAAGAATTGATTTGAAGGATAAATCAAAAGGCAATGGATATGGATTCTGGCGATGGTGTTGGCCTCGTGAAGCTATAGGAATCAAAATCCTTATATTTTTGATTCTGGTGTTGGTGTTGGCCTCGTGAAGCTATAGGAATCAAAATCCATACAAACTTTATCAATTTGATGTTGGGCAACGGAAAGTAGATTTGAAGAATTGATTCTCTCCCTTGGATTTGAATAATAGCTATGATAGTCCTCCTGAAGAATTGATTCTCTCCCTCAAAGCATGTGACAAATGATTTGCCAGGGTTGTGTTATTGCGGCTTGCATTTTACAAGCTGGAGAAGAAGAACGTTAGGTTAGAGAAGAAAGGGTTTGAGCTTCAAAATGACGGATTGGGCTTTGAACACAACCTAATATCTCTAAATTGAGCAAATCCACTAAAATCCTGCAGAGTCTACAAAGTCCCGCAAAAGTCTAGTAAAATCTTGACTTTAAAATCCTGCGGAGTCTTAAAAATTCTGAAATCCCTGCAAAGTCCATTAAAATTTGTAGGACTTTTTTTAGCCTAAAAGTCATTTGAAATCCTGAACCAATACACCCCCCTTAAGTTACAAGCATCGAAAACGGGGGCGTTACATAGAGTACAGATTGTCATCCCTAGATGTGGACTAAGAAAAAAACATATTTAAAAGTTTCATTAATATTACAGCTCTGAATATTTATTATTGTACATGTTATTCTACTTTTTTAAGTACATTAACATGTATCTATATTTTATTGTGCTTCGTTATTCTTTTGAATCTTGCCTTTTGTGATTTTAGATAGAAGGTTGAGGGGTTAAACAAATTAAAATTACAAGATTGAAATTTTTCTACTGTATTTTCAAATCTCATATACATCTATTTTTTATGTTTGTTGTTATGCTTGGTCTTAAGAAACTTTTTTTTCTTGACAATTTGGTCTTAAGATGTTTGATGTTTGATCTGTGAAATCTAAAAATGTACAACTTTCTTGAAGTAATGAATCCACATGGACTATGTTCTATTCAATACCGTTAATTATAATCTAATTAAATTAATAAGAAGCAAAGTTTGATTACTTCGAAGAGAAGTTTTTTTTTTGGTGAAAGGAAGGGGTTAAAACCCCCAAACCAGCAAAACACTAAGCAAAAGGCACAGCCAGACCAAATAGGTGTACATCAAGAGGGCTCCTAAGAAAATGGGGAACCTCAACAAAAATTTTACGAGTAATATCAAGAGAAATGCTCTCTTTAGCAAGTATGTCCGCGTGGTGGTTAGACTCTCGATCAATGTGCTTCCAATTCGCTTCAATATCTTTATCCGCCACTTCTTTAATGTCGTGAATGAGGTCAAGATGAGGGTGTAACCGAGACGACGGGGCACGTAAGGAATCAATATCATTGATCGAATCAGACTCCACGATGATTTTACGGTAACCTTTGTCCCACGAGATGTAGAGATCATGGTAGATTCCCCAAAGCTCTGTTTCTAACACACTACTACAGTCAAGTTGGTGAGCAAAACCAAAGAGGTGCATACCCTTGGAATCCTTAGCAACTCCACCACAGCCAGCCAAGGAGCCACCTCTCGCAATAGTATCATCACAACAAAGAGAAATGAAGTTTGAGGGAGGGGTCCAAGAGCACGGGCTCGTCATGGAGGGACCACCAAGCCCCAAATTAAGCTTTTCATTAACCTCTTTCGACTGTAAAATTGCATCCACGAACCGTTGAACCTTCCAGTAGATCGACTTCGGAGGAGTGGAAACGTTTTCTAAAATGAGTTTGTTCCGGGCTTGCGATATTGCACACAGAGCCGAGCCAAATATCATATCCCAATGTTTAATCATAGCAGATCCACCACCGCCGGATAATTTCGACAATAGCCAAACGTCCTAGTGATCCTCGGCGAAGAAAGCATAACTCAGATTAGAGCCCAAGAGGTTTTCCCAAAACGGAGCGCGGTGGCAACAATCACGAAAGCCATGGAAGACGGTTTCATCACTGTCACCACACACCTGACAAAGGTTAGAACATAGAAGAGGAGATACATATAACGCCTAACCCGTTCATTGTTCACCATGAGGATTCGATTCACCATGGTAGAATTGATATATAAGGTAGTTACTAATTTATGAATTTTTTTAATTATGTGTGAACTTATAATTAGTAGATGATGTAAAATATTTATACACCTACTATGTATATAAATTAAATTCTAGTTAATTATAAACAAAAAAAAACTTTCCGCTTCTAAATAGAATTGCATTTTTGTTCATATTATTATTTAGATTAGCAAAAGACATTTGATTCTTCTAAATAGTAGTTCATTTTTACTGATATTAGGTTTTATTAGATTTAATTAACTAATTAATTAAATAAAATGCACAAGTTCATTTTTTGTTTCCATGCCCCGGGAAAAAAGTGGGGGTACAGAAATTTTTATTTTATTTTGACAAATAGAATTTTTAATTTCAAACAAGAAGGTAAACGGAACGCGCAAGAAGAATTAATTGGATCTGTCCATTAGGCGCGAAACGAAAACTAAAAAGTAATTAAATTTGGATTCGCGGTCTCATTTGGTGACGAAGGGATAACGTATCTCAATCGTTCATTTCCAAAGGATGGATGCAAATGCGTTTCAACGGGCAAGAGAAGTGCCACTTCATCAATCCGCGCAAACTACGAAGCATCCTAACCGTTCCTTTTTGTGTTTTTACAGCAATAGTTAGACGAACAAAGAAGATCCACGTCACTGATCCGCGCCAAACCCCAATAGCCAATGAGAACGTGAAAACATTTTTATATATAAACAATATCAAACCCCAAATCAAAACACAATTGAATCCGATTTCATTTCAGGAATTTCATTATCTGCTTAAAATCTCAAATCCTCTTTCTAAGTATCAAATTTCTGAATCGTGATGGCACCAAAGGGAGAGAAGAAGCCAGCGGAGAAGAAACCCGCAGAGGAAAAGAAATCAACAGTTGCTGAGAAGGTCCCAGCAGAGAAGAAGCCAAAGGCCGGGAAGAAACTTCCAAAGGAGGGAGGCGCCGCCGGAGACAAGAAGAAGAAGAGAAACAAGAAGAGCGTTGAAACCTACAAGATCTACATCTTCAAGGTTCTGAAGCAGGTTCACCCTGACATTGGTATCTCTTCCAAAGCCATGGGAATCATGAACAGTTTCATTAACGACATCTTCGAGAAACTTGCTCAAGAATCTTCCAGGCTCGCTCGTTACAACAAGAAGCCAACCATCACTTCCAGGGAAATCCAGACCGCTGTCAGGCTTGTTCTTCCCGGAGAATTGGCCAAGCACGCCGTTTCTGAGGGTACCAAAGCTGTGACCAAGTTCACCAGTTCTTGAACTATCTAGTTATTTGTTTAGGGTTTTTCTTTTCCGCGTTGTTAATTTCGCTTGTCTGAATTAGGATCTGTTAGAATTTTGTAAGTTCCGTTTCTTTATTACCGTTTCATGGTGTATTTGAAGAAATGGATCTCCTAATCTATATGTATATCGGAATGATGGATTTAATGATATAGAATCTTAATTTGTTGCAATGGCACTTTACTCGTTGGTCAACGCTAATATAAAACGCTATTGCTGTTAATCCACATAGACATTTCTTACTTCACATCGACTGCAAATGCAGGAAGAAAATTTATCATCTTAAATTACTTAAGAAAAGCGTTGTCAGATCATCATATTGTCTAGATAAGCGCTCCTTAAAATTATTTTGTTTTAAAGATTTTAATCCTTCTCGTATACACCAGAAATACTCCTTTATTTCTAAGCATTAAGACCTTTGTCGTGCAAAATTGGTATCAATAGGTTGGGGTCATTTATGTTAAAAACACTTCAGGCTAGACTAAGAAAGCCGGTAACAGCAGTGTTATTAAAGCCGGATCGGTTGGGTCGGATTCTAGTGCCTCCACTGGCACGGGTCAGCTGTGGAAACGGAACTGCATTTGAACCGATTGAGCCGGCCGGCCCAATAAGGAAACTGGTAAAATTGCAAAATCGAAGATTAGAAACCTTGAATAGAACGCAAAAATGCTACTCTGTCGTTGCCGTTGTGCTTCTCACTGTTGCCGTCGCTGTAGCATCTGGTGTTGCTTCAGCTTGAACAACACTTTTAATTCTGTTTCAAAAGCTTCTCTCTCTTCCCGAAAAAATTTCTCTCTCTCAAAAGTAAGTGGTGGAAACGATGTTGGAGTAGTTGGAAACAAAAGAATTAGGGTTCCACCATTATAGATTTATACATATCATATCTATTTTTTTTATTATTTAATAGTGTTTGGCTCATGCGGTCCGACCAAAGATCAGTCGGCCCGACCAAATAACCAGTGACCCAGTGTCTTAACCGGCTCGATGACCGATCCGGTTCTAATAACATTGGGTAACAGCATAATTAAAAATGCAGCATTATGGTTGATCCAAAGCATAGACTTTAACTTAACTGTTCCTATCATATCTTCCACGACCAGATAAGTTTAGTTAAAAATGTTATAGTTGTGGGCTTACCAAACCAATCTTTCCAAATAGAAGGTAACGTTTTTACTTGATACAGTAAGAACTAGTATGAAATGAAGATGGCTTAGAGATGGTCGCTCCGCCTACAACTTTATATTTTACTAGCACGAAGTAGTACGTTTTTTCCTGATTGTATTTTCATCTTTTTGCTTTTGGACTTGTTTTTAGGAAGATTTGAGGCAAAATCTATATTTCGTTTTTCTAGTTCATAACTAAGCAGTTTCGTTTTTAAATTAATTGTAGTGCTTAATCTAGTAGAAGTTTCATATAATTGCTTGATGCTTGTTTGATCAGTTATATAGTCAAATAGGAATAAAATCTGAATAAGAACTTAGGGGGGTGTATTGGTTCAGGATTTTAAATGACTTTTCTACTTGAAAAAAGTCTTATGAATTTTAATGGACTTTATAGGAGTTTCATGATTTTTAGGATTGTTTTTAAGTGACGAAAAATCCTAATTGAATAAAAGTCACTCAAAATCCGTCTAATAAAACTAAAAACTCACTAAATATCCTGATTCTACCACTTAAAAAGTCACTCAAAATTCAGTGGATTGTTTTTAAGTGACAGAAAATCCTGATTTAATACCTCCAGACTATTTTACCCAAAAAAAGTCTTTTAAAATCCTGTGAAATCCTAAACCAATACATCCCCCTTAGATCCTTTAATACCCATGATAGGTTTCGAAAATCTTGAATCAATGGAAGCGTCAACCAATAAACATTTTAAAATTATCACGAATCAAACAACTTTAACTTTTTGTCAACATTTTTATAGTACTTGTTTAGGCTGTCATTTTAGTTATTCAAATAGAGTTGCGTGAATTAAATATTTTGAGAAGGTTAAGTTTGGGGCCAAATGGCCTTGGGCTTTTGGACCCGTTTTTAGGAACATTTAAGGCAAAACCTATATTCCATTTTCTCGTTAAGAACTCAGCAGTTATGTTTTTTTTGCAAACACTAGAACAGAACTTTTGTATTTTCATCTTTTTGCTCATGAAAGGCTAAATTCTAGATATTTAACCGCTCCTTCAGAACTTAATCAGGACTTTGAGGTTTGGTTTTGTACTTTAATTTTGTTTCTGTATTTTATTTCTTTTCCTACAACTCTTTACAATTCAGATTGTTCAATTCGAAATATATAAGGGTTGATAGAGACTACTACACTTAGTGTAGGTTTTCACGGAATTCGGTTTTTAAATTAATTGTAGTTTCTTATAGTACCGGTTTTGGCTGATATTGTTGTTACTTAAAAAGAGTGAGGGAAATTCAGTATTTTTGTGCTGCATTATATTAAGTTTTTATATCTTATTTTGCTTGATTCTAGTTTTTGTATTGATGTTATGGGATTTATATATTTATTGAGATCCTGACATGTATAAATCTGGTTCAATAAAATATCATGACTTCCGCAGTAGCACACATGGTTAAATTCTATTTGTTGAATTCCGGGTTAAACTTCCGGCTACGGAAATATTTTTTTGTTTTCTTTTTAATTTGTGTTTTTCTTTCACTTTTTTGCTCCACATTTCTAGATGTTATGCTTTAATTTAAATCATTGTTTTTCCTTTTAAAAATAACATATTTCTTTCACTTAATTGCTCCACAAATCAAGATGTTAAACTTTTGTTTAAATCAATATTTTTTTTATAAAAATAAAATAATTAATTTTATTAAAAGCCAAATAAGATTCGTTTGTTTACTAAATTCATCCAATGTTATAAGTTGGCATTTAACATCTACTCAACAAGAAAGTGAAGGGTGTCAAAAGACCTATTCCTAATATTTATGATGTAATCATGCGGTGAAATTCGTTACGTATTTTTTAAGAGACCGAATACAAACTCAAGTCACTATCACATAATAGCTTTCATGGTATTAAAAACAAATAAATTTTTATATAGCAAAATAAAAATTATCCCAAATCAAATAACAAAAACTTTACGTGCATGATTCATATAGTACTTGTTTAAAGTGTCATTTTAGTTATTCAAATAGAGCAGTGTAATTTAAATTTTTTGAGAAAGTTGAGTTTTGGGCCAAATGACCATTGGCTTTTGGACTCGTTTTTCCGAACATTTGAGGCAAACCCTATAATTCGTTTTTCTCGTTAAGAACTAAGTAGTTATGTTTTTCGAAAACAATAGAACAGAGGCTTATATATTTGATCCCCCCTGCAAATATCCCAATTTTCCCTTTACCCCCTGTAAAAAAAAAGTTTACGGTTACCCCCTTGCAAATATAAACAGTTTTCTGTCACCCCCCTCTTTTAGATTATATAGTGTATAATGGGTATAAACCCTGTACGGTTACATCCCTGCAAAATATAAAAAGTTTACGGTTACACCCTGTAGGGCGGTAACTAGACACACTTATTATTTGCAAGGTTGATTTTAAACCTTTTTTTACAGGGCGGTAAATGGAAAAAAGGGATATTTGCAGGGGGTATCAAAAATTTAAGCCTAGAACAGAACTTTTGTATTTTCATCTTTTTGCTCATGAAAAGCTAAACTCTAGAGATTGATCCGCTCCTTCTGAATTTAATCAGGACTTTGACGTTTGATTTTGAACATTAGTTTCGTTTCGGTATTTTATTCCTTTTCCTACAACTCTTTACAATTCAGATTGTTCAATTCGAAATTTATAAGGGTTGATAGAGACTACTACGCTTAGTGTAGGTTTTCACGGGAATTCGGTTTTGAAATTAATTGTAGTTTCTTATAGTACTGGTTTGGGCTGATATTGTTGTTATATAAAAAGAGTGAGGGAAATTCAGTATTTTCGTGTTGGATTATATTAAGTTTTTATATCTTATTTTGCTTGATTCTAGTTTTTGTATTGATGTTATGAGATATATATATTTATTGGGATACTGACATGTATAAATCTGGTTCAATAAGGTATCATGACTTCTGTAGTAGCACACATGGTTAAATTCTATTTGATTGAATTCTGGGTTCAACTCCCGGCTACGGAAATATTTGTTTTGTTTTGTTCTTAATTTGTGTTTTTCTTTCACTTTTTTGCTCCACATTTCTAGATGTTATGCTCTAATTTAAATCATTGTTTTTCGATTTAAAAATAAGTCCATATTTCTTTCACTTAATTGCTCCACAAATCAAGATGTTAAACTTTTGTTTAAATCAAAGTTTTTTTTTATAAAAATAAAATAATTAATTTTATTAAAAGCCAAATAAGACTCGTTTGTTTACTAAGTTCATCCAACGGTATAAGTCGGCATTTAACATCTTCTCAACAAGAAAGTGCAGGGTGTCAAAAGACCTATTCCTAATATTTATGATGTAATCATGCAGTGAAATTCGTTACGTATTTTTCAAGAGACAAAATACAAACTCAAGTCACTATCACATAATAGCTTTCATGGTATTAAAAACAAATAAGTTTTGATCATATAGCAAAATAAAAATTATCCCAAATCAATTAACAAAAGCTTTACGTGCATGATTCGTATAGTACTTGTTTAGTTATTCAAATAGAGGTTCGTAAATTAAATATTTTGAGAAGGTTAAGTTTGGGGCCAAATGGCCTTGGGCTTTTGGACCTGTTTTGTTACATCCAAAATTTGTAGTCGACTAAAACAAATTCGAGATATTACCTTTAGCCATTCAGAGATGCACTTCTAGGGATTCAAAAATTACATAACTGATGAATCAATTATGAACAACTGGAATTATCAATTTTCGTTAAAACTTTATACTTTGATACATAAACAAATCCACAAAGATTCATATAATTCCAGTCATTACTAAAACTCACTAATCCAAGTGCATTAATCCTAAACTTAAACTCGGCCATAACCCGATATGTAATAACGAGTACCCATCATGACCCGTGAACTTCCTTAACATAATAGCCCCAAGCAGCTAAGGTCCTGAACTTCCTGAACAATCCTTAGACTTTACCTGTGGATCTGAAAAACAATCAATAATAAACAGTGAGATTACAAATCTCAATGAGTGACTCCGAGACCCCTTACGGTTCCTCTCATTCGTTCCTTTTAAGATTCATTATCTTTCCATTCCGAAGAATGCGGGAGCTCCCATTAATCTGAGAAACTCCAATTCGGTTATTTCAATGAATCATTTTATCATATTCTTTGGCTTAGCACAATCCGTGAAACGAAATCTCACGAGATCACGGAAACCCCAATCCAACATACAATTGAGGGATAATGCGGGGGCCTTGGCTTCCAGGCTCATGACTTCCCTCCACCAAGTATGCTAAATAACTCGGAGTCGTCACCCCGTTAATACATTATTAATCACTGAACAATATTACACATGTTCAGGAAATCAATTTAAAACTATTTAAGGCCACAGAACAATATTACACATGTTCCGGACATCACTTTTAAACCATTTATGGGTTCCCACTCGTTTATACGACATTTCGATCAACATATAATTCAATTAACGAATTCAAGTGACAAGTTATCATCCACCATACATAAACATAATTCAAATTCATGATATTTCAATAGACAATCTAGGTGTAGTAGATTTCCAGCAGTGGTACGTGAACTTCGACAATTTCTTTAACATAGCAAATGATATCGGAATTAGACAAACAAATATTCGTTGGAAACCTTAGAGTGTCTAGTTTCTGGATATAATTTTTATTTATTCGTTTAGGTAGCCAAAAAGTACAGTTTTCAAAATAGACATAATGGTTCTCAGATTTGGACAGAATCTGTCCCCTGACTTCAAGCAATTCTAAAATGACCAAAACTTGACCAACTGGCACGAAACGTGAGCCTAACCAAAAGCAAGTTGAGTCTACTTTCTAACGAGACAAGAATTGTTCAAAACGGAGTTCAATTGAGACCACAAAACCCAAAACACTGAACCTATACCCAGTTTAACATCAGAAATTTGACCCAACTTGATATACTCATAACTCGAGCTACAAAACTCCAAATGCAACCAAACCAGTACCAATTTCACAAACATTAAGTGTAGTTTCTATAAAGGTAAACCACATAATTTTTGGACCTCTATATTGTTCCCAGTTACTGTATAACCGAACCTACACACAGTATAGTCCTAGATTTTTTGATCTGACTTGTGACTACAATTTCTCCAATTATACTTATCCAAATTGATTGTAATCAGTGCCTAATTTGTGTTAAATTGTGTCTAGTTTCCAGACAAACAGACCATACAATTTTTGGACACACATAAAATTCACAATCACATAAACACTGAACATATACCAAACATTCCCAAACAGAGTTTCTCGCTTCACGTTCACTCCTGTCGCGTCCGAAACCGAAACTAAACCCACTTCCAGCAATCCAAATCATTCAAACAGATATTCTAACACATATTTTACATACAATCATGGCTTAATTTCGTCAATTTCACCAAAGCACATTCGAGCAATTAAAATTCAAACCGAGACATTTTCAAAAATCGTAAAATCATTAGTTTCGTAAAATTCACGGTTTCATTCAAACTAAACCATCTACCACAGTAAATATTCACATGCAAACACCTAAATACACGATGTGGTGAGAACACTCACCGATAGTGACGTCCCTCGAAAACTTTGACGTCTCGAAACCGACTCGAACAGAACCTCACGAACTCAACGAACGCGACTCCGACACTTCCGAACTCTTCTAACTCGAACCCATTTCAAATTCGAATTTCAATATCCCTTAGCTACTGAAATTCCTCCTAACGAGCCCCAATTCACAATGTAGCTCCAGAAATTTGCTCAAAGTCATTCTCAACACCTAGAACACAGCACTAACTCCAAATTCGGTTTGGGCAACATCTGTACACTGTTTTGCAATAGGTATAACTAATTCAATTATTAACCAAAACTATCCAAACCAGTGCCTAATGTGTAGATAATTTTGTCTATTTTCAAATGGTTCAAGTCCCACACCGATATGATGAGTATTCAGAGAGTTATGGCTAAAACAATGTGGCTGATTCAAAATCGTTACTGTTATAAAAGTGAAACTTGTAACTAATTTTTCTCCCTCAATACTGAGTCAAATCAAGTGGTTCTTGTGCCAAAATTGAAGGATTTTGTATCTATTTTATGAAGAAACAAAAATGAATTTCATGTGATGTCTGTGTCGAGAGGTATGAAAGAATTACCAGAGACTACTAAAACGGGTTTGATGCAGATTTTTCCAGCAACATATACTTTTGTTCAATCCTTCATGTCTCCACGAATTAGAGCTCCAAAGCTAACCCAAATACCCAAAGCAGAACCAAGCTACCCACACTCTCTAATAATTTCGAAATGTGGCTGGTTGGGGACCTTAGAACCTTTCTCCAAACTCCAAAATGAACATTAGAAACAAAAGTAGCACCTAGAGGTTCTTCTTTCTCTCTAAAACTTGAAATGATGAGTAGATGAAGGAGATGATGAAACCTGATTCTATGAGTGAATTGGGTACCAATGGAAAGAGGAATGAAAATGGGAGAGAATGGTGGCACAATCTCTCACATGCATGGGAATTCATGAGGATTTCTTCCCTTTCTTTTTCCTCCCTTCTCTCACGTTTTTCTCTTCTCTCTCCACTCTCCATTTCTACTTTCTTTTGTTTCTCTCAAATTCTGAAATGAGACATGGGTTTTAGTGATGTTTGTTTTTATGTTTTCAGCTAAGGGCCATTTAGAAAAGGAAAAGACTAAAACACCCTTTTGTGCTCTCATTCCCTCTAAAGCCCTATTCAACTATAATCAAACAATTATTCATGCAATCATATAACTTAGCAAATCAATTACCACTCCCATAATTATACTATGTCTAGGATTCAATCTATTATTTCATCGCAGAATGAATCTTCAATATGATGCGAAAAGACAATTTTACCCTTGCTCTCTTATTTTTCTACTTAACTCTATTTCCTACCCAAACGATCACACAATACACACAATAATTCAAATAATTATGCATTCTAATTATACGATTTAGCAATTATATAGATTTCTTTCGCAACAACCTCATCTCCAAGACTTGACTTATTACTTACTAGAGTTATAAATCACTAGTTAATTTCGTAAACCGAAATTAACAAAACTAGGGATGTTACAATCACCCCAACTTGAAAGATTTTGTCCTCAAAATCGTTCAAGTCCTATAGACATAGTTGATGCGAGACCATCACTTATCGATGAATAAACTGTATCTGGCATTCTATACAGACACTAGCTGTCATTTACCCACGGGTGTACCCACAGTTACTTTAGAAAACAGTTTCATAACTTAGAGTCGAAACACGTATCTAACTTTCAAAACAGGAGGAGTTCGATTTGTTCCTGCTTAGCCGTAGCTTGGATTGGAAGGAAAATATGTCTATGAGAGGATCACTTTGGAATCAAACCACATTGTATCTAAAAGAAAAATTTTCTTATCTTTCCGAGTTTACTACCCAAGTGCTTAGCTTTTTTTTTTCTCCAAAATTTCTAAGGAAGAAAACGAAATTGTTTTCAAAATAGGATGTCTCTTAGTTCAAATGAACACAAAGAGTGATTTTTCTTGTAACTCGACCCAAGAAAAACTTTTAAAATTGTAGTGAAATACTCTTTTTATTAAATCAACTCCAGAATTTGGAAGTAAATTCGTTTTCTTCGAGTAAAAATTATTTTCAAAGGGGTTTTCAAAAATTATATTTTGAAAAATACTATTATCCAAAAACAATAATTCACCCCAACTTATAAATGATCTTACTCAAGACACAACGTTTCAACAAAAGGTACTCTCATTTTATGATTTTTAAGATTTACAATATCGAAAGTGAGAATGAAAGTATTACTTTGTTGAAATCAACCATTTGTGTAATCAAAATATCACAAACTTTCCCCCGTCGTGCTTTAATTTGGTCCCTTTAGGGCTAAAATACTTAGGTCAGTTTGAGGAAAGAGCTTGGAAAGAGTTTGCACCGAAAGGAAAGCAGATATTTGATTTTTAAAATAGGGACAAAGTCAGGCACTCATATCGGCCCTTTGGCACACGGTCTGGACTCCTTAATCTGTACCTTTGTTGAAAATTTTGTTTTTCTTAAACCGCTATTCTATTCGATCCAATTCGTTCCCTTACAAATTTTTTTTTTTCAAATTAGCCTAGTAACAAACCTTCAAGGTTGACCCAAAATTTTTATATTTCATGATGAAAACAGCCGTGGACCTATCACTTAAAAAAATGACACAAAGTTGGTTATAGGATTCACTATCGAGGACTCATGTGTTATACACTCACTGTCCAATCATTTAGTCTAAGATCGACTTGTGATTCATCCTCCAACATTCCTCTAACAAAACAATGTATTGGTTAAAACCTTTTTACCACTCATATCCGTCCCATTGGATTTCTCACGGGAACAACCTCGTACGTTGTGCTATAATAATAATAATAATAATAATAAAAAATTAAGTTTAGCACATAATTGCTCTATTGACATTCAACCAAATAGAATATCTGGATCGAGAAATTAGTCTGGACTTATCCAAGATCACAATCCTTCTGGATCAATCAGGCTGAGACTTTGATACCTATGCCTTCTTAGGTCTTGTCCATACAGACGCTAAGGAAATATGAGTTTCGGTATTAGGAATCTTACTAGAACGACATAAGGTTTTCCTTAGAGGGTAGGCTTCATTACCATTTTATGAAACTCTTGATCTATTGATTAACCTTGACATAACAATTATTCTCGGACTAATTATGAAATTTAAACAACGATGGCACGAATGAAATTTTGAAAATGAAAAGTTTAAGAAATCAAACGAGCACACCATAAGTGTCTTCGTGTTGATTTATAAAATTTTAGTATCATATCGTGAAACATTTCCCTTGGCCCAACTTCTCTTCGAATTTCTGTAACTATCCAAGCATAATCATTACGATCACGTTAATCAATCAAGCTTCATAATGAGTTCTACTTCCAGCTTCATTACGATCACGTTAATCATAGCCCAATTCTTGATGACTATGCACTATTTTAAATTAAACTATAGTTCACAACCCAATTCTTGATGGCTATGGACTATTCTCTTTATTATTCTAGCACAACACCTTAAACCATATTTTTCTTCGGTTTGCGATGAACCCAATCCACTATATCCATCTCAGTGAACATCCTCATATGGGCCTAGCTCAAGGGCTCATGACTTCCCTCTCCCTAGTGTACTATCACCTTGGGTCGTCACCCAAATTCGATATAATTTATATATCGTACCCGCATTGGGCCGTCAAATTTGTATAATACCTGCATTGGGCCGTCAATCATATATGATACCCGCATTGGGCCGTCAAATTTATATAATACCCGCATTGGGCCGTCAATCATATATGATACCCGCATTGGGCCGTCAAATTTATATAATACCCACATTGGGCCGTCAATCATATATGATACCCGCATTGGGTCGTCAAATTTATATAATACCCGCATTGGGCCGTCCGTCAATCATATATGATACCCGCATTGGGCCGTCAACAATATTCGTTATAATTTATATATCATGTCCACTACAATAGTAGAACATAAAGTACCGTTTTGATTTCAAAACAATTGCTCACACGCTTAGTAATTTCGGTTTTTCGAAATATTTATAGTTTTCAAGAAAATCGTTTTGTTATAAACACGTAACCGTGTCCAAACCATATATAAAAGTTGTTTTGTCAATGCATAAGGTTGAGGTAGGGTTTAGGAATGAAAAACAATCAGTTCGGAGTCGAAACGGCATAAAAATTTGGGGCCAAACAGATTCTGACACGGCTGCCCGTGTGGGACAACACGGGCCGTGTGAGCTAGTTGGCAAAAATAAGCACCAATCAGAAACTCACACGGGGGCCCGTGTTAGCTCACACGGTCCGTGTGAGTGTGACAACACCCCTGTTTTGCTGATTTTGTTTCAACTCTCGATCCGATTCGATTCCGTTCCTAATTCCAACTCCAACCAAACATCAAAACAGACATTTTAAACAATACAACCAATCCAAACATTAATCAATAATCCAATCCAATCAACACACAAAACATCGAGTAATTCGTTCTAAAAAAAATATATAGTGACGAATTCAAACATTGCACACACAGCCTAGGTGCAGAGTTTTCTGCAGAAGAACATCTACTTCGGCGGATTATTTAAAATAGTAAACGACATCGGATTTGTACAAATGACCACTCATTGGAAATCTCTCTTAGTCTACTTTCTGAAAATGATTTTTATTTTTTAAAATAAGCATCCAGTTGGTACAGTTTTTCAAAATAAGACACTGAGGTACAGAGATTAAACAACACTTTTTGGTCAACTTGCAACTCAATTTAATTCATCGATTATTAATGAAATTCAGTGAAACCAGTGCCTATTTCGTAAGGAATCATGTCTGTTTTCCAATGAAACAAAAACCAACTCAAAATGACATCTGTACCAAAAGTTACGAACAATTTACCAAAGGTACTGCCATACGGGTTTAACAGTAGTTTATAAAAATTTACGGTTTTTGACTCAAAATCTTTCGAAATGAAAATACCACACACAACCAGCACATCCAAACAATCACAATCGAAATATAAAAACCTAAACGTGAGTAAAACTCACCCGGAATGACGAAGTCGCCAACAACCGGAAATTCACGCAATGCTCAAGACGAGTAACCACTCGAACAATCCCCGTAACGGTTTCCTACGCTCCCCCGAGTTGCCAAACACTCCAAAACTTCGAAACCGAAAGCCCCTCAACACCAAATTCGATTTCAGCAACCCCAACACTCTTATTCCTCCTTCAATCCACAATGTACTTCAACTTTTGACTATAATATGCAAGAAGGTTTCAAGACTTTCCCTTCTCCTTGTCTTCTTCTTCCTCTCGCAAGTCTCTCTCTTCTCTCCCTCTCTATTTTCTGTTTTCCTTCTAAGTTTCAGCAAAGTGAATTGTGGAAGTGTGGGTATGTCTCTTAAGTTTTAATGAGCTGAAGGTGGTCTACTAAGAGAATGACCAAAATACCCTTTATTAAACTCCCATTAACCCAAATTCTACCCAACCAATCACACACAATCACATAATTCAAATAATAATGCAAATAAATCACATAACTTAGCAATTACATATTGCTTTCATGATAACCTCATTACCTCAACAAGATTTATTATTTAATCGAATAATAAATCACTAGTTAATTTCGTATAGCTCAATTGGTAGTGGGAATGCATTGAACTTGTACTTAGGCCCCAGGTACAAGGTTCGATTCCCACGGAAGGCAAAAACTCTCAATGGGGGGGAGAGAAGATCATGAGTGCACAACTGGGTATCCTACTAGAAAGAAAAGGCTCGGCCCAAAAAAGGCGCCTTTTTTTGTAACACCCTGGGCCCTTTTCTGACTTAGTAGGACAAGTGCACATCATGACCTTCTCTACCCCCATGTAGAGTTTTTGCCTTCCGTGGGAATCGAACCTTGTACCTGAGGCCTAAGTACAAGTTCAATGCATTCCCACTACCAATTGAGCTAGTAGTTCAATTGGTAGTGGGAATGCATTGAACTTGTACTTAGGCCTCAGGTACAAGGTTCGATTCCCACGAAAGGCAAAAACTCTACATGGGGGGTAGAGAAGGTCATCATGTGCACTTGTGGGTAGCCTACTAAGTCAGAAAAGGGCCCAAGGTGTTACATAGAGTTTCACCGAATTCGGTTTTTAAATTAATTGTAGTTTCTTATAGTACCTGTTTGGGCTGATATTGTTGTTACTTAAAAAGAGTGAGGGAAATTCAGTATTTTCGTGCTGGATTATATTAAGTTTTTATATCCTATTTTGCTTGATTTTAGTTTTTGTATTGATGTTATGTGATTTATATATTTATTGGGATACTGACATGTATAAATCTGGTTCAATAAGGTATCATGACTTCTCTAGTAGCACACATGGTTAAATTCTATTTGATTGAATTCCGGGTTCAACTCCCGGCTATGGAAATTGTTTTTTGTTTAGTTTTTAATTTGTGTTTTTCTTTCACTTTTTTGCTCCACATTTCTAGATGTTATGCTTTAATTTATATCATTGTTTTTCCTTTTAAAAATAACTCCATATTTCTTTCACTTAATTGCTCCACAAATAAAGATGCTAAAATTTTGTTTAAATCAAATTTTTTTTATAAAAATAAAATAATTAATTTTATTAAAAGCCAAATAAGATTCGTTTGATTACTAAGTTCATCCAACGCATAACTCGGCATTTAACATCTACTCAACAAGAAAGTGAAGGGTGTCAAAAGACCTATTCCTAATATTTATGATGTAATCATGCAGTGAAATTCGTTACGTATTTTTCAAGAGACCAAATACAAACTCAAGTCACTATCACATAATAGCTTTCATGTATTAAAAACAAAGAAGTTTTGTGTAACATCCCCAATTTGTGTTATGTATTAAAAACAAATTCGTTATGTATTAAAAACAAATGTTTTGTTTTTAATTTGTGTTTTTCTCACTTTTTTGCTTCACATTTCTAGATGTTATGCTTTAATTTAAATCATTGTTTTTCCTTTTAAAAATAACTCCATATTTCTTTCACTTAATTGCTCCACAAATCAAGATGTTAAACTTTTGTTTAAATCAAAGTTTTTTTTATAAAAATAAAATAATTAATTTTATTAAAAGTCAAATAAGATTCGTTTGTTTACTAAGTTCATCCAACGTTATAAGTCGGCATTTAACATCTACTCAACAAGAAAGTGATGGGTGTCAAAAGACATATTCCTAATATTTATGATGTAATCATGCAGTGAAATTCGTTACGTATTTTTCAAGAGACAGAATACAAACTCAAGTCACTATCACATAATAGCTTTCATTGTATTAAAAACAAATAAGTTTTGATATAGCAAAATAAAAATTATCCCAAATCAATTAACAAAAACTTTACGTGCATGATTCGTATAGTACTTGTTTAGAGTGTCATTTTAGTTAATCAAATAGAGGTGTGTAAATTAAATAATTTGAGAAGATTAAGTTTGGGGCCAAATGGCCTTGGGCTTTTGGACCCGTTTTTAGGAACATTTAAGACAAAACCTATAATTCGTTTTTCTCGTAAAGAACTAAGTAGTTATGTTTTTCGAGAACAATAGAACAGAACTTTTGTATTTTCATCTTTTTGCTCATGAAAGGCTAAACTCTAGAGATTGATCCGCTCCTTCAGAAATTAATCAGGACTTTGAGGTTTGATTTTGTACTTTAGTTTCGTTTCGGTATTTTATTCCTTTTCCTACAACTCTTTACAATTCAGCTTGTTGAATTCAAAATTTATAAGGGTGATAGAGACTACTACGCTTAGTGTAGATTTTCACAGAATTCAGTTTTTAAATTAATTGTAGTTTCTTACAGTACCTGTTTGGGCTGATATTGTTGTTACTTAAAAAGAGTGAGGGAAATTCAGTATTTTCGTGATGGATTATATTAAGTTTTTATATCTTATTTTGCTTGATTGTAATTTTTGTATTTATGTTATGAGATTTATATATTTATTGGGATACTAACATGTATAAATCTGTTTCAATAAGGTATCATGACTTTTGTAGTAGCACACATGGTTAAATTCTATTTGATTGAATTCTGGGTTCAACTCCCGGCTACGGAAATATTTGTTTTTAATTTGTGTTTTTCTTTCACTTTTTTGCTCCACATTTCTAGATGTTATGCTTTAATTTAAATCATTGTTTTTCCTTTTAAAAATAACTCCATATTTCTTTCACTTAATTGCTCCACAAATCAAGATGTTAAACTTTTGTTTAAATGAAAGTTTTTTTTTTATATAAAAATAAAATAATTAATTTTATTAAAAGCCAAATAAGACTCATTTGTTTACTAAGTTCATCCAACGGTATAAGTCGGCATTTAACATCTACTCAACAAGAAAGTGAAGGGTGTCAAAAGACCTATTCCTAATATTTATGATGTAATCATGCAGTGAAATTCGTTACGTATTTTTCAAGAGACAGAATACAAACTCAAGTCACTATCACATAATAGCTTTCATGGTATTAAAAACAAATAAGTTTTGATATAGCAAAATAAAAATTATCCCAAATCAAATAACAAAAACTTTACGTGCATGACTCGTTTAGTACTTATTTAGAGTGTCGTTTTAGTTATTCAAATAGAGTTGCATAAATTAAATATTTTGAGAAGGTTAAGTTTGGGGCCAAATGGCCTTGGGCTTTTGGACCCGTTTTTAGGAACATTTAAGAGAAAACCTATAGTTCGTTTTTCTCGTTAAGAACTAAGTAGTTATGTTTTTCGAAAACAATAGAACAAAACTTTTGTATTTTCATCGTTTTGCTCATGAAAGGCTAAACTCTAGAGATTTAACCGCTCCTTCAAAACTTAATCAGGACTTTGAGGTTTGATTTTGTGCTTTAATTTTGTTTCTGTATTTTATACCTTTTCCTACAACTCTTTACAATTCAGATTGTTCAATTCGAAATTTATAAGGGTTGATAGAGACTACTAAGCTTAGTGTAGATTTTCACAGAATCTGGTTTTAAATTTAATTGTAGTTTCTTATAGTACCTGTTTGGGTTGATATTGTTGTTACTTAAAAAGAGTGAGGGAAATTCAGTATTTTCGTGATGGATTATATTAAGATTTTATATCTTATTTTGCTTGATTGTAATTTTTGTATTTATGTTATGAGATTTATATATTTATTGGGATACTAACATGTATAAATCTGTTTCAATAAGGTATCATGACTTTTGTAGTAGCACACATGGTTAAATTCTATTTGATTGAATTCTGGGTTCAACTCCCGGCTACGGAAATATTTGTTTTTAATTTGTGTTTTTCTTTCACTTTTTTGCTCCACATTTCTAGATGTTATGCTTTAATTTAAATCATTGTTTTTCCTTTTAAAAATAACTCCATATTTCTTTCACTTAATTGCTCCACAAATCAAGATGTTAAACTTTTGTTTAAATGAAAGTTTTTTTTTTTATAAAAATAAAATAATTAATTTTATTAAAAGCCAAATAAGACTCATTTGTTTACTAAGTTCATCCAACGGTATAAGTCGGCATTTAACATCTACTCAACAAGAAAGTGAAGGGTGTCAAAAGACCTATTCCTAATATTTATGATGTAATCATGCAGTGAAATTCGTTACGTATTTTTCAAGAGACAGAAAACAAACTCAAGTCACTATCACATAATAGCTTTCATGGTATTAAAAACAAATAAGTTTTGATATAGCAAAATAAAAATTATCCCAAATCAAATAACAAAAACTTTACGTGCATGACTCGTTTAGTACTTATTTAGAGTGTCGTTTTAGTTATTCAAATAGAGTTGCTTAAATTAAATATTTTGAGAAGGTTAAGTTTGGGGCCAAATGGCCTTGGGCTTTTGGACCCGTTTTTAGGAACATTTAAGAGAAAACCTATAGTTCGTTTTTCTCGTTAAGAACTAAGTAGTTATGTTTTTCGAAAACAATAGAACAAAACTTTTGTATTTTCATCGTTTTGCTCATGAAAGGCTAAACTCTAGAGATTTAACCGCACCTTCAAAACTTAATCAGGACTTTGAGGTTTGATTTTGTGCTTTAATTTTGTTTCTGTATTTTATACCTTTTCCTACAACTCTTTACAATTCAGATTGTTCAATTCGAAATTTATAAGGGTTGATAGAGACTACTAAGCTTAGTGTAGATTTTCACAGAATCTGGTTTTAAATTTAATTGTAGTTTCTTACAGTACCTGTTTGGGTTGATATTGTTGTTACTTAAAAAGAGTGAGGGAAATTCAGTATTTTCGTGATGGATTATATTAAGATTTTATATCTTATTTTGCTTGATTGTAATTTTTGTATTTATGTTATGAGATTTATATATTTATTGGGATACTAACATGTATAAATCTGTTTCAATAAGGTATCATGACTTTTGTAGTAGCACACATGGTTAAATTCTATTTGATTGAATTCTCGGTTCAACTCCCGGCTACGGAAATATTTGTTTTTAATTTGTGTTTTTCTTTCACTTTTTTGCTCCACATTTCTAGATGTTATGCTTTAATTTAAATCATTGTTTTTCCTTTTAAAAATAACTCCATATTTCTTTCACTTAATTGCTCCACAAATCAAGATGTTAAACTTTTGTTTAAATGAAAGTTTTTTTTTTATAAAAATAAAATAATTAATTTTATTAAAAGCCAAATAAGACTCATTTGTTTACTAAGTTCATCCAACGGTATAAGTCGGCATTTAACATCTACTCAACAAGAAAGTGAAGGGTGTCAAAAGACCTATTCCTAATATTTATGATGTAATCATGCAGTGAAATTCGTTACGTATTTTTCAAGAGACAGAATACAAACTCAAGTCACTATCACATAATAGCTTTCATGGTATTAAAAACAAATAAGTTTTGATATAGCAAAATAAAAATTATCCCAAATCAAATAACAAAAACTTTACGTGCATGACTCGTTTAGTACTTATTTAGAGTGTCGTTTTAGTTATTCAAATAGAGTTGCATAAATTAAATATTTTGAGAAGGTTAAGTTTGGGGCCAAATGGCCTTGGGCTTTTGGACCCGTTTTTAGGAACATTTAAGAGAAAACCTATAGTTCGTTTTTCTCGTTAAGAACTAAGTAGTTATGTTTTTCGAAAACAATAGAACAAAACTTTTGTATTTTCATCGTTTTGCTCATGAAAGGCTAAACTCTAGAGATTTAACCGCTCCTTCAAAACTTAATCAGGACTTTGAGGTTTGATTTTGTGCTTTAATTTTGTTTCTGTATTTTATACCTTTTCCTACAACTCTTTACAATTCAGATTGTTCAATTCGAAATTTATAAGGGTTGATAGAGACTACTAAGCTTAGTGTAGATTTTCACAGAATTTGGTTTTAAATTTAATTGTAGTTTCTTATAGTACCTGTTTGGGTTGATATTGTTGTTACTTAAAAAGAGTGAGGGAAATTCAGTATTTTCGTGATGGATTATATTAAGATTTTATATCTTATTTTGCTTGATTGTAATTTTTGTATTTATGTTATGAGATTTATATATTTATTGGGATACTAACATGTATAAATCTGTTTCAATAAGGTATCATGACTTTTGTAGTAGCACACATGGTTAAATTCTATTTGATTGAATTCTGGGTTCAACTCCCGGCTACGGAAATATTTGTTTTTAATTTGTGTTTTTCTTTCACTTTTTTGCTCCACATTTCTAGATGTTATGCTTTAATTTAAATCATTGTTTTTCCTTTTAAAAATAACTCCATATTTCTTTCACTTAATTGCTCCACAAATCAAGATGTTAAACTTTTGTTTAAATGAAAGTTTTTTTTTATATAAAAATAAAATAATTAATTTTATTAAAAGCCAAATAAGACTCATTTGTTTACTAAGTTCATCCAACGGTATAAGTCGGCATTTAACATCTACTCAACCTCAACAAGAAAGTGAAGGGTGTCAAAAGACCTATTCCTAATATTTATGATGTAATTATGCAGTGAAATTCGTTACGTATTTTTCAAGAGACAGAATACAAACTCAAGTCACTATCACATAATAGCTTTCATGGTATTAAAAACAAATAAGTTTTGATATAGCAAAATAAAAATTATCCCAAATCAAATAACAAAAACTTTACGTGCATGACTCGTTTAGTACTTATTTAGAGTGTCGTTTTAGTTATTCAAATAGAGTTGCATAAATTAAATATTTTGAGAAGGTTAAGTTTGGGGCCAAATGGCCTTGGGCTTTTGGACCCGTTTTTAGGAACATTTAAGAGAAAACCTATAGTTCGTTTTTCTCGTTAAGAACTAAGTAGTTATGTTTTTCGAAAACAATAGAACAAAACTTTTGTATTTTCATCGTTTTGCTCATGAAAGGCTAAACTCTAGAGATTTAACCGCTCCTTCAAAACTTAATCAGGACTTTGAGGTTTGATTTTGTGCTTTAATTTTGTTTCTGTATTTTATACCTTTTCCTACAACTCTTTACAATTCAGATTGTTCAATTCGAAATTTATAAGGGTTGATAGAGACTACTAAGCTTAGTGTAGATTTTCACAGAATCTGGTTTTAAATTTAATTGTAGTTTCTTATAGTACCTGTTTGGGTTGATATTGTTGTTACTTAAAAAGAGTGAGGGAAATTCAGTATTTTCGTGATGGATTATATTAAGATTTTATATCTTATTTTGCTTGATTGTAATTTTTGTATTTATGTTATGAGATTTATATATTTATTGGGATACTAACATGTATAAATCTGTTTCAATAAGGTATCATGACTTTTGTAGTAGCACACATGGTTAAATTCTATTTGATTGAATTCTCGGTTCAACTCCCGGCTACGGAAATATTTGTTTTTAATTTGTGTTTTTCTTTCACTTTTTTGCTCCACATTTCTAGATGTTATGCTTTAATTTAAATCATTGTTTTTCCTTTTAAAAATAACTCCATATTTCTTTCACTTAATTGCTCCACAAATCAAGATGTTAAACTTTTGTTTAAATGAAAGTTTTTTTTTATATAAAAATAAAATAATTAATTTTATTAAAAGCCAAATAAGACTCATTTGTTTACTAAGTTCATCCAACGGTATAAGTCGGCATTTAACATCTACTCAACAAGAAAGTGAAGGGTGTCAAAAGACCTATTCCTAATATTTTGATGTAATCATGCAGTGAAATTCGTTACGTATTTTTCAAGAGACAGAAAACAAACTCAAGTCACTGATAACTCTATTTTATATAGAGATATTTATGCATCTAAACCTAAATAATTGTTTAGAATCAAGTAAAATATGTGTTAAATATAATAGTATGAATAAAATAAACAACATTCAAGGTTTATACTCATGACTTAGCATTTTGTATATATATTGGTATGTTTGATGTGTTTGTTCAGTGCACCTGCAGTGGATGCATCTGCACCGGAAAACAAGCAGTGCATCTGCACTAGATGCAGCTGCACCAGATTACCACAGTGCAACCAAATTTAGTGCATCTGCACCATCCTGCACCAAAGACAGAATTACTCCACAATGGAAGCACCTCAATTCATACCATGGCATAAATATATCTATGACATCATGCTTAGTCACAAGTCACATGGAGGCACCATGGCAACTTGCAAAAGGATGCACCTGCATCGCATGCAGCTGCACTACATGCAGCTGCACCATCCTGAAAGGGAGGAAAAATGCCAACACCGGAAGCACCTCAAACTCAAAGAAGATAAAGACACCACAAGATGACATCATAATTGGTCACAAATCACATGGGTCACACGGGAACCTTTCAAAGGAGGTGCCTACAATATATGACCATTTGAAGAGTCATCTTATAAAGGACACATGGCTACACCTAATTGGACCATTCTTTGCACTTGAGTGAAAAACTCAAATGGCATCATCAACTTCTGAAAAGTAACCATGGTTAAGTTAACTTTGTCTCCAAGCAAACCCTCACTTGAAGGAAATCTCAAGGCCTATATAAAGGACTCAACTCTTCACTTGAAAATATATAGATTTTTACATACTTACTTCTTGTTCTTTCTATTTTAGTTTTTTTAGTTTTCAAGTTTATTTTCTTGTAGTTCTTTTTATATTTTCTTAGTGTTAGAAATTAGTTGTAAGCAAATATATGCAAGAGTCTTTCAATTGTTGTAATTCTTACTCTTTTGAATTCTCTTGTATTTTCCTTCATTGCAACATGTTTTCATTCAATTATATTTGCTTTGATATGCTCATCATGAGCTAATTCCCTTAAGTTGGGATGTTCTAACTTTCCAATGATCTTTTGAGGAAAGTTATTGAGTTTTCAAGTGGTGTAAGTACTTTAGTTCTTGTGTTTAAATACTTAATCTTGTTTAAGGTTGATTACTTAGAACAAGTAGAGTTATATTCACTTAATTGGCTTATAACTAGAAATCAAGAACTAAGTAAGGATAAGTGTTTAATAAAGCTTTTTGTTAAACTAGTTTTAATGAAATTAGCTTGTTAATTCCATGTTAATTCCTAACCTTAGGTTAACATAGTCCTTACAAGAGTGTAGTAAGATCTTAAGATACAAGAGTGTACTTATTTAGCAAATTGGATTATCTGTAAGGGGGCGAGAGAGGCACTGACAACCCTACTCTTTACCGCAAAAAAACAGGATCATAAGAGCTTGTAACGAAACTCTGAAGAAAGTAGCTGACCAGCACACACTGATGCAGCTGCACTAAGTGCAACTGCACCACAAGAAAACACAATACACTCAAAAGTGATTTAGCTTGTGAAGACATCTCAACTTTCATTCTCAACTGATTTCTTACACAATTTACTTGCTTTCATTTATTTTAACATTTCAACTTCAATCAAAACCAAAATCTGAATAGTGTAGTTGCACTAATTTGCATTTCTTTACAATAACATATAAGAGTTAATTCAATCTCTGTGGGTTCGATCTTTTATACTATAACTTGTGACTGTGTATACTTGCACACGTATTTTCACACACCAAGTTTTTGGCCCCGTTGCCGGGGATTGTCATTAATTTTTGTTGTTTTAAAGATAGTAGATTAGTGTTTATTTTTATTTGTTTTGTTCTTCTGGTATTTTGTTTTTCTGTGCAGAAACAGGTACATTTACACCTAGTGCAACTGCACTAGCTTATGCCCAGAGACAAATCACCAGAATTTGAACTTAATCCAGAAATAGAAAGACAGTTTAGAAGGTTGCGAAAACTCCAGAAACAAAGGCTTCAAAGTTGCAGCAATACCATGTCTCAACAAGGTGAAGGAGAAGGCTCAAGACCAGCCTCAGTCAGAGGTGGTCCTAGATCACAAAGAGATGCTGAAGCAGATCACAGGAATCAATTCATTCACATGGGACCAATAGGTATGATTAATGATAGAGATAGACCTATGAGAGATTATACTATGTTTGATCATCAAAACATGCAAACAAGCATAGCAAGACCTCACATAGAGGCTGTCCATTTTGAATTTAAACCCATGATGTTTCAAATGTTGCAAACAATTGGTCAATTTGGTGGATTTCTTCATGAGGATCCCCATGAGCATTTAAAACACTTTTTAGAAATATGTAGTAACTTTATCATACCTGGTGTTAGTGAAGATGCATTTAGACTTAAGCTATTTCCATATTCTTTGAAAGATAAGGCTAAATCATGGTTAAATTCATTGGAGCCTAATTCTATTCATACATGGAATGAAATGGCTGAAAAGTTTTTGTCAAAATATTTTCCACCCATTAAAAATGCCAGAATGAGAAATGATATTACATCTTTTAGACAAAAAGAATTTGAATCATTGTTTGAAGCATGGGAAAGATGGAAAGAACTTTTAAGAAAATGTCCACACCATGGTCTTCCAGTCATTATTCAGATGGAAACATTTTATAATGGTTTGGAACCACAAACTAGAATAATGATTGATGCATCATCTGGTGGTGTATTGTTATATCTGTCTTATAATGAAGCATGTGAATTGATTGATAGAATTGCTACTAATAGTTCTAGTTGGCCTACTGAGAGGGTAAGTACCCAAAAGAAATCATCAGGGGTACATGAAATTAGTGAAATATCAGCCCTATCTGCTCAAGTAGCCTCACTAGCAAACATGTTCAAAAACTTCACCACAACCAGTGCAACTGCATCTAGTGCAGCTGCACCAGTAGAGAACACTGCAGCAGCAATAGAACAAGCCCCTCCAAGAGCTGTAAGTTGTGTTTATTGTGGAGGAGGTCACCTTTATGGGGAGTGCCCTAGCAACCCTGTCTCTGTAAATTATGTAAGTTATAATAGGAATGACAACCCTTACCCAAACACCTACAATCCAGATTGCAACAATCACTCAGATTTCTGGTGGGGGAACAATACTAGTGCACCTGCACCAAGTGCAACTGCACCAACCCTTCCACCAGGATTTCAATCTCAGAACTACCAAAGGCCACAACAACAACAACCTGCTACTGATAACTCTATAGAGGGTTTGCTCAAATCTTTCATTAGTGAAACTAGAACAGCTAGGCAAGCCCAAGATGCATCAATCAAAAATTTGAAGAATCAGGTAGGTCAGTTAGCAACTGCTCTGTATCAAAGACCAACAGGTACATTACCATCCAATACAGAAGCAAGTCCATCTCAGAGGCCAGGTAAAGAACAGGTCAAAGCTATCTCTCTCAGGAATGGGAAAGATCTTGCAGAACCTTATGAGAATGAAGGTACAGGTAAGGAAGAAAAAAATAAAAATGAAAAAAATTCTCAAGATGCAGAAGCACCTGATGCATCTGCATCTCATGAAGTCCCAACTCCAAGGTTAGTTCCTGAATACCCTCCTCCTCCTTTTCCTCAAAGATTAAAAAAGGCACATGAGGAGAAGCAATTCAGTAAATTTTTAGATGTTTTAAAACAATTGCATATTAATGTTCCCTTGATTGAAGTATTGCAACTAATGCCTAATTATGCTAAATTCATGAAAGATGTTCTTTCAAAAAGAAAAAGATTAGGTGAATTTGAAACTGTTGCTTTGTCAAAAGAATGTAGTTTGATTTTGCAAAACAAAATTCCAAGAAAATTGAAAGATCCAGGTAGCTTTACAATTCAATTTTCAATAGGTAATTACTATACAGGTCGTGCATTGTGTGATTTAGGAGCAAGCATCAACTTGATGCCTAAATCTGTCTTTACACAGTTAGGAATTGGAAATGCTAAACCTACATCTTTAACATTGTCACTTGCAGACAGGTCAATAGCTTACCCAGAAGGAATCATAGAAGATATATTGGTAAAGGTTGACAAATTTATATTTCCTGCAGATTTTGTTATCCTTGACTTTGTTGCAGATGAAGATGTACCAGTGATTCTTGGAAGACCATTCTTAGCAACTGGGAAAACATTGATTGATGTGAAAAAAGGAGAACTAACCATGAAAGTAAATGATCAAGAGGTGAAATTCAGTGTAATGAATGCTCTGAAATATCCTGCAGAGGAGAGTGAAGAATGTTCAGCAATCATCTCTCTTGATCAACTGATGCAGAAGCAATTCCACAAACAACATGATCATCTGATGAATGCTCTAGCATCCAGTGCTCCTACCTTGATAGATGAAGAAAATGAAGGAAAACATCCTCCACAAAATGAGCTTAAATCTTTTCAAGAAAATGAAAATTGTTATCCCAAATGCTTATTGGTTGGGGCATGGAATCACTTGCTTCCCCATGCCAAATACATGGGAGTTCTAACAAAAAGAAGAAAGAGGAAGGATGATATTTTCTTCTTGTCCTATTATCCACCCTAACTTAGGTTTTGAATGACAAGTCTAGCTAAAGACTATAAAATAAGCGCTACTGGGAGGCAACCCAGATTTTTAGGACTAGTTGTGTTTTGTGTGTTTTTGTTTTTACTTTTGCAGGTATGAATGAATGGTCTTGTGCAGATGCTGTCAATTATGCAGAATTCTGATGCAGTAGCACTGTGTGCAGATGCATTAGTGGCTGAAGATATCTGCCACAAGACTTAGTCAGGCTGAAGACTCTTAAATCAAGCGCTTATGGGAGGCAACCCATGATTTTGAAGTATTAATTATGTTAGTTTTAATTTATGTTTTCAAGTGTTTTGTATGAAAACAGGTTAAGAGAATTCCCAGTGCAGCTGCATTGCAGGCACCAGCACTATCAAAATTTAAATGCTCCTGCATCAAACTCCACAACACACTGGGGTGAAAATTTAAATGCTGAGAAGAATGTTGCAGAGCAACCTGATGCGGGTGCACCTAATGCAACTGCATCCACCACTGATGTACCTGATGCAAGTGCAACTGGTGCAGATGCATCCAAACCTGAGGAGCCCAAAAAGAAGAGACAGAAGGTGAAGCATTCTACAGTGAGGTCTAGCTCAAGGCTATGGAGCGGGGCATCAAAACAGTAATTATATTTGAATGTTGTTAACTATTTTGTTTAATTATACTTTTATATTTTGCCTTACGATATTTTGTGAACTAATCCTCCTCCCATGGTTTTTTAAAGAGCAGTGAGGACACTGCTCAACTTTAAGTTGGGGGGAGAAGTTAACTTATCATATTATGCATATGTGTTTAACTATAGTATGTGTGTCTGCTTTGATATATGTTTGTTCTTATATATGTTTGTTTGTTTTTATGTGTGTCTACATGTTTAAATATGTGTTAGGATTTGATAGATTTATGTTTGTTTGTTTTTATGTGTGTCTACATGTTTAAATATGTGTTAGGATTTGATAGATTCGAAGCATGATCAGCTTAAAAATCTTTTTCACAAATACAGACAAATGCATCTCTTTGAACTGATTTTTAATGATGAAAAGAGAGAAAAAGAAAAGAAGCCTTGTTTTCCCCAAATGACCATTGTTATTATTACTTTGACACATCAAAGCTGAGTTTTTTTAAAAAAAAAAAAAAGAACCTTGCTATGAGAAGAACTATCTGATGCAAAAGGAATTTTTAGAAAACTAAAGTCAAAAACAAATTTCTACTAAAAATATAGAAGAGCATAAAGAATTAAGTTTGGGGGAGTTTTTATGAATACTAAGGCAAAGTATGAAAAACTTAGAGTGGTCAATGCAAAAGGTTACCATAAATACTACCAAAAGTGTCCAAAGTGTTGTAATTAGCTATATTTGCCTGAGTCATTAAACTGTACCCGTTCCAATAGTGCATTTGGTCTGAAAAGAAAAATTCAAAAACAAAGAAAAAGAAGAAAGGAAGACAGAATCAAAGAAAAAAGTATGCATAAGGGGGTCAGTGAGGAAGGTAATATATGCTACAAATCTTGAAAAGTAGTATCAGTGCAGCTGCACTCAATGCACCTGCACCGTCACAAAAAGTTCAGTGCAACTGCACTAGCACAAAAATACCCAGTGCAACTGCACTTCAGAAAAACGATGCACCTGCACTCACTGCATCTGCATCAAGAAAAAGAACCACCAAAAATACAAATAGTGCATTGACGCAACAGTTTTGAAATACTCAAATCAAAGTCCTTTGTTGTGCTTAAATCCCCCCAAGTCTTGAAGATGTTGTTAGTCTAGTCTATATTTTGAAACATCTTTGTTTTGACCAATCGTGATCTAAACATTTCAAAGGCTAAGAGAAACTTTTTACTTAGTTTTGGAACTGATTGAATCTCAGTGGGGCACACACTCACACCAATGAGTTTTAATAGCTTCGGATGTTTGGGAATTCAAAGGCACAAAGACAGAAATTTTCTGAAAAATGAAGTTCATAAGATGCATTTCTTGAAAATCATTCTTTGAAAAGATGTGAGCTGATCTGTTCTTTTTAATTCTAAAAATCCTATTTGTGTTTTCTTTTTGTCATTACTTGAGGACAAGCAATGGTTTAAGTTTGAGGGTGTGATAACTCTATTTTATATAGAGATATTTATGCATCTAAACCTAAATAATTGTTTAGAATCAAGTAAAATATGTGTTAAATATAATAGTATGAATAAAATAAACAACATTCAAGGTTTATACTCATGACTTAGCATTTTGTATATATATTGGTATGTTTGATGTGTTTGTTCAGTGCACCTGCAGTGGATGCATCTGCACCGGAAAACAAGCAGTGCATCTGCACTAGATGCAGCTGCACCAGATTACCACAGTGCAACCAAATTTAGTGCATCTGCACCATCCTGCACCAAAGACAGAATTACTCCACAATGGAAGCACCTCAATTCATACCATGGCATAAATATATCTATGACATCATGCTTAGTCACAAGTCACATGGAGGCACCATGGCAACTTGCAAAAGGATGCACCTGCATCGCATGCAGCTGCACTACATGCAGCTGCACCATCCTGAAAGGGAGGAAAAATGCCAACACCGGAAGCACCTCAAACTCAAAGAAGATAAAGACACCACAAGATGACATCATAATTGGTCACAAATCACATGGGTCACACGGGAACCTTTCAAAGGAGGTGCCTACAATATATGACCATTTGAAGAGTCATCTTATAAAGGACACATGGCTACACCTAATTGGACCATTCTTTGCACTTGAGTGAAAAACTCAAATGGCATCATCAACTTCTGAAAAGTAACCATGGTTAAGTTAACTTTGTCTCCAAGCAAACCCTCACTTGAAGGAAATCTCAAGGCCCATATAAAGGACTCAACTCTTCACTTGAAAATATATAGATTTTTACATACTTACTTCTTGTTCTTTCTATTTTAGTTTTTTATAGTTTTCAAAGTTTAATTTTCTTATAGTTTAAATTAGTTGTTAGTTTGTAAGAAGGTGAGGAAGGAATTGACGACTTCTCCCTTCTCTTCTTCATAGATATAGGAAGGAGATCAGTGCACCTGCATTGCTTGATGCAAGAAAGCTTCAATATTGTAAACTTTACTTTGTTGTTCTTTCTTGATAATTTCCATCACCTCAATATGTTTTATTCAATCTCTTTTCATCTTGCAATGTCTATCATGAGCTAAATTCCTTTAGTTGAGATGTGCTAGTCTTATAATGATCTTTTGAGAAAGTTTAAGTGTCATTTGTGTGTTGCATGTACTTTGATTCTTGTGTTATACTACATCCATCTTATTTTAAGGTTGATCGCTTAAAATGAGTAGAGTTATATTCACAGACATGGTTTATAACTAGAAATCAAGAATCAATAGGGGTAAGTGTTTAATAAAGCCTTTATTAACTTGTTTTAATAAAAGAAGCTTGTTAATTCCATGTTAAGTCCTAGACATAGGATAACATAGCCCTTAGGATAATCAGCAGGTACTTCAAAGGCAGGAGTGAACTTATTTAGCACGCCTAGACATAGGAAGCTTGTAATGCAACTCTGAAGAAAGTAGCTGAAAGGCACACACTGATGCAGCTGCATCCAGTGCACCTGCACTGCACAATTACACTTAACTCTTAAAAAGAAAGTTATTTGATAAAAGCATCTCAACTATTATTCTTAACTGTTTTCCTCTCTATTGTATTGCTTATTTTCATTTTGTTTTCATTTCAAACTCCACCCAAAATTGTGAGTAGTGTAGCTTCACTAATTTATATCTTCTTAAGCATACAAGAGTTAATCCAATCCTTGTGGGTTCGATCTTATTATACTACTTGTTTGTGACTGTGTATACTTGCACACGTTTTTCACACACCAGTCACTATCACATAATAGCTTTCATGGTATTAAAAACAAATAAGTTTTGATATAGCAAAATAAAAATTATCCCAAATCAAATAACAAAAACTTTACGTGCATGACTCGTTTAGTACTTATTTAGAGTGTCGTTTTAGTTATTCAAATAGAGTTGCATAAATTAAATATTTTGAGAAGGTTAAGTTTGGGGCCAAATGGCCTTGGGCTTTTGGACCCGTTTTTAGAAACATTTAAGAGAAAACCTATAGTTCGTTTTTCTCGTTAAGAACTAAGTAGTTATGTTTTTCGAAAACAATAGAACAAAACTTTTGTATTTTCATCGTTTTGCTCATGAAAGGCTAAACTCTAGAGATTTAACCGCACCTTCAAAACTTAATCAGGACTTTGAGGTTTGATTTTGTGCTTTAATTTTGTTTCTGTATTTTATACCTTTTCCTACAACTCTTTACAATTCAGATTGTTCAATTCGAAATTTATAAGGGTTGATAGAGACTACTAAGCTTAGTGTAGATTTTCACAGAATCTGGTTTTAAATTTAATTGTAGTTTCTTACAGTACCTGTTTGGGTTGATATTGTTGTTACTTAAAAAGAGTGAGGGAAATTCAGTATTTTCGTGATGGATTATATTAAGATTTTATATCTTATTTTGCTTGATTGTAATTTTTGTATTTATGTTATGAGATTTATATATTTATTGGGATACTAACATGTATAAATCTGTTTCAATAAGGTATCATGACTTTTGTAGTAGCACACATGGTTAAATTCTATTTGATTGAATTCTGGGTTCAACTCCCGGCTACGGAAATATTTGTTTTTAATTTGTGTTTTTCTTTCACTTTTTTGCTCCACATTTCTAGATGTTATGCTTTAATTTAAATCATTGTTTTTCCTTTTAAAAATAACTCCATATTTCTTTCACTTAATTGCTCCACAAATCAAGATGTTAAACTTTTGTTTAAATGAAAGTTTTTTTTTTATAAAAATAAAATAATTAATTTTATTAAAAGCCAAATAAGACTCATTTGTTTACTAAGTTCATCCAACGGTATAAGTCGGCATTTAACATCTACTCAACAAGAAAGTGAAGGGTGTCAAAAGACCTATTCCTAATATTTATGATGTAATCATGCAGTGAAATTCGTTACGTATTTTTCAAGAGACAGAATACAAACTCAAGTCACTATCACATAATAGCTTTCATGGTATTAAAAACAAATAAGTTTTGATATAGCAAAATAAAAATTATCCCAAATCAAATAACAAAAACTTTACGTGCATGACTCGTTTAGTACTTATTTAGAGTGTCGTTTTAGTTATTCAAATAGAGTTGCATAAATTAAATATTTTGAGAAGGTTAAGTTTGGGGCCAAATGGCCTTGGGCTTTTGGACCCGTTTTTAGGAACATTTAAGAGAAAACCTATAGTTCGTTTTTCTCGTTAAGAACTAAGTAGTTATGTTTTTCGAAAACAATAGAACAAAACTTTTGTATTTTCATCGTTTTGCTCATGAAAGGCTAAACTCTAGAGATTTAACCGCTCCTTCAAAACTTAATCAGGACTTTGAGGTTTGATTTTGAGCTTTAATTTTGTTTCTGTATTTTATACCTTTTCCTACAACTCTTTACAATTCAGATTGTTCAATTCGAAATTTATAAGGGTTGATAGAGACTACTAAGCTTAGTGTAGATTTTCACAGAATCTGGTTTTAAATTTAATTGTAGTTTCTTATAGTACCTGTTTGGGTTGATATTGTTGTTACTTAAAAAGAGTGAGGGAAATTCAGTATTTTCGTGATGGATTATATTAAGATTTTATATCTTATTTTGCTTGATTGTAATTTTTGTATTTATGTTATGAGATTTATATATTTATTGGGATACTGATAACTCTATTTTATATAGAGTTATTTGTGCTTTTTCACTTAGATAAATGCCCAATATCAAGTCTATTATATGTTAAATATGTTAGTATGAATAAAATAACAACATTTATGGTTTACAGATAAGAGAAGTCCATAACTTAGCATTTTATTGTATATTGGTGTGTTTGATGTGTTTGTTCAGTGCAGCCGCAGTTTAGTGCAATTGCACCAGTTGATGCAACTGCACCAGGCAGTGCAATTGCACTTGGTGCAACTGCACCACTCTGTACCGAAGCAGCTCACAACCCCACATTGGAAGCACCTCAATTCTTACCATTGCCATAATGCTTAGTTGGATTGCTGCTTGCTCAGAAGTCACATGGGAACACATGGCCACTTGCAAAGGAGGCGCCTACAATCAAAAAGGCTTCACAAAGATCTATCTTACAAGACATGTGGCAACCATTTGTTGGACCTCAAATTAAGGATGAGTGTTGAAAGCCAAGCTGATCTTCAACTTTTAAAAAGTAACCATGGTTTGGTTAACTTAACTCAGCAAGGAAACCTCAACATGAAGGAAATCTCCAAGGCTATAAATAGGACTCAAATTCCTCACTTAAAACAATTCCCAATTGTAGAGAATCATATCATATATCATATAATCTTTTTATTTTAGTTTTTCTTAGTTTTAAAGTTTTATTTTCTTTTAGTTTCATAGTGTTAGTTTGAGAGGAAGGTAAGAGGAAATTGACAACTTCTTTCATCACTTCTTCAAAGAGCTAATAGGTGCAAGAAATTAGTTGTAAGCAAATATATGCAAGAGTTTTCCATTTGTTACTCTTTTGAATTCTCTTGTACTTCTCTTTATTGCAATATGCTTTCATTCACTTATATTTGCTTTATCACGCTCATCATGAGCTAAACTCTTTTGAGTTTGGATGTTCTAGCTTTCCAATGATCTTTTGAGGAAAGTTATTGTGTTTTCAAGTGGTGTGTACTTTAGTTCTTGTGTTTAAATTCTTAATCTTGTTTTAAAGTTGATCACTTAGAACAAGTAGAGTTATATTCACTTAATTGGCTTATAACTAGAAATCAAGAACTAAGTAAGGATAAGTGTTTAATAAAGCTTCTTATTAAACTTGTTTTAATAAAGTTAGCTTGTTAATTCCATGTTAATTCTTAGCTTAAGATTAACATAGTCCTTACAACAAAAGTGTAGAGATCTTAAGATACAAGAGTGTACTTACTTAAGCAACTTAGATTATCTGTAAGGGGGCGAGAGAGGCACTGACAACCCTACTCTTTACCGCAAAAAAACAGGATCATATAGAGCTTGTAACGAAACTCTGACGAAAGTAGCTGACCAGCACACACTGATGCAACTGCACTAAGTGCAATTGCACCACAAGAAAACGCAATATTCTCAAGAGTGATTTAGTTTGTGAAAACATCTCAACTCTCATTCTCAACTAATTTCTTACACAATTTACTTGCTTTCTGTTTATTTCTATTTTCATTTCAACTTCAACCAAAACCAAAACATTTTGAATAGTGTAGTCACACTAGTTTG
This sequence comes from Astragalus glycyphyllos, assembly GCA_963573325.1. Classification (NCBI taxonomy): domain Eukaryota; kingdom Viridiplantae; phylum Streptophyta; class Magnoliopsida; order Fabales; family Fabaceae; genus Astragalus; species Astragalus glycyphyllos. Next base: position 54,217,426 of record OY754310.1, on the reverse strand, counting down.
CCTTTCTTTACAAACAACACATAAGAGTTAATCCAATCTCTGTGGGTTCGATCTTTTATACTATAACTTGTGACTGTGTATACTTGCGCATTAATGTTATCCTATTCTCACACACCAAGTTTTTGGCGCCGTTGCCGGGGATTGTTATTAATTTTTGTTGTTTTAAAGATAGTAGATTAGTGTTTATTTTTTTTATTTGTTTTGTTATTCTGGTATTTTGTTTTTCTGTGCAGAAACAGGTGCATTTACACCTAGTGCAACTGCACTAGCTTATGCCCAGAGACAGATCACCAGAATTTGAGTTTAATCCAGAGATAGAAAGACAGTTTAGAAGGTTGCGTAAACTCCAGAAACAAAGACTTCAAAGTTGCAGAAACAACATGTCTCAACAAGGTGAAGGAGAAGGCTCAAGACCAGCCTCAGTCAGAGGTGGTCCTGGATCACAAGGAGATGCTGAAGCAGATCACAGAAATCAATTCATTCACATGGGACCAATAGGTATGATTAATGATAGAGATAGACCTATGAGAGATTATGCTATGTTTGAACATCAAAACATGCAAACAAGCATAGCAAGACCTCACATAGAGGCTGTCCATTTTGAATTTAAACCCATGATGTTTCAAATGCTGCAAACAATTGGTCAATTTGGTGGATTTCTTCATGAGGATCCCCATGAGCATTTAAAACAGTTTTTAGAAATATGTAGTAACTTTATCATACCTGGTGTTAGTGAAGATGCATTTAGACTTAAGCTATTTCCATATTCTTTGAAAGATAAGGCTAAATCATGGTTAAATTCATTAGAACCTAATTCTATTCATACATGGAATGAAATGGCTGAAAAGTTTTTGTCAAAATATTTCCCACCTATCAAAAATGCCAGAATGAGAAATGATATTACATCTTTTAGACAAAAAGAATCTGAATCATTGTTTGAAGCATGGGAAAGATGGAAAGAACTGTTAAGAAAATGTCCACACCACGGTCTTCCAGTTATTATTCAGATGGAAACATTTTATAATGGTTTGGAACCACAAACTAGAATAATGCTTGATGCATCATCTGGTGGTGTTTTGTTAAATCTGTCTTATAATGAAGCATGTGAATTGATTGATAGAATTGCTACTAATAGTTCTAGTTGGCCTACTGAGAGGGTAAGTACCCAAAAGAAATCATCAGGGGTACATGAAATTAGTGAAATATCAGCCCTATCTGCTCAAGTAGCCTCACTAGCAAACATGTTCAAAAACTTCACCACAACCAGTGCAACTGCATCTAGTGCAGCTGCACCAATTGAGAACACTGCAGCAGCAATAGAACAAGCCCCTCCAGGAGCTGTAAGTTGTGTTTATTGTGGAGGAGGTCACCTTTATGAAGAATGTCCTAGCAACCCTGTCTCTGTAAATTATGTAAGTTATAATAGGAATAACAACCCTTACTCCAATACCTATAATGCTGGTTGGAAAGACCATCCAAACTTCAGATGGAACAATACTAGTGCACCTGCACCTAGTGCAACTGCACCAAGTGCAACTGCACCAACCCTTCCACCAAGATTTCAATCTCAGAACTACCAAAGGCCTCAACAACAACAACCTGCTACTGATAACTCCTTAGAAGGTTTGCTCAAATCTTTCATTAGTGAAACTAGAACAGCTAGGCAAGCCCAAGATGCATCAATCAAAAATTTGGAGAATCAGGTAGGTCAGTTAGCAACTGCTCTGTATCAAAGACCAACAGGTACATTACCATCCAATACAGAAGCAAGTCCATCTCAGAGGCCAGGTAAGGAACAAGTGAAAGCTATCTCTCTCAGAAATGGGAAAGATCTTACAGAACCTTATGAGAATGAAGGTACAGGTAAGGGAGAAGAAAATAAAAATGAAAAAAGTTCTCAAAATGCAGAAGCACCTGATGCATCTGCATCTCATAAAGTTCCAACTCCAAGGTTAGTTCCTGAATATCCTCCTCCTCCTTTTCCTCAAAGATTAAAAAAGGCACATGAGGAGAAGCAATTCAGTAAGTTTTTAAATGTTTTAAAGCAATTGCATATTAATGTTCCCTTGATTGAAGCATTGCAACTAATGCCTAATTATGCTAAATTCATGAAAGATGTTCTTTCAAAAAGAAGAAGATTAGGTGAATTTGAAACAGTTGCTTTGTCCAAAGAATGTAGTTTGATTTTGCAAAACAAAATTCCAAGAAAATTGAAAGATCCAGGTAGCTTTACAATTCCATTTTCAATAGGTAATTATTATACAGGTCGTGCATTGTGTGATTTAGGAGCAAGCATCAACTTGATGCCTAAATCTGTCTTTACACAGTTAGGAATTGGACATGCTAAACCTACATCTTTAACATTGTCACTTGCAGACAGGACAATAGCTTACCCAGAAGGAATCATTGAAGACATCTTGGTAAAGGTTGACAAATTTGTATTTCCTGTAGATTTTGTTATTCTTGACTTTGTTGCAGATGAAGAAGTACCAGTTATTCTTGGAAGGCCATTCTTAGCAACTGGGAAAACATTGATTGATGTGCAAAAAGGAGAACTAACCATGAGAGTAAATGATCAAGAGGTGAAATTCAATGTAATGAATGCCTTGAATTATCCTGCAGAGGAAAGTGAAGAATGTTCAGCAATTATCTCTCTTGATCATTTGGTGCAAAAGCAGTTCAACAAGCAGTATGATCATCTTACCAGTGCACTTGCACCTGATGCAAATGCACTTCCTGAAGAAGAAATGCTGGAAAAAGACATACTGCCAAAGGAAGAACCAACACCTAAGGTATGGGCTAGAACTTATGAATCTCTTAATTTAGAAGACCCTAACCTTAAACAAAATTTACCCTCAATTGAACAATCTCCCAAATTAGAATTGAAAGAACTGCCTCAACATTTAAAATATGCTTTCTTAGGAGAAGGTGATACACTTCCGGTTATCATATCATCTGAGCTATCATTAGAACAGGAAAATGATCTCATTAGTACTTTAAAAAAGCATAAGAAAGCTATAGGTTGGCAAATGGCAGACATAAAAGGAATTAGCCCTTCAATTTGCATGCATAGGATAATTTTAGAAGAGAATTCTAAAAATTACATAGAAGGACAAAGAAGGCTAAATCCTATAATGAAAGAGGTTGTAAAGAAAGAAATAATTAAGTGGCTAGATGCTGGAATCATATACCCCATATCTGATAGTGCATGGGTTAGCCCTGTACAATGTGTTCCTAAAAAAGGGGGTGTGACAGTAATACCCAATGAAAAGAATGAGTTGATTCCAACTAGGACTGTCACAGGTTGGAGGATCTGTATGGATTACAGAAAACTCAATAAAGCCACAAAGAAGGATCACTTTCCTTTGCCTTTCATTGATCAAATGTTAGATAGGTTAGCAGGAAAAGAGTTTTATTGTTTCTTAGATGGTTATTCAGGTTACAATCAAATTGCAATAGAACCTAAGGATCAACAAAAAACTACTTTTACATGTCCCTATGGTACCTTTGCATTTAGAAGGATGCCTTTTGGACTTTGTAATGCACCTGCTACATTTCAAAGATGCATGATGTCTATATTTTCTGACTTCATTGAGCAATCAATGGAAGTTTTTATGGATGATTTTTCAGTTTTTGGAGAAACATTTCCATTATGTTTATCAAATTTAGAAAAAATTCTCCAAAGATGTGAAGACACCAACCTAGTACTCAATTGGGAGAAGTGCCATTTCATGGTACAAGAAGGCATTGTGCTTGGACATAAAATTTCAAAAAAAGGTCTTGAAGTGGATAAGGCCAAGATTGAGGTCATTGAGAAATTACCACCTCCATCAACTGTCAAAGGAATCAGAAGCTTCTTAGGCCATGCTGGCTTCTATAGAAGATTCATCAAAGATTTTTCAAAAATTTCTAAACCATTGTGTACTCTTTTACAATTAGATACACAATTTCACTTTGATGAACTCTGTATGGAAGCATTTCAAAAGCTTAAAAAGGCACTGGTAACTGCACCAGTGATAGTAACACCAGATTGGAGCAGGCCCTTTGAACTCATGTGTGATGCTAGTGACTTTGCAGTAGGAGCTGTCCTAGGGCAAAGGTATGACAAAATCTTTCACTCAATTTATTATGCTAGCAGAACACTTATTGAAGCTCAAATGAATTATACTGTGACAGAGAAAGAGTTATTAGCTGTTGTATTTGCATTTGATAAGTTTAGATCCTACTTGATTGGCACTAAAGTTATTGTTTATACTGACCATTCTGCCATCAAGTATTTGCTTGCAAAGAAAGATGCAAAACCAAGGCTAATTAGATGGATTCTCCTCCTTCAAGAATTTGATCTTGAGATTAGAGACAAAAAGGGGGTGGAGAACCAAGTGGCTGACCATTTATCTAGATTAGAAAGTGAAAATGCAGGTACACAAGAAATCAAGGAGAATTTCCCAGATGAAAAGTTGTTGGCAATTACCAATAATACAATAAGTGCTTGTGCAATAAGTGCAATTGCACCAGCCAGTGCAATTATACCAAGTGCAACTGCACCATGGTATGCTGACATAGTCAATTTCCTTGTGAGTAGAATTGTACCAAAGGACATGAGCTATCAACAAAGAAGGAGATTCTTCCACATAATCAAGCAATACTATTGGGATGAACCCTATCTGTATAAGATATGTCCAGATCAAATAATGAGGAAGTGCATTCCAGAATCAGAGCAGCAAGCAGTGCTTCTGCACTGTCATTCAGCACCATATGGAGGTCACTTTGGAAGCAACAGAACAGCAGCTAAAGCATTGCAGTCAGGTTATTTCTGGCCCACTTTATTTAAAGATGCTTATAATTTGGTCAAAACCTGTGACAAATGCCAAAGAAGTGGAAACATTTCTGAAAAACATGAAATGCCTAGAACTAATATTTTGGAAATTGAGCTTTTTGATGTTTGGGGCATGGATTTCATGGGTCCTTTTCCACCTTCTTTTGGCAACAATTACATATTAGTAGCTGTTGATTATGTGTCCAAATGGGTAGAGGCAGTAGCATTACCAAATAATGATGCCAAATCAGTTAGCAAATTTCTTCAAAGAAACATTTTTACAAGATTTGGCACCCCAAGAGCAATCATCAATGATGAAGGCTCACATTTTTGCAATAAACTTATTGAAAAACTTCTTGCAAAATATGGGATCAAACACAAGATAGCTACAGCCTATCATCCACAAACAAGTGGACAAGCTGAATTATCTAATAGGGAAATTAAGAGAATGCTTGAAAAAATGGTTGGACCAACAAGAAAAGATTGGTCCTTACACTTAGATGAAGCATTATGGGCATACAGAACTGCATTTAAAACTCCATTAGGTATGTCCCCCTATAGGATAGTTTATGGCAAAGCATGCCATCTGCCTATTGAGTTAGAAAACAAGTCATATTGGGCTATTAAAAAGCTGAATTTTGATCTCACTAAGGCAGGAAAACAAAGGTTTTTAGAGCTTAATGAATTAGAAGAATTTAGGCATTTCTCTTATGAGAATGCAGAAATGTACAAAGCTAAAACCAAAGCATGGCATGATAAGAAGATCCAAAGGAGAGAACTTAGAGAAGGAGGATTGGTTCTGTTATACAATTCTAGGTTGAAATTGTTCCCTGGAAAATTAAAATCAAGGTGGTCAGGACCATTCAAATTAGTTAAAGTCTATCCTCATGGCGCAGTTGATCTTTATGATGCAGCCTCAAATACCACTTTCAAGGTAAATGGGCAAAGAGTGAAAATGTATTATGGTGAGCATGTGGTGCAAGGTGAAAGCACCACTCATTTTGAAAATTCCTGAAACAAGGAAAAGTCAGGCTGAAAGACTCTTAAAACAAGCGCTTGATGGGAGGCAACCCATAAATTTTTGATAAATATTTAATATTTTGTGCAATTTGATGTTTTTTTAAGTGTTTTGTAGATAAACAGGAATTGGTGCAACTGCACCAAGTGCAAATGCACCTATCACTCATCAGGAGCAATTGCACCGAACCCCTTTCCAGTGCTATTGCACCAACAATTTCAAAAAGGGAGGATGATTTTGATGAAGTGCCAGCTCAACACAACGTACTTCAGTTTAAATGGTGTGGATTCACCTAATCAGACACGTGTAGCCTTGCATGTTAACCCACATAGCCTAACGGCTAGAAACATCCATCAAATCAACCTCCACTCATACCTTTACCTCATTAAACCATCCCACTAACCCAAAAGTAACCGTTCACCACTTCTTCCAATACACAAACAGTAACCAATTCTCGCAATCTCTTCTCTCTCAGAAAATTCCCAAATTCATACACTGTTCATCTTCAACTTCTCAACAAATTCAAACCCCAATCTCTCAAAATGGCACGCAAACAGGTAGCAACAAAGTCCTCTGGCAAGAACGCAGGTGCAGAACCATCAAAGAAATCTTCTGGTGCAACTGCATCAGTCACTGTTACACTTGATGTGGCAAACCCACACTTCTGGGAGATGAAATTCTGGCCAGAACGAGGATACAATCTGATGAGGGCACACCCAAATTTCTTAGCAACCGTTGATGCTCAACACTGGGATCTATTCATTCAACATAGGGCTTACTACTTGGAGCAACTGGTGAGAGAATTTTATGCTGGAATTCTGAATAGCAAGGGAGGTAAATCTCAAAACTTCTCTATTGTTAGGGGTAGAAAAATCTATTTTGATGAAAAGAGACTGAATGATCATTATAATCTGTTATATAATGGCCCTAATTTTGATGAAAAAATGGAAACCTACGGGAAGAAACAAATGGAGATTATTAAATCACGGGTAGCAGTACCTAATGCACCATGGGAAAAGTTCACTCATACTGAGTTTAAGGTGAAAACCAAATATCTTATCCCAGAATTAGGAAACTGGCACATTTTCATAAACTGCTCCATTCTGCCCACTTCACACACTTACACAGTCTCTAAGGATAGATTGATCATTCTTGATTCAATCTTGACTGATGAGAATGTGAACATTGGAAAAATTATCAACAAGGAAATCTTAGATTGCTCAGACAAAACAGAAGGATTCCTTTATTTTCCATGTTTGATTACTGAACTGTGTATGAAGCAAGGGGTTCATATCACTGTTGAAGAACATCAGTACAGAAAATTTCCACCTGGAGCCTTATCTGCAGAGTTGAAAGAAAGAAAAATAGCAAGAGAACAACCAAACTTGGTGCAAGAGCATCTAGTGCAAAAGCACCAAGCTGTTTGGAAGTTCCAACAAGAACAACATGAATGGCTACAACAAAGGCTTTTGGAAATTTCTCAATTACCCACAGTGTTAGACACCCCAGAATTTCCATCCTGGGTATTTGAAGAAGAAGAAGAAGATAAAGAAAAAGAGGAGAGTGAAAAAGAAGAAAAGAAGAAGAAAGTATTGAAAAGAAAGAGGGAGACCAAAGGAAAAGGAAAGGGAAAGAAAAAGAAATTGAAGGAAGTTCTGGATGAAGACTTGGAGGATACTGATGAAGACCCAGAAACTGTTAAAATAGTGAAAGAAATGGAGAGAAATGAAGATGAGGAAAGTGATGAAACTATATCTGATTTAGATTTGACCATGGAGGAAATGTTAAGGAAGAAGAAGGCTGCTAAAAAACAAGCAGAACCAATTCTCACGCCAATAAACCCATCCAAGCAACAAACCCAAATCAGCCCTGAACAAGAAAAATCCCCATCCATTTCACCAATTCAATCACCACAACACAAATCACCAACTCCAAAAGAACCAACCCCACCAACACAACCAGAGACCACTGTTGTTCCAACTAACCCCAATATTTTGAAAGAAAATTTGCAGGTTATCAATGAAGAACCAGGGGAAGAAACTGGAATTGGAGGTCCTGAAACTGGTGCAATTGCACCTGATGCTACTGCATCAAGTGCAGTTGCATCCCAGCAATTTCCAACAGTCACCACCTACTCAACAGATGTGCATGACACGATTGCTGTAGTGCTGAAGGAATTAGCAGACAAAAGGAGTCAAGAATCTGCAAGAATCCTCCTAGGAATTGCTGAGGCAGCTGGAATTGCTCAGGAAACCCCAACAACAGGTGAAGCTGAAAAGGAGGTGGACAAATCTGGTGAAAAAGGAAAGGCTAAAGAAACATCTGAGATGCAAGCAAAGGAAGTGGAGGAAGGTCAAAAACAACAAGCCAAGGAGAAAGAAGGAGGTCAGAAATCAACCACTGAAGAGACTGCTGCAAAGGAGAAGCAACCACAAGAAGTTGCTGATCAGAGCAGTGCAGTTGCACTTGGTGCAATTGCACCAACAGAAACAATTGGTGCTGATGCACCACCTGAAGCAGAGAAGACAACAACAAAACCAACTGAGCCTGGAGCAACTGCATCCAAGGCAGCAGCAGCAAAGAGGCCAAAGAAATTACAAGTCAAACGTGCAGCAACGAGGGCTAGCAACAGACTCAGATCTGGAGCAAAACCCGAGTAATTTTAAATGTTGTTTTTATTTTTCAAAACTTTATGAACTTATGTTATCTGTTTTGTTTTGAGTCCAACATGTATTAACCCCCCTCCCCCATTTTGAACAAATTTCTTTTGAAAACTCAACTTAAGAGCAGTGAGGACACTGCTCACTTTTAAGTTGGGGGGAGAGCACTCAAACTTTTAAATGCATGTGTTAGTCTATAATATGTATGTTTGTTTTAGTATTTATATGTGTTTTATTTATTTATATTGTGTTAATAAATGTCATGTTTTAAATTGTTTTAGATTTACTTAACAAAGTATTTAATTAACTAATATTTTGAAGATTTGATGAATCTTGAAGCATGATCAGCTTAGTATCTTTTTCAAAAACTTAAAGAAAAAATGCAATTTACGAATTGATTTTTAATGATGAACAAAAGAAAAAGAAAAAGAAGCCTCATTTTTTCCAAAAATGACCATAGTTATTATCACTTTGACACATCAAAATTGAGTTTTTGAAAAGAACCTTGCTATGTGATAAGCTATCTGATGCAAGAGGAATTTTTAGAAAACTAAGGTCAAAAATAAATTTTTATTAAAAATATAGAAGAGCTTAAAGAATTAAGTTTGGGGGAATTTTTATGAATACAAAGGCTTGAGTATGAAAAAATTAGAGTAGTCAATACATATAGGTTACCAAAAGAACTCAAAATGAAAGAAAGCTTTATTGCCTGAGTCAAAAAACTGTACCTGTTCCAATAAGTGCATTTGGTCAGAAAAAGAAAAATTCAAAGAAAAAGAAAAAGAAGAAAAGAAGACAGAACTGACCAAAGGAAAAAAGTATGCATAAGGAGGACAGTGAGGAGGGCAATATTAGCTAGAAGTCTTGAAAAGAAAAATCAAGTGCAGTTGCACTAAGTGCAATTGCACCGTTAAAAAGTCTAGTGCAATTGCACCTCAGAAAAACGATGCACCTGCACTCACTGCATTTGCATCAAGAAAAAGAACTACCAAGAAATACAAAAAGTGCATTGACTCAACATTTTGAAATACTCTATCCAAGCCCTTTGTTGTGCTTAAGGCCCCCACTCTTGAGGACTTTGTTAGTCTACTCTATATTTTGAAACATCTTTGTTTTGACCGAACGTGATCTAAATTTTTCAAAGGCTAGGAGAAACTTGTTACTTAGTTTTGGAACTGATTGAATCTCAGTAGGACACACACTCACACAAATGAGTTTTAATAGCTTTGGATGTTTTGGAATTCAAAGGCACAAAAGACGAAAGTTTCTGAAAAATGAAGTTCATGAGTTGCATTTATTGAAAATCATTCTGTGAAAGAAATATGAGCTGATCTGTTCTTCTTGATTCTGGAAATCTTATTTGTATTTTCTTTTTGTCATTGCTTGAGGACAAGCAACGATTTAAGTTTGGGGGTGTGATAACTCTATTTTATATAGAGTTATTTGTGCTTTTTCACTTAGATAAATGCCCAATATCAAGTCTATTATATGTTAAATATGTTAGTATGAATAAAATAACAACATTTATGGTTTACAGATAAGAGAAGTCCATAACTTAGCATTTTATTGTATATTGGTATGTTTGATGTGTTTGTTCAGTGCAGCCGCAGTTTAGTGCAATTGCACCAGTTGATGCAACTGCACCAGGCAGTGCAATTGCACTTGGTGCAACTGCACCACTCTGTACCGAAGCAGCTCACAACCCCACATTGGAAGCACCTCAATTCTTACCATTGCCATAATGCTTAGTTGGATTGCTGCTTGCTCAGAAGTCACATGGGAACACATGGCCACTTGCAAAGGAGGCGCCTACAATCAAAAAGGCTTCACAAAGATCTATCTTACAAGACATGTGGCAACCATTTGTTGGACCTCAAATTAAGGATGAGTGTTGAAAGCCAAGCTGATCTTCAACTTTTAAAAAGTAACCATGGTTTGGTTAACTTAACTCAGCAAGGAAACCTCAACATGAAGGAAATCTCCAAGGCTATAAATAGGACTCAAATTCCTCACTTAAAACAATTCCCAATTGTAGAGAATCATATCATATATCATATAATCTTTTTATTTTAGTTTTTCTTAGTTTTAAAGTTTTATTTTCTTTTAGTTTCATAGTGTTAGTTTGAGAGGAAGGTAAGAGGAAATTGACAACTTCTTTCATCACTTCTTCAAAGAGCTAATAGGTGCAAGAAATTAGTTGTAAGCAAATATATGCAAGAGTTTTCCATTTGTTACTCTTTTGAATTCTCTTGTACTTCTCTTTATTGCAATATGCTTTCATTCACTTATATTTGCTTTATCACGCTCATCATGAGCTAAACTCTTTTGAGTTTGGATGTTCTAGCTTTCCAATGATCTTTTGAGGAAAGTTATTGTGTTTTCAAGTGGTGTGTACTTTAGTTCTTGTGTTTAAATTCTTAATCTTGTTTTAAAGTTGATCACTTAGAACAAGTAGAGTTATATTCACTTAATTGGCTTATAACTAGAAATCAAGAACTAAGTAAGGATAAGTGTTTAATAAAGCTTCTTATTAAACTTGTTTTAATAAAGTTAGCTTGTTAATTCCATGTTAATTCTTAGCTTAAGATTAACATAGTCCTTACAACAAAAGTGTAGAGATCTTAAGATACAAGAGTGTACTTACTTAAGCAACTTAGATTATCTGTAAGGGGGCGAGAGAGGCACTGACAACCCTACTCTTTACCGCAAAAAAACAGGATCATATAGAGCTTGTAACGAAACTCTGACGAAAGTAGCTGACCAGCACACACTGATGCAACTGCACTAAGTGCAATTGCACCACAAGAAAACGCAATATTCTCAAAAGTGATTTAGTTTGTGAAAACATCTCAACTCTCATTCTCAACTAATTTCTTACACAATTTACTTGCTTTCTGTTTATTTATTTTCATTTCAACTTCAACCAAAACCAAAACATTTTGAATAGTGTAGTCACACTAGTTTGCCTTTCTTTACAAACAACACATAAGAGTTAATCCAATCTCTGTGGGTTCGATCTTTTATACTATAACTTGTGACTGTGTATACTTGCGCATTAATGTTATCCTATTTACACACACCAGATACTAACATGTATAAATCTGTTTCAATAAGGTATCATGACTTTTGTAGTAGCACACATGGTTAAATTCTATTTGATTGAATTCTGGGTTCAACTCCCGGCTACGAAAATATTTGTTTTTAATTTGTGTTTTTCTTTCACTTTTTTGCTCCACATTTCTAGATGTTATGCTTTAATTTAAATCATTGTTTTTCCTTTTAAAAATAACTCCATATTTCTTTCACTTAATTGCTCCACAAATCAAGATGTTAAACTTTTGTTTAAATGAAAGTTTTTTTTTATATAAAAATAAAATAATTAATTTTATTAAAAGCCAAATAAGACTCATTTGTTTACTAAGTTCATCCAACGGTATAAGTCGGCATTTAACATCTACTCAACAAGAAAGTGAAGGGTGTCAAAAGACCTATTCCTAATATTTATGATGTAATCATGCAGTGAAATTCGTTACGTATTTTTCAAGAGACAGAATACAAACTCAAGTCACTATCACATAATAGCTTTCATGGTATTAAAAACAAATAAGTTTTGATATAGCAAAATAAAAATTATCCCAAATCAAATAACAAAAACTTTACGTGCATGACTCGTTTAGTACTTATTTAGAGTGTCGTTTTAGTTATTCAAATAGAGTTGCATAAATTAAATATTTTGAGAAGGTTAAGTTTGGGGCCAAATGGCCTTGGGCTTTTGGACCCGTTTTTAGGAACATTTAAGAGAAAACCTATAGTTCGTTTTTCTCGTTAAGAACTAAGTAGTTATGTTTTTCGAAAACAATAGAACAAAACTTTTGTATTTTCATCGTTTTGCTCATGAAAGGCTAAACTCTAGAGATTTAACCGCTCCTTCAAAACTTAATCAGGACTTTGAGGTTTGATTTTGTGCTTTAATTTTGTTTCTGTATTTTATACCTTTTCCTACAACTCTTTACAATTCAGATTGTTCAATTCGAAATTTATAAGGGTTGATAGAGACTACTAAGCTTAGTGTAGATTTTCACAGAATCTGGTTTTAAATTTAATTGTAGTTTCTTATAGTACCTGTTTGGGTTGATATTGTTGTTACTTAAAAAGAGTGAGGGAAATTCAGTATTTTCGTGATGGATTATATTAAGATTTTATATCTTATTTTGCTTGATTGTAATTTTTGTATTTATGTTATGAGATTTATATATTTATTGGGATACTAACATGTATAAATCTGTTTCAATAAGGTATCATGACTTTTGTAGTAGCACACATGGTTAAATTCTATTTGATTGAATTCTGGGTTCAACTCCCGGCTACGGAAATATTTGTTTTTAATTTGTGTTTTTCTTTCACTTTTTTGCTCCACATTTCTAGATGTTATGCTTTAATTTAAATCATTGTTTTTCCTTTTAAAAATAACTCCATATTTCTTTCACTTAATTGCTCCACAAATCAAGATGTTAAACTTTTGTTTAAATGAAAGTTTTTTTTTTATAAAAATAAAATAATTAATTTTATTAAAAGCCAAATAAGACTCATTTGTTTACTAAGTTCATCCAACGGTATAAGTCGGCATTTAACATCTACTCAACAAGAAAGTGAAGGGTGTCAAAAGACCTATTCCTAATATTTATGATGTAATCATGCAGTGAAATTCGTTACGTATTTTTCAAGAGACAGAATACAAACTCAAGTCACTATCACATAATAGCTTTCATGGTATTAAAAACAAATAAGTTTTGATATAGCAAAATAAAAATTATCCCAAATCAAATAACAAAAACTTTACGTGCATGACTCGTTTAGTACTTATTTAGAGTGTCGTTTTAGTTATTCAAATAGAGTTGCATAAATTAAATATTTTGAGAAGGTTAAGTTTGGGGCCAAATGGCCTTGGGCTTTTGGACCCGTTTTTAGGAACATTTAAGAGAAAACCTATAGTTCGTTTTTCTCGTTAAGAACTAAGTAGTTATGTTTTTCGAAAACAATAGAACAAAACTTTTGTATTTTCATCGTTTTGCTCATGAAAGGCTAAACTCTAGAGATTTAACCGCTCCTTCAAAACTTAATCAGGACTTTGAGGTTTGATTTTGTGCTTTAATTTTGTTTCTGTATTTTATACCTTTTCCTACAACTCTTTACAATTCAGATTGTTCAATTCGAAATTTATAAGGGTTGATAGAGACTACTAAGCTTAGTGTAGATTTTCACAGAATCTGGTTTTAAATTTAATTGTAGTTTCTTATAGTACCTGTTTGGGTTGATATTGTTGTTACTTAAAAAGAGTGAGGGAAATTCAGTATTTTCGTGATGGATTATATTAAGATTTTATATCTTATTTTGCTTGATTGTAATTTTTGTATTTATGTTATGAGATTTATATATTTATTGGGATACTACCATGTATAAATCTGTTTCAATAAGGTATCATGACTTTTGTAGTAGCACACATGGTTAAATTCTATTTGATTGAATTCTGGGTTCAACTCCCGGCTACGGAAATATTTGTTTTTAATTTGTGTTTTTCTTTCAATTTTTTGCTCCACATTTCTAGATGTTATGCTTTAATTTAAATCATTGTTTTTCCTTTTAAAAATAACTCCATATTTCTTTCACTTAATTGCTCCACAAATCAAGATGTTAAACTTTTGTTTAAATGAAAGTTTTTTTTTTATAAAAATAAAATAATTAATTTTATTAAAAGCCAAATAAGACTCATTTGTTTACTAAGTTCATCCAACGGTATAAGTCGGCATTTAACATCTACTCAACAAGAAAGTGAAGGGTGTCAAAAGACCTATTCCTAATACTTATGATGTAATCATGCAGTGAAATTCGTTACGTATTTTTCAAGAGACAGAATACAAACTCAAGTCACTATCACATAATAGCTTTCATGGTATTAAAAACAAATAAGTTTTGATATAGCAAAATAAAAATTATCCCAAATCAAATAACAAAAACTTTACGTGCATGACTCGTTTAGTACTTATTTAGAGTGTCGTTTTAGTTATTCAAATAGAGTTGCATAAATTAAATATTTTGAGAAGGTTAAGTTTGGGGCCAAATGGCCTTGGGCTTTTGGACCCGTTTTTAGGAACATTTAAGAGAAAACCTATAGTTCGTTTTTCTCGTTAAGAACTAAGTAGTTATGTTTTTCGAAAACAATAGAACAAAACTTTTGTATTTTCATCGTTTTGCTCATGAAAGGCTAAACTCTAGAGATTTAACCGCTCCTTCAAAACTTAATCAGGACTTTGAGGTTTGATTTTGTGCTTTAATTTTGTTTCTGTATTTTATACCTTTTCCTACAACTCTTTACAATTCAGATTGTTCAGTTCGAAATTTATAAGGGTTGATAGAGACTACTAAGCTTAGTGTAGATTTTCACAGAATCTGGTTTTAAATTTAATTGTAGTTTCTTATAGTACCTGTTTGGGTTGATATTGTTGTTACTTAAAAAGAGTGAGGGAAATTCAGTATTTTCGTGATGGATTATATTAAGATTTTATATCTTATTTTGCTTGATTGTAATTTTTGTATTTATGTTATGAGATTTATATATTTATTGGGATACTAACATGTATAAATCTGTTTCAATAAGGTATCATGACTTTTGTAGTAGCACACATGGTTAAATTCTATTTGATTGAATTCTGAGTTCAACTCCCGGCTACGGAAATATTTGTTTTTAATTTGTGTTTTTCTTTCACTTTTTTGCTCCACATTTCTAGATGTTATGCTTTAATTTAAATCATTGTTTTTCCTTTTAAAAATAACTCCATATTTCTTTCACTTAATTGCTCCACAAATCAAGATGTTAAACTTTTGTTTAAATGAAAGTTTTTTTTTTATAAAAATAAAATAATTAATTTTATTAAAAGCCAAATAAGACTCATTTGTTTACTAAGTTCATCCAACGTTATAAGTCGGCATTTAAAATCTAATCAACAAGAAAGTGATGGGTGTCAAAAGACCTATTCCTAATATTTATGATGTAATCATGCAGTGAAATTCGTTACGTATTTTTCAAGAGACCAAATACAAACTCAAGTCACTATCACATAATAGCTTTCATGGTATTAAAAACAAATAAGTTTTGATATAGCAAAATAAAAATTATCCCAAATCAATTAACAAAAACTTTACGTGCATGATTATTATAGTACTTGTTTAGAGTGTCATTTTAGTTATTCAAATAGTGGTGCGTAAATTAAATAGTGAAATTCGTTTTTCTCGTTAAGAACTAAGTAGTTATGTTTTTCGAGAACAATAGAACAGAACTTTTGTATTTTCATCTTTTTGCTCATGAAAGGCTAAACTCTAGAGATTGATCGACTCCTTCAGAATTTAATCAGGACTTTGAGGTTTGATTTTGTACTTTAGTTTCGTTTCGGTATTTTATTCCTTTTCCTACAACTCTTTACAATACAGATTGTTCAATTCGAAATTTATAAGGGTTGATAGAGACTACTAAGCTTAGTGTAGATTTTCACAGAATCTGGTTTTAAATTTAATTGTAGTTTCTTATAGTACCTGTTTGGGTTGATATTGTTGTTACTTAAAAAGAGTGAGGGAAATTCAGTATTTTCGTGATGGATTATATTAAGTTTTTATATCTTATTTTGCTTGATTGTAATTTTTGTATTTATGTTATGAGATTTATATATTTATTGGGATACTAACATGTATAAATCTGTTTCAATAAGGTATCATGACTTTTGTAGTAGCACACATGGTTAAATTCTATTTGATTGAATTCTGGGTTCAACTCCCGGCTACGGAAATATTTGTTTTTAATTTGTGTTTTTCTTTCACTTTTTTGCTCCACATTTCTAGATGTTATGCTTTAATTTAAATCATTGTTTTTCCTTTTAAAAATAACTCCATATTTCTTTCACTTAATTGCTCCACAAATCAAGATGTTAAACTTTTGTTTAAATGAAAGTTTTTTTTTTATAAAAATAAAATAATTAATTTTATTAAAAGCCAAATAAGACTCATTTGTTTACTAAGTTCATCCAACGGTATAAGTCAGCATTTAACATCTACTCAACAAGAAAGTGAAGGGTGTCAAAAGACCTATTCCTAATATTTATGATGTAATCATGCAGTGAAATTCGTTACGTATTTTTCAAGAGACAGAATACAAACTCAAGTCACTATCACATAATAGCTTTCATGGTATTAAAAACAAATAAGTTTTGATATAGCAAAATAAAAATTATCCCAAATCAAATAACAAAAACTTTACGTGCATGACTCGTTTAGTACTTATTTAGAGTGTCGTTTTAGTTATTCAAATAGAGTTGCATAAATTAAATATTTTGAGAAGGTTAAGTTTGGGGCCAAATGGCCTTGGGCTTTTGGACCCGTTTTTAGGAACATTTAAGAGAAAACCTATAGTTCGTTTTTCTCGTTAAGAACTAAGTAGTTATGTTTTTCGAAAACAATAGAACAAAACTTTTGTATTTTCATCGTTTTGCTCATGAAAGGCTAAACTCTAGAGATTTAACCGCTCCTTCAAAACTTAATCAGGACTTTGAGGTTTGATTTTGTGCTTTAATTTTGTTTCTGTATTTTATACCTTTTCCTACAACTCTTTACAATTCAGATTGTTCAATTCGAAATTTATAAGGGTTGATAGAGACTACTACGCTTAGTGTAGGTTTTCACGGAATTCAGTTTTTAAATTAATTGTAATTTCTTATAGTACTGGTTTTGACTGATATTGTTGTTACATAAAAAGTGTGAGAGAAATTCAGTATTTTTGTGTTGCATTATATTAAGTTTTTATATCTTATTTTGCTTGATTTTAGTTTTTGTATTGATGTTATGATATTTATATATTTATTGGGATACTGACATGTATAAATCTGGCTCGGTAATGTATCATGACTTTCGTAGTAGCACACATGGTTAAAATCAATTTGATTGAATTCTGGGTTCAACTCCCGGCTACGGAAATATTTTTTTTGTCTTGTTTTTTATTTGTGTTTTTCTTTCACTTTTTTGCTCAACATTTCTAGATCTTATGCTTTAACTTAAATCATTGTTTTTCCTTTTAAAAATAACTCCATATTTCTTTCACTTAATTGCTCAACAAATCAAGATGCTAAAATTTTGTTTAAATCAATTTTTTTTATAAAAATAAAATAATTAATTTTATTAAAAGCCAAATAAGATTCGTTTGATTACTAAGTTAATCCAACGCATAACTCGGCATTTAACATCTACTCAACAAGAAAGTGAAGGGTGTCAAAAGACCTATTCCTATTATTTATGATGTAATCATGCAGTGAAATCCATTACGTATTTTTCAAGAGACCAAATACAAACTCAAGTCACTATCACATAATAGCTTTCATGGTATTAAAAACAAATAAGTTTTGATATAGCAAAATATAAATCATCCCAAATCAAATAACAAAAACTTTACGTGCATGACTCGTTTAGTACATATTTATAGTGTCATTTTAGTTATTCAAATAGAGTTGCATAAATTAAATATTTTGAGAAGGTTAAGTTTGGGGCCAAATGGCCTTGGGCTTTTGGACCCGTTTTTAGGAATATTTAAGACAAAACCTATATTCCATATTTCTCGTTACGAACTAGGTAGTTATGTTTTTTTGCAAACACTAGAACAGAACTTTTGTATTTTCATCTTTTTGCTCATGAAAGGCTAAACTCTAGAGATTTAACCGCTCCTTCAGAACTTAATCAGGACTTTGAGGTTTGATTTTGTGCTTTAATTTTGTTTCTGTATTTTATACCTTTTCCTACAAGTCTTTACAATTCAGATTGTTCAATTCGAAATTTATAAGGGTTGATAGAGACTACTACGCTTAGTGTAGGTTTTCACGGAATTCAGTTTTTAAGTTAGTTGTAATTTCTTATAGTACTGGTTTTGACTGATATTGTTGTTACATAAAAAGTGTGAGAGAAATTCAGTATTTTTGTGTTGCATTATATTAAGTTTTTATATCTTATTTTGCTTGATTTTAGTTTTTGTATTGATGTTATGAGATTTATATATTTATTGGGATACTGATATGTATAAATCAGTTTCAGTAATGTATCATGACTTTCGTAGTAGCACACATGGTTAAATTCTATTTGATTGAATTCTGGGTTCAACTCCCAGCTACGGAAATATTTTTTTTGTTTTGTTTTTAATTTGTGTTTTTCCTTCACTTTTTTGCTCCACATTTCTAGATGTTATGCTTTAATTTAAATCATTGTTTTTCCTTTTAAAAATAACTCCATATTTCTTTCACTTAATTGCTCCACAAATCAAGATGTTAAACTTTTGTTTAAATCAAAGTTTTTTTTTATAAAAATAAAATAATTAATTTTATAAAAAGCCAAATAAGACTCGTTTGTTTACTAAGTTCATCCAGCGTTATAAGTCGGCATTTAAAATCTACTCAACAAGACAGTGATGGGTGTCAAAAGACTTATTCCTAATATTTATGATGTAATCATGCAGTGAAATTCGTTACGTATTTTTCAAGAGACCAAATACAAACTCAAGTCACTATCACATAATAGCTTTCATGGTATTAAAAACAAATAAGTTTTGATATAGCAAAATAAAAATTATCCCAAATCAAATAACAAAAACTTTACGTGCATTATTCGTATAGTACTTGTTTAGAGTGTCATTTTAGTTATTCAAATAGAGGTGCGTAAATTAAATATTTTGAGAAGGTTAAGTTTGGGGCCAAATGGCCTTGGGCTTTTGGACCCGTTTTTAGGAACATTTAAGACAAAACCTATAATTCGTTTTTCTCGTTAAGAACTAAGTAGTTATGTTTTTTGAAAACAATAGAACAGAACTTTTGTATTTTCATCTTTTTGCTCATGAAAGGCTAAACTCTAGAGATTGATCCGCTCCTTCAGAATTTAATCAGGACTTTGAGGCTTGATTTTGTACTTTAGTTTCGTTTCGGTATTTTATTCCTTTTCCTACAACTCTTTACAATTCAGCTTGTTGAATTCAAAATTTATAAGGGTTGATAGAGACTACTACGCTTAGTGTAGATTTTCACAGAATTCGATTTTTAAATTAATTGTAGTTTCTTATAGTACCTGTTTGGGCTGATATTGTTGTTACTTAAAAAGAGTGAGGGAAATTCAGTATTTTCGTGATGGATTATATTAAGTTTTTATATCTTATTTTGCTTGATTTTAATTTTTGTATTGATGTTATGAGATTTATATATTTATTGGGATACTGACATGTATAAATCTGGTTCAATAAGGTATCATGACTTCCGTAATAGCACACATGGTTAAATTCTATTTGATTGAATTCTGGGTTCAACTCCTGGCTACGGAAATATTTTTTTTGTTTTGTTTTTAATTTGTGTTTTTCTTTCACTTTTTTGCTCCACATTTCTAGATATTATGCTTTAATTTAAATCATTGTTTTTCCTTTTAAAAATAACTCCATATTTCTTTCACTTAATTGCTCCACAAATCAATATGTTAAACTTTTGTTTAAATCAAAGTTTTTTTTTATAAAAATAAAATAATTAATTTTATTAAAAGCCAAATAAGACTCGTTTGTTTACTAAGTTCATCCAACGGTATAAGTCGGCATTTAACATCTACTCAACAAGAAAGTGAAGGGTGTCAAAAGACCTATTCCTAATATTTATGATGTAATCATGCAGTGAAATTCGTTACGTATTTTTCAAGAGACAGAATACAAACTCAAGTCACTATCACATAATAGCTTTCATGGTATTAAAAACAAATAAGTTTTGATATAGCAAAATAAAAATTATCCCAAATCAATTAACAAAAACTTTACGTGCATGATTCATATAGTACTTGTTTAGATGTCATTTTAGTTATTCAAATAGAGGTGCGTAAATTAAATATTTTGAGAAGGTTAAGTTTGGGGCCAAATGGCCTTGGGCTTTTGGACCCGTTTTTAGGAACATTTAAGACAAAACCTATAATTCGTTTTTCTCGTTAAGAACTAAGTAGTTATGTTTTTCGAAAACAATAGAACAGAACTTTTGTATTTTCATCTTTTTGCTCATGAAAGGCTAAACTCTAGAGATTGATCCGCTCCTTCAGAATTTAATCTGGACTTTGAGGTTTGATTTTGAACATTTGTTTCATTTCGGTATTTTATTCCTTTTCCTACAACTCTTTACAATTCAGCTTGTTGAATTCGAAATTTATAAGGGTTGATAGAGACTACTGCGCTTAGTGTAGATTTTCACAGAATTCGGTTTTTAAATTAATTGTAGTTTCTTATAGTACCTGTTTGGGTTGATATTGTTGTTACTTAAAAAGAGTAAGGGAAATTCAGTATTTTCGTGATGGATTATATTAAGTTTTTATATCTTATTTTGCTTGATTTTAGTTTTTGTATTGATGTGATGAGATATATATATATATATATATATATATATATATATATATATATATATATATATATATATTTATTGGGATACAGACATGTATAAATCTGGTACAATAAGGTATCATGACTTCCGTAATAGCACACATGGTTAAATTCTATTTGATGGAATTCTAGGTTCAACTCCCGGCTACGGAAATATTTTTTTTGTTTTGTTTTTAATTTGTGTTTTTCTCACTTTTTTGCTTCACATTTCTAGATATTATGCTTTAATTTAAATCATTGTTTTTCCTTTTAAAAATAATTCCATATTTCTTTCAATTAATTACTCCACAAATCAAGATGTTAAACTTTTGTTTAAATCAAAGTTTTTTTTATAAAAATAAAATACTTAATTTTATTAAAAGCCAAATAAGATTCGTTTGTTTACTAAGTTCATCAAACGTTATAAGTCGGCATTTAACATCTACTCAACAAGAAAGTGATGGGTGTCAAAAGACCTATTCCTAATATTTATGATGTAATCATGCAGTGAAATTCGTTACGTATTTTTCAAGAGACTAAATACAAACTCAAGTCACTATCACATAATAGCTTTCATGGTATTAAAAACAAATAAGTTTTGATATAGCAAAATAAATATTATCCCAAATCAATTAACAAAAACTTTACGTGCATGATTCATAAAGTACTTGTTTAGAGTGTCATTTTAGTTATTCAAATAGTGGTGCGTAAATTAAATATTTTGAGAAGGTTAAGTTTGGGGCCAAATGGCCTTGGGCTTTTGGACCCGTTTTTAGGAACATTTAAGACAAAAACCAATAATTCGTTTTTCTCTTTAAGAACTAAGTAGTTATGTTTTTCGAAAACAATAGAACAGAATTTTTGTATTTTCATCTTTTTGCTCATGAAAGGCTAAACTCTAGAGATTGATCCGCTTCTTCAGAATTTAATCAGGACTTTGAGGTTTGATTTTGAACATTTGTTTTGTTTCTGTATTTTATACCTTTTCCTACAACTCTTTACAATTCAGATTGTTCAATTCGAAATTTATAAGGGTTGATAGAGACTACTACGCTTAGTGTAGATTTTCACAGAATTCGATTTTTAAATTAATTGTAGTTTCTTATAGTACCTGTTTGGGCTGATATTGTTGTTACTTAAAAAGAGTGAGGGAAATTAAGTATTTTCGTGATGGATTATATTAAGTTTTTATATCTTATTTTGCTTGATTTTAATTTTTGTATTGATGTTATTAGATTTATATATTTATTGGGATACTGACATGTATAAATCTGGTTCAATAAGGTATCCTGACTTTCGTGGTAGCACACATGGTTAAATTCTATATGATTGAATTCTGGGTTCAACTCCCGGCTACGGAATTATTTTTTTTGTTTTGTTTTTAATTTTTGTTTTTCTTTCACTTTTTTGCTCCACATTTCTAGATGTTATGCTTTAATTTAAATCATTGTTTTTCCTTTTAAAAATAACTCCATATTTCTTTCACTTAATTGCTCCACAAATCAAGATGTTAAACTTTTGTTTAAATCAAAGTTTTTTTTATAAAAATAAAATAATTAATTTTTTTAAAATCCAAATAAGATTCGTTTGTTTACTAAGTTCATCCAATGGTATAAGTCGGCATTTAACATCTACTCAACAAGAAAGTGAAGGGTGTCAAAAGACCTATTCCTAATATTTATGATGTAATCATGCAGTGAAATTCGGTACGTATTTTTCAAGAGAACAAATACAAACTCAAGTCACTATCACATAATAGCTTTAATGGTATTAAAAACAAATAAGTTTTGATATAGCAAAATAAAAATCATCCCAAATCAAATAACAAAAAGTTTACGTGCATGACTCGTATAGTACTTGTTTAGAGTGTCATTTTAGTTATTCAAATAGAGCAGTGTATGTAATTTAAACATTTTGAGAAAGTTGAGTTTTGGGCCTAATGGCCCATTTTCTTGTTAAGAACTAAGTAGTTATGTTTTTTGAAAACAATAGAACAGAACTTTTGTATTTTCATCTTTTTGCTCATGAAAGGCTAAACTCTAGAGATTGATCCGCTCCTTCAGAATTTAATCAAGACTTTGAGGTTTGATTTTGTACTTTAATTTTGTTTCGGTATTTTATTCCTTTTCCTACAACTCTTTACAATTCAGATTGTTTAATTCGAAATTTATAAGGGTTGATAGAGACTACTACGCTTAGTGTAGGTTTTCACAGATTCAGTTTTTAAATTAATTGTAGTTTCTTATAGTACTGGTTTGGACTGATATTGTTGTTACTTAAATAGAGTGAGGGAAATTCTGTATTTTTGTGCTGGATTATATTAAGTTTTTATATCTTATTTTGCTTGATTGTAGTTTTTGTATTGATGTTATGAGATTTATATAGTTATTGAGATACTCACATGTATAAATCTGGTTCAATAAAGTATCATGACTTCCGTAGTAGCATACATGGTTAAATTCTATTTTTTTTTTAGATAGGCAAAGTGGTTAGTAATTAGTGTGTTAATTGTTAGAGGGGAGGGGGGAGCGGGGTTCGAACCCCGTACGCCTACATTTTTCCACCAACGATGTCCCTTTCACTCAACCATGTGCTACCCTTCTGGGATGGTTAAATTCTATTTGATTGAATTCGGGGTTCAACTCCCTGCGGAAATATTTTTTTTGTTTTGTTTTTAATTTATGTTTTTCATTCACTTTTTTGCTCCACATTTCTAGACAGAGGCGGATTCACATAGTATTCCTGGTGTTCTTGGGAACACCCAAACATCCTGGCGTAAGTGGTAGTGCCCCCAAATTTTACACCCTAGGTCCAGGGTTCGAATCCAAGGCAATTTTAGAGTGTTTTTCCCTTTTAAACTACTGCCCAGGAAACGACGTCGTTTCCATCCCTTCTTCATGCACAAAATTTTCACGCACAGTTTCACAACCCTTCTTCAGTCTTCACGCATTCTTCTCTAATTCATCAGGTATTTTCTTCTCTGTTTTTCAATTTCACTGGTTCTGAATCTCCATAATCCCTAAATTCGTTAATTTCGTTTTTGAGTTCTTCTTCGATATCGAACAGTAATTAAATTGGTTTTTGTTCTTCTCTGGTTTTTGATTGAACAGCGATGCATAATAATTTGATATAGTTTAATTCATGTAAAAGTAGTTGGTCATAAGAATTACAGAAATAGAATAATAATACTATTGTTGGTTGCAGAAAGGAATTATTCTCCGAAGAAGACGATGGTGCATTTGAGTAAATACCCTTTTAATTGAACTGCAGAATAATACTGCTACAGTATTATTATTAAATTTGAAATACTCTTAAGAATACTCTTTTAATTCTTCTCCTAAGAAGACGATGGTGCATTGGTTGATCAACAATAATACTGCTGTTGAAGTTGAACTGCAGAATTTACATATAAAATTGTAATGGAATCTAACCATTAATGTAAAATGGTGAATGAAGTTGTTAAAGAAAAGTTAATAAATTAATTAACCTTTAAACTTTATAAAATTGAAACTTTACGATAACTGAAGTCAAAACAATTTTCCTTTTTGTTGTGTTTGAGTGTTTGTTACTTTGTTTATTGATTTTTCATTGAATAGGATGCTTAGGTACTTTTCCGAGGAACCCAAAGTTCCTATTACAAAGATTTAGTTTTTGTGCAAGTTGGTTTCATGAATATAATTGGTTCGAGTACAGTGTTAGAAAGAATGCTGTATATTATTTTCTTTGTTATTTGTTTTATAACGAGTCTTCAACATTTGGAATAAAAAAAAGAACTGCATTTGTGAAGGATGGAATCATGAAGATGTTGATTGGTTTCATGAATATAATTGGTTCGAGTACAATGTTAGAAAGAATGCTGTATATTATTTTCTTTGCTATTTATTTTATAACGAGTCTTCAACATTTGGAATAAAAAAAAGAACTGCATTTGTGAAGGATGGAATCATGAAGATGTTGATTGTTTTTTTGTGAAGTTACTCGTCTTGTTACTTTTATCTGGGCATCTAACAAGCGTAAAGCTATGCTTTCTAAAAAACAAGTTGCTCATATTGCAGAGTTAATTGATAATGAGTTGGTGGAAACTGGTACCGGGTTGAATCAAGAAATGTCTAATGATTCATGTGTTATCGGTTACAAATGATTTGTCTCAAGCATTACAAAAGGGTGATCAAGATATTGGATTAAAAGGTACTTTATCGCTGATTTTTTTGAAGAAGTCGACAGTTGCCGAGAAGGTTTCGGCAGAGAAGAAGCCAAAGGCCGGGAAGAAGCTTCCAAAGGAAGGAGGCGTCGCCGGTGACAAGAAGAAGAAGAGAAACAAGAAGAGCGTGGAAATCTACAAAATCTACATCTTCAAGGTTTTGAAGCAGGTTCACCCTGACATTGGTATCTCTTCCAAAGCCATGGGAATCATGAACAGTTTCATTAACGATATCTTTGAGAAGCTTGCTCAGGAATCTTCCAGACTCGCTCGCTACAACAAGAAGCCAACAATCACTTCTCGGGAGATCTAGACCGCGGTCAGGCTTGTTCTTCCCGGAGAGTTGGCCAAGCATGCCGTCTCTGAGGGAACCAAAGCTGTTACCAAGTTCACCAGTTCTTGAACAATATGGCGGTTCTTTTTTAGGGTTTTGATTTTCTGCGTTGTTAATTTCGATTGTATGTTTAGGGTTTTTTAGACTTTTGAAGTTCTATTTCTTTTTTTGTTTGTTTCAATGCTGTATGTGAAGAAATCGATCTTCTCGTCTATATGTATATTGAATTGACGAATTAATGATTTA
Organism: Astragalus glycyphyllos; assembly: GCA_963573325.1. Classification (NCBI taxonomy): domain Eukaryota; kingdom Viridiplantae; phylum Streptophyta; class Magnoliopsida; order Fabales; family Fabaceae; genus Astragalus; species Astragalus glycyphyllos. The sequence continues at coordinate 54,191,697 of OY754310.1, read as the reverse complement.
GAACCCTAATTTTCTGCAAAATGGCAATTGTATTTGACCTAGTTGTTTATTCAATCGCATTAATGAGTTATTTGCACGAGCAAAGATGCAATAAGGCAAATGAATTATATAAGATTGTAAACAAAAACCAAGTTGGTATTCAAAATTTGATGCTAAAGAAAGCAAAAGGACACATTGGAGCACCTGATACTAGGAGGGATTAAAATCTTTTACTGAAACGATCTTAAAACTAGACGAAACTGCCAATATTGAACCCTCTTGTTGTTCTATCCTACTAGACATTTCACCATATGCATAAGCTTCTGATTTTAGATTTGATGAATTAGCCGAGTCTACATGATTTGGTGGTCTTTGAGATCATCTATTCTGAAGTCATTACATCAACCTAACAGCCAAAGATAAAGTGAACATTGTTGTAGAATGTTTTGGTACCTTTAAGAATTACATGACAACAATTCTGGATGAACACATTTCCATCCTAAATTACTAAAGAAAAGTTTGGGCAGTTTAACAGATTGTCTAGATAAGAGCTCCATAAAGTTCTTTTTCTTATTTCATTCTACTCCTGTAGTCCAGAAAAGACTCCTTCAATTGCCAGCATTTAGACCAGTGTTGTCGACAATTGTTATCGTATATTAGTTTCAATTCTCTTAAAAACACTTATAGCAGAATATGAGTAGGAGTTTTAAGAAGATCGCTGAAGCTGATACATCCAATGTTGTATGGAACATCTGCGATGGTGAAGAAGGTGAGGCTTCAATCATTGAGAAGGTAATATGAACTATTGCAAAGTGAAACATGACGAGAAGATTGCAGAGTATATTATGGGGCTTGTTACTCACAAATCAGATGAAAAACTGTGGTGAAAGAGTTTATGATCAAAAGATAATCGAGTTTGAGAAAGTATTGCCCACTTTAACATCTCAATTTGATTTATTGTTGATGCGATTGAAGAATCAAAAGATCTTAGCACGATGAAAATTGAAGAACTTGAAGGAAGTTTGGAAGTGCATGAACTGAGAGTTACAGAAAGAGAATTTGAAAGGGAGGTTAGTCAGGCTCTTCAAGCTCAGACAGTGAAGAGAGAGGAAAGTGATAAGAAGAAATGAAGGAAAGGTAAAGAAAATATTCATCGTAGTAACTGGTCACAAAATATAGATAAAGGAAGGATTGATGACGAAGTTGAATCATCAAATAGAAGAGGAGGGGGCTCTGGCAATAATCAAAGGAGGAAATGTGGCTTTGATAAAAAGAAAATTCAGTGTTTTAATTGTGAAATCCAGTGGCATTAATATGAGATAACTGCAGGGCCGTCCATCGACTTGTGCAAGCTGTGCTACTGCACAGGACTCGGCTCAATGTCAATTTTTAGGGCCCAAAAAATTGAAAAACTAAGTTATATAGATCGTTTGCTGGTTGTTTGCTCAAGTAGTAATGTGGCGCAGTAAAAATACTGCGCCACATTACTACTTGAGCAAACAACCAGCAAACGATCTATATAACTTAGTTTTTCAATTTTTTGGGCCCTAAATTGACAATATGTTGTTCCTTTTTTTTGACAGCGTTGTTCCTTTGTTTTTTATAGTTGTATTTTATTTCTTTTTACAATGCTTTAGCAAAATGACTAAATATATTATATTTTATTCCTTTTCGAATGTATTCATCTAAAAATATATTGTTTTCAGCAAATGTTTTTATGAAATAAATATTTGAAATTTTCCAAAAAATAATTCCAACATTTTAAAACCAAAATTAATTAAATTTACATTTTTCTTAAAATATTTTGTTTTTGAGTTCTTAACCAAATTTCTATTGACGAATGAAAATAGATTTTTTAGAAACTTAGTTTTGTTTGCAGTTATAGTATTTTTTAATTTATTTTTACTTCTTTTTATATTTGATTATTAGGTATATTCATTGGTGATTTTGGTTCCCACAATAAATTATGTAAAACTCCATTACTGAGGGGTCCACTTTGATAAAAGTAGGGGCCACATTTTTAAGAGTTGCACAGGGCCTCCCAATTGTTGTTTGGGACGGCCCTGAGTAACTGCACCTTATACCCCTCAACATAATGGCCTTGTTGAGAGGAGGAGTAGAACCGTCCTTAACATGACGAGGATTATGTTGAAGCAGAAATCTCTTCCAAACCAGTTATGGCGTGAAGCAGTTTCCACTGCAGTTTACATAATGAATAAATGCCCAACTAGAAGACTAGAGAAAGTACCAGGGGAATTGTGGTATGGTATGAAGCTAAATGTGAAGCATTTGAGGATTTTGGCTCTCTGTGCTATACACAGGTACCTGATGCAAGAAGGAAAAAGTTGCATCACAAGAGTGAAGTGATTGTCTTTGTTGGATATCATGTTAATGGAGCTTACAGAGTGTATAATCCAGTAGCAAAAATGTGGTTATAGATGAGAATGAATGTTGGGATTGGAAGAATAAGAAAACTGTTAATTCCAACTCCAATACAACACTGCCAGTGATACTTGAAGAAACTGCACAACAGGAAATTGAAGAGCAACCTGAAGTGGAAACAGATGCCCAGAACTTCACAGAGGGAAAGACAAGTGCTTAGCACGTTAAGGGATTTTGAGCTCATAGTAGATGATGAGGTGAATTCTGATGGGGAACTTGTGCACTTTGCTTTGCTGGTTGATGCAGAACCAGCAAGCATAAAAGAAGCATTGGAGTTGCACTCAATTGAGAAGAACAAAACTTGGGAGTTGGGAATTAACTGAACTGCCACTCAACAAGAAACCTACTGATGTGAAGTGGGTTTTTAAAGTGAAGCTCAATCCAAGTGGAGAAATAGCAAAGTATAAAGCAAGGCTGGTAGAAAAAATCTGGGGTTTATGCACCTGTTGCAAGAATGGAGACTATAAGGCTAGTTGTTGGTGTTGCCTGTAATAGAAGCTGGCCTTTATATCATTTAGATACATTCAGCTCGTCTGAATGGTCCACTTGAAGAGGAAGTGTTTGTTAATCAACCTCTAGGTTTTGTGATTGGAGGAAAGGAAAATTGGCATACAAATTGCATAAAGCCTTGTATCGTCTCAAGCAAGTACGAAGGGCATGTGACGATAGGATATATGGCTTCCTATTGCAATAAGGATTTAAGAAATGTCACACTGAATATGGTGTGAGTGTCAAAGAAGATCAGTGATTTAGATTTATTGCTCATTTGCTTAGATGTTGATGACCTCTTAGTGACTGGCAGTGATGACAAGCTGATTCTGATGTTTTAAGAAACAAATGATGTCAGAATTTAAGATGGCGTATTTGGGGAAATTAGTTTATTTCCTCGGAATGAAGTTTGTGAGAAGTTCAAGAGGTATTGTGTAACACTCAATTTTTGAGTATGAACTTAGACTCAAACAATTACATTATCAAGGGATATATGACTTAAATGTAGTTGTTTAATAGTTTTTTTACTTGATTTAATATCTAGAAAATTTAAATCTTCCATATTAATTAAGTTATCATATATTAAATGTTATGTAAGTTATAGAGAGTGAAAGGAAGATTTTTAAAATGAAACGAGAAGCCTAAGAAGTCGTGTGCGTTAACATATATAATGAAGTATATAATAATATTTAATTTGTTAGGTTGGTACAGTAACACAATTTTAAATTTGATGTTTTTAAAAAAAAAAAACATTAAAGGAGTTAATAGGCTAAGCATCGAGAAGCTTCTCCTTTAATCTAGTAAAACCTAATTATAGGATGAAGACAAAAGAAAACTAAGAAAAATTAGGAGTAGAAGCATATAGAGAGATCGAGAGATCGAGAGAGAGAGAGAGAGAGAGAGAGAGAGAGCGAGCCTGGGAAACCCACTGGAAATCCTTTCAAGATTTTGCACAATTCAAGCTAAAGTATTGGATAATAAAAGGGGATACAAACCGATGGTGGATGAATTCATGAACGACAGTGAAGTAGGAACTTGGAATTGAAGGAAGAAAAGAAAACAGGGCACCTAATAGTAAGAGAAATAGGAGAGGTTTTCAGGCACAATACATCTAATGGTTCCATGGAGCTAAGATGCAGTTGTATCGAGTGAGAGATAGAATAGGAAATATTTGGAGTTAGTGTAATTTAAAGGAGCAGAGTTAGCAATCCAAATATCAAAGAAGAGAAAGGTCAACGAATGAAAGGTGATAAAAGCTTGAAAGTAGAAGGTCACCAACACTAGTTCATTCTATTGAGATTCAAGGAATCTATCCTATCGGTACCCATCGTCGATTCCTCTCTAAGCGGCTTAGGATGTCGGTGAGTGAATAATGGGGACCATAACAAGTCCTTTTTACTTCTTCAAAGTTATTTTATATTTATTTAATTGAATATCTATCTTATGTTTGTTAAGCAATTTAAAAACTTTATTATCGTATATTTGAAACACATATTTTTGGGACATGATAATATGATTTTATGGCTGGATAAACTGAATGTGAGGATTGTATTGGGATGTTTTGAACACTTGAATATTAAGATATTTATGAATTCATGTTTTAAAGAGTGGATGAATATTTGGTTTGATGTTCGAGAGTAATATCTTGAAACTACCGGTTCACTATGATATTCGTTGATCGAGAGGTTTTTATTAATATATGTATATTTTATTGAAGTTTCAAAACAGTTTGGGGTAAAACTTTATCAGAACCTGCATGCTAACAGCAGTATGTGTTAGCCTTGGTGCATCATGATTTACCTATCAGGCGGGGGAGCCTATTATTGATTTAGAGGCGGGGAGCCTATTATTGATATTTAGAGGCGGGGAGCCTATTATTGATTTTGAGGCAGGGAGCCTAATATTGATATTTCGAGGCAGGGAGCCTATTATTGAGATATTCAAGCGGGGGAGCCTATGATTTATATTTATTGGCGGGGAGCCTATTTTAGTTCTGTATAAGTATTACCCCTTATTGTTATTATAATTATTATTTGGTTTTATACGACGTACTTGATTAAACTGTTTTTTTTGTTGAATCGTTTTAAAATCGATATTATCGTGTTCCGCTTGTTATGTTCTTCATTATTTACTCACTGAGTGGTGACTCACCTCGTCTCTCTTATATGTTTCAGATTTCCAGGTTCATTTCAAACCGAGTATTTAGTGTCTTACCTTTAGGTGATGCTTCCTTTTGAGTTTAGAGAGCTGCTAGTGATTCTATGTATCTTTTCTTTTGGTTTCCTAATGTATTTGATCTTCCAAAGTATATAGTGGCTCTGTTACATTATTGAGTTGTCCATTAATTGTTACATGTCACCTTGTTGGCCTCTTTGAAGACCATGTTGGTTCATAATTTGTATTATGACTATACAGGTGTATATTTTATTTCAGAATCTCGATATTTTCGGGGGTGTTTTGCCGAATTTTCGTTAGACATTACTTTAAAATATAGACTATTTTAGGTTTTGATATGATTACTGATCTTTAGGTGAACTTTATCCTGTTGAGGCTTGCCAGGCTAGGATAATAGTTTGTGCGCCGGTCATGGTCCAATTCGGGTCGTGACATATTGTCATGCACCCGAAGAAGTATATTCACTAGTGCAGAAAAGACATTTAGCATCGGTTATCCGACGATGCTAAATCCTCCGACGCTAAAAGTGGGACATTTAACATCGGTTATTTGACCGATGCTAAATGTCACTTTTAGCATCGGTTGTTCCAAACACCCGATGCTAAATGTCCTGAAAAATGACATTTAACCGATGCTAAATGTCATTTTTCAGGACAATTAGCATCAAGTGTTTAGAACAACCGATGCTAAATGTCTAATTTTTTTAAAAAAACTGTTAATAGATATCAATTGACCAATTTATTAAATCCGGATATACATAAATATTTCTAGACAGCGACTCATAAAAAATTCATAAAAATACTTCAAATTCTATTGAAATTTAATATCATACAAACAATAAGTTCTACAAATTTCTTACACAATTTTTGTCCAAATAAATATTCCAATTTGTCCAAATAAATATCCCAAATAAATATTCCAATTACAGTTCTATATTTTAATATAACCTAGAAATAACACAATTTTGATACAATCAACAGTAAAAAAGAAAACTGCACAATTAAGTTAAAACACTGTCCATGAACATACCTTTTGACATAACAATGATCAAATTTATGATTAATTGGCTGCACAATGAGTGCACCATCTACTCCTGCTTTCTCCATACACTGAGTTTTCATGCAAGTAACTTCAAGCAATTAGAATTTAAGTGAAATAGCAAATAAGGAGATTGCATCACATCCTATATGAATGGAGAAAAATAATCATTTAAAAATATAGACATATGAGAGCATACCTGGAGCAGAAAACCGACATGTCTTGGTAAAGTGGGCTCTTGTCCAAGTCAATAAGGAAATTTACTAGCCTACAAACAAAGGACGATGCTTGTTATATGAACAACCTTATCAAAACAATAAGATTATAACAATAACAACACAATTATTACATGAACAACCTTATCAAAACAATAACAACATAATTATAAGATAAAGTTTCATAACAATATCCTAGACTTCAAGCATTTACCTCTAAACAGAACAGGGAAAACAAAGGCTATACTTCCCCTAACAAGCCCATTTTGAAAGGAACGGAAGCATCTCATATTGAAATCCCAAAACCCAAATAAAAGTTTGAAAATTTCTAAATATCACAATGCTTTTGGAAAATAAACATAGCATATATTAGTCACTGTGGGTTTACTATGACAAATTTCTTGAATACATTAAACATTATATCAATTTTCTTTGGTTTGTAAAATTAAAATAAAAATCCATGGATAAGCCAAATTGAAATCCCCGATTGATAATTGATCCAATAAGCCAAATTGGAAAAACGTGGAAACATAAGCGATGGCGAACAAAGACATAGAAATAATAATAATAATAATAATAATAATAATAATAATAATAATAATCAAGAGTAAAAAACATTCAGATCGAAGAGTACTGATGAAACATGTGATAGGCGGAAGGGGAAATGGATTGAAAACCCTAAAAAGATGCTAAAAAGCGACACTATAAAGGATAGGTTATCAAGAGGAGATTTCAGAAACAATTACGATTCTGAAGAAGATGGTAGAATAGATACCTGGTAGAAATTTAGGAAGCTACTCCGACTCTCGACAGTGAACGACTTGCTGATACTACTCCAACTCTGTCGTCACGCACTCCCCGCAAACTTTTTTTGTTTAACTCTGGTGAACTGAAATGATGGCGACGGGGAAGGAAATAACGAACAGGCACTACCTTCGAAACCAAAGTCGCGCGGAACTGAAACAATGGCGACGGTGACGGCAAACTAGGCGACTGCGAGCGAGCAGCGGCGACGGTGACGGCGAACAAGACGATGGTTTTCTCTTCAAGGTTCTTTGCGTTTTTGATTTGTGAGGCTAGGGTTTCGTATTTGGGACTGCAAGAGAAAGAGGGTTTCGTAACATTGTGAGGAAGATGGAGAGAGTTGAGAAAGAGAGCTGAGAACAAGAGTTGAGAGCTGAGAACGAAGGCTGAGAAAGAGGGCTGAGAGCTGAGAGCTGAGAGTTGAGAGTTGAGAGGTCAGAGACGAGAGCGAGAGTTGAGTGAGAATGTGAGAGAGTGAGCCGATGGAAGAAGTTGGAAAAATAAAACTGGATGCTAAGACATATAACATCGGTTACTGAGAAACCCGATGTTAAATGACCAAGGGAAGCACTTTTAACATCGGTATGCTAAACGTCTAATAGAAAACTTAAGTTGTTGGCGTAATTGCAAAATTGCCACCGGTTAGACATTTAACATCGGCTGTTCAAACAACCGATGCTAAATGGTGTTGTCTAATGTCCTTTTCCACTAGTGATTCTGGATGTCTTGAAGAGGTTCAAGTTGAGTACTTGCAGTAATGCAGTGATACCGGCTGAGGTGAATGTGAAGTTAGAAGGCTGTGAAGAAGAGGAAATATGTAGATTCAACTTTGTTAACCACCCCTGATAAGCACCTTGTAAGTCATTTCTTCACTAGTGGAAAATAAAACAATGGACTATGTAACAAATATGACGGCAATGGTTTGCGCTTAAGAGGACTCCAACCTTTAGTTTTAACACATGATTTGGCAAACCACAATGGATACTACTGAGTATTCTTGTGCATGTGAAATAACTCTTACCTTCTCACCAGATTTGAACCTTTAGTCTTATACCAATTCTTTATTTAGTGTTTTGATGAACAAATATGACGGCAATGGTTCGCCCATATTTCCTCTTCTTCACAGCCTCTGCCAGTAGTTTACCACCACTGAGTGAAGAAATGACTTATATTTGTTATTTAATCCTATATGGCCCGAAACAAAGGAGCCCTTAGAGTCTCTTAAGCGCGAACCAAAACCTCAATAAGACATATTCTCAAAGAAAGCAAAATCTATGTTGAATTTGACAATACCTTTTTAAGGTTTAGTACAATTATGATTTGGGGGACTATGTAACACCTCAATTTTTGTTCATGATAATTCTCTAAATATATTTTTGCTTTATGGATTATTTTGAATTGATAAAATTAAATTAATTTAATCTATTGTGTATTTGAGCTATTAAAATATGTTGAAATATTATTTAATGGTATTTTCATACTACATTGGTAATATTTTGATGTTATTATTTAATTGTTTGATTTATAGAATGTTTATATTTCAATAATTATTATTTTAGTTGATTATTTATATTATAAAATATAAAATATTAGTAAATTGTCTTGGAATTTTAGGGTGTTAGGATTTTTTTGTTACAAAAATTTGATTGGGCTGAGATTAGGGTGTTAGGATGGTAACATTTTTTGGCCCAAGCTTATCCCACACCCCTCCCTGCTCACCACACACCTCCATAACCCCCTAAATACCCAATCAAGACAAGGAAGGTGAAGAGTATTGACATACCCAATGAACCAATAATTGTTCTCTTTTTAGTTTCCTAAGATCATAAGCCATCCTTCCAGTTATGAGCTCCAAAAGAACAACCCCAAAGCTGTAAATATCTGCCTTGTGTGACAGACGACCATTCTTATTATACTCTGGTGTTATATATCCAGATGAGACCATAACGTTGCTCGAAACAACAGTCGTATCACTGGCTGGGGCTACTCTTGCCGAGCCAAAATCTGATAACTTGGCATGATATTCATTGTCTAACAAAATGTTCTGGCTTTTCACGTCAAGGTGTATAATACTAGGAACCATTCTATCATGCAGATACGCCAAACCGCAGACTACGTCGATTGCTATTTTGAATCTTGTTTTCCAATCAAGTAGTGATAGATTAGGTGAAAGATCTAGGATAACGGGAGAGATGAAATTGTTGGACTATATGATAACCTTAGAGGGGGGTGAAATTTTCTTTTCCATTGTGTCATTCAATTGTGAAAACAATCAAAACCATTAGCAAAATTTACCAGCAGTGCGGGGAGTAGAAGGACCGGCGGTCGAAGTGGAGGGACCGGCTGCACGAGGAGTAGTAGAGGGACCAGTGTTGGTATCGTCGTCAGTCGCGGTTGGTTTGAAGCATGAGGAGAAGCACTTGCAGGCCATATTGGCTTTCTTGCTCCACAAAGAAAATTGCACAGAAGAGAGACTCCAAAGAAACTGGAAGAAAGAAAGTGAAAAGTAATAAGTGTGAAACTGATAGAGAGAGTGAGAGACCTTTATAACGTTTTAGTAAGGATTTAACTAACAATATATAACAGATTTTATATACTATACTAACAAATACTTAACGGCACCAAAAAAGTCTAACTGTAAAATAACTGATTTTATCTACTACAATAACAATATATAACTGATTTTATATACTATACTATATAGCGTGAAGAGAGGGAAGGGGATTCGAGAGACTTACTGAGAGAGAGGGAGCCATAGGAAATTTGGAAGGAAGCAAATATTATATACACATACAATTGTTTTATAAATCTTAGTGCTTCCATGTGATTGTAATGTGCATGCATGGAAACATTGCTTTTCTTTTTTTTATTAAACTATAGGATTGAAGGCAATTTCCATGCCAATGTTTAAGGAATATCATTTTTCTCTGCAGATATATCAATTTGGTGTTGATATACTGAATCTTATATAGGTTTTTCCCAATTTGTTCTATTTGAATCATATACAATCTCAGTAATGAAAATCAGAAGCACCTAAAGTTCATGCACTAATAAAGATAATTTGACCTTAGTGAAAGTTATGTTTTCTAGAATTTTGATGATTGAGGGTATAGTTATATGAAATTCGATTGCATTGAAATCATTAACTTATAGACCTATAGCTGGTTAGCCATAATAGAATGTTTCTGTTGTTAACATTATATCATACTTGACTCCGTCTACATAAAAAAACATTATATCATACTTAAATTTGGAATTAAAGTTAACTTTCATTGGGGCCAATTTTTCCCACAATTTTACAAGCAAGAATATTGCTACAGAAGAGACCGGCACGGGAAGAGGAGGGAACAACACGGGGAGTGGAGGGACCGGCGGAATGGGAACCGGAGGGACCAATAGCACGAGGAGTAGAGGGAGCGGGGAGCGGCATAGGGAGTAGAGGGAGTGGCAATGAAAAAGGAGGGAGCGGTGTTGGTATCGTCATCTGCCATCTACTATGAGTTAGTTTATTCACTATTCGTTGTTGATTGTCAAACACGGCCTTATGATATTTTTTCATGCATTAGCAGCATATTTTGGGTCATGAGGTGGAAATGAACTATTTATGCTACATTAGCCTCTATAAGTAAGAGTGTGAATATAGGCCAAGACAACTGACAAGGGGTTTATGACCCAACCTACGTCAAGTCCGGCCCAGATTATTTTAAACAAACAAGAGCTTCTATTTTTTTTTTGATAAGTTAAGATATTAATGAAAGTCACCGACAAAATGCGAGCACGGTGAACCAGAAAATACATCAGTGTCGCAAAACAAGACCTTCTACTTACAAAGACGTACAATAATATAATTTGGTAGTTGGATTATACTCACCAAAAGCCTAATTATCCCTACATGTAAATATATTTTGTAGTATTCCATCTTTATAGTAACTTTTCCAAGAGTTTTCTTAGTTGATGGGATTTTGGTAACTTTGGTCTTTCTTTAGAGGAGAGAGAGAGAGAGTTAACATGAGAAAGAGTATTAAAATGAAATTTGAGAATCCATTTTTTAAAGTAATTAATTTAACTTTCATATAGAAAAACGAAATAATATAATTTTTACTAGTATAAGTAAATTAGATAATGAATTTAATTTTCTCTCACTGTCGGTTGCCTAGGCAATTTCAGCGACATGGAGACATCGGCTCCCGGGTTCGAACCTGGTGTAAGCAATTGTAGCGTGTGTGGTGTTTATTTCTCATTTCATTTAAGTAGACCAATAAAGATAATGAATTTGATTATTGAAAAACTAATGAATTTATTTATCAAATGAAGCTTTTAACATCTATTTTATTATTAAAAAACTAATGAATTCAACATAGAAATGGAGGTCTAGGAGTTAAAAATCCCGAGGTCTTTAATAATTCTTTGCTTACAAAAATAGAAATGGAAATGGAAATGGAGGTGTCCGTCGGATCCAAAGGTACTATGGGGGACGGACGTTATTGGAGTTTAGGTATGGGGATTTAGATTCTCGTTTAATCCGAAGCGGTGGTGTGGCAAAGGAGAAAAGATTTCATGTGATGGAGGACTTAGTTAATCTTTAGCATGATTCTATTCAAAATTGTTCGATGTTTGCTTGTTGTGTGAGGAGTGTTTTAGTGGATAGGAAAAAACTTCGTTCTGGAAATGTTGTTGGCTAGGAACTTAGGAAGTTATTGAAGTTTACAAAGGTGAAGCTTGCCATGGAGTGGGTTCGTGAACTCAATTTCAAGGACATGCTTGATGCAAAAGTGGTGGTAGATGAATTTAACAAATGCATCTCTTTTCATTCTGATTATGGTTGTATTTTAAGCTATGAAGTTCCGATACTCCAAAATAGGCCACGTACCCGTGTCGGATACGTATCTGATACCGATACTTGTCGGATACTTCCGGATACGTATCCTGGGAGTATCCTGGAATTTATATTTATTTTTAAATTAAAAAACAAGATACTTATCGGATACTTGAGGGACATTTTGGAGATACGTATCTTGGAAGTATCCTGAGATGTCTAGTAGACCGTATATCTTTTGTAACATGTTCGTAGGAGGAAGAATATATTTTAAAATGGGTGGGGAAAATACATTTAACTATGCTTACTTATTTTGATCAAAAGTATTTTTTTTGTAAATGTGATCATATCTATTGAATATTATGAGCAATTGGCTATTAGTAAAGTGAAGTATCTTTAGATTTGTTTTGTATTTTTAAATTTTGATTTAATTTTTTATTGAAGTATCTCTGCCGTATCGTATCTTGATTTTCAAAATTTTCCCGTATCCACGTATCGTGTCGTATCGTATCCCGTATCCGGGCTTCATAGATTTTAAGTTCTTGTAAGAAATCTTCTACTTTTTTTTTAGTAACAACTCTCATGTGGAGCTCTTTAGGAGGGAGGCTAATAAGGTGGCTAATACTCTTGCATAGGTAGTCTTGTTTTCAATCTCCTCTTATACTTTGTTTGATATCCCAACATGTATTTTTGCTACGATTATGAATGAAATGAAGTAGATTCCTTTTGTCAAAAAAAAAAACTACAACCAACATAATGTGACACAAGTGGTAGATATTGAAAGAAAAGTAGAATATAATTTCTAATCCTATATTATTTCATGTTGATATCATGGTGATCATAAGATTAAAATTTTAGGATTACCTGAACAATTCGTAGCCAATGAATCCATGTTGCAGCTCCTTTTGTTGCTTTAACAAGAATGCGACCAACTCTATTTGCTTACTTCTAAATAAAGGTTATTTTAAAGCTAGGGTAGTAGTAGACCATAATTTTCCTACACTGAAAGACAATAGAATCTAACTCATTCATCGTCATAAGGTTCTAATATAGTACTACTTCACAACTAACTTACAGTCACACTCAACAAAACATTTACTAACTAAGCCTAAATCTATAACCCGCTAAACTGCTTTGAGGATTCCAAAAGCTTACCCTTTATACACTTTAGCTAATTATTTATCCATTCTATATGGCCCCAAACAAAGGAGCCTTAGAGTCTCTTAAGCGCGAACCAAAACCCCAATAAGACATATTCTCAAAGAAAGCAAAATCTATGTTGAATTTGACAATACCTTTTTAAGGTTTAGTACAATTATGATTTGGGGGACTAAGTAACACCTCAATTTTTGTTCATGATAATTCTCTAAATATATTCTTGCTTTATGGATTATTTTGAATTGATAAAATTAAATTAATTTAACCTATTGTGTATTTGAGCTGTTAAAATATGTTGAAATTATTTAATGGTATTTTCATACTACATTGCTAATATTTTGATGTTATTATTTAATTGTTTGATTTATAGAATGTTTATATTTCAATAATTATTATTTTAGTTGATTATTTATTTTATAAAATATAAAATATTAGTAAATTGTCTTGGAATTTTAGGGTGTTAGGATTTTTTTGTTACAATAATTTGATTGGGCTGAGATTAGGGTGTTAGGATGGTAACATTTTTTGGCCCAAGCATATCCCACACCCCTCCCTACTCACCACACACCCACATAACCCCCTAAATACCCAATCAAGACAAGGAAGGTGAAGAGTATTGACATACCCATTGAACCAATAATTGTTCTCTTTTTAGTTTCCTAGGATCATAAGCCATCCTTCCAGTTATGAGCTCCAAAAGAACAACCCCAAAGCTGTAAATATCTGCCTTGTGTGACAGACGACCATTCTTATTATACTCTGGTGCTATATATCTAGATGAGACCATAACGTTGCTCGAAACAACGGTCGTATCACCAGCTGGGGCTACTCTTGCCGAGCCAAAATCTGATAACTTGGCATGATATTCATTGTCTAACAAAATGTTCTGGCTTTTCACGTCAAGGTGTATAATACTAGGAACCATTCTATCATGCAAATACGCCAAACCGCAGACTACGTCGATTGCTATTTTGAATCTTGTTTTCCAATCAAGTAGTGGTAGATTAGGTGAAAGATCTAGGATAACGGGAGAGATGAAATGAGGTGATTAGCCAACAATAAAGAATGATGCTGAAAATAAATTAATATTTTAATAAAAAGAAACAAATGTGATGTTAGGGTGCTAGTATATGTACCAAACAAATGATCAAGCAAGGATCCTTGTGCCATGTACTCATAAACTAATAGCCTATGCGGCTTCTCCACACAAAATCCTAACAATTTCACAAGATTTGGATGGTCTCCCCTTTTCAATACCTCCACTTCCATAACAAATTCTCGAATTCCTTGACCTCCTCTGAGGTTAAGTGTTTTAATAGGTGCATCCTAAAAAAGGAAAACTAACGTGATTCCATGCATATGAATTCATTCATTAATGCATAAACGTGAAACACAATAATAATTTCATTATTAATTTTCTTTATTTTACAAACCGGATTTTGTTTGTCCAAATGCCCCTTGTAAACCTTGCCAAAACTTTATAATGATGAGCTTGATCTTGCAAACCGGATTTTATAATGCAGTCAACAATAAAAATTTTAACGACAAGTCAGCTAGTAAATCTTGCAATGATGAGCTAGAATTAAAGGAGCCTTTCTTCCCATGGAAAAAATTAAGAAAGATCGCTTGAGCAGTGCCGCGAAACGTCTGCTTGCACCTTGAGCAGTGCCGCGAAATGTCTTAAAGAGAGCGACTTAGTCCGCGACTCAACCCGATAATTTCTTCGGTATATTTGAAAGAAAAAAACTCTGACAACAACATTCCCTACCTTCCTAACAACGACATCTAAGAACTAATCCCCACCAGAGTCCATTTGAAGATTTCTTAATTAGCATATAATTCCATTTAAAAAATAATTAGCATATAATTAGAATTTAGTAATATTCATTGATCGAAAAAATAATTCAGTAATGTTGAATGTAATAAAAAATGGGATGGTGCAAGCACTAATTCAAACTTCAAGGGTGTAAAGTACAATCATTTTGGTTAGAGATGGAAAATAAGGGGTGCTTTCCCAACCCATGCATACATCATGGCATAATTGAATTGACGCCCCATTCCCTGTTGGAACATGGGTTGTGAATTAAAAAGTCCCACATTGCTTGGATTAGGCACTTGAAGAGTGCTTATAAGTGGTGACTTCACACCTCTGGGTTGGGGCCCAAAGGGTACCCAGTTTTGTAAACGGGCAAGCACGCACACCATCTGACCACCACACGCGCGTCTGTTTGTCCGATAGGCCGGGTTGGGCTTGGGCTTGGGCTTGACTTGTGAGGTGTAAATAAAATTTTTGCGAAAATAATTAAATATTATTTTATTTTTTGGTGCGTTGCGTGTCCAGATTCGTTGAACCGTCCGGATACGATGAACTAACCGTTGCGTACAGATTCATTGAACGAGAGCTACTTGGAGTGCAAGCAGCTCCGTCCTTAACCTCTAGACTTGCGCAACAAGTCAATTCTGACGCCTATAGATACGCCCTTCCCTCAGTTCATTCTTCACACCGAACACTTGACGATCAAGAATTTTCTCCTCAAGTGTTTCTCTCTCCTCTCTCGAAATATTTTCTTCTCTTCTACTCCGGCCTTCGAGCCATTCTTTTAGAGTGATCTACGGATCATATTTCAGAGTGATCTACGGATCATAATTCAGAGTGATCTACGGATCATATTGAGGTGTATTTCTAGAGCGATTATACACTGTGTAGTGATAATCGTACTGGGCTGTTTTATCCTGGGGACGGCGTGGTTGATAGTCTGCTTGCACCTTGAGCAGTGTCGCGAGCTAGTCCGCGACTCAACCCGGTAATTTCTTCGGTATATTTGGAAATAAAAAACTCTGACAACAACAATTTTAAGACGTTTCGAATCAGCCTAAGCGTAGCCCTTAAGTGCTTGCTAGGTGAGACGATCTAAGAGCAGCCCTGTAGTGCCGCTCGGTCAGATATTTGCGAAATCAACCATGACTACCGAAGAGATTACTGGACCCAATGTTTCTGACTACAACAAGCCTTTTCGGTTTGAGGGATCTCATTTCAAGCGTTGGCAACAAAAGATGGAATTTTTTCTGACTATGAAGAAAGTTGCTAATGTCTTGACCGATGAGATTCCAGTGGAAGACGAAACTGCTGAACAGGAAGTACGAATTAAAACAGCCAAAGAAATACTACTTTGGAAGGAGCATGACTATCTTTGTAAGAATTTCATTCTCAATGGACTAAGTGATGATCTTTATGATTACTACAGCACCTGCAAGTCCGCCAAAGAAGTCTGGAATGCTCTGAAAAAGAAATATGACACTGAGGAAGCAGGTACTAAAAAATATGATGTGAGCCGCTACCTCAACTACGAGATGACAGATGATAAATCTGTAGAGACTCAGTCACATGAGTTACAGAAAATAGCTCATGAAATTATCTCTGAAGGATTGATAAATCTGTAGAGACTCAAGTAGTTGTTATTATTGACAAACTTCCTCCTGCCTGGAAGGATTTCAAGAATTCTCTCAGGCACAAGACCAAAGAGTTTTCTTTGGAAAGTTTGATTACTCGACTCCGGATTGAGGAGGAATCTCGGAAGCAAGATCAGAAAGATGAAGTATTGCTTCTTCCAAACAAGAAAGCAGGAGCGGTTCTGAAGCCAACTGGCAAACCTTTCAAGAATCAGAACCGTAACCAGATTCAAAAGAACCGCAACAAAAAGAATGGGAACCCTCCAGAGGTCCCAAATGCTAAGCCTCTACCACCAAAAAATGATGATGCTCCCTTCGTTTGTTTCAAATGTGGGAGACCAGGTCATATGGCACGCAAGTGTAGGAACGGGCCAAACCCTGCTCCGCAGGCTAACCTGACTGAAGAGCATTTCACTGCTATGATCACTGAAATCAACATGGTTGGTGGATCTGATGACTGGTGGAATGATACTGGATCCTCTCGCCACGTATGCAATAACCGTGCTATGTTTAAAACATACAAGGCAGTTGAGGATAAGAAAGTGTTGTTGGGCGATGCTCACACCACTATTGTTGCAGGTATTGGAGATGTTGAGCTGAAGTTCACCTCTGGAAAGATTCTAATCTTGAAGGATGTGATGCACACTCCAGAGATAAGGAAGAATCTGGTTTCAGGCTTCCTTCTAAATAAGGCAGGGTTTACTCAGACTATTGAAGGGGATTTGTATACCTTGACTAAAAATGGGATTTTTGTTGGGAAAGGGTACGCCACTGATGGCAAGTTCAAATTGAATGTTGAAATTAATAAAGTTGTTCCCTCTGCTTATATGTTGTGTGATTTTAATATTTGGCACTCTCGTTTATGTCATGTCAATAAGCGCGTTATTTCGAATATGAGCAATTTAGGATTAATTCCGAAAGTATCGTTAAATGATTTTCATAAATGCGAATTTTGTAGTCAAGCCAAAATTACGAAAGCGTCACACAAATCTGTTATAAGAGAATCGGAGCCGTTAGATTTGATACACTCTGGTATTTACGAACTAGACGGAACGTTGACCAGACATGGTAAACGCTATTTTATCACTTTTATTGACGATTGCTCAGACTATACCTTTGTATATCTTATGAAAAATAAAAGTGAAGCGCTTGACATGTTCAAAATCTTTCTAAAAGAAATTGAAAATCAATTTGAGACAAAGATAAAGCGTTTTCGAAGTGATAGAGGAACTGAGTATGATTCCCATACATGAAACGACTGCACCATATTCACCTGAAATGAATGGTAAAGCAGAAAGAAAAAATAGAACTCTTACTGAATTGACGGTTGCCATTATGCTCAACTCTGGAGCTGCAACTCACTGGTGGGGGGAAATTTTACTAACTGTGTGTTATGTACCGAACAGAGTTCCTAAGTCTAGGAATCAAATTTCTCCTTATGAAATAATAAAGAAAAGACAACCAAATGTGTCTTATTTTTGAACATGGGGCTGTCTAGCCTATGTAAGAATCCCAGACCCTAAGAGAGTTAAACTTGCCAGTAGAGCCTATGAATGTGTATTCATTGGTTATGCAGTAAATAGCAAAGCATACAGGTTTTATGACCTTAATGCAAAAGTGATCATAGAGTCAAATGATGTTGACTTCTATGAAAGTGAATTTCCCTTTAAATCAAGAAATAGTGGGGGCACCGGAACTGGTCAAGTTTCAGTGCCTAGAAACGTTGAAAACAACGAAGAAAGGGAAATAGAGCCTCGAAAAGGTAAGAGAGCACGTGTTGCTAAAGACTATGGACCTGACTATGAGGTCTATGCATTAGAGGAGGATCCTACGAGCCTTCAAGAGGCTCTGTCTTCATTGGATGCTGATTTGTGGCAAGAAGCCATAAATGATGAGATGGATTCTCTAGAGTCTAACAAGACATGGCACTTAGTGGACTTGCCTCCTGGTTGCAAACCCATTGGTTGTAAATGGATCTTGAAAAAGAAACTAAAACCTGATGGCACTGTTGATAAATACAAGGCTCGCCTTGTAGCCAAAGGTTTTAGACAAAGAGAGAATATAGATTTCTTCGACACATACTCGCCCGTTACAAGAATTACATCTATAAGGGTACTAATTTCGGTGGCCGCTATTTATAACTTAGAAGTACACCAAATGGATGTAAAAACTGCCTTTTTAAATGGCGAACTAGAAGAAGAAATCTATATGGAGCAACCTGAAGGGTTTGTAGTTCATGGGCAAGAACACAAGGTCTGTAAGTTGGATAAGTCTCTGTATGGTCTAAAACAAGCTCCTAAATAATGGCACGAGAAGTTTGATAATTTGATCATATCGAATGGGTTTAAAATGAATGAAAGTGACAAATGCATTTATTACAAAACCGAGAATGACATTTGCACTATCATATGTCCCTATGTAGACAACCTACTCATATTTGGATCAAACATTCATGCTGTTGATAAAGTGAAATCATTGTTGTGCAACAACTTTGATATGAAAGACCTCGGAGAAGCCAGTGTGATACTTGGTATTAAGATCACTAGGTCCGAGCATTGTACTAGACCCGACATTGCCTATGTTGTGGGATTGTTGTGCAGGTTTACTAGTCGACCTAGTATAGAGCATTGGCATGCTATTGAAAGAGTCATGAGATACCTGAAAAGGACCATGAATCTTGGATTACATTATCAGAGATTTCCAGCTGTACTTGAAGGGTACAGTGATGCTGATTGGAATACTCTATCTGATGTTTCCAAAGCTACTAGCGGCTATATATTCAGTATAGCCGGTGGTGCTGTCTCTTGGAAATCAAAGAAACAGACCATATTGGCTCAGTCCACTATGGAGTCTGAAATGATAGCACTGGCCACAACCAGTGAAGAAGCTAGTTGGTTAAGATGCCTACTAGCAGAGATTCCCTTATGGGAAAAACCGATGCCAGCTGTGTTGATCCACTGCGATAGTACCGCGGCTATCGCAAAAATAGAGAATCATTATTACAACGGTAAGAGACGACAAATACGTCGTAAGCACAGCACAGTTAGAGAGTTAATGTCAAAAGGAGCTGTGAGAGTGGATCATATACGCACTGATCAGAACTTAGTCGATCCTTTGACGAAAGGATTGGCCAGAGAGAAAGTCCAAAATACATCTCAGAGGATGGGACTACTGCCTTTAGAACCATGAGTCACTCACGATGGTAACCCGACCTAAAAGACTGGAGATCCCAAGAATTAAGTTCAATGGGTAATAACAAGTTATGATGTGATAGGAATGAACATGCTATTAAAAGTAAAGAAGCATGATTCCTGAAGCGACGTAAGGTTGAGATAATAGAAACTCTTAATGAGACCTATACTCTATGTGGAGTGGAGTACCTAGCTACAGGAGTACTCTTGATAGACTCACCTTTGTGAATGTGGAAGTGGGGCCGCTTCCTATGGAATTTTGGGCAGAAATTCCTAGAGCGTTCACTAAACTGGGATAGACGCGCATGGCCATAAAACCACGGGCATTTGAGAATACACCTATTGAAAGGGTTGTGTGTGGTTTTGATGATTAGAGATAGAGTTCAAGACTACGAGTCACTCTTGTTGAATCTAAATATTAACCGCTATGCAAGGTTCAAGTCGTATGACACCTCTGCTTATGCACAATCCTATAGAGGTGTTTGACGCTAGTTCTAAACTTCCTTTTAAATTCAAGTGGGGGATTGTTGGAACATGGGTTGTGAATTAAAAAGTCCCACATTGCTTGGACTAGGCACTTGAAGAGTGCTTATAAGTGGTGACTTCACACCTTTGGGTTGGGGCCCAAAGGGTACCCAGTTTTGTAAACGGGCAAGCACGCACACCATCTGACCACCACACGCGCGCGCCGCCGCCGTCGTCCGACCGGTCGGCTCGGCTCGGCCAGGCCGGGCTTGGGCTTGACTAATTGTGAGGTGTAAATAAAATTTTTGCGAAAATAATTAAATATTATTTTATTTTTTGGTGCGTTGCGTGTCCAGATTCGTTGAACCGTCCGGATACGATGAACTAACCGTTGAATACAGATTCGTTGAACGAGAGCTACTTGGAGTGCAAGCAGCTCCGTCCTTATCCTCTAGACTTGCGCAACAAGTCAATTCTGACGCCTATAAATACGCCCTTCCCTCAGTTCATTCTTCACACCGAACACTTGACGATCAAGAATTTTCTCCTCAAGTGTTTCTCTCTTCTCTCTCGAAATATTTTCTTCTCTTCTACTCCGGCATTCGAGCCATTCTTTTAGAGTGATCTACGGATCATATTTCAGAGTGGTCTACTGTTTTATCTTGGGGACGGCGTGGTTGATAGTCTGCTTGCACCTTGAGCAGTGCCGCGAAACGTCTTAAAGAGAGCGACCTAGTCCACGACTCAACTCGGTAATTTCTTCGGTATATTTGGAAAAAAAACTCTGACAACAACATTCCCTACCTTCCTAACAATGACATCTAAGAACTAATCCCCACCAGAGTCCATTTGAAGATTTCTTAATTAGCATATAATTCCATTTAAAAAATAATTAGCATATAATTAGAATTTAGTAATATTCATTGATCAAAAAAATAATTTAGTAATGTTGAATGTAATAAAAAATGGGATGGTGCAAGCACTAATTCAAACTTCAAGGGTGTCTGAGGTTATTATTGACGTAACTGAGTCATTGAAAAAAAAAAGAACTATTGTGCTGATAATTGAGTCATTAAAAATAACTGAGTCATTAAAAATAAAATTTTGTGGCCGATAATTTAGTGTTGTTGTGACTGGGTCAAGATATATATTGTGAAGAATCTGAGGTTATTGACGTAACTGCCAATTAATCGAGATACTAGGACTGAATTTGTTTGCCGTTAATTCTCTAACTAATCCTTTGCACCAACAAACATCTCAATATATATTATATATATAGATTGAAGTGGTACATTTTCTTTCTCACTAAATCAAATACAGCTCTGATGAGAAGAAAAGAGGTAAACATCCTCGTTTCCTTCGCAACAATGATTTCAAATAATTCATATATAAGAAATGAATACTGTGTGGTGCTTGAAAATTATGCCAATATCATTTTCATTCTTTGATATATCGGAAAAAACAGAAATATAAAAGTGATGATGAGAATTTAGATTTGTGTTTTATAATCAGAATTTGATTTTCAACAACATCCTTTTATGGCTGGCTATAATCACTTCATTTCCTCTCTCTCATTTTCCTAGGTAGAGAACCACTTGATTGGAATACAAGAATCGAACTAGCAATCAACGTAGCAAGCGGTTTGGAGTATCTACGTGATAAAATGAACCCTAGTATCATACATCGTGATTTAAAAGTAACAATCGACGTAGCAAGCGGTTTGGGTATCTCAATACTCTTCACCTGTCTTGTCTTGATTTTTAGGTCATGATGTATTACACTAGGATGCTTTTTATCAAGATAGCACTAGATGAACACGGCTTTGGTGTGGCGGCTCCAGTGGATTATAATGTGCACACTATGGATTCACTTTGTCAAATATGGTTTGCTTTGCTCATCTTCTGTTCAATTCAATGACTTACTGTAGTAGCTGCTTTATTAATATGTGATATGATATAACAAACATCATTATTTGCCTCAGTTTCTTTGTTTGGTATAGTGCCGTGTGATTTGGATTAGGAACCCATGTGATTAACACATCTTGTATCCTTTTACATAATTCTGATATTGGATCAGGTTATAACACTCTTTTATGAATTCTGTTCCTTCATGTTATAAAATGATGAACAATTTTCTTTTACATTTCAGGATACCCCTTTTACTTCTGTAACTAGATCCTGTGAAAAGAAGTTATGTCTGCTTATGGGCATCAAATGGAGCATATGTATTCAACAAGAAGTGATTCAGAGATGGGTCTTGAAACATGATTCTATATCACAACTTTTGCTGCAACTATCTTCATTGCTGGATTTGCTGCTATTGGACTTTTGTTAATTACTTTACTTGTTTCACTAGTGGTGTAGAGTGACTTAAGTGTTAGTGTATAAGCTAGTGGCTGCTACGCTTAGTGTAGGCTTTCACGGAATTCAGTTTTTAAATTTATTGTAGTTTCTTATAGTACTGGTTTGGGCTGATATTGTTGTTGCTTAAATAAAGTGAGGGAAATTCAGTATTTTTGTGTTGGATTATATTAAGTTTTTATATCTTATTTTGCTTGATTCTAGTTTTTGTATTGATGTTATGAGATTTATATATTTATTGAGATATTGACATGTATAAATCTGGTTCAATAAAGTATCATGACTTCCGTAGTAGCACACATGGTTAAATTCTATTTGATTGAATTACGGGTTCAACTCCCGGCTACGGAAATATTTTTTTTGTTTTGTTTTTAATTTGTGTTTTTCTTTCACTTTTTTGCTCCACATTTCTAGATGTTATGCTTTAACTAGCCGTGTTACCTGTGCCGTGCACGGGGGGCGGAAAAAAAACAGAAGTTGCTACACAAAAGGTCTAAATATTACATTCCCATAGCAATCAAAGTTTCAACAAATGTTTGAAGAGAGAGCAAAATAAACAAAACAAAGATAAAATGTCTTGAAGGTACATGCCACTAAAAAAAGTCATTGCATAATAATAGGATTGTGAGCACTTTGGCCAACTTCTTCATGATGAGAAGAGTTAGTCCTATGAATGGGACGACAGCCTCGATGAGGGTAGAGCATCTAAATTGGAGGCGGCTGATTGCGCATTATTCTAAGAAGAACACGTGCAGCAGTCATCGGATAATGAATTTTGAAGCAACCCTTTGAAACATAGGTTAAAACGAACTCACTCCTAGTAGGTGTTCCAATCAAACCATCAACACCAAAGAGATTCATAATCTCAGTAGTCTTGGTCTTAATATAAGGCACGTTGTGTTGCTATTAGGTTGTTAGCATACCCACCATCGGCATAAGCACCGTTAATATTTCCACCATAAGCATTTTGATTAAGATACTCCACTTGGATGGAAGGTCATTGATTACGCATAACACGTTGTCAACGACGATCAACAATAGTTGTCAAGGAACATGAATATTGAGATGCCCTTGAGATACATAAGTGAAATCAAAAAGTGCAGGACCTTCAAGCAAAAATATTCATTATAGCAGTGATTTTGGTCTTTAAGTATGATTGCGCAGTCTTATTCACACAAATAGTATACATCAACATAAAATGTTTCTCAAAACATAAAGAAAGTGATTTTAGAGTACTAAAAATGCCAAGCATTTAGTAAGTGACACACATTTTATCAACTTCCCAATTACTGAGCCTGACCCAAAGTGGGTTTCTTGATGACAAACTCATTCAAACTAATTTACAAATTTAAATATAATTCCAATCAACGGCTTTCAAAATTTAACCCCTACCAAACCCTTTACTCGCCCCAAAGAAAACAATCTGAAGACAAATCAAACTCTACTCGTTACAAATTCAACACAAGAAAAAGAATGATATAAGAGGTCATCACTCTACTCTCAAAGTGTGGTGTTTTAAAATGTGGTGTAGAATGATACTGCAAACTTTTGTCCCCTGTAGCTTTAACTTTGTCTTCATCTTCATCATCCCACCTTGTAATCCTATGAACAAAACAGAGTTTTCTGGTTAGTGTCAACTTATTATAGGCCGTAGCTATTCACATGCTAGAGAAAATATCCAAGTTTTATAGGTTTATAGCTGACCTTTCTCTTAAATAGGTGGCATTGGCACGGGGTAAAAGCTATAGTTAATATAGAATTGTTATTTGGTAAAATTTGTTTTTTAAATTGCAACATGATAAAACCTTGTTTAAATTGAAGGTAAGTATAAACTAAAAAAAATATTTATTTAATAAAGGCAATTGCAGACTTAAAAACTAAAATAGAGTGTGTACATATTTGTCACGAAATTATTATTTCTCACTAAATCGGTTATTAAGGAATGGACTTTGAGTACTTGAACGGTAATTTTTTTTCAAACACTAAAGTACCCAAAAATACACTGCTTAGCATTACATTTTACGTATTTTATCATGAAATTATATATTTTTTCACTAAATCGGTTATTGAGTCACAAATTTTTGACATTTGAATAGTAGATTTTTTTTGGAAACAATAAAGCATAAAAAACACACTACTTAACATTGTACTTTACATATTTTTTTGAATTTATTTTTTTCACCAAACCGGTCACTGAGGAACAAACTTTGTGTATTCGAACAGGTAAACTTTTTTTGATATTTAGGAATGAATTTTGAGTATTTGAAAAAGCATCACAAAAACACACTGGCTAGCATCATAATTCACATGATTTATTATGAAATTAATTTTCATTTTTTAACAATCCGATTATTGAGGAAAAATTATTATTTTTTTGACAACTAATTTTGTTTCGGACTCTAAAGAACCTCAAAAAATTGCTAGCATCACACTTTACATAATATATCACGAAATTAATTTTCGTTTTTCACCAATCTGATTATCAGAAAAAAATAAATTTTTTCAAAATTTTAATGTAATATAAAAAAGGAAAATATTAAAAAAATGGGGGGTAGGGGGTGGGGGTAAGGGGAGTGGTAGGGGGGAGGGGTAAAGGGGGTGGGAGTTTTGGAGGGAAAGTGGAGTGGGAGACTCAACAAGATTTATATTTTAAAGATTTAAATTATTGTTTTTCCTTTTAAAAATAACTCCATATTTCTTTCACTTAATTGCTCCACAAATCAAGATGTTAAACTTTTGTTTAATCAAAGTTTTTTTTTATAAAAATAAAAGAATTAATTTTATTAAACGCGAAATAAGATTCGTTTGTTTACTAAGTTCATCCAACGGTATAACTCGGCATTTAACATCTACTCAACAAGAAAGTCAAAGGTGTCAAAAGACCTACTCCTAATATTTATGATGTAATCATGCAGTGAAATTCGTTACCTATTTTTCAAGAGAATAAATACAAACTCAAGTCACTAACAAATAAGTTTTGATATAGCAAACTAAAAGTTTTCCCAAATCAAATAACATTAACTTTACGTGCATGATTCGTATAGTACTTGTTTAGAGTGTCATTTTAGTTATTCAAATAGAGCAGTGTAATTAATTAATTAATAAGTTAATAAAATAAAATGCAAAGATTCATTTTTCTGTTGACATGCCCCGTGAAAAAAGTGGGGGTAAAGAATTTTTCATTTTCAATTTTAATGAAGTTAAACCGCCCAAGGTGAATTGGAGCTGTCGATTAGGCGCGAAACGAAAACTGAAAAGTAATTAAATTTGGGCTTTTGAGGGAGATTCGCGGTCTCATTTGGTTACGATTGACGAAGGGAATAGTGCATCTCAATCGTTCATTTCCAAATTACGCAATTGCATTTCAACGGGCAAGAGAAGTGCTAGCTCATCAATCCGCACGAAATACCGAAGCATCCTAACCGCCCATCTTTGTGTTTTCACAAAATAATTATTTGACGAACAAAGAAGATCCACGTCACCGATCCGCGCAAAACCCCACTAGCCAATGAGAACGTGAAAACCTTTTTGTATATAAACATCATCAAGCATCAACTCAACACACAATTGAATCCGATTTCACTTCAGCAAATTCATTCTCTGCTTGAAATCCTAAATCCTCTTTCGAAGTACCAGTTTTCCGAATCGTGATGGCACCAAAGGGAGAGAAGAAGCCAGCGGAGAAGAAACCCGCAGAAGAGAAGAAATCAACCGTTGCCGAGAAGGTTCCTGCAGAGAAGAAGCCAAAGGCTGGGAAGAAGCTTCCAAAGGAAGGAGGCGCCGCCGGTGACAAGAAGAAGAAGAGAAACAAGAAGAGCGTGGAAACCTACAAGATCTACATCTTCAAGGTTCTGAAGCAGGTTCACCCTGACATTGGTATCTCTTCCAAAGCCATGGGAATCATGAACAGTTTCATAAACGATATCTTTGAGAAGCTTGCTCAGGAATCTTCCAGACTCGCTCGCTACAACAAGAAGCCAACAATCACTTCCCGGGAGATCCAGACCGCGGTCAGGCTTGTTCTTCCCGGAGAGTTGGCCAAGCACGCCGTCTCTGAGGGAACCAAAGCTGTTACCAAGTTCACCAGTTCTTGAACAATCTGTCTTTTCTATTTTAGGGTTTTGCTTTTCTGCGTTGTTAAGTTCAATTGTCAATTTAGGGATTTTTAGGCTTTTGATGTTGTTTCGTTTTTTGTTTGTTTCGATGCTGTATGTGAAGAAATCGATCTGGTCATCTATATGTATATTGAATTGACGAATTAATGATTTAGAACCCTAATATTTTGCAAAATTTCAATTGTATTTGACTTAATTTTTATTCAATCGCATTAATGAGTTAGTTGCACGTGCAAAGATGCAATAAGGAAAAAGAATTATATAAGATGGTAAACAAAAACCAAGATGGTATTCAAAATTTGATGATAAAGAAATCAAAAGGACACATTGGAGCACCTGATACTGGGAGGGAGTAAAATCTTTTACTGAAACGATCTTAAAACTAGACGACACTGCCAATTTTAAGCTTCTGATTTTAGTTTCGATGAATTAGCCGAGTCCACATGATTTTGTCGTCATCTATTCTGAAGTCATTTCATCAACCTAACAGCCAAAGATGAAGTGAACATTGTTGTGGAATGTTTTGGTATCTTTAAGAACATGACAACAATTGAGGATGAACACATTTTCAGCCTAAATTACTAAAGAAAAGTTTGGGCAGTTTAACAGATTGTCTTGATAAGAGCTCCTAAAAGTTCTTTTACTTATTTCATTCTACTCCTGTAGTCCAGAAAAACTCCTTCAATTGCCAGCATTTAGACCAGTGTTGTCGACAATTGTTATCGTATATTAGTGTCAATTCTCTTAAAAACACTTATAGCAGAATATGTGTAGGAGTTTTAAGAAGATCGCTGAAGCTGATACATCCAATGTTGTATGGAACATCTGCGATGGTGAAGAAGGTGAGGCTTCAATCATTGAGAAGGTAATATGAACTATTGCAAAATGAAACATGACGAGAAGATTGCAGAGTATATTACGAGGCTTGTTACTCACAAATCAGATGAAAAAACTGTGATGAGAGAGTTTATGATCAAATGATAATTGAGTTTGAGAAAGTATTGCCCACTTTAACATCTCAATTTGATTTATCGTTGATGCGATTGAAGAATCAAAAGATCTTAGCATGATGAAAATTGAAGAACTTGAAGGAAGTTTGGAAGTGCATGAACTGAGAGTTACAGAAAGAGGATCTGAAAGGGAGGTTAGTCAGGCTCTTCAAGCTCAGACAATGAAGGATGGAGTGCTGAAGTTGTTTGATCCAGAAATGAGGCTTGTGTTGAATTCACCTACTAGTATTGCAAAGAATAGGACATTTCTGACTAATATCAGGACTGCTGAAATGCAGTATCTGTCCACAACAATAACTATGCAAGAAAAATGAATATACTCATATAGCGTCTAAGGTATGATCATTTAAACTTTAGAAGCTTGAATGACTTAGGTGCTAAAGAATTGGTAGAAGGACTTCCAGAAATTAGCATAACAGATAAGATTTGTGAAGTATGTCTAACTGGCAAGCAACTAGAAAGTTCTTTTAAGTCTCATTTGCCTATGAGAGCTATTGATTTATTAAATGTCATACACTCAGACATTTGTGGTCCATTTGAAAATCCTTCACTTGGGGCAAATTGATATTTAATCTCATTTGTGGATGAATATAGTAGGATGATGTGGGTCTACTTGATTAAAGCCAAGATTGAAGATTTGGAAGTGTTTAAGAAAATCAAAGCAATGGCTAAAAAAAGAGTGGCAAAATGATTAAGGTGTTAAGGACTGATGGTGGTGGATGTGAATACACTTTCCTAGCATTTAAAAATTTATGTGAATCCAGTGGCATTAATATGAGGTAACTGCACCTTATACCCCTCAACATAATGGCCTTGCTGAGAGGAGGAATAGAACCGTCTTAACATGATGAGGATTATGTTGAAGCAGAAATCTCTTCCAAACCAGTTATGGTGTGAAGCAGTTTCCACTGCAGTTTACATAATGAATAAATGTCCAACTAGAAGACTAGATAAAGTACCAGAGGAATTGTGGTATGGTATGAAGCTAAATGTGAAGCATTTGAGGATCTTGGCTCTCTGTGCTATACACAGGTACCTGATGCAAGAAGGAAAAAGTTGCATAACAAGAGTGAAGTGATTGTCTTTGTTGGATATCATGTTAATGGAGTTTACAGAGTGTATAATCCAGTAGCAAAAATGTGGTTATAGATGAGAATGAATGTTGGGATTGGAAGAATAAGAAAACTGTTAATTCCAACTCCAATACAACACTGCCAGTGATACTTGAAGAAACTGCACAACAGGAAATTGAAGAGCAACCTGAAGTGGAAACAGATGCCCAGAACTTCACAGAGGGAAAGACAAGTGCTTAGCACGTTAAGGGATTTTGAGCTCATAGTAGATGATGAGGTGAATTCTGATGGGGAACTTGTGCACTTTGCTTTGCTGATTGATGCAGAACCAGCAAGCACAAAAGAAGCATTGGAGTTGCACTCAATTGAGAAGAACAAAACTTGGGAGTTAACTGAACTGCCACTCAACAAGAAACCTACTGAGGTGAAGTGGGTTTTTAAAGTGAAGTTCAATCCAAGTGGAGAAGTTCACGAGGTATTGTCATGCACCAGAAGAAGTATATTCTGGATGTCTTGAAGAGGTTCAAGTTGAGTTTTGCAGTGATACCAGCTGAGGTGAATGTGAAGTTAGAAGGCTGTGAAGAAGAGGAAGATGTAGATTCAACTTTGTTGAAACAAATTGTTGGATCATTGAGGTATATCTGTAACAGTAGACCTGATTTTTTTTTTGCTGTTACAGATTAGTAGATTCATGAGTAAGCCTAAAAGGTCTCATATGGTGGCTGCTAAACATGTACCGAGATACTTGAAGGGTACCTGAGAACTTGTGTTATTTTCCTGCAAATAGAGAGCGGAATTGTGGTATTTTGAAAGGATATTCAGATGCTGATTGGTGTGAGGATAGAGAAGAGAGAAGGAGTACAACAAGGTTCTTGTTTCAGTTTTCTGGAGAACCAAATCTCATGGTGTTCAAGAATCGACCCCGTTGTTGCTTTGTCTACTTGTGAATCTGATTATATAGCCGGTGCCTATGTAGCCTGTAGAGCAGTGTGGCATGATTCTGTGTTGAAAGAGTTGGAGATTGAAGTGCAGAAAAGCCAATGCAACTGCTAATAGACAATAAATCAGTAATTAATTTGGCCAAGAACCCTGTCTCTCTTGTCAGGAGTAACCACACAGAGGCAAGGCAAGATTCCATTTTTTCAGGGAACAAGTCCATAAGGAGATAATACAAGTTGT
The DNA here is from genome assembly GCA_963573325.1 of Astragalus glycyphyllos. NCBI lineage: Eukaryota > Viridiplantae > Streptophyta > Magnoliopsida > Fabales > Fabaceae > Astragalus > Astragalus glycyphyllos. Next base: position 54,161,738 of record OY754310.1, on the reverse strand, counting down.
TCACTGCGCAACAGATATGCAATTTGCTGACTTGTTAACTAAGGCTTTGAAGAATGATAATTTGTAATGCTTAGAAGTCAAGTAGGAGTAGCTTCTATTGGATGCTTGAATTAAAGGGGCGTGTTGTGATTAATTCAAGCATCATACATGTAGATATAAATAGTTTGTTCCTGTAATCAGTTTCAGTTGATGATTTATCTTAGTTCTCCCTCAAGTCGAACTAAGTTTAGTCCTTACACACAATGGTGATATTTTGCACTATCTTAACTGCAGCATACATGTAGATATAATGCCTCTCTAAATAATTCTTTCACTTTGTCAAAAAAAAATAAAAATTCTTTCACATCTAGCAGCTCAATCTTCCAATATTCTTTTTTTCAAGCTTTTGAAGGCTTTACTCTTAAAATATGTTTTCAAGACTTTGAAGGCTTTACAAATCCCTTCAAATTCATCTCAACTTCAATGCTTTGTTTCGAAAAAGATAAAAATAATGTATAAAAGTTTGGTTTTGAGAGGAGAACGCAGAAACTGCGAATGGTTCTTTGTTGATTTGTGTTTATCTCTCTTCTTGTCTTCTCTAACTTGATACACATTCTAATTTTTCAACAGTGAATAATAAATACAAAACGAGCCGAACGCATTCTTAGGACATAACTTATTCTATGATCAGTTATTCATTCTATGCTTATTAAACTGATGATCCTTCTTAGAATCTTAGGTAAGCTTGAGTTACATTATATCAGGTATAAATTCATTCCTTTTGTGTGATTTTTCTGATAGTAACATATGTCATGAGTAATATTTTCTTTTGTTGTAATTGGCCATAGATAATAATACTTCTTGTAACCACCATTATTTTCACTCCCTTGATGTTTAAATGATTTGCATGATTGTTAGGCCTTGGGTTACCTTACAAAGGTTTTTGTTTAACTTTCTAAAATCTGTTAATTGATTAGAATTATACCCACTTAACCAACAAGGGTTGGTCCGAGTGGTAACTGGGCTCGGATCTCACCTCAAGGTCTCGGGTTTGAATGTAGGGTTGACAAAAACTCTATTAGGGGGAAGAACCACACAGACCGGCAAATTCGGGTATATACGTGGCCAGCGAGGTTCCCCGGTGCAGGTTATTCACCAACAAAGTAAGTGAAAACTTTGCACCATTTTTTTTTGGTGAACAACATAGCCCACAGACCAAGATACTGTGCACCAATAACACATTCATAAAAAAAGAATTATACACACTTAGTTGTTTTATTCATGTGTGTAGTAACATCAATGTAATGTCTTAACATTTTGTTTTTGTCGGTAGACAAAGTGACAAATATCACTTGAAACTCACACATAACTGTGAGATCCTGAGCTTGAACCTAAAACAAAATATCTAGCCTAACAATTTCAGCATTTATCAGTTGAACTAGGCCGTACAGATGCACTCTATTAACAATTGACAACTTATGAAAATTTCCTTTTATATTTCTTTTTGAGTAGAAACAGATTATAAGCAATTTTTGTATCAAAAAATACAAGGAGAATGATATTCAGAGATTAGTAGATCGATTTTAGGATTTAGGTGGATGACTTATTAAATATAGGTACCAAATTCACACTGGGCACATGCACTTAAAATCTTAGAGACGACCCTAAATTTGTCTGGTAAAGCATAAGAAGACTTGAATTCAATAAATTGCGCGATCAAGTGCCCAATAATTTTTTTAGGATGAGGTACATGTAATTTTTATTTTAGAAAAAGAGGTAAATATAATTCTTCTCATAAGCACCAAATTTTCCCTTTTTGACTCGAATATATGCACTCACTCTAATATCAAAGAAGAGAATATTTCATACCCTTTTCTTTAACAAAAAGATAATATTCCACACCCATAAAATGTCACACAGGTTGGACGCTAGTATAAAAATAGCAAAATTAAGAGAAGATATTGGCCAATTTGTCAGAAAATTAAGAGAAGATATTTTAATAAAATTCAAGGTGGGGGTTACCCTTGACGACTGACGAGAGACACAAATAGCAAAATATCGCAAAACTTTGATAACGAAAAAATACAGTGGCTTCGCCCGGACTCGAACCGGAGACCTTCAGTGTGTTAGACTGACGTGATAACCAACTACACCACGAAACCAACTTGTATATCCTCTAAAAACTATTTCATTTAATTCAAACGTGTACCCCTTTATCTGCTTAATCGCAGGATATTTTATCCATTTTCCACTCTCTCACATCACAACCCTTCGACGAAACCCTAACCTTACAAGCTCCTTCACTCTCAGATCCTTTCTCTGCTTCGCCTCCCTCTATCTCCGTCGAAGGTAAAAAGCTTAATACGCAAAAATGTCTGCAGCTCTTGATATGACCCTTGATGACATCATCAAGAACAACAAAAAACCTGGATCGGGAAACTCAAGGGGCCGATCCAAACCCGGTGGACCCGGACCAGCTCGCCGTCTCCCTAACCGTGCCGCCAACCGTGTTACACCCTATGCCGCCGCTAAGGTAACTGTTTCCAGTTAGTTTTTTTTTTTATTTCGAGGAGATTCGGTTTTCGATTTTAAACCCTAACTTTTCTGTTGGATTTGATTTATCGTCGGTTTTAGGCTCCGGAGACAGCTTGGCAGCACGATTTGTATGCAGATCAACCTGCGGCGGCGGCGGCGTACCCTGCTCAAGGTGGTCGTGCGCCTTCCATAGAAACTGGGACCAAGCTCTACATCTCTAATTTGGATTATGGTGTTTCCAATGATGATATTAAGGTACTCTCTCTCTCTCTGGGAATTTATGGATTTTTGGTTGTATATTGCTATTAATGCTTCTATAGATTGAGAGATCCATTTATAAAGGGAAAAAGGGATCGGAACAAATTATGTAAGGAGTTCGCACGGGTTACGAGGGCTTACAATCCAATGTTTTGCGTGAGTATGTGAGGACCGGGGAGTATAAGGGTTTAAGGTTTGCAATTATAATTGATATTTTTCATAGTTACTGTCTCACGGATGAAGTTGGATGTTAGATTTAAAATCAACCTAGTTGCGCTTTATGTTTCATATGACCTTTCTTTTTCTTGGTAATATCGGGCAACATATGGTATTATCATTGTCATAGTTGCTGCATCATTATGTTGCTATAGCCCATAGCATTGTCCATGCATGTGAAATATGAGTTTTATATTCCATAGCATTGTTCTCGACTTCTTGCATGTGAAAATACACAGATAAATGTCTACTCATAGTTTGTGGTTACTTGCAGCTTTGTATGGTTAGGGTAACTGAAAAAAGTAGGTAAAAGTAAAACCATTGGCCAATTCGGGCAAACTTCTAAAGAAGTACGGAGTTATAAAAGAATAAATGTTGTATCCAAAGAATTATATGGTAGTAACCATGAATTTTTAAACAATAGCTTCTCGATAAGTTCAAATTAGCTTATGTATCTCAATTTTTTCTGAAGTTCTCCCATTTAACTTCTATATTAATACTTATTAACATCTATAAGCTTCTACAGATTTTGTTTTATTACCAATGAATCCTAAACTTATTTATGTTGGGAAGCACCAGTAAGCTATCAACTAATCCAAACTAGGCCTCTATTTAAAAGAGGTCATGTATTAGTGTCTGTTTCAAGGAGTTGAAGGTGAGTTGTGCTCTTAGGGCTTTAGGCGGTTTTAGAATCACGAGGTAGTCCTTGGTGTAGAAAGTTGTTAACAAAGTACATCATTATTCGAACTTTTTATTTTACCCCGTTTTCTCATCAAGCATACTGTAGAAAGTTTTAGAATCATAATTTACAACTCAAGGATACCATTATTAATCCTAAATATGAAAGGCTTCATTTGTAAAATCATACTACGGTTTTCATCAAGACTTGTGAGTAGTTGTTATCCTAACTTTCTATTTTACTCCGTTTTGAAACATATTTAGCAAGTTAGATGGCTGGGATTTTAAAGATTTTTTTATGCTCTGAATCCTGATAAAAGGTGCTATATCACATCTTGCTTACACTGTAGAAGACTCATACGACACCAAAAGACACTGGCAACAACCTTTAGTGCCTTCGGCAGTTAGGCATGCGTTTAAACTGCATTGATCTTCTTTCCTTCTACTTAGAACTGACACCTTATATGCCTAGTTCACTTATTCATCATTAGAGGATGGCAAATATTTACAGTTACTTTTTATTTATAATAAATATTCATACACATAAGAGAACATGTTACAGACTTAATATTTTGCAATTAATGTTTGAAGTTCAATTTTCACATTATGCAGGAATTGTTTTCTGAAGTTGGTGATTTGAAACGGCATGGCGTTCATTATGACAGGAGTGGCAGATCGAAGGTATCTTGTCCGGTTGGCTTATTTTGGTCCTTCTGATCGATTCTTTCTGTCCTGCTATAGTTTAGAAAAAAAAATCTTTTTCATAGGGTACAGCAGAAGTAGTTTTCTCCCGACGAGGTGATGCTGTAGCTGCTGTAAAGAGATACAACAATGTCCAACTAGATGGGAAACCAATGAAGATAGAGATTGTTGGAACCAACATTTCTACACCTGGTATTGCTCCTGCTGCAAATGTTGCTATTGGAAATTTCAATGGAGTTCCTCAAGGGTATGTACTTGTTTAATGACTTTGTGCCTAAATGATCTCTTCCTATTGATGACCATTTTTTGGAAGTTTGAATGGTGATTTTGGGTGCAGTGTTGTCATTTGCTGATTGCAGAAATTAGCGGTTTTCTCAAATTCCGCTATTGTTTAGAACTATAGCGCCACTATAGCTGTTATTTGATAGCAATGGCAGATATCGTGGGTCGCTGGCAGTAGCTCTTTCTTCGAATTCTGCTGTGCTGTACTGTTATAGCACTGCTATTGCGGCTATTTGACAATGCTGTTTGGGTGTCATATTGCTGTGTGATTTGAATTTTCTTAGTCATGGTGCAATACTTATTGAATCTTGTTTTATGATTGCAATTAATTGATATCTGTTATCAGTTTTCTCTGTTGCCAGCAATTTTCAATCTTTAGAATGGCCAAAAGCTTTTTGGATATTTGGAAATTTGTGTGAATTATTTATTCATCCTGTGACATATGAATTCTCCTAACTGTTTTGATGCCTGCTCACTAGCTTGCTGTTAAGGATTGAGATGACTATCTTGTTTTGTGACCCTCGATCAGTGTCTAGCTGCAAATAAATGCTGCTTCCTATATTATTCTTATGCTCAGTGCATATGGATGCAAGTGGGGTGTGTTTTCTTGTTTTTTCTACGAGATGTTCCAACTATTGTCCTCTTCTCATTTTGGCATCCTGTTTTTTGATATTTTAATTTGAATAATTTTGACTTATATCATAATGTGACTATTACTGTGATCAAGAAATACTTGTCTTAATTTGATTGTGTAGTTGGTGGTCTTTCTTACATTAAAAATGACTGTCATTTATCTTGCTTGAGCAGTGGACAAGGAAGAGGCGGGGCTCTGCGAAGGATGGGAGGTAGAGGGCAAGGCAATCAAAGGAATCGAGGGCGTGGAAGAGGAGGTCGCGGAGGAGGAGGAGGTGGAGGTAGAGGTGGAGGTCGCGGCGAGAAGGTATCTGCAGAAGATCTTGATGCCGATTTGGAGAAGTATCATGCTGAGGCAATGCAATTAAACTGAAGGAGTTATGTTCTATTTTCTTGCTTTTACATCTATTGTTATTAGGGGGGCTTAATGATGAATGGTCACATGTTTATGTATTCAGAGCCCTACCTTTTAAGAAAAGGGGAAAAATTACTTTAGTGAAAACTGTTCCTTGCGGTTGCTTGGGTATGACCTATGGATTGTGAAACAGAAGTCAGCATGTAATATGCATTCGAGGTTGCTTTCATAGACTTAAATAATTTCTTTATCATCCAACTAGTAGCTTAAGGAAGTGGGAGCATGATCTCGCCTATCAATGCACAAAGAAATCTCTGGCTGCAAAATGTTGGAGGCTGCAGATTTTATCCACCGCTTCCTTGTTTTGATTAAACAAATTTACAGTGGAATCTTCAAACAAGGTAGAATCCCCGCCTCTTTCCCCCACATCCCCACTCTAAAAAAGTCATGTGATCTTTTTTGTTACTTAATTTGACCTTGCCCTATGCCTGTTTGATATCTAATAAGGTCTGTTATCTTGAGATGTGTGGGGAGTGCATATTTCCAGACTGGTGATTTTGGCTTATTATTTTTGATATGTGGTCTACCATCTCTTTCGCCACACCGGCTGAGTATACTGGTCAAGATTCAGGTCTACAAATGAAGATAGTGTATTCCTGGATAGGGGTGCTATAGGAGTTAATATTATGTCACATTAACTCGTTCTACTCATCCGGTTTCTGTTGTGTTTGGAATTTGAAACGCAGTGTCATCTTGCTTTTCTTTGATTGCACTTCTCGGAACTGTTGTGGCATGAATCCACGTCCTGGTTGTTTTTCACAGGCTATTTTATTGACTGGAACTGAGAGGAGCATTGTATTGTGGGAGATGATTGAAGTGCTTGCTTAGTTAGAATTTTAAGTAGCTATAGAAGTTAGCAGACGTTGTTTAAACACCTGTCATACCACATGCCTTCATCCCAATGGCAGGATTTCACACTTTTATTCATTTTCCTAATTATTATATTTATAAATTGAACTAAAAGTTGAAAGTGTTCTAAATTAGATGTAGGTATTTTTCTTATTTGGTTCTGGTACTTGATTTAAATTATAATTAATCTGTCTATGTCGCACAATGCTGATACATAGAGTAGGCTACAAAAATTAATCGGTCCTCAAGTTTTCTTCTAGTTATAAGTTTCACTCATTCTCCGTTCTACTGATGACATGAGCTGTTTTGCTCTTATTGCCACATGTTTATCCTTTGTACTTTTCTTCCCCTATCCACAGGCATGGATGCATGATGGTGTTATTAGAGAAAGCGGACACTCTTCAGTGAAGAAAAAAGAGTCGTATGTGGGTGAGGCGACTTCACCTCTACTACAGGTCCTTGCACAAAAGCATTTGTGCTTGTCACCAACGCTTTAACAAACCATGTCAATTTGAGCCTCATCTCGAGTATTTCCCTTTCTTCCTTGATCAGTTCTTGATTTAATGCTGGATCGAATGTTACAGAATCAGTTTTTTTAACAACTCCCTGGTGCATGTTTTCTCTAGATTACTCTCTCCACTCCATATATTTTTCTTTTCGTCCTATTTTCCTTTTTTCTTTGGTGTACCGGGGGCAAAAGGCCAAGAACAAAACCAAATTACAGAGGCTTGATAGCCTCGCTCAACATAAAGGCCAAGCACATGAGTATAAGATCAAATAATCTCAAACTCAAACCTCCCACCACTTCATATCCTATACTAACCATATAGTGGGCAACCAAAATTGAAAAGGCATATTGGAAGACCAAAGAAAAGAAACACATGAGAAAACATGTATGTGACAAACAAAACTACAGTCAATACATTCCTTAATAATTTTTTGCCTACTTCCAAACAAAGTTGAAATCACAACAACAACCACAACTCCTTGCATCTTCACTCCCATTTCATTCATTTTCACTTGCATTTGATAAATATTCACTGGGACATTATTTATATGATTTTTCATCACTTTCACATCATTCTCCAACTGAGAAATATAAATTTGCAACATTTTAATTTGATTGTCCGTTTCATAGAATTCATTAACCTACAAAAAATAGGAGCAATGTGGCAGGTTATCTACATTCTAACACAAAACATGCACAAAAGTCAAGACAATAAACTCAAGTTGGCTCGTGTCTGTGCTATGTTTTTTTCTCACAGTAGCATCTTGGCTCACCCAAGTCTAGAGTGATACACAAAAGGTTCAGTCCCAGCGTGCATGCTACTTAGTTTTGCAAACTAACGAGCAAATACAGTTAACAAGTAAATGGGGAAACAAGGCGCAATGTGTTCAACCAACGTTGAACTATACACGAATCCAAAGGGAAAAAACGGAAAGAAGACATCATTGGACCAAAGAGAGGCAGAGAAAAATAGACGTCGAGCTCTAGTTCAAAACTCTAGTACGTCTCAACTTAGAGCATGAAATTTGCGTCCTATGAGTGAGATGAAGTGTGTTTACAAGGGCAATAACTTGACAAAGAGCACTTAACCATACAAATCGCCATCCCTTATTCCATTAGTTGACATAGACTAACAGTAAGAAGGACTTAGTTGATTAACGTTTTAAAAAAAAAAACCCATGTATTAACTACAAATATCGATAATATGAGATGAATTTGAGATTTTCCTTGAACGAGGTATATTTCTCAAAGTTATCAAAATCGAATTGGACATGTTAACAACCCTGAAAATCAGACCACCATCCTCTCCATTAACCTCCCTTAATTGCCCCAATGTGAAATCGCTTGAACAATTGCTTAACCGTGTATGAAATTGGGAAAAACCGCCACTTTATCAATTTGGAGCGGTTTGTAGAAAAGCCTACCAATACAGTTTACATAGTGTTCTGGGTGACTTTTGACCATCTGCAACTCGTAAAAAATTACCACTTTGTTGTATATCTTGCCTTGTATCCAACTCGCTACTCGTTTTCTTGTTATTAGGGGGTTAACAACCCGTGAGAGATAGATAGATAGACAGATATATATATATATATATATATATATATATATATATATAGAGAGAGAGAGAGAGAGAGAGAGAGAGAGAGAGAGAGAGAGAGAGAGAGAGAGAGTAGATTAAGAAAGGGGATGAAAGAGAAGAAGCAAACTTCCAATTTTCAACTATATTAGTACTTTTCACCTCTTAGAGATAGTTAATGGCTGTGATGTGTTAGTATATGTTTCTGAAATGTTCATCAATGGCTCGGGTTCAATCCTCGACGATGGAATAAATTGGAACCGGACTTTACTTACCTCTCGACCGAACTTCAGATTATTCAGGGTCCCTTTCCTCTGGACACTGGATCGAGGTCAAAGACCTCTAGACAAAAAAATGTTGTTAGATGCAACACACAGAATCACAGATCCATGTGTTAATTATCAAGTTGCACTACTTTTAGTTTTATCTATTGATATTTTTTAATCTCTCACATATGCTACAAGGTTAAGGAAGTGTTGGGAAACACAATAGGACGAGTTTAAACTCGTCAATGAAGAAGCTACAACTTGTGGGTTCAACTCAATTTTGAGCTTTTTTTAAGGATTTAATTATAGAGAAGTTATAGAGAAATTGGTGAATTGGTAATCAACCAATCCAGGAAATGTGAATGTTTTTGTTTGACAAACATGAAACGTGATTGTTGGTGATTGTAAAAGACTATACACTGTGTGTGTATATAATATAATTTTTTTTTCAAAAAAAAATCACTTTTCTTGTTTTCTATCACTTTTGTTTCGTATTGTTTTGTTAAATATATTGATAAGAAAATGACAATTTTTTATTAATAAAAAAATGACAACTAGGAATGGTAAATCTGTTTTGCATTGTAGTTTTTTAATTAAATATAATCCAAATAGATGATTGGTAATATTATATATTAGTAATTAGGTATGACAATATTGTAGGTTTGTTAGTTAAATATATAACCAAATGACATATAACCAAATGACGTGGCGATATGAGGACGTCGGCTCTCATTGTTGGTTGATTTGACAATTTCAGCAATATGAGGATGTCGACTCTCGAATTCAAATGCGAGTATGAGCAGTGGTAATGTATGTGCGTGATGTTTATTTATCATTTCATCTAAGAAAACAAAAAAATAATGAATATATAGTGTTATATGTTACTAACAGAACAATTTTTTTTTGCTTGAATTATTGGTTGTTTTCCTGTTCAACCAAAAGTGAAAATAATAACTTCAAAAGCTTAATTTTTATTTTTAATGTAATGAATATTAAGTTATTTTTAGGTAACATTACTCTACTTATTTTACATAGAGTTCCAAATTCGAGTCGACAAAATCTCTGTTGGAATGGGAGAACCAAACAGAGTGGTAAAGCCAAACATATGTGGCTAGCTAGATTCTCCGACGTAGATTAGTTACGGACAAAGTCGGTGGATATTGCATACCAATAACTTTGAACGAGTGCAGTAGCTGATCAGGTTGAGTTAGTAGTCAAATTAGTCCATGAAATTTCGCACAAGCTTAATTAAGTTCGTGACATTTACAATATATTAACTTCATCATTTAGTTTTGCAAAAGTATTTTAATTTAGTCCTTTTTTTTTGTAAAATAGTGGGTCTAAATTGTTATAACGGAAAGACTAAATTGAAACGCATTTGCATAAGCAAGAAATAAGTTTATATATTGTAAAAGTTGGGAATAAAATTGAATTTTTGTGAAATTTAGGGTCCATATATTTTGGGAGAAAACGCATTTGCATAAGCAGTTGAGGTAAGTTTATATATTTTGGGGAGAAAACGCATTTGAATAAAATTGAATTTGCCAGTTTTTGATTTTTGGTTTTGAAAGTTATATTTCAAAACAAAATCTGTTTGGATAAAATGGGGCTAAGTTGGTTTTTTACCTTATTTTGAAACAATTTTTAGCTAATTCTCAAAACCACAAAACTACGTTTCATGATTAGCGTTTCAGTTTTCGAAATACACTCTCTTTCTTGCGTGCTCTGTTTCTCGCTGCAATTCTTCCCTCTCTTCAAGCTGTCGCACAACAGGTATGCTCTTTCTTCTTCCCTCTCTTCTGCTCTTTGTACCCTCTCATCTGTTCTGTTTCTCTATGCTTCTCTCTCTCTGGATTAATTCTGCAACAATGGTGGTTTTGTGCGTTATTCACCGTCCCTGCAATTGTTTTCTCCGTTAGCAGTTCCCTTGCCACTATTTCTGCGTGTTTAACGTTTGCGGTTTTTTGGCAACATCGGCAATCACAATTGGGTCGGTGCATTATTTGCTGTGAAACCAACAACCAAACCAACACAAAGAAGCTCCACTACCACATAATCAAGTCCTTTTCATAACCCAAAAACCTTTCTCTTGTCGGTTTCTATGTCAATCTCAGTAGCATCACCTATGTCTACAAGGTGTTCGATCAAATGCCTCACCCAATTCTTTTCTCTTAAAACACCATCCTCAGCGTGTTTCATATTTAATAAATGAGAATAACTTGACTTGAAGATGTGATAGAATCATAGAATCATGCAGCTTCTTAACTTTGATGAAGTTGACCTGCTTCGGTTACCATTATACAGTTATACTCTAATTCAGTTATCAGTTTTTATTGTTTTTATAATTTCATAATATTTCTTGTTGAAAAGATTTATTTTTAAAATATGTTTTTAATATTTTTAATTACTTTGTTGTGCCAATATATTTTATATTGGGTGAATTAATAATAAGGCAAGATAAAGAGAGTGGTTGGAAACAGGAACTCATTTCAAAACTGAAATTCAAAACTCAGAACTCAATTTTAAAACTCAGAGCAGAAACTGGTTTTTGTTTTTGTGATTTTAAAAACAAAAACCAACCCGAGCAGGACCTTAGGAACCAATTTGACTAATAACTCGTTTCTTTATTCTACAAAGCGAATCCTAACCAGAGTCCCTTCTTCCACTACCGTGCAGCGCCGAAATCACCGAGAATCGAAGTCTTGACAAAGTGCAGACTGCAGAGGTTGTCGCTTTGGATTTCGCTTGTCCTCATGGTGTGATCTGACATCATCGCATGGTGGAGAACAAGGTGGTTTTGAAACAGCTTGTCATTTCTCATCTGGGATGCTGAATGGTGAAAAATTTCGTAGCTATGCGCATAACCAGTACGATAGCGAATAGTAGCGCTTTTCTTTTCCAGAGTTCTACTTTACCTCAACTGCTGCGCCACCATTCAACTACCAATTTGTTCGTCGCAGGTTTTCTCCTTCTCCATTTTTTTTTACTGAGTAGTAATTGTGGAATTTGGCTTCAGCCTTTCAATCTTAGTTGGTTTTTTGGTTTTCATTGGAATTAAGGTCTTTCATACGATACGAATGAAACTGTTCTGAGAGACACCTTTGGACAACATGGGCAAATCATCGAAGGTAAAATCAACTGTTCTTTTGAATGTTTTGAAATTTGGATCCCCGAAATTGTTTATGTTGCAATGGATTCATGTTTTTGTGCAGTTAAAGTAATATGTGATCATGTGACTGGGAAATCTAAAGGGTATGGATTCGTGCGGTTCACTTCTGAAACAAAAGCTGCCGCAGCTCGTAAAGAAATGCACGGCCGGGTAATGCGGTTTCATATGAACTACTGTAACTTATCTACATACCTGATTTGTTATTTGTTATAAACCTTGTTCTTAATCATTTCTCAGATACTTGATGGAAGACGCATTCGAGTGAGTTATGCGCACAAAGGGTAACTACTCAAGTCTGTCAAACAATTCAAAAGATCCTAGTTGTTAGTTATAAACTGTACTTGAATTCTGTATTATAATCATTTCTCGTTCTGGAGTTCGGTTGTTTTTTTCTTCGTATTTATTGTATGCAGAAATTCAGATAACAGTATCATATAGGAGTATAAATAAACACTAGGTTTTTAAGCTTATTTGTGAAGACGCCAAACCAATGAATTGTTCAAGATTCCCAATGGAACAACCTGTGAAAGTGAAACGACATATGTAGAGCTAAGTTTTGATATTAAATTCTTACAACACTGTAACACAAACTAATCACGCCCACAAAAATCCAAGCCCAAGTGAAAAGATCACTGCACCCTCATGTGACCATGAATTGAGCCTTTCATATTAAAACAAAATTACATTTGGTAAAAACTAATGATTTGAGTTTTAGGTAGAAGAAAAACTGGGAAAGAACTTAACTGCAGTAATGAAATAAAATTAAAAATTAAATTCACTCTATTATTGAGACCAAAATTACACAACAGCATGACAGGGAATTGACGTACAATATTATAATCTTATACAAAATCTGACTCTCGGTAAATGAAACGCAGTTCCTTGTTTTCAGTGGTCTTTCATTGTCTAACGTTATATATTACCTCTTGTAAACCTAATCTAAGCCATAGTGAACAAAATATACATCGCATTAGCAAGCTTGTTTTGTACACGAATCACATCCGGAGAATAAAAAGGATTACCAGAGGGTCAAGAAGCTAGGAATGCGTGCGGGTTGGCTGGCTGGCTGTCCGGCCAAGAGAAGAGGCAGGTTCTATGCATGTACAAAATACTCTTAAGACATGGGTATTTATTGTGATTTTGGCTTGGCAATCTTTTCCCACGCAGAAAATATCAACCCCAGCAAGGAGTAAACAATTGTCCGAATGCAGGAAATTGCAAAGTTCCAACAAGAGGATGGCCAATACCATGGATAGAGCAACCTGAAGAACAGACTTATAAGATGCCGAGGATATTGGCCCACCTGTATCATGACGATACAATGACATCAATATTTATTTATCCAGACAAAATTACTAACAGGAAACACTAATAATTAAAAAAAATTTAAAAAACTAACCGGAAAAAGAAAATCTAGTGCTTCCCAGGCAGCATGCCGAACAGCTCTAGTGGGGTACATTGGACCACCAGGAGAAGTAAAACTATACAAACACGTTTTCAATCTTGTACTTGTAGTCATTCTCAATTCCATACCTGCACCATTAGCATAAACAAAAGAAGGGCCTGGGTGAGTCAGGTTGAGAAAAGAATATTCCATGTCCAACTATTGCACCTGAATGGTTGATATAGTACCCTGAAGAACCTTAATTTCTGAAAGGTAATGTAGCAGCACCGGTTCCACCTTTAATTTTTGAATCTGGTAAGAAAAACATTTCAGACACCATAGATGAAGGATAACATCACTTCTATATATGAAACAGAGGATATAGCTCTCAATTGTGAGAAGGTAATTAAAATTGTACCTGATCAGTGAGTTCGTTCACAAATATATCCGCTGGACCTCCAATTAAGAAAGCAGTTTGGAAAACAGGACATTGTTTCAAGAAGCTGTCTATTTTGTCAGCTGCAGAGAGAATAGTATTATATTTTTGAAAGACTATTAGTCTATTACGCTGTTATTCATAGGCTGATCATTTCTCTGAATGTCTACCTGAATTGTAAAATAGAATGAACCTCGAGAGCAGAAGATACATATCTCGCTGAGCCTGATAATTTAATGAAAAGTAGAGAATTTCAGAATGTCATTGCTAGCGACAAAAGTAATTAGCTAAAGGTCCAATAAATAAACAATTGTCAGCCAATTAATCAAATATCAAAAACCAAAACCGATAGGGTACCTGGACATGAATTTTATTCAATCGACTGTGGTCTAATGCAACATCATCCAAGAGGTACTGAACTTGAGGGAAACACAAGGAATATGCAAAAGAATTGGGAAATGGAAGCAATTATTAAAACATTACTCAGATGATGCATATTAGTGCAAATAACATAGGATTCCCACTGAGAGTCTTACACGGAAGATGGACTGGAAACGCTTTGTATTCGTCTGAATGTCAATCCTGTACATGGCAACCGAAAATATTATTGCAATCCCAGGTTGATTTTTCCAAATATGGTACTATGTCCATTATATCATAGCAAAGGTTTTAGCCATGAAGACACTCTTATTAACATTTTCCATTACTTTCTGTTTTGGTTTTAATGGATTGCTATTGATTTGGCATAGAAAGCTTGTTGATAAAATCATGTACAGTCAACTTTTTAAAGATAATGAAGAGAACCCACAAATATTATTCTTCCCATTTAGGAGGTGAATGGAGCATGAAAGGAAGTTCATATATTTTGTCAAAGCACAGTTTCAGCCACTCCAAATCTTCCTTGTCTTTATGCAAGTTAAAGAAAATTGTGTAACATTTTCATTTTAAAATTTAAAATTAAACAGTCTGTTCATACCAGAAAACATTTGTTGCACCTTGAACTAGAGCAGATGAATATCGAAGGAGCACTTCTGGATTATCAAGATGAACTTCAAATAACTGCATACAGGTATTAAGAAGTTACTTGCAACACAATAGCAAGTTACTGGGAGAATGTTTTTTTGATGAACTATATAACATGATTAGCATTTACATAAAAGAGCTTGCATAATGAATTAAAGATTCACCGAACTCAATTAACTGATAGGGACTTGGATTTCTTTAGAAAATATGGAGTTTGGCTTCTTACCACAGAGAAAAGATGGAAGTGAAAGAACAGAAATGTAATTAAATATTTAAAGACCCCTAAAAGGCCAAAACCATCCCATCTCAAACCAGAACTCTGTAAAAACATTATAAAATCCTCACAAAAAAATTTAAATCATGTTTAGCTCCAATATCAAAATTATATAGGCTTAAATACTTGTCACCCCCTGCAAAATTACCTGATATCCATTTACCCCCCTGCAATTTTTTTTTTTTGCAAAACAAACCTTGCAAAATATAACATTATCCAGTTACCCCCTACAAATGTTGCCACTATCCATTTACCCCCCCAGTTTGAGGGGGGTAACTGGATAATTTTATATTTTGCAGGGTGTTTTTGGAAGCGGGGGGTGAATGGATATCAGGCAATTTTGCAGGGGGGTGACAAGTATTTAAGCCAATTATATAATATGCATTAGTTTTTGGAAGAGAAAAGCAGTAGCCAAGTTCTTGGCAAAATGAAGAGTGGTGAGAACTTAGATGATAATTGTCAGGGTATGGTGGTGCCAGAACCAATTCTTGGGCAAGAAATATAGACAATAAGGCCAGCCCATTGGGACGTACTGCTGAAAAATCTTTCGAGGTGCAGCAGATGACGTGGGTATTCTGTACGTTTGGTCTAATTCTAGACTTAATGAGAATGAGCCAGTCTCAGTTTGATGATTGTATATGGTTCATGAACAAAGGATTTCAAATAGCCTAATTCGACTTCATTAGGCCAAGCCCAAGGCACATTTAGGCCAAATCAGAATTCACGAGGATTTACAAGAATTATTGATTTTTTTCAAATTTATTTTGGAAAACTGATAACTGAACAGACAAGGTCTGAGGATAGATGAGCATATAAGCTTAAGATAGAAAAAAGCTTCTGTCAATTTAGAGTAAACAAAACCAATTATTATCATAAAAGTTAATCTAAATTTTAATTAGAAATACAATCAATATATTGAAGGCTTGGAGAACCAAAATTCCAATGAAACAGTGTCAAATATATGGTAAAAACCTCTACTCTGGATGATCACGATAGGCATAAAACAACTGTAAAAAAACATTGCCTAATGTTGCTTCTAACTGTATTGAATTCAGGGCATAATGATCACGATGGAAACAATAATATCTATATGCCTCAAAGATATAACTTTCTAATAGAGTCAAGTTGATAAAGCTACTTGAGTAACACATTCTGTATTAATGTGGATGTTTAAATTCAAAACCAGCAATGAACGATCATAGAATCACATCACTAAGTAAAACATCCTCAAGAAAGCAACAAGACAATATGGCAGGACACAAGCTCACATACCCATTTATGAAACAAGAGGGTAAAGATATGTGAAGCAAATGATTGGCTCCAGAGTTGGACAATCAAGTCGAGGATAGGTTTTCCACTCTCAGGCACTCGTACAAAGTAATCAGCAAGCACATCATAGAAACATAACGGACCATCAGTGGCATCATCTGCAGGAGAAATAACATCGTCTTCCTTGTTGAAAATTACATCTGCATTGTGAAAGAAAATATACACTTGGTGTGAATTCCATCTTCCATTATCCTACTCAGTTTTTCTAGAAATTTCAAAAAACAATGAACCATATGTGATCAGTGATTTAGCATACAGAGTGTATCATAACATCATACCATAACATAACACATAAACACATAAAGGAATAGCTAAAGCTAACTAAGTTTAGTTAGAGATATAATCCTACATATATTCTTCACAAAGGAAAGTTGAAATTAGGTGAAAATCTAATCTAAAGCAAGAAATTTATCATCTTCCCAAAAAAATAAAATATAAATCATAAGCATGCAAACAAGGTGAACCATGCACAATACCTTTGGCTCGGTCATCCACCTCTAAAGCTATGTCTGCAAAGAGCTCCTGCAACAAATTACGTCTCTGGGAGGAATTAGCCAACGCCTACATCACAGGAAAACAAAAAAAAACATTCAGCATTTATTGTCAGCATCAAAAGAGAGGAAAGAGAAAGAAGAAAACAAACCCGCTGAAGCTTCTTATGGATCGCTTGAGAAAGAGCGTCAAGATAACCGGAGCTTCGGGGTGAGGAATGAGGATCAGACATTTCCGATCGGAATCCTAATCAGAATCGGAAGTAGGAAAACCCTAGAGCCCTAATCCCGATCCCGTCGTCAGTTTCTGGAATCTTGGAGATAGAACAGAAATAGAATCAAGATTTAAATCTAACTTAGATTAGATTATTATTATTATTATTATATATTATTATGATATGATGTAGAAAAAGTCTTTCTTCTGTTATACAGTTTGGTATTTTAACCGAAAGCAACCGTTTCCCTCTTCACCGTGTTAGGTTGCTTATCATTTATTTTTTTTAATTTTTTTATGTTGCGTATTGTTTTGTTTACGTTAAGGTGTTGAAGAAGAAGTAGAAACGTGGAAGAGAAAAAAGGGGTGGTGGAGGGTTGAATTGAGGTTTGCGATGAAGCGTGGCCTTCAGATAGGGGTCCGACACTTTGCTATTGTTTGGTTCCTTATTGGATATGGATGCGGTGGCGCGGTGGGGTGATTAATGATTTTGCTTTTTGGATAAGGGAAATCTGACGTGGAATTTTATTACCCTTTTGGATCTATTTACCACAACGAAACAGAAGAAATAACAGAGCATTAGCCATTTATTTACTTTCCGAGGAGGAATGCTTCAAGATCTATTGGTAAAAAATAATAATGGATAGTTAGTTTGTAGTGAATAACTAACGGAGGATAAATTATTCGATTTAATTTTATAAAAAATTACAAAATTGACACATTAATAAAAATAAATAAGTCAATTGATAACCATTAATTTTTTGTTTAACCAAAATTGATAACCACTAGTTAGTCAATTGGTAACTTATCATTTCATCATGTGTGATTGGTTCTAGTTGTAAAGATCTATACCGCATTTGTATATAAATTAAGCTCTAAATTATTTTATATTTGGTAAAATTTGTGATTGAGATAACTTATCTTAGAATATAAATCTTGAGCACTCTCTAGCTCAACGCTGCATGCCGGGTCTCCCGCCAAAATCCCACTCCACCTCGTTCAGCTGCCATCAATCAATCAATCAAGATCGTGTATGTCCACATGAATCCTACCAGTTGCTTCTTTTTTTTGGATGGCGATCCTACCGCTTCTCTTCCACATGGTCTTTCTCAACACCTGTAACTCTCAAAGTTTTTCTTGCAGTTCTTCCTCGCCATATGTGTGAACTTTGTTGCATTCTTCCCGCTTTCTTCTTCTTCTATTCCCCACTTCTTTCCCTACTCTGTTTCTGTTTTTCGGTCTCCTTCTCTCTCTTTCATTGTTCTTTTTTCAATCCATCAATCTATCTCCATTTCAATTTTATTTCACCCCCTGCGAAGCTAACTTAGTCAATAGCAGTTGTTTTGAATCATTGTTACCTACCCACACATCTTTTCATTCTACCCGAGGTTTGTAATGATTATTTTCGGTCTTTAGTTTGCGTGTTCAAGCTGACTTCTTCACTGCCACTTCTTTGGAAATATGATTTCCTCTTCCAACACTTTAACAATTTTATGGTACCCCTTACCCGCACTTCGAACTCTTCATGTTCTTCTTTATATTATCTCACATTTCTCTGTGTTTCTAGTTTTCAATACCGTGTTATTTTTTTCTTTTCAACTTAGTGAAACTACGCAGAAACTGTTCAAGAATCGTACAAAAATCGGAGCTCGAAAATGAAGCTTGAAATCAGAGGGGGTTTAAGGCAATAATGCGATTGAAGAAATCTAAACAAGAATCAGAGAGGAGAAGGGATGAACCTGTGCAATTTGGCGCAAAGATGCAAAGAAACGCAAGAAAACAGTTACAACGACGGTGAGGGAAGGATCATGAAGTGGAAAGATTTTATAGAAAGTGTGGAAACTGTTTTTCTACTGATACCATGTAAGAGAGTAAAAATGAATCTTTGATTAATTTCCCATTAGGGAGTATATATAGAGATCAAAGTAAAGCTAATAAAACTAACAACAACTCTAATCCTAACTGACTGTGAACATAAAACTAATTCTACCACTAGCTATGGTTACCACTAGCTATGGTTAAGTGAGAATAGATACAAAATGAGTAAATAAATAATAAATGATTAGATACAATATAGCTAACTCCAACCTTCATGGCTAATAATCTGATTCGTTGGAAATACAACAACTTAAATTAAATGAGGGATGTTTTGGAGATGCTATCATTGACTACAAGAGTAGATGAAATTTACTTATATTTCATTAAAAAAAAACACGAGAAAATTTTGCTTACACTCCTTTCGGTCTTATTTATAAGGTAAAAAATATGTAATTTTAGGTTTATTAAATAGCTGATATATTCGATAATCAACCTTAAACAACATTTTTTTTTCTTATAAACAGGACTAAATGAAGTATTTCGTACGAGGGGAAATATAAAGCGAATACCTTGAATAAAGAAGTTGTAAAAAGAAGCAGAATGCAAGGACATTTTAGAGAGATTAAAAATCCAAAAATTCCACCGGCAAAAATTTGGACACATGCTGTATTGTTTAGTCAAACGAGAGTATGGTCTCTGTCTGATACTTTGGAAGCTAAAATTTAAGGCAACCAAACTTCCTCTGTATGAAAACTGATAGATAGAATAAATCCCAATTGTACCAACAACAAAAAAAAGAATAATAAATCCCACTTATTTTCTGTTTTGACATTTAACAAGCTTAGTTCTTCTTGTCAACCCCAAGTCTCAAACGGAAGTCTTCTTCCATAAGAGGAAGGCCATCCCTCAGCTTCACCTTTGGTTCCCAGCCTAGCACTTCCTTTGCTTTTGTTATGTCTGGTTTTCTCTGTTTTGGATCATCAGGAGTGTTCTCCACTACCTTGATCTCCACTGCTGGATTAATAAGCTGCAAATCAACCACAAAAGCATAATTTAAATATCATTTTCCAAAATCACACTTTACTATGAGAAGAAGTGGAGTAGAATGCTATTGAAAGCATAGAACTTACCTCCTTCACAGTCTCAGCAAGTTCAAGCATTGTGAATTCACCTGAAAAAGTAAAGAGACTCAAGTAATTAAATAACTGCAAAGATGGTATTGAAATTACACTGGCTCTATTTATAATAGGATGGTAGATGTCTGACACGTGTCATATATGACGTGTAATTCTAACACATGTAAGTGTGTTTTGTAAGATGTATTATAACAATTCCAAAAAGCAAAGATACTAAAGTTTAAAAATCTAACCTGGGTTTCCAAGATTGATTGGGCCAGTGTCAGATCCTTCCATGAGGCGGATAAGGCCATCAACCTAAGGGATTTTTGCAATAAACAAATACAGCTTACAAATAGTAATTCAACAAAACGGATAAAAGATTTCAACTGGGAGATATACCAGGTCAGAGACATAGCAGAAACTGCGAGTTTGCGTTCCTGGAGATTGCACTGTCAAGAATTCACCACTAAAACATACCAAAGACTGTGAGAAATGACGATTAAACTGATAAAGCATCAATTTAGAAGAAAAAGGCATGAAGAAATAACACTACAGCATACATACTATATACTAGTAGTAGAGAATATATGTTTAATTACCGAAGTGCTTGAGCAATGAAGTTGCTGACAACACGACCATCATCAATATTCATGCGTGGACCATATGTGTTGAAGATTCTTGCAACGCGTATTTCTATGTTGAAAAAGTATACAGATTTCGTTAAATTACAAAAAAAAAAAAAAAACTTCTAGTAGTAGTTAATAACTTGCAGAGAATGAGAGCCAATATGTGGAAAAAAAGACCAGAAATTACCTATTCCATGCTGCCTATGATAATCAAACATCAAAGTCTCAGCCACACGCTTCCCCTCATCATAGCAGCTACGAACTCCTGTTAAGGACATAATTAAGTTCTTAGTTAGGCTACATCCTCATAGATATTGTGAGGAAAAAAATTACAAAAGTTCAAAAAATAAGCCGTAACGAAGAAGGGACTTGAAGGTTTTATATATAGTGCAGATATCTTTCAATAGCATAGCAAGAGATACAATTTCATTCAAGAAGCCTAATACACAGGTTGTGAATAAGATAGAAACACATACCAATAGGGTTAACATTTCCCCAATAGTCTTCAGTTTGGGGATGCACAAGAGGATCTCCATATACCTCCGAAGTTGATGTGAGCAAAATCCTGTCAATAAAATAAAAACTAAGTTTGCACCAAGAAAAACAGAACTAACAACTAATGGTAAGATCTGAAATTCTCATTTTTCCTCATAGACAAATTCCCAACCTTGCTCCAACTCGCTTTGCAAGCCCAAGCATGTTCAGAGTGCCAATCACATTTGTCTTTATTGTCTGTAGAATTATTATTGTATCACACATTAAAAAATCTCTCAAGGACCAGTAGAGGGAAGAGAACCATCAAGAAGTGATGAACAACAGAAGCAGATATAAATATGATGCAGATTGCAATGTACCAATCTGAGTAGGGTCTGTGCACTTTTAAAAAAACAAAACAGTCAATGTTACTGACTATGCAATGAATGGATGTTAAAAAGCAAATCCTTCAAAAGAAGTGCTAGCAACACTACTGGGTTTACATGCCAAGTAAGAGGAAAATGACTAAAGGCAATTAAGACTCAAAACTATACCTTCACAGGATTATATTTGTAGAAAATAGGAGATGCGGGGCATGCAAGATGGTAGATCTGATCAACCTCAATCATCAAAGTCTCAGTGACATCTACAAACAAATCAAAATGACAAATGCATCAGCATAACTGATTTACAGAGTCACTTGAAGGCATGCTGGACATAATATACTAAGTACACAATATAGCATTGTCTATCTTTCTTTTCAGCCTTTCATACAGCCAACTGGTCAAAATTGTGATTGATATAGAAATGGCTGAAACTTGAAACAACAACTTACTTAAATTGGTGGGTTAAAAACTGTAAAGCTTATGCAGACTGCGCGATCTTGTGTTTCGTAGCCTTTTAAGTTAAAGGAAATCAGTTTACATCCAATGTATTCATGCACAAATGTTTTGATGTATAGATGGTTAAATAGCAAACAAAGATGGACTATACCATGACGGATAAGCTCAAATCGTGGATGACCAATCCATTTTTTGAGGTTGTCTTTCGATCCAGTGAAGTAGTTATCAGCAACAATGACCTAATTAAACATGTGGATGTTAATTAAGTTGATCAAATCATACTGTATTATGTACCTATTTTACGAAATATATGTGATAATGTTAGGTAAGAACAAACAAGCTTACCTCATTTTTCTCATTTTCCATCAATCTGTCAACTAGGTGAGAACCAATGAATCCAGCACCTCCAGTAACCAAGATTCTCATGTTAGACTGCTACCAAGAATGACAGCAATGTTAGTGAAACAATGCATCTAAACAAAAACTGTTATATAGACTAGGTGATTGGCAAAGGCCGTTTTCATAATCACATGGACAAATTTAAGTAAAATAATAAAGACGAAATTTTCATCAGATGATCCAGATAACAAATGAGAACAACAATGTGGCAAGAAAATTGATGACAAAAAAAAATGAAGAATCAAAAGAGGGGTCAGTTAACCTGAAAGAATTTGGAGAAACGCAAGGGAGATGGCAAGGGAGGTTGCTTATGTGGTGATTGGTTATCTCCATTAGAAGCATTCGTTGCCATTGCAAGTACCTCAAAAGTTCAATTCCTGCATCAATTTCAAAGAATTAAACAGATCAGAAAAATCAGAAACCAAAATCAAGTAAAGGGGGGGCAAAATGGGGAGAAAACAGGTAATGAACCTGATCGCGTGTTTCAGAAAACAAAAGGACCAACTAAAAACAAAACCTATCCACTCTTGTGATCTAAACACAAAGTGATCAAAGACCAATTTATATTGACAGAAAGAGAATTAGATCCACCAAACGCTAAATAAATAAAAACGATGTGAAAAATAAAAAAGGAATTAAATTTGGAATGCTTGAAAGTCACGTAAAGTTGAAGGAAGGAATGAAAGGGAGTAGGCAACGAAAAGAGTGATAGAAATTACACCAAACTCACCAACCTTGAATGTTAGGGATCCAGTTGGAATTGGAATTTGAGAATGAAATATATATTTAATGAGTGACAAATAATTAAATAGAAGATTAGAGATTGAGTGCTAGTGTAACTGCTAGTATTCCATATATTGTATCAGATATTAAAAATCAAAATTAAATTTTCAATTTTAGAGCTTGGTTTAGATGAGACGATACCGAATATGCTGGCGCTGAATGTTTGAGATTACCAATCTCGGACTACCACGTGTCCAACAAAGAGTTGAGTTGGAGTTGGATGTGGACAAGACAAAGATTACCAATATTTTATCTCAGGTTGTATTGTTTGTCAATCGTGACTCGTGTATCTCACTCTCAAATCTCAATCACTCTCAACTCAACTCAACTCAACACTCAACACTCAACACTCCGCTTAACCGTCAATTCCGCAACCTTCCAAAATTTATTATTATTTTATATATATTTTGTTCAAATATTATTATTGATTTCATGAGTGCTTCTCCAATGAGGATAAATTAAGTTACCACTAAACCACTAAAATTATACGTAAGATAAAGTATAAAAATTCATCTATAATTGAGATTTAATAATAATTGATTCGATTTGAATCACTCATAACTTTTTATATAATATCTTACTGTCAATTTTAGTAGTTCACCCGTAAGAGATTTAGTTAATCCAAACACCCTTCTTTTATAGTAAATTCATAAAAATAAAAATATATTATCATAAATTTTTTCAGCCGGTCTTTTAAAAAGAAAATTGGCCATTTAAACTTAAAAATTAATAAAGAACAACACCTTTTTTGATCAAACTTTGAATAAATATAATAATACTATTTGGAGGTATCAAATTAAATACAATTAATTATATAAATTGTTAATAATCAAATATGACTAGAATACTATTGGAAAATACACTTTATTGTGCACCTTAAATTATGATTAAACATATTATTAAGAAATGCACATCAATGTATTTTCCAATAGTATATCTAATTATATTCTTAGTCTTATATAATTATTACTCCCTTTGTTTCAAAATAATTGTCACTTTAACGAACAAAATTTGTTCCAAAATGATTGTCACTTTTGATAATATTTTACTCCCTCTTATATAATTATTACTCCCTCTATCTCAAGAGGTCACTCATCTCGTACTACTATCGCTCAAACACGCTTATTAATAATATTTTACTATAATAATAATAATAATAATAATAATAATAAATATTCTCATTAAGATCTAACTTAAATACCATTTTTTAAAAAGTTAGTTGAAAAGTATCCATGAGTAAAAGATAATATACTTTATTTGATATTTTTAATAGATTAATTAAATTTTACGTGATTATAATTATTATCATATATTGACTTGAATTTAAATATTCAATGACATTTATGGTGCTTTCTTTTTCTTAATAAATATTTACTTTTTGAATTTTTTTAACTATTAACCTTATGTTTGGAATAAGTATTTTTTGGGATAGCATTCTTAGTTGAGTTTAAGGACCACGTTGAGCATTCTTAATTGAGGAGTATCAGGTTTTGCAATGTGGAGAGCATTGCAAAAATTTCAGTTGGGTTGTTGTTGAAAACCACATTACAAAACCTAATACGGAGTATTCACTTCAAAACAATTTACCAACAAACTAGTCCTCTTTAGACACTGAATTTTTTTGCTATGGAATTTGTGTACACAAACATGGATCCACACAAGGGAGATAAATAAAGCTAACAAGAAATACATTTTTTATAGAACTTATTTGACATTCATAACAGAACAGACCATCATAACTACGCTTCTAACCTTCCTCTCCATGATTTTCAACATGAAAAATATCATAGACTTAGAGACTTATATCCCAGCAGTTACTATATAAATATCCATTATGACATGAGTGAAGGAATATACACAAGCTTAGTTGTTCTTGGCAACCCCAAGCCTCAAACGGAAATCTTCTTCCATAAGAGGAAGGCCATCCCTCAACTTCACCTTTGGTTCCCAGCCTAGCAATTCCTTTGCTTTTGTTATGTCCGGTTTTCTCTGTCGCGGATCATCGGGAGTGTTCTCTACCATCTTTATGTCCACTGATGGATTAATAAGCTGCAAAACCGTAGATTAATGAGCCGTAACTCACGTGGTGAGTTAAGGGACACCGTGGAGTTCCCGTCCACTAACATAACAACTAACCACTAGCATTTGTCATTAAAAAAAACAAGATGCGGGATTCTCAAAAATTGAAACGGATCGCGACTAACCTCTTTCACATTCTCGGCAAGTTCAGTCATTGTAAATTCACCTGGAAGAATATTCTAACTCATACTAGTACTTAGTATTAGTACTTAGCAGAAAAATCAGTGCAAAGTGCCTCAGTTGCAATATAACCTGGGTTCCCTATGTTGATTGGACCTGTGTTTTCCCCTTCCATTAGACGAATAAGACCATCAACCTAATACATTTTGAACGTATAACCATATTCAGATAAACTCTTGAAACACGATGATGAAGCACTACTGAGAAAGAGGTATCATATATACCATGTCAGAGACATAGCAGAAACTGCGAGTTTGAGTTCCTGGAAGTTGGACTGTTAAGGGTTCGCCACTATATAACACACAAAAATGTATGAGAAGTAAGAAAAAAAGAATATTCTTGCAATGTGAAATTACTTGTTGATTACCGTATCGCTTGAGCAATGAAGTTGCTCACAACTCGCCCATCATCAATGTTCATTCGTGGTCCGTATGTATTAAAGATTCTTGCAATGTGTATTTCTGTCGACAAAAAATGTAAACAAATGCCACATTGAGTAACAACAGGACATTAATGTTTGTAATGGCTATGCCCTCAAGTATGTCATTACCTATTCCATGTTGCCTATGATAATCAAACATCAAAGTTTCTGCCACACGCTTTCCCTCATCGTAACAACTCCGAACTCCGATAGGATTAACATTACCCCAGTAAGTTTCTGGTTGTGGATGCAAAAGAGGGTCACCATATACTTCTGAAGTAGATGTAAGCAAAATCCTGTCAATTAAAATTACAGTTTGGTAAATCTAACAGATAGTAGCAGTTTAGATTATAAATTTTTTATAAAAAGAAAAACAACCTTGCACCGACACGCTTTGCAAGCCCGAGCATGTTCAATGTTCCAATCACATTTGTCTTTATTGTCTGTAGAGTTATTTCTTTAACTATGAGATAATCGATCAAGATACAAAAGAGAGACATAGTAACTGACCAATAAGTATTGACATGTGACAGAAGATCGTATAGACTAAATCAATTTGCTAGGTATACAATCAATTTGAAACAGGACTATGGTAAAACCGGTGTCTACATATCCGTGTCAGTGTCGTGTACTGTCTATGTCCGTGTTTGTGCTTTATAGTTTGTGTCTTTAGCGGTGAGTTAGGAATAAGGCATGTCAGTTACAGGACTATAGTAAATGGTAGAAATTCAAAATCAGACTCTGAAACCCCACCTTTACAGGATTGTATTTGTAGAAAATTGGAGAAGCAGGGCATGCAAGATGGTAGATTTGATCAACCTCAATCCGCAATTGCTCCGTGACATCTACACAGCGAAAAAGTAAAGTAAATGCACCATGATTAGGAACAATAAATAAATTATTGCAGCAGAGAAAATAATAGAATTATACCGTGACAAATCAGCTCAAATGTTGGGTGACCAATCTACTTTCTAATGTTGTCTTTTGATCCAGTGAAGAAGTTATCAACAACAATGACCTAATAAGACAGACACACTATCATGTGTTATACCAAAATGTTATTGCATTTGTTGGATTACTAATTGCTAATAAACTCTAAATCTATGAACAGAAAGATAGCACACAAGCTTACCTCATTTTTTTCATTTTTCATTAATCTGTCAACTAGGTGAGAGCCAATAAACCCAGCTCCTCCAGTAACCAAGATTCTCATATTGGACTGTTTTCAGAATGAAAGCAATATTAGTTAAAAAATGAGGGAAAGTTGCTCATGTAAAATAAGTAATCCTAGCAAGAGCATTGTTGAGGTTATCAGAATTCTCAGTAAAATTAGTTATGCCTTTTGTACTGAGTTCAGGATCTAGATTCAACCAGCACACATTAGTTGACACTAACTTAGGTACTCATGTTCCCAGAAAATGTTTACATTTGCTGAGTTAGTTTAAGATTTTACACTTGATAAATAAATTAATAATGAGTTCATTGAATGTTTATAAACTAAAATTGGCTATATAAATATATTATCCTCATGATATTAGACACAATTGAAAAGCAAGCATGAGAACAAGTTAACAACAAAAGTGAAGTAACATGAAATGTGGTGCATATTATGAGAGAGAGAGAGAGAGAATGGTATATGGAAGAGTTGACCTGAAAGAACTTGGAAAATCGCAAGGGAGGTTGCTTTGATGAGTTTTGATGGTCTCCATTAGAAGAATTGGTTGCCATTGTCAAATCCTCTGAAATTCAAATCCTGAATGAACCAATTTCAAAACTAACAAATTTCCTGTCACATTTATTTTTAGAAAGATACAGACGTGGAGCTTTTCCTTACCAAAAGAGCAACACAGCAACAGGGCAAGTATAACACACCAGCTGTTGAGTAGTTGAGCATGGTGGAGTGGGGTGAATGAGGTGTCTATTATTATGTGTCGGTCTTTTTGGACTTGGCCACGTGTGTCTCATAAGTGTTTTCTGAGTGATGGTTTGTTTGGTACAAAATACTAATAAAAATGCTAGATTGCTATTACTTTCATGTTTAATTAATATTTGCACATGCATGCAGCTTGCGTTTATTACAAAGCAAAATCCCCAAAGTTGAATTGAATTCAACTTCTCTAAAACCGGGAATGCATTTTGACGATCCATGTTTGTTATAAAATCCGTCCACCGCGATAACAAATAGTAGCAGATATATTTATTGTTCTTACTTATTTTCTTTTTGACAACTTTGCTAATACTTATTTGATGATCACTAGTTTAAAATAATTTTTCAGAGCCTACTTAGCGTATCACATTTCTTCAAAAAAGTTTATAGTATATATTTTTTCTTTGGTATTTAGGTTTATCATTTTAATTAAATTTCACAAATTACTCAATAAGACGAAATAAGAGATTATCAACTCTTTGTCGCATCTCTCATTTATTAAAAGTGTATCTTTATGTTACAAATTTGTTCATCCACGAATTTTACTAAATATTCTAAATTCATTATATTAACTTATCTACTATAAGTTCCTCCACTAATTTATTTGCTATTTGCTACTTTTATATCGCAAAGAGTTTTGAGCGAAACAAGCTACGCGATCTACATAGCAGGCTGACCTACACTAGACCACAAACTTTATCAGATCGAACGAAAATTTTTTTGGATAAAACACATGCTCCAAATTCTCTACCTAATCCCGACCATATGTGGGTTGCAGGCTTTTCGAGCCGATCAGTGTATGTTTTATTTTTAAAAATGAAAAACTAGTTTAAATTAATTGGGAGAAGAAAAGTGTCTGCTATTACATATATTTAACTGCATAAAGTCTTTTAGTAATTTTCAGTTATTACATGTTAGAAGAGAGAGTAATTTTGTAGCTCATCAATTAGCTAAATTTGTCCTTTATAACTCTGGATTTGTTTGGATTGAGGAGATTCCTCCTTGTATTGTTTTATCTTTGGCCTCCGATATTGGAGGGTCCTAATGAAATCATTAACACACCAAAAAAAAACTGCATAAAGTGGTAATTGAATGTAAAAGTAATTTAGTTTTTAATTTTCATTATGTCTAGCAAGTGTTAATTCTACATACAGTTAATTCAGATGTCAGAACACCTCAATCATAAAGTAAAAAAAAAGTCAGAACACCCGTTAAATAGCGTTTCCCATGGCTGGCTTAGCTATACTCTACATGTATCTATGATTTATAAAAAAACATGTATAAAAACAACATCTAATCTAGTTATTCCAAATCCTTTCCTCTAGCTAACGTTAATTTAGAGGACCGTGCAATATAACAGAAGCAATTTTCAACTGTAATATGGATTGTTGATATGATTTTATTTGTGGCAATAAACTTATAAAATCCATAAAAGCTTTTATGGTGCAACTGCGCAAGCCAAAATTCGAGACTTCTATCTGAAGAATTTGAAACAGTGTATCTTATTCGAGCAATGCCGCCTCCTAGTCCAGGAAGACAAATCAAACAAGAGGCATTCTCTACAGATTTATTCAACTAGGGAAATAAAATTAATTTGGCCAATCTTACATTATTAGGACATATGGGTACTACTGGGTTCGTATATTCCAGCACCAAGAGCTATGACAACCCAAAATACGAGAATACTTATGACAGCAGTTCTCAACAACTGGTCATAGCTGTTGTTTTGGTGGCCTTCTAATTCAGTAGATGGATGCAATAATGGCGAATCCTCATTGTCACTGATATCATCTTCCCTATCAATCCTGCTTGTCCCAGATTCATGAGACTGTGGCATAACCCGCTTGCCCATTTTAGAACATTTCTCGCAAGTGCAGTGACCTCCAAGATAAGATGGTAGTATCGACAGATTGTCAAAAAGAACTTTCTTATACATTTCTCCTTCTATTTTCAACTTTTTCCTAGTAGCAGGCTTTAAAACCTATGATTCAAATTCTTAAATTAGTTCTTGTCAGGAAAGTACAAATTTCAAAGTGATGATTTTACAACTAAAAAGACCCCAAGGATAAGTTAAAATGCATCTAATCAAACTATTGAATATCGTCGAGTCGTCGACTTTGTGACTACCTACCCTCTTTTTTACTTTCTTTGTTATTTTAGGCTAAATAAAAAAAAAAGGAGAATTTACCTGAATAAAAGTCTGGGCAACAACACGGACTATTGCTGGAAGTCGTATAACAAACAAACAACCAAGACGATTGGGAAAGTGATCTTGCAGAAGGGAAGAACAAGATCTCACTATTTGCATGGGAATCCTCAATGGAGATAACCCTTCACAGTCCACCAATACTGTAATTTGAGGGTTGTCTGTATCGAGTAAGTGCAAAACTCCATATTCTACCTGTGATACTGGAGCAAAAACAATTGGTTTCCCATTAAACTAGAGCATGAAAAGTGATAAGTGAGGAATCTATACTTTTTAATTGTGTTCGGTCGGCAGAAGGGGCAGCAAGGGTGGGGGTTGCATTTTCAAAATAAAGCAAATGGCAAGAAAAGAAAATACAGCATGTGCAAAAGAAAAACATACTAATTGCCTGAGCAAATCGAGGTCTATCTTGGGATGCCAATGAGCTGCAACCTACCCCAAGCCTTACAATGAGGCAAGGTCGGTGCAACAAATCTGCTCCATGCCAGAACACCATATTTGACCACATTTCCAGTTCTTCTCCTGAAAGAATTCGGTAACTCTCTCGCCAGCGTATTGTCTTCTTGATGGAGGTAAGGAAGCATGAAAAGTCATTATTTGAAGCTGCGTAAAATCTGTGGAGCTCGTCATCATTGATTCTGCATAAACACCACTAAATCATGGTCCGCTGCAACAGGAGAAACCAAGAAATATGCAAGTAAATATGCTATTGCTATCTAATACGACAACTCTGACCAAGATTTCAAAACTTGCCTCAAGAAACACTAATGCAAAAT
The DNA here is from genome assembly GCA_963573325.1 of Astragalus glycyphyllos. Taxonomy (NCBI): domain Eukaryota; kingdom Viridiplantae; phylum Streptophyta; class Magnoliopsida; order Fabales; family Fabaceae; genus Astragalus; species Astragalus glycyphyllos. The sequence goes on along the minus strand of OY754310.1, from coordinate 54,130,869 downwards.
GAAAAATAGAATACATAGAAATTGGCATAAAATTTTCAATCATTATTAATAGCTGGATCATCTACTACTATACCATTGTAAAAGTACTTTTAGGAAGAAGAAGTAGAAGAGATAGAAGAAAATATTTCTGTATTTCACTGTAAACTGGAAAACAGAGACTGAAATGAACCAAGAAAAACAAGACTGATGGAGCCCATTTCCTTACTCAGCCTTCACGAAACCAGTGTTTTCCAAAATACCAACCCCCCCCCCCCCCCTCCCTTTATGATCACACCTCATTTGTTTTCCAAAATACCAACCCCCGCCCCCCGCCCCCCCCCCACCCCCCAAAAAAAAACTCCCCTTATGACCATACCTCATTTCCTGCTCTCCCCCCCCCCCCCAAAACTCCCTTTATAACCGTACCTCATTTCCTACTCCCCCCCCCCCCCTTCATTTTGTTATAACTTCCTCCTCCCTTCTAACAATTTTATTCTATCCTCACCGCACTTCGTCGCGTGCCTATCAGGTACCAGATTCACAACTGATTAGACCGCAATCTCATGTTATGAATATTCATACCAATGTGATGCATTGAATCTTAATCACTAAAACAAGTTATTTAACATATTCAACTGTGAAAGGAAACTATATGCAATTGCCAATAAATTATTGTTTTGTGCTTCTCTTTCTTTCCAACCAAGGAGACAGGAGTAGATCTAAATTGCCAACAAAAAAAAAGACTGGTTGTATGAAAACCCTATATCCTAATTTGAAAAGGAATTGAGAGAATCATGTCATAGCATTTTTTGAAATGGCGCAATGATGCACATAATAGAAAGCATCAAATACCTTTCTGGCAACGTAATCCCTTGATTTTCCAGCTCTTGATTGAGTTGAGTCAACCAGCTTTCATATTCTACAACTTCAGTAGCTCTCTCGGATTGACTGTGCTAAGGTAAGAAAAATATTAGCAAGAACTAAGGAAGCTTGTAAAGAGAACTCAAGACATGAAAAGCCCTGAACAACAATCTCAAATTTTTTCTGAAGAATGAAAAGCCCTTTATTCACCGCAAGCTTTAGGCACCAATTGAAGTTACTACCTTTGAGATTCATACGTATAGCATGCATAAACAAGGAAGGACTACGGTTGATTAAGGGTCAGTCCTTTTATATTCTTGCTCCGATAGACATCAATATCCTCTGGTAACAATTATCTCAAATATAAAAAGCTGCATTTTTTGTTTTTTATCAGGAGTGATATTTTTACTGAAATAACGGTCTAATGAACTTCATAAATAATTCATGCTGAAATGAAGAATACACATTCTGACATACACATAATTTTATTGCAACTAACAAGTTCAGGAAACATCCCAAAAAGGACGGACCCCAAGCGTCATATGCAAATATAAAGAACAAACTTCTCGCAATAAAATGCCTTTTAGTTCATGCGTTTGTGTTTAATTTTATCTAAACCAGAATTTTCAAAATGGAAGCCACAAATGAATCAGACAACACAATTTTTTCATGTTCGATTGATATTAGAATTCTAGGTAGCAGGGATTACGAGAGATTTTGGCATTTTGATTTTCCAAAAGATAGATAAAACAAGACTGTGTTAGATTCTAAATCCTGCAAAATGCACCAGTTTTGAAATAAGGCACCAGGTTCATCTTTTATTCAGGAAGTTGTAGAAGCTGGTTCAGTGTCTCAGTAATTACATTCCATTTTGCACAAACTTTACAGACAAATTATTGCATTCATAGAGTACCAGATTGCTAGCTCTTGGATTAGCTCAAGAAACAATTTATTTGAGTTTATCTATTGGCATAAACAGCTCCCAAAGGGTTTGGGAGAGCTTATCGAAACATCTTAGGAGTTATGATATGTATGTCCACAAGCTATTTTCAGATTATTTCAGTAATCCCTCCAAAACAGCTTATTAAAACAGTTTGACTACACTTTGTTTGATTATAGAAATAGCTTATCCTATAAGCGCCTAAGTAGTCAATCCCGGAAAGCGGAGCAAAGCGGCTGACCCCAAAAACGCTAAAACGGTTTAGCAGGTAGCGGTATGGCTGCTATTTTGACCTCTAAAATGCAGTATATATACTAAACCACAGGCTACATATATAAATAGTCAAAAATAAAAGCTACACAAAACCAAAAGGATAGTCATAAACCCTTATTTAATAATATAAGTTCAAAGAGGTTGGTGTTTGACTAGAAGATGCCATGGACGCGAGAATAGAAGAAGTGCTTTAGTGGGACGGTAAAGGTTCTATTTTACCTTCAATAATATTTATTTACCCTAAAATAGCATTTAATAGTAATAAAAGAGAAAATTTAGGGTAAGTCAGTGGTTTAGCAAAAATTTAGAAGAGGAACTGAAGCGATCCCTATAATAGCGGCCGCTATCACCGCTAACCGCCACTTTCGCACAGCTATTAGCGGCCGCTTCCACCGCTTTCTCAAACACGCATCGCACAGCTATTAGCGACCGCTTCCACTGCTTTCTCAAACACGCACCACACAGCAAATAGCAGAGCGCTAGGTCAAACTCTGCTCCGCTTAACCGCTATAGCGCCGCTATTGACTACCTATTAAGTGCTTATCATTAATTAATTTGTTTACCCAAGCAGAACCTAAACCAATAATTCTAAGAACTACAGAATGATGCCAATATGTTCGTGAAAATGTATTTTAGAAAGAGGGATGTGAGTAAAATAACTAGAAACTTAGGAACCTGAAAGAAAACTTCCAAACATAAAAATAATAATTTGTCATTACCTCTAATATCATTATAAAATTGTTGCAAAACAAAAATTGAAGTGGCATTACAAATGTGGTTAATGCGGGATGGTCCAATTTGGTTTGGCTGTTATATATCAATTATCTGTGAAGCTAAATGTAAACCTGCAACTTTATCAACTCCCCAACTAATTAATGTCAAATGGCCTGTAATTAGAAAAAATGACCCTCTAGCAATCATGGGTGGAAGGTAAAAAAATAGCTCAACAAGCAAACATTAATCTACATGATCACAGTTCTTACATACTAAATTATGGCTTTTCTGATGTTGTCATTCCACCATGCTAAAAAAGACAAGTGTTTATAGATTACAATCAGATTATAACAGGTCGAAATTGCACAGATGCACCTTAGCATGGAGCCTCAAATCATATATACCTTGTATTCAAATTATCCTGCACGGGAGATGGTTCGGCAGATTCTTCTGAATCATGAGAATCGGTAATACGTTCTGAGGTTCCATCACTAGATTGTGTTTGTTCAGTAAAGACCGTAGCAATGGAAAGGACTAGTAATGGTCTTGATAGTACCTGGTAGAAGAGAGAGTAAGATATCTGCTCCATCATGTATATAGCTAATTTCTGGATATTAGAAGGGGAAAAACAAAAAAGTGAGAGCTCCTTAATCAATCCTGTCCTCCACTCCTTAACCTCAAGAGTAAAAACGGGGCTAAGGAAATATCATAAGGTATATCTATAGCCAAAGATGAAATAATGCTATAAGCAAGAATAGCTTTTAAAAGCGTCCATAGTTGTTAGAGCCTACAAAAGGGAATGGTAATCTTTTTCTACATAAAACAAAAATAAAGATGAAACAGAATTAATTTCCAAGAAATTCACCAAAACTATAAGATACATAGAAGGCAAGACACCCGCAAAAATCATTCCCAAGGAAGATCTCCTAGAAGCACATAGATGATGAGTCAATTTCTAACACTTTTAAATGATAATTTTCCTGAGATAACATACTTTGTTGCTTTTGGAAACATTGTATTATAGATTTTTTTTTATGAAACATTAAGAAAGTGATAATCACAAACCTGCATGCTTTTGACCAATCCCCGAAATGGCGCCCACCTCTGAATCCATTTAAATGGTGGGTAGACAAGGATTTGTAGACTCTGCAGCCCTCGCCACACACATGGACATTTACTCTCTGAGAACCTCCTTACTGCCTCTAAGGCAGCAACTTTAAGCAAAAAAAATGTGGCACGCCCCACAGCACTGCTCCCAAAATCCCGACGGGTCAATGAAACAAGGGGTTCACAATTTCTTTGTACAAAGCCTTTGGGTCGCGATGCAACCAGCTGCTTTTGGTATGTTTTCTTCCCAGTGACAGCATTGCTTTGTTTAGAATTATAACTCATGCTCGGGTTAGAATTATCCACCCTATCTCCCATGTAAACTACAGGCAGTCTCCAGCAGGCGGCGCAACAAAACAGTATCTTTTCAGCTGCAACAATTAATACCAAACAAAATATTTTCAACGTGAAATCAATCTGATAAAGCAAAACATCCTTTTACACTAGAACACACTGCTATCGGCTATCCTCACCACTAAATTGAGACACTAAACAGTGCAAGAAAACAAAAAAAAAACACACATGGTGTTACTACAAGATACAGAACCTACATATACAACATGATAGCAATTTGCAACTTAAAAGAAATCCTGAAGATTATAGTGGACACTGCAAATTCTTCAAATAAAAAAAGTGAAGCATAAAATATAATGTGCAATATGCAATATAATGCCCAAACGACGAGACCAAAAAATCCTTCATTGAATTAATATGGATTAGCATTGTGATTTGTAAACAGCATTAGTTAAAAATCACTATACCAATTTAGCGATCCCAGGGATAAACGAAACCAAGCATATGAGCAACTAATAGTGTCTATAAATGTTTTCGATCAAAAGTCAAAACTATATAAGGCGATTAATTGTTATTTGGATCAAGATCTGCTTCGAGAATTTACCTGAGTAATGGATTGATGGCGAAGGATGGATCGGTCTTGAGAGTCTTGTTGTTCTTCGTCGCCAATTCCACTAAATTCTCCGTCCGTCGCTTTCCGAGTTGAGTAGCAGTTGTAGAGCATCAATGGTTTGGAGGAACCGAAGTTGATTCTGACGTGTTAGGTGGCTACGTGGACGGTTGAGATTCCTTGATATAGAGACGTCGATGTACATACAAAATAAAATACAATGTGTTGCATTCACTACCACCTCATCACGGACCAAACTCATGGAAGGCAATCAAAAAACCCCTCTACCAATAATTGAATTAAATCCTTTTTTACTTTTTACTTTTTATTTTTGTCCAAATTCTCGGGTGCTTAGTTATATGGTGAAGCTCAATTAAATCCCTCGTGAACCACTAAAATTTATCGTAAGATATTGTATAAAATGTTATAAGTGGTTAAGATTAAATCAACCAGTATTAAATCTCAGCAATTAGTGATCTTTCATAATATATCTTACGGTCAATTATAATGGTTCGCCAGTGAGGAGTTTAATTAATCTATTACCTTAGAAGCACCCAAAATTCTCATTTTATTTTTTCAAAATATAAGTAAAATTGTTCATTCGATCTTTTAAGCTAATTTTTATAACAAGTAAATAGTTTATATTTTTTTCTCGTTTAAAACTTAAAAATGTTTTTCACTATTCACTTTAAAAAAACTGACATGTGTGTTATATGGATGAGATGACTACAATATCTTTTTGGAAAATGCTAGACGTTAGAGAGATTTTTGCAACAAAGAGAAAAATGTTATGTGGTAGTATGTAACACTCACAAATTATAACTATCTACTCTCTCATGTATTATTAGTTGATTGTTGATTGGTCAAATCCCCCGTTTTAATGCATTCTTCTCATTCTTGCAAAAACCTCTCGTAACAAATAACAATGCTCTATCTTTTTGCAAAGATCCTATCCTATATTAATTAACTTGAAAACTTGGCACCACATCATCATCTTCACTATTCTTTCTTAAATCATGAACCCTAAAAACCAGAGATTGCAACTTAGTGTTGTTGATGTTGGAACATGTTGGTGAATTGGAAAAAAAAATAGAGAAGTCCCACATTAAAATGAATAGGCACTTTAAAAGTGCTTATAACTTGTAAGTGTAAAGATTGACACATTGAGTTTGGACCCCAAAGGGTACCCAATTTTATGTACGGGGGAGAACACACACAAAATTGATCACCACCATGTGTGCCGCCGCCGCCCGGCTCAGCCAAGCCTGGGCTTGAGCTAAGTGGTGTAATCTATTCATTTTACCATTTTTAATATGATTAACAATTATTTTACTTTAGGTTTGATTTATTCATTTTTTGTCTCTGAAACATTGCAATTTGGTGGTTTTAGTCTCTCACTTTTAAAACAAGCTAATTTGGTCCTATGTCTATCCCCAATTGCAATGACGTGATCCTCACAATTTTAGATCCATAAACACCCAATCCTAATTTGATATAAATTCTCTAATCACCAATCCTCGTCCAAACTTTCCATAACTAGGGATGTAGAGGTCTTTTCATAAACAATGTTGGTTTATCAGTTTATTGCTTTTGGGTTTCTCTGGTATTGAAACCTGCTTTGAGTTTACAAACCTTATTTGCTAGCTAAAACTATTTTGGTGATGATTGAGGAGGGGGTGGTTGCAACTCACCCTCTTATGTGCCCATTTCCAAGCTTATTAGAGAATGGTTCGCCAAAAAAGTGAAATAATTTCTCCTTCACCCATACTTTAAGAGAAATGAATAAAGGAGTTGACTGGCTTGTAAAATTTGGCACTCATGCCCTCCTGCTTTAGTTATTCTCCTTCTGGTCAATGCTAGCGAAGTAGCAAGACTTTAAGCCTTAGGCCTTATTTTTGTCATTTTTTTTCCTGAAATGTTTGGGTGAGGGATGGCGCCTCAGCCTAAGACAGCAGAAATCTTTGAACTCTTTGAACACTTATAAAGAGAGTTATATTTACCTCGCCCAAGAGAATTAGTACGGATGAGACCTCCCGAATACAAATCTTATGATAATCCACTAACCCAATCCCTTGGGGACTAGTGGGAATTTGTTTTTTTTTGTTTTTGCTTGTTTTGTTATTTCCTGTTGATAAAAAACAACAAGAAAATAAACTTAGACTTAAAATTATATATTAATTTTAATAATGCACAAGATACTTATTATACAAGAAAAATATTTTTACAAACATCTATGAGAAAAAAAAAATCACAAAAAAACATACAGAATATACATTAGTGCTCAAAGTATATCAATGGAAATTTGATAAAAAAAAGTATCAATGGGAAGAAACTAAGAATGTTTTTTCTAGACAAAAGAGAAACTAAGAATATCTTGGAGATCTTTCTCTTTCCTTTTACAAAAATGATGCCTTTATGATGTTATTTTCTCAAATAATTAATTAAATTTTCAGATGTCATTATATATTTCCAATATTTTAAAATAGTAATCTATTTTTTTCTTGACAATTTTTTCTATTTATTCAACTATCTTAATTTTTTTGTAGATTAAAAGGGGCTAAAAGCCCGAAAAGGATTACATAGAGATCAATCTAGGAATAGAGACTCCCATTACATAAACACCCACTGCAACATGGTATCTAAGGGAGGGTGTGTAAAAACAATGAGACCATCACCCATGTTACAACCAGCATTCACTAGACTATCTACGATCTTATTTGCTTCACGAAAGATATGAGCTATAGTTACATTAGTAAAGAGGGAGAGATGTTGCTTTATCTTGTTCACAAGGCTCCGACCCAAGAAACTGCCCCCACTGTCATTGGTTAGACACTGGACAATTACTAGTGAGTCCATTCGAAGCTCTATATTCACAAACCCCTTGCTATGAGCCAACCTAAGGCCTTCAAGAGCTCCCCATAACTCAGCCAGATAAGTGTTACTAACAAAAAGACGCTTTGCAAAACCTGCCAGCCAACGCCGACCATTATCTCTTTTTTTTTTATAAGCGCCGACCATTATCTCTAATAACACCTCCACAAGCTGCACTCCCACTATTACTAGTGGACTTCACGGCCCCATCAGTGTTGATGGCCACCCAACCCGATTGCGGTGGCTTCCACGAAACATTAACCACCTGTCGGTCCAAAGAAATAGAACGCTTAAGAATGCATGTGCCTTGCCTATAATGAGTAACAAACTTCATAATTATATTGCTAGTGTGTATTGGTCTAACAAACTCTGGATCATGTACATGCTTGTTCCTCCATATCCAAAGTTGATGATAAGCTGCAACCCAATAATTCTTTCAATCAATCCCACTCACCAACAAATTAAATCTGACCCAATCCATGAGCATCATCATCTACAAAGTGCCCATCGCAATAGTGTCCTCTTGGATGATTCTCTCCCTCGTTGTGCTTGATACCTCTGTTTTTGTTGGGTAAAACCTCTCTCTCGTGACACCAGCTTCGCTTTTGGAATCCTCCGCCAAATCGATGGGAACAAAGTGAACAACAAGTGCGATTGCTTGATCCTTTTGATCTTGGTGAATTTGAGTTGGAGTTGGCTCCTGTTGGATTGCTGTTTGTGGATCTCTGTCTGCGAAGTGGCGTCCTGGCTGCTAGGGTTCTAGTTTAGTTGTAGTCAAGTACAAGATGTACTTCAATGTGTAACTCTTGTTGTACTTGGTAGCTTTCGTGTCTCACTTTGTCATTGGTCCGGATCCTATTATTTGGGCCTGCCCATTTTGCTTGTATTGGTTTGGGCCTCTGCCCATTTGCATTATTAATCAATACAATTTGACCCTAAAAAAAAACTGACCCAATCCGAAAGTATCCAGCCCATATCCGGATTGGGTCAGATTTTTTTTTTGGTCCCTAAAGAGCCAAAAGAACCCTAAAGAGGAAATAACGGCGATTGAGGGAAGATAGTGGGACTAGGGATTCCTTTTCCTGTTTTTAGCTAAGTTGGACCCCGGAGCTTGTTCCAGGTCGGATATGTGTATTGTTGGGCCTTTGTGGCTGAGTAGATTTTCCTTGTAACTTGGCTGTGGCCTAGCCCATTTCATCAATATAACCATGTTTCAGTTGTGAAAAAAATAAATACCTCAAATTAATTCATATGAAACAAACTTTTTCTGGTCCGAAATGAGAGATTCATGTGAAATCTAATATCTATTTATCTATCTATTTAATCAAACAAACAACTTACAAAAAGACAATTTTGGACATCTTCATTTTTTGACACATCACCACTCTATTTCTCATTTTTTAATTATATTTTCTCTTCCTCTCTCTCTCTCTCTCTCTTTTAATCTCAAATTTCCCAATATTTCTCACTTTTTTACACATCTACTATTTGTGGCCCCCACACCCTTTATTTAAAAATATTTTTTTTTCCAATCTTTTTTAATCTATTATATAATATAATATAATATAATTAAATTAATATTAAATAATTTACAATTAACTCCTATTTACTATCTAATCTAATATCTATTTATCTAATCTAATATCTATTTATACAAACAAACCACATTTAAATTACTCAAACAAGCCTCCCTATTTATTTAAACTCAACTAACTACGGACAATATTGTAATTAACTATCACACCTTTTTTCAAATTTTCTTCTCACTCCTACTTTTTTCCTACTTTCTCATACTTTTTTTTTCAAAATTCAAAATTCTAATCAAACCCACTCACTTTATTTTCCCCTATCTACTATAATCTACTAATCAACTAAAATAATCAATTTAAATTACCAGATAATTGCGCTGATATATAAAAAACACGGGATAACTGTACTGATATATAAAAAACACGAAATTAATATCTAAAAAAACAAGAAGACTTAAAGACTATTTAAACTACTGATAAATATTTAAAACACATGTGACAAATATTTGTCACTAATACTTATAAAAGGACAAATAACTGTAACGATAAATAGTAATACACAGGATAAATATCTCTTGTTGATAATCTACTATCTATCTAATATCTATTTATCCAATCTAATATCTATTTATACAAACAAACCACACTTAAATTACCCAAACAATCTAATCTATCTAATCTAATATCTATTTATACAAACAAACCACACTTAAATTACCCAAACAATCCTCCCTATTTACTTGACAACTCATCTAACTAAGGGTAACGTTGTAATTTACTATCACATTTTTTTCAAATTTCTTCTCTCAATGCACTTTCTTTCCATTCCCTTTTTTTCTCAACTTTCTCATTTTTTTCAAATTTCGAAATTCAAATCAAATCCGCCCACTTTCTTTTCCCACTATCTATTATAACCTACTGATCAACTAAAATAATCAATTTGCTTATCTAAAAAAACTAAAATAATCAATTGAAACTACGAGATAACTGCACTAATATATAAAAAAACACGGGATAACTTCACTGTCATATAAAAAAACACGAGATTAATATCCAAAAAAAAACTTAATGACTATTTAAACTACTGATTAATATTTAAAACACATGTGACAAATATTTGTCACTAATACCTAAAATAGGTCAAATAATTGTCGCAAATATATAATAAAACACGAAATAAATCTTTTTTATTGATAATCTACTATCTACTATAATATACTAATCAACTAAAATAATCAATTGAAACTATGAGAACTGCACTGATATATAAACTAACACGGGATAACTGTACTGGTATATAAAAAACACGGGATAACGGCAATGATATATATAAAAACATGGGATAACTACATTGATATATAAAAAAACACTGCACTGATATATTTGATAATCTACTATCTATCTTTTACTATCTACTATAATCTACTAATCAACTAAAATAATCAATTGAAACTATGAGATAACTGCACTGATATATAAAAAAAACACGGGATAACTACACTGATAAATAAAGAACACGAGATTAATATTTGTCATTGATGATTAAAATTTCTGAAGACTATTACTACAAATCTACTATCTAAAAAACAAAAAGACTTAATGACTATTTAAACTATTAATTAATATTTAAAATAAATATTTCTTATTATAATCTACTGTCTAACTTTTACTATCTACTATAATCTACTAATCAACTAAAATAATCAATTGAAACTACGAGATAACTGCAGTGATATATAAAAAACACAGTATTAATATTTGCCATTGATAAATATAATTTTTGAAGACTACTATAAACCTACTATCTAAAAAAACAAGAAGGCTTAATGACCGATTAATACACAAGTGACACATATTTTTCACTAATACCAAAAAATGACAAATAATTGTCACTGATAAATAAAAAAACATGGGATAAATATTTCTTATTTATAATCTACTATCTATCTTTTACTATCTACCATAATCTATTAATCAACTCAAATAATCAATTGAAACTATGAGATAACTGTACTGATACATAAAAAACACTGGATAAATGCATAGAATATTTTTAAATGATACTTTTACATTTTTAGATTTTAATATTTATCTATTTTTTATTTGAAACTCCTTTTTTATCTATTTTAAATTTGTATTTATTTTTATGGGGTAATGTTCAAATTATTTAAATACTGTCTAAGTTCGTTCATAAAAGAACACAAGAGCACCCGTTCGTATGCACGGGTATTCTACTAGTTAAAGAACACACAGCTAACAGGTGACAACGTGCATGAACTCCACGTGGAGGCCTTACAAATCGCCACGTCCACAAATACCATTGAAAATCGAGTCGCTGTATCGATGAGGCTTGTGAAGGATTAAAACTGCTTGCGAGAGAGTGGGAAGAGGAAGAAGAAGAAGACATCAAACAATATCAAATCAAATCATCAATTCAATGGCATCAAATATGAGCCCGGCGTTTGCATACACGGTGCTTTACGTAAAAGACGTAGCCGAATCGGTAGCTTTCTACGCCAAAGCTTTCGGTTATTCCGTTCGTCGCTTAGACGACTCCCATAGGTTGCTTATATTATCTATTAATTCGTCTTTATGATCTACAAATCAATCCAAATTTCACTATTTTTTAATATTAATCATTAATTAATTGATTTTCAGATGGGGAGAATTGGAAAGCGGAAACACAACTATTGCTTTCACTCCATTGCACCAGCACGAGACCGATGATCTAACCGGTAAGGTCCACGCCGTTCAATCTAAACAAGAAAGACCACCGGTGGAGGTTTGTTTTGTTTACCCAGACGTTGACGCTGCTTACAAGGTAATTAATTGTCTGTGGTTGATTGATATATTTTGGATTTAATTAATTAATTAATTGATTAATGGATGATCAGAGGGCCGTGGAGAATGGGGCGGTGGCGGTGAGCGAGCCTGAACTTAAGGAGTGGGGGCAGAAAGTTGGATATGTCAGAGATATTGACGGCATTATCATCAGAATGGGAAGTCATGTGAAACCTGCAAAGCAAGATTAATAACGCCCTTCCTCGTCCGTTCGTGCCAAAATAGATTATACTATTACTATGGGTTAGCATCCAAAACAAAAACCACTGTAGTCCATATATATGGGATGTGTATCTGTCTGTGTTCAATAATGGATAAAATTAGAGAGTAATTTCTGTCTATTTTTACACAATTATCTACTCATCTAATATATATTCACGAATTTGAAAACACAGTCATGACCTTTTATGTACGTAATGAGGAGCGACATTTTGGTTATTCTTTACTTCCCCTGCATCTTTGTTGCATATAGTTATAGTTATTAAGCGGAAGTGTTCTACCATATAAAGACATCAATAGTATTAGTAGAACTCGGTGGCTATCAGAAAAGTAACACCAACCCTAGTAGTTTACTAACATTGTCACATTGATATTAAACAAGTGCTAACCGCAAAGGATGATCCTAATTCCTTGGAGAAAAAACCTCCAAGAGGTTGAGAATTTCAGAGTCAAATAAAGGGAGAGACTTACTTACAATAGTGTCATAGGCATTGTTTGTCTTGTTTCAGAAACACAGCATCTGTTTTTTCCACAAACAGATGCAACAATTACTTAAACTCATATACCTCTTGGACAGTTTGCAGTTTGTGTATTTTTAGTTGTTTTTTCAATGAAGAATTGAACCAACAATGGACAGGCACTCTATAAATTTCATCCTTACATACGTAATTATTTTCTGTTGTAAAAAGTTTAAAGACGGGGGATGACGTCGCAATTCAAAATAGGAAAATCTTTCGACCTCTTTGAGCGCTTATAAAAGAAATTACATTTACCTCACCCTAAACGGGACTTGAACACACATTCTATCCGAAACAAATCATGTCATGCTTCACTAAGCCAACGCTTAGAGTTTCCTTAGAGTTTAAATAAGTAAATAAATACACATCGAGATTCAGATAAAAGGAGGGCAGATTAACATTTCTGGTGTTGCAAAACAAAACAAAACAAAAAATCAACCAATAAGAGCACAACTTCAGATTCCTGTTGAACCGCGCAATGCAGAATCAAAAATCACAATAATACTAAGCAGAAAGACCAAACAAAGCAACTAAATAAACTCAAATTTAAACAAAAATAAAAGAAGTTAAGGTTATGCGAAAGAACAAAGTAAATTTCCAATCAACCCGTGAAACCACCGGCCAAAACACTTAGAATACAGTTCGTTTTCAATTCATAAATAACATGGAACTGAACAAAGTAGTTGTGTGGCCAACTTCCAATGCCATTCATTCTTACACGGATCAACAGAAACAGGTGAACCAACCCATCCCAGCCAGGTAACTTGTATGCCCTCCTCCAGTTCACAAAAGCAGGATGATGCACAGACCACGAATCACAACATTTCTTGTGACTTCCTTACGCATCTCCCAACCTTTTTCCTGAATTCATCTTTACTGTCTCTCCACATTTTCTGCAACATGAGTCACATAGGTGTAAGAACAAGCTTGACAAAACTTTCACACTAACTTGTCTATCAAGGATGACAAGCATAAAATAAAATACCAAGACTGAAACACTTAGTATGAAGCACCGATTCAGACACAGACACCGAACATGATACTGGCACAGACACGTAGACACTGGTTTTAATTTGAAAATGAAAGTAATTGAAGTGTCAGTGTCGGTGTCCAACACGACCCTTGTTGCACACCAGACACGTCTTCAATTTGAAGGGTCGGTGCTACTGAGCTAGTAGTCCCAAACGAATAATATTTACCACTAAACAATGTTAGTTTTAGAAAAAAGGATTTCCCAATCAAGGGTTATATGTTGATTCCTACAGTAGCCAAATAAACATCACATACAAGCTTGTACAGAGTCACTTATCAAAAAAAAAAGCTTGTACAGAGTCAAAAACTGCTCGGGTAATCACAAAACAAAGCTGGAAAATTGCTTGAAGCTGATATATCCCATTAAAATGAATAGTTCTGCAACTCTACAAGAACTAATCATTCATGTAGAAGACACAACAACCAATCAGTAACATTCTGAGATTGAGATCCTCTCCATTTCTCAAAAGAATGAAATGGAGGGTTCATTACTATAGTTTTGGGTGTATAAAATATATAAATACCTAATACATGTCTTCTATTTTAGGAGTGTGCATTTATTCACCCAAAACTATAGTAATGGAACCCTCCATTTCTCTTGAGAAATGGAGAGGATCTCAACCCAACGTTCTGCCACTGCATTTAGCAACTCGTGGAAATCATCAATACCTAAAGAACTTTTTTGTTCACTTCTGTTTGCAAATTGGAGAAGTATCAAATAAGCACATGGTATTATGCATTCAATATCTCGGTATCACAACAGCCACTAGCAATCAGCTCATGTTATCTAGGGATATACATCAAAGCTTGACAATATGTTGAGTACCTACGGAGAGAATTAGACCATGTGCAGGACTAAAGCAAGCTAGGGGCGAAAGATTTACAGTTAAGTCAATGTCATTCAACATGGCAGGAAAGAAGGCAAGTTGCATTAAAACAAACGAGTAATATGAAATCATTATCAAACTTACAGCAGCTTCAACATTTGCAGGAGATTCATCATTAGGAGTGGAAAGCATTGATATGATACTCAATACTATGCTCTCTACCTGCAAGATAACATATATAATAAAATCAATACATTTGATTTGAATAGTTTATAGCTTCATAAGTAGCAAGTAATAAAATCACAAGGGGTGAACAAACAGAAAGTGGCATACCATTTCCCTAGGACATCCAGCAAATTATTAATGGCAAACAAACCATAAATTTTTCAATGCTCCAATTTAGTTTCAAGACACTAGACGAAGTCTTTACAAACATTTTAAAGCTATTTATGTTTGATACATTATGCTGGAACTCTTGATTCATCCTTAGTCTTTCACTTCATAGCTCTTCAAGCCATCATAAGCTTGAAAAATGGCTTAGTAATATCTAGTAGCTTCCCAATATTTATTTTATTTGGAATAACTTAGTGTCGATAGCTCCGAGTGTAGAGCTGTTAATCTAATAATACTACACTATTCCCTAACATCAGGATTTAGTGGTAGTATGTTGGAATTTGTAATATGCAGTACATCCATTGTGGAATGAAAGCATAGAAATGAGCCTAACAGTACTTTCTAGCAGTATTTGCAACTTCATGTTACACTTTATTTGACAATAAGGGACTAAGCATGTGTTTGCTTTCATGGTGAAACCGCATCCCAAGGAACTTCACCATGAAAGGCGTCTCTTATGGCTTCAGCACAAACATGCAATGGATGCTAAATGGTCGTGGTTCCAAACATGCAATTAAGAGTGAAGCTAAATATTAACAGGAAGTTTCAATTTCTTAATTTTATTATTAAACAAGAGGAGACCGGATTTGAAGGTGTTGAAGATAAACTATACTAACAGGATTAATATTAAGAGTTAAATTCTTATAATAGAGAATGACTCGTCCTTGCAGCCCAAGAAAAAAGATAAAACAATGCTAGTGACTTCATAGTTTCACATACTGTATGAACAGGTGTCCAGCGCTCACTTGCAAGTTCGTAACCATTTGGATCGTCACCAGGAGGATGAAGGATTGATATACAAACCCGACCATCAGGATATACTGCAAAACAAACAGCAAACTTCACTTTCATGTTGTTAAAATCAAATCAAAATCACATATAAGAAAAACCAACCATTGGGGTGCCATATCTCTGAAGTGAATTTCACTGTTGGTGGACTATTTGGGTAATTGGCAGGAAAACTCATTATGGCATTGAAAAATCCTCCCTCACTAGAAACAATTCAATGAATCCACAAACAGAACAACAAAAGAAGTCAGTAAAATTCAAATGCTTCATAGAGACCATCAACTGGAAGAAACCAAATAATCGTTAGCAAAACATGGTGGCAAAGCTCTCGTGCATTTTCTAAAAGCCAAGAATAAAATAAGCCTACAAAATCACACAATCTAATGTAATCAAATGAACCCAACCAAGATCAAACCAATAGTTAACAGCAGAATCAACAACATGGGAAAACATCATCCTCCACATGAATCTCAACAAACCAAATAAAGAAACAACTTAACGAATTTTGTGATTGAGGTATGCAAGAAACAAACTCATCAAATCAAAAAAAGCATTTCAAGCAACCCAAAAGAAGCAATCAATCAAACACGTGATCTTCAAGAAGCGAAAACCTCAGATAAAGAAAATCAGGAAGCAACCCCAAAACCCAAAATCCAAACTTTGAATAAGAAATGACAAAATAAGAATATAAAGCTTACTAGAGAGTATCTGGGGGTCCAATTATGGTGACACTCCATTCAAAAATGTTACTTTCATCGACCAAACCGGCAGAAAAACCATCGACAGGGTGTTTGCAAAGATCTGCAAGCAAAGGTGAAGAAGGGCAATCAGGAAATCGCGAAAAATCGATGCCGCACGACCAAAAAAAAAACAAGAAAAAGCAGCTATAAAAACGTAAGCGTACCTTTGAGCTGCTTTTGAAGGAGAAGGCTGGCCTGAGACTGGGATTGGGACGCCATGAAGGTTTCTGAGAATATTTGTTTGTTCTTTCAAAACCGACACTTGTGTTGGTTGGATTATTTATAAGACACACAATAGAGAAAGATTGTTGGCTTCCTTGTGACTCTCTGTGTTTGTGGGTTCGGGTTCTTCTGCCCCTTGAGGGTTTG
Organism: Astragalus glycyphyllos; assembly: GCA_963573325.1. Taxonomy (NCBI): domain Eukaryota; kingdom Viridiplantae; phylum Streptophyta; class Magnoliopsida; order Fabales; family Fabaceae; genus Astragalus; species Astragalus glycyphyllos. The sequence continues at coordinate 54,113,963 of OY754310.1, read as the reverse complement.
CTTCCTTTGCAATTTGCAATGCCAAACAAATTCTATCGTTTATTTATTATTATGAAATAATGATGGATTTGATTTATTTATTTATTTATTTATTTAAGAGATAATAATTCATCTAGTGAAAGTGAAACGCACAAGTTGAATAATATAAAAATATACTGTTTTAAATAGAGTTAAATATATTTTTTATCCTTTTAAATATAGCGAATTTTATTTTTAGTCTCTCTAATTTTTTTACACTTTTGGTCCCTATGTTATTTGTTGTTCGTACTCTTAGTCTTGATGTTAGTTTCACTAATGGCGCTGACGTGACATTGCTTATGTGTCATATTTTAATGCGACGGCAATCGGGTTTCATGTCCACGTCAATTTCTTAATGTCACGTAATGTAAATGTTGGAAATAATAAAAAAACTAAAAACTAAATTTAAAAACTAAAACTAAAACCACAAAAGAAAGATTCAGAATCTCTAATCTCACTCTCACCATCGTTCTACTCTCACTCTCACTCTCACTCTCACTCTCGTTTCACCATCTACAAACCCTAGCGAAGACGACGAACGCGAAGAGAAAAGTGAAGGAGGAGAGAAGAAACGGTGGTCTCTGAGAGAAAAAACAGTGGACCCTCATTTTGGTAAGTTCTTCTTCTTCATCTTAGTGGTCCTATGTTACTTTATTGGGTGTGATGGGGTATGAGTGTCAATTAGGTTGTTACTTATCAGGTAAATACTCCCTCTGTTACAGAATATAAGCAACCACAGGTCAACAGAAATTGATGTATCTGGTTCAAAATTTAGACTAGATACACCAACTTCTGTTGACCATTTTTTACTTATATTCTATAACTGAGTAGTAGTATTTTTTATATAGGTTTAGGCTCTGTTATAGCTGATAAGCTGGCGGATAGCGAATAAGCTAGCTTATAGCGAATGAGGTAGCGGATAGTGGATAAGCTAGTAGATTGAATAGTGTTTGATAAAACTAGCGGTTGAAGTAGCTTATAAATATAAAATTACGTAAATAGACATATGTAAATAATGTTTAAAAAGGAGACGAGAGAAATTCATTTAAAGGAGGATAAATGAGTAATGTAATTAAAGTAGTGAGGGTAAAATTGAGAGAAAAAATGAAACGCTATAAGCTATAAGCTCAAACGCTACTTCAAGTTGTGTTTCAAAAAACACAATTAGCTACTAAAAAACGCTAAAAGCTAATCTTGCCAAACACTTAAAACTAGTTGATTCGCTATAAGCTATCAGATCAATTTTGCCAAACAGAACCTTAGTGGCGTTTTCGGTGTTCAGTGAGTGTGGGCTTTCCTAGGCTACGATTTCTCATATATTGGTTTGACATTTAACTCTACTACGCTTACTTCAATTAGTCATGTTTTCAGTGTTTAATGCATGTTGATTGTTCTAAGGTTTTGTTTATTAAAAAACAGCTTGTTAATATGTGGGGGTAAAATGGTAGATTATATGCATGTGGGGTAGCATATGGTTTAGCTTTATATGTTGGCTATTTTAAAATTGTCTCTCACAGTCGGTTGTCTAGTAATTTCAACAACATGGGCACGACGTCGGTTCCCGGGTTTGAATATGGGTGTGAACAATGACAGTGTGTGGTGTTTATTTGTTATTTTATCTAATTAGACAAAAAAAGTTATTTTAAAACTATTTTTATTGGATCATTTATTAACTGTACTATGGTACTTGCGTACCCAAAAATAAACAGAAAATCGCAATTAATGTGGTCTTCCATACCAACGTGTTTTTGCCAAAAAAAACCCAAGTTAATTTACCGGGGGGATTCATGCTTACAAAAATTTAGATGTGGATCTTATTTTAAAGCATGTGAATTAATTAAGGAATTGGACCCACCTTTGAGGAGTCTAATTCAAAACTTTGTGGAAAGTTAGTAGTGAAACTTTCACTAGTGGAAAATAAGCTTTAATAAGTACTATTTGAAATCGGTTGTTTGGATAACCGATTCCAAACATGGAAGCGGTGGCATTTTTGCAATTAAGTGGGGTGTGAATGATTTTTTTTAGACATATGGAATCAGTTTTTTAAATAACCGATTACTAATGTCTATTTCATTACTAAAAATTTTCACAATCCCTTGTTTTCTGTTTCCCTCTCTCGCACTCTCTTCACTCTCACAATCTCTCTCGCCACACAGGCTACGGCAGTTCCAGGCACCTCTGTCGCTTGCGGTTGCCACCACCTGCCTCCACCTTTGATGATTCGCGTTGCAAGTCGCATTGCAAGTCGCTCTTGGTGAGACTTCTTGACTCTTCAATTTCTGAAAACCCTAAGCTCATCAATTTCTTGGCCGATTAGCGATTCTTCTCTGCTGCAACAGGTTAGCGATTCTTCTGTTAACAATTCTTTTGGCAGCAATTCTACTGTTAGCAATTGATGATTAGATATGGTTGAATTAATTTTGTTCAGTCTAAAAAAATACTAAAAGGCATTATGTGTGTTGAAACAACTAGTGATTCGTGGTTAGCATTTCGTTGCATGTTTTGTGTTAAAGCGTGTTCCATTGTTCCTTTCCTGATTTTGTTTCTTGATTGCAAAAGTATCACTTTGTTTTCGCTTTATTTCCATTTTACAAAGAATTATGCAAGCAATAATGAAAGCAAGTGATTTCTGTTTGGCTGAATATTATTATGACCTAATAATCATTGTTAACTGGAATTGTTATCAAACTAAATAATTCAAGTTTTTCTGATAATGATCTATTGTCCTTCTCACTTTCTGGAAGATGACTTAAATATACAATTTACTTTTTCCTAAAATCAGATCTGAAAGTTGATTGATTAGTTTATGTTCTTACCAGTTGAAGCTAGTTGACTACATCAGGATTGTCTACACAGAGTGCTAATGGAACTATGGGTAAAGTTTTGTCCTTTTCTTTGTTATCTTTTTCTAGGGTGTTCACGTATAATTGAGGGTTTTAACTTCTTAACAGTGGTTTCTCTCTTTGGCTGCACTTCATTCTAGGGATTAAGTTTAGAAGTGAAGTGACAAAGCCATAAAGCTTTGTGAAGAAGCATTAATAGCTATTGATCCGGCAAAATAGTCAATTTTGGTTTACTTTTATTCACCTTTGTCTATGATCATTAATTGGCTTAGTTTTATTCAACTTGTGTATAGAAACTCCTTTTCTATGATCACTATTTGGCTTAGTTTTATTCAACTTGTTCATTCATAAAGTGTAACTTTTTAATTGCATTACATTACAGGAAACAAAGGAGTGAGCTACATTGCATTTTAATAGAAGCCTGATTTTTGCTCGTACAACTACAATCGGGAGAAGTGAGCTACATTGCATTTCAATAGAAGCCTAATTTTGACACTTTTCGGTCAGAATTTTGGGTTTCGTGAGTGATTCTTGTTGCTAATCTTATGCTATATATAGTTTATAGTTTATGGAATTACATTTATAAGTTATAAAATTATTTCATGTCATGTATATATACTCAAAAGCATCTACTGCTCTTATTTTTTCTTTTCACTTTGACTCTGAGTTTAGTTCTGTTATGTACATACTACATTGTGTACTGATATAATGAGATCGGTTCTGTTATTTAATGAGATTGATTCTGTTATTTTTCTTATTGATCTTGCTTGAAACTTGTTGAAACTTAGAAAACACAATGATACTCCATCTTAGTTAGTGTTTTGTAAACTTCTGCATGTATATTTGTTTATACTACAAGGTAATGAAGTTAGAGGCTGTGGAATTTGAAAATGAGTGAAAATAAGTGACAAATTTGTGGGTCTCTTATACTACATGGTTTAAGTTGAACTTCCAATTTTGTGTGTTGCAATTTGGACAGATTTCATTGAGTTATGTTCATATACTCTTATAGTTTCCTGTTTGTACCATGTTTTGAAAACTATTAGGAATATTTGTTATGGTTCAATTTATTGTCCATTAGTTGACTTAACTTGTAGGCTAACCACACTGTTATGAATTTTTGTACTATGTCGTTACAGGACTCTCAATCGAAGTGATTGGAAATGGTGGCTAATCATTTCTCTGAAATTTTCCTTATTTCTTCTGCATATGCCTATATCTGTTTGCTAATCCATGTTTGCTAATCTGTTACTTGATTCAAAACTGATGAAGTTGCTAATTCAAAGTGAGAAATTGCACCACATAGCAGTTAACTTAAAACTAATCTGTTAGCAAATAGTCAAGTGATGAGTGATGATAGATATTGGTTGTTTATTTTGCATTGACAGGGTCTTTATTGAATTATTATGAATTGCTGCTTTATGGAAATCAGCTTGCATTGCAAATTGGTTAATAGGTATGAATTAAAATATTATTTTTTTTAAAAAGGGACATTAGAAATCGGTTGTTTAAATAACCGATTTAAAAGGTTAGATTTTGAATCGGTTATTAACCCGATTCAAAAAGGTCTCCACTTTTAGAATCGGCTGCACATGAATCGGCCAATAACCGATTCCAAATGTGCCAAACAACCGATTCCAAAAGACTTTTTTGCATTAGTGTTTAGATGATGATATCGTTGGGATGTTGAGAGATGATAATGATGCAATGCAATTGTGAGGTAGGCACATATGTATAATATAATGGAAAATCTGTTGGTAATAGTGGCTTGCATAAAGAAAAAACTATTGCTATTGATGAAGAAGGCAGTGAGGGAAATGAAAAAGAATTAAATGGGATCTATTTTGATGATAGTGGGAAAGAGAGAGTTTGTAACCAAGATGATGGATTTAGTTATGATGTTGAAGTCCCTATTCCACCTATTCCTAATACACCTCAAAAGGGTAATTTACATTTCTGGGAAATGCTGATTTTAATTCACTTACTGCTCATTTTAATTCTTGTTTACATTTCTTAGGGAGGAGGCCAACAAGGAAAGACCTAGGAACGCAAGTTGCAACTACTCAAACTACTCAACTATAAGCAACACAACCTGATCAACAACCTCAAGTGGCTGTAATTGCTCAAATTGCTCACCCATGACCAACACAAATTGATCAACCACAAGCAACACAAAAAACTGCTACAACTGATCAACCATAAGCAACACAAGAAACTTCTACAAATGATCAACCCCAAGTTGCTGAACTTGTACCAGAGAGTCAACTAGAACTTGATATGTACTGGTGGCATTTCTTATTTTATAAATGCAGAAATAATACTACCACCAGAAATACACTTCAGTCAACCAATATTTCAATACAAGCAAATGAGCTTTATGTCTTCATCTCAAGAAGCAAGAAGAACTTATTGATGAATCTCTTACACACAAGCATGTACTCTCCCTCTCACCTCTCTCTAGGCTTTCTCTTTGTTCTAATGTGAAAAGTGATTTCATTCATCATCAAACTATAAGAATTACACTAGAAAGTTCGAGTATTTATATTACGGACTTAATGGATCCTAGGCCCACACTCTAAAGTTCAAAAGAAACACAAAAATAAGACTCAAGACCACAAACCAAAGCTACTAGGTTGTAGCCCTTAACCTAGGCCAATCAATTAAAAGTATCTTACAATTATTAAAAGGAAAACAAAGTATCGGAAACAGTAGTGTTGGTTATCTAGAAATTCCCTACTATTTACATGGTCACCTTCAATGTTTATTGTCTTAATGATTAGGTTGATCACATTGAAGTACATTCCCTTGAATTCTTGTTGAGGCTCCTTCTTTTGATTTGGATTCTTTATCCTTGTGACATTCATCTAAGCTCCATGTGTGGGCTCACATCATCCTCCTCCTCTTGAATTTCACTTGTCCTCAAGTGAACTCCCCCGTCTTGGAAATCTACATAAAAGATGAACGTACAAAAATTACTTATTTTGAAAAACAAAAAACAACTATACTAATGCACGAGCTGCTTAGACTCCACTGGGATCAAAAGAAAAATGAGTGACCTAAAGAATAGCCTAATTATGCAAAATTCAAGCACAAGTTTCCTTAAAGCACGAGACATCTTACATTTCCATTTAATACAACTAAGCATAGGATAAGGAATGGAGAATATAGGGGGTAGATTATACTTTTACAATGTTGTAACACTAACAATCATTTCCATTACCTTTTGCTTGCTACTTGTTGGCTCACCTTTGGAAGGTCTTTCTAATTCCTTGCCTTGTCCACAAGATGCCAACATGGAGGAAAAACGTAAACTCTTAATGTTTATGATATTTTTTAAAGTTTGTAATTTGGAACAAATTATATGTGTCCATGTTTAGAATCTATTTTGGATAACTGGATATCTTTTGGGCTTGTTTTGGATCCCCCAATTTGTTTTGGGCATGTTTTGGCAGGATCTTCGGGTTTGTGAACGCAAATCTGGGTGGCTTATGTTTTAGTTATTTTAGATCATTTATTTTTAGGCTTAAATCTACGTTTCGTCCCTGCAAATATACAAATAATCCACTTTCGTCATTGTAAAAAGAAAACCTTCAAAAAACACCTTGCAATTACAAAACGTATTTAGTTTCGTCCCTGCTGTTAGTTTTAGACTAACACCGTTAATGGATGCTGACGTGGCAGCCAACATGGATGCCAAATCATCATCTCTTTCATTCCTCTTTCTCTGAAACTCTGTTCTTCTCTCATCTTCAACAAACCAATTTTTTTGGCAAAAACAACAAACCAATTCTTAAATCAACAACAACAACCCATGGAAAATGAAATTAATCATCATCAACCCTTAACGCGATCTGAGTTTCTAAACTCAACAACAACAACAAAACATGAAATTTCAAAATCAAACGAAATCAAACAAAATTAATCTTCTAGAAATTAATCTTCCATCAAACGAAATTAATCTTCATCTTCCAGAAACGATTTCAATCCCAAATTTTGATCCCAATCGATTTCAAACCCAAATCTACAAAAACGAAATCAATTTCAATCCCAAATCTTCAACCTTCAAAAGATTTTTCGTCTTCCAGGTCTGTTTTTGCGTTTAGGGTTCCAGATCTGTTTTTGCATTTTCCAAATCTAAAAAACCGAAATCGATTTCATCTTCCAAATATGTTTATTAGGGATTTTTCGTTTCCAAATCGTTTGCAACAGATGTGTTCTGCGTTTTTTATTTGGGATTTTTCGTTTCCATATCTGCTTCTGATTGTTTATCTTGTTTCCAACAAAATTAATAAGGCAATATATAATATATATTATTTTTTGGTTTAGTATACACCAGTGTTCCTATGGTTTAGTGGTAAGGGGGAGTGTGTTTCACTATGGGGTCATGGGTTCAACCCTTGTGCACTACAAAAATTTTCTTTTTTTAGTAAGCACATGTGACCTCACATTGCCATGTTGGCAGCGCCACATCAGCATCCATTAACTGTGTTAGTCTAAAACTAACGGCGGGGACGAAACTAAACACGTTTTGTAATTGCAATGTATATTTTGAAGGTTTTCTTTTTGCAGGGACGAAAGTGGATTATTTGTATATTTGCAGGGACGAAACGTATATTTAAGCCTTATTTTTATGCTACAATTTCTATTAGATCCTTTAAGTATGTGTTGTAGTTTCAATTTGGTCCTTTCACTATATTTGTCATGTTTTAATTTGGTCATTTAAGTATGTCATCTAGTTTTATTTTGGTCCTTTGAGTCGTGCTATTAGGTGAACTCAACCAAAAAATGTTAAAAAGCCACTAAAACATCGTTTGAATTACATAAACGGTTACATAAATGAGATTACATCACAACACAACACAACCGAAAGACAGACTTAAAGCTAAAAAAACACAAAAAAAAACCAGATCAATCATTAAATTAACTATGATGAAAATAAAATCTTTGGGTACCTATTTGAAACAAAATACAAACTTAGATGGACACGTCATCGATTGTTATATATATTCTTCGTCATCAACTATTAGATGGACACGTCATCAACTGTTATATATACAATCTTTAATTGGGGAGAGAAAAAATGATATGTCATTATATATATTCTGCGTCAACACGTGCCACATCAGCACATAATGGACGCGTCATCAACTATTAAGTCATATGAACGAAAACGACTTATGTGTAGCGAATTTGAAACTTGAGGACCAAACTGAGAAAAGAACTTAAAGACTAAACGGAACGAAAAAAATAACTTAAAAAACTAAAAATACATTTTAGCCCTTGTTTACCGTGGTTTTTGGTGAACACCGCTAGTTTGAAATTTCTTCTGCTTGCAGGATCAACTAGTAAATCCTAAGACCATTTGTGTTAAAGTTTTTTCCAGAATTATGCGTGTTCTTGCGGCTTCAAAGAAAAGAATGAAGATAACTGCCAGTTTCACGCGAAACCGTCGAATTTCTTCAGATAGGGACGAAGTGAAAACAAAGAAAAAATTGCAGAAAAGCAATAAAGAAAGCAAATTAAAATGCATTAATTGAAAAGAGAGTTGGTACACAGATCGTATATTCTTCTCTGACTCGTTTTCTCTGTAATGCGTTGAAAGTTAGAGCGTGAGAATCTGTAATGAGTTTGTGACCCGTTTTTTCTGTGAAAAACTACTATTTATACAAGGAGGGAAAACTATAACTAACTAACTGTACAGAGAATTCAAAAAAAAATAGTAACTCTTATGTATTTTCGACCAAGATAACTGCTAACTGCTTCGACAACGAGCACTTGATTCTGGTCTACCACTGAACTCTAGCTTCCTTCTCATCAAACCACCATTCATCAGTTCTTTATTTTCGCTAAGTCCAAAGCTTTGTCGAATTTACCCTCTGATACAACTCTTTAGTGTCGAAATAAACACTTCCCCTTGAAATTACAAGTCAATCCTCGTTGACTGCATTTAATTGAGCCTGTCAAAAATGTAGGCTAACAAATTGCCCCCCAAAAATGTCTTTTTCGACTGAGTTTTTAGGTGAAGAAGAAAATGACATTTTTTATTTTGAAATCTCTTTTAACTGCTCTAATGACGTCATCAGCATCATGTTTCAGAATTGATGAGACATTTCAGCAAAAGTCACTTTATGGCGCCACCATTTCAGATTTAGTGGGCCACGTTTCGCATTGGAACTCCCCACTACTCATTGCAAATAACTGTTCCCTTTAAAAAGAAACTTAAGGGTTTATTCTCTCTCTTCTAAGGGATCTTGTGCCTGAATCTTTTTGGTCGAACCCAATGGATCCTTTTCAAAACCTAGAGGCTCATCATCGTAGACGCAATCAAGCCTCTGGTTTTCGACAAAGTTGTCTTTATTTTCATTTTCAATGGCTTCAGCAACCATTTGTTGTTGTAACTCGGCTTCTAAAGCTGCTTTTTGTTTGTTTTCGGCCACATAGGCCGTAATTCTATCCCATGCACTGGGCTTATCCATAAATAATTATTTATGGTCCATCCCACCCTGTAGGTTTGACAAAGCCTAGTGGGTGGTTGTCTTCAGCTATAACCTCTCTCTCCCAGATAAATCCATAATTGGGGTGAAGTGTAACGGAAGATCTAATATTGTCTTGATGTTCATATCCAATTTTAGAAGATGCACATGGCTCAATATTCGCCAGTTGTTTGTCGAAGGTTTTCTTGGTTATAGCATTTACCTCAGCTTTGAAATAACTCTGATCACCTTCAATATTTTCGACCAAACCATCTTCTCGCCAAATGATAAGCCTTTGGTGGACAGTTGAAGGTATTGGCCCCACACCATGTATCCATTCCCTTCCTAGCAGCAAGTTGTAATTTGCCTTTGATGGAACTACCAAAAACAATGTTGGTCTCTTAATACTTCCTACAGCAAACTCGACTTCAATGGCCCCAAGTGAATGGCCACTTTTGCCTTCATAGTTTGTAAGTATTACATTGTGTGTTTTCAAATCAGTTTCACACTTTCCAATTTTCTTCAACATATGTTGTGGCATCAAGTTTACAGCAGCACCACCATCGACCAGGATCTTGTTGACACCAATGTTATTCACTTTTGCTTGAATGTACAAGGGTTTGAGATGATTCATCATTCCACAATCTGGTCTCTCAAACACAGCATGTTGTTCCTCCACGCAACCATTCTTCAGCACATAGTAACAGATTGCCTTATAAGTAGTCTCTTCGTCGAAATCTTCTTCGACGTCATTCACTTCAGAAACTACATCATACTCAATTGGTAGAAGTGAGACCACGCCACATAAGACGTCGAATTCTGACCCAGAATCGGCAAAATCTGAGTCCATTTCTTCATCTAAGTTAAGACCTTCTTTGATTACTGAGAGTGGAGGAAATATCCTTTCAGTAGCTGGCTTTCTAGCCATTTCAAGAGGCTTTAAAGGTACTTGCTTACCTTTATCTTTGCTAGAATTCTCTACTTTGCCTACAGCAGCAGCAGCAGCTTTCTTCTGGCGTTGATACCTGCGCCATTGTGTTCTTGTCATGGGATTTTTCCCTTTGTAGTTATTATTATAGGCATATTTGTTAGATTCAAATGCCTTGTTCTGGCCAGTAGCACTAGTACTACCTTTGACCATTTTTGCTGATTTCCAGCATTCTTTCCAGCATAATATACTGGGTAATAGCCAGTACTCTTTCCGCCAGAATGTACCCATTTCTCGACAGGAGACTTTGTTGGATGTACATAGGTTTTGATCTGTTCTTTTTGAGGATTCTTTGTCGAAGTGACCTTGTACTGAATACCTCTATTGCTGTAGTTGAACTTTGGCCTCTTGTCGACCCATTTTCCTTTGTGCTTCAGTTGAGGCTTAAAACCCTCAAGATTTTTAGCAGCCTCTTTGTCGAAGACATAACTATATCTTGCACAAAGCATCACTTCAGTATTGTTAATTTTGCAGCAATTAATTAAATCAATCAATTCTTCCCCTGCCATTGGGTAAACTGTCTTCATTTTTTCAGCATATTGGTCTTCAGTGACCATTTCGACATCCACTTTGTCAACAGCTTTCTCCACTTTAGCATTTTCAGCAACAACTCCTGTGATTTCAACACGTTGATGTCAACTTCGACAAGTAATGCATCAGTTGTTGGTAGAGGATCAGCATCAATTTTCATTGGTGGCTTCGATTTGTCACCAAATTTCAGTCTTCCCTCATTGAGGGTTTTTTGAACCAGATCCCTGAAAATAACACAACGAGAAGTGTTATGGCCTAAGAAATTGTGAAATTTACAAAAACCTCTTTTCTGTCGTTGTTCCAATGGTGGTACTTTCAGGTCCTTAGGCACCAAAATTTGACCGTCAGCAACTAACAGATCAAATATTTCATCACACTTAGAAACATCATAAGTATAAGTTTTTGCAACAAACTTATCATTTTTAGGCTCAACAGGGTTTTTTCCATTTGAAGGTTTTAACAATTTACAAGTATAAGGAGGTCCTAATTGTAATTCCGCTATATTAACCTCCTTTTCAACATCTTCATAAGATATGTCGAATTCTTGGTCACTATCATTAGTTTCGACATATGCAACCTTTTCTTTTTTATTTTGGAACCTGCCTGTTCTGGCTTTTTCAGCTTTTAGTCTTTCTACTTGTCGAACTCTATCAGCTAATTGTGCCATATCTCTTAAGTGCAATGTATCTAGCTTCTTTCTTATAGAATAATCTAGACCACCAGCAGCCATTTCGACTAACTCATGTTCAGGCACTTGAGTAAAACACCTTGCTTTGAGAAGTCTAAATCTATTGAGATAATCATCAATAGATTCTGCCCCCTTGCATCGAACACTAGCTAGTTTCTTAAGACTAATCTTGCACTGGTCCATATAGAATTGTTCGTGGAAGACCTTTTCTAACTGACTCCAACTAAAAATAGAATTTGGAGGCAAAGTGGTGAACCATGTAAACGCATTCTTAGTTAGAGAATTTGGAAAATACTTCATTCTTAAATTCTCATTATGCGCTATATCACCAGCCTCAGTAAGATAACGAGCCACGTGTTCGACAGTGGATTCGCTAGTTTCTCCAGCAAATTTTGTGAACTTAGGGATTTTCCATCCCCTAGGTAGCTCTGTTTGCAAGGTGTATTCCGACAAAAGTGATACAAAATTAGGCCTGTGCAAGCCTAAGTTAAGGCCATTCTGGGCTAGAATGTTTTCGACCATATTAGCCAAATTATTTTGTGCTCCAAAATTGTTTTGTTGCACTTATCTGACCACTTCATTTGCATTTTGGTTTCTATTTACTAACACAACTTCAGGGATTGCCTCTACCCTCATAGGCTCTTCGACAACCTGTTGTTGTCCTTGGTTTCCCTGATTTATAGGTATTGGATTGTTAGGCCTTTCAACAAGTACTTCGACAGGCCTAACATTCTGAATTTGGGGAATTTGCTGGTTATGGACTGGTGGAGTACCAAAGAAATCAGCAATTCTGCCGATTTGCGCTGCTAACATTTGGTAACTGCTATTAGTGTTTTGTATCAAATGATTAAACACTGTACCAATTTGTTGTGTTAACATATTGACCCTATCATGATTGCTATCATCCATTTGTTGCCTCAATGCCAACAAAGATGTTGTAGTCAAATTGAGTTGGGCATTTCGACTAAAAACGCCTTCTGATGAACTATGAGTAGGGGAATAGCCTGCGAATGCATTTTCTGCAAAAGTAGACGAATTTGTCTGAAGGCCCGCCATCAAAGCCGTTGGCATGCCATATGGGTAAGGTCTACCACTCATAGTAAATGACAAGTTTCCAACCATTGGATTTGCCATCAAATGACTCGTTGGTCCTACTATTGGTGGCACAGAAGCCATTGTATTAACATTCGTTAATGCTGTAGTGGTCATCATTGACACAGGGGTAATTATGGGAGAAGTTATAGCAGTTACTCTCATTGTTGTCGAAGAAGGCATAGCAATGGTTATGCCTGCGACATTTTCAGCGTTAACATCACTAACTGTAGTTTGTTCTTGTGTACTTTGTGCATTTGATGCAGAAGCATTACTTGTACTAGAGCGTGCCATCTCTAAAAGATGTTTACCACTCCTTAATTGCATGCACAGATAAACACAAAGTTTAAGAATTCAATGAAAAAACTTTCAAATTAGCACAAACGTCCCACCGGGGGTGCCAATTTGTTTACCGTGGTTTTTGGTAAACACCGCTAGTTTGAAATTTCTTTTGTTTGCAAGATCAACTAGTAAATCCCAAGACCATTTGTGTTAAAGTTTTTTCCAGAATTATGCGTGTTCTTGCGGTTTCAAAGAAAAGAATGAAGATAACTGCCAGTTTCACGCGAAACCGTCGAATTTCTTCAGATAGGGATGAAGTGAAAACAAAGAAAAAATTGCAGAAAAGCAATAAAGAAAGCAAATTAAAATGCATTAATTGAAAAGAGAGTTGGTACACAGATCATACATTCTTCTCTAACTCGTTTTCTCTGTAATGTGTTGGAAGTTAGAGCGTGAGAATCTGTAATGAGTTTGTGACTCGTTTTTCCTGTGAAAAACTATTATTTATACAAGGAGGAAAAACTATAACTAACTAACTGTACAGAGAATTCAAAAAAAAAATAGTAACTCTTATGTATTTTCGACCAAGATAACTGCTAACTGCTTCGACAACGAGCACTTGATTCTGGTCTACCACTGAACTCTAGCTTCCTTCTCATCAAACCACCATTCATCAGTTCTTTATTTTCGCTAAGTCCAAAGCTTTGTCGAATTTACCCTCTGATATAACTCTTTAGTGTCGAAATAAACACTTCTCCATGAAATCACAAATCAATCCTCGTTGATTGCATTTAATTGAGTCTGTCAAAAATGCAGTCCTATAAAACTACGCATGAGTTTTATCCTAATCTTTATTGCACAGCTCTCAAGTCTCACCCCAATTGCAGTACCAGTGGTGCTGCTGTTTCTTTCCAAGGTCACAAATCCAAATTTACAGAAAAATGAAAAGGAAAAAAAACTAACTTTGATGTCTTTAAAAAAATGGAAATCTCACATCTTAAGCGTGTGTTGAAGAATTTTATACCCAAAAATCAATCAATAGCTACTGCCTACTTGAATTTTCTTTTGCCAGTCATCAGTCAATATTGTACAGCTAGTTGCCGCTTTAAGTTTACCAGTGATGTGATTATTAGCAGACGAAGGTTGGTAAGCGGTATAGATTTTAGGGTTAATTTTTTTAATTACAAGTGATTCTAAGGTGAAAGAGTAAATTAAATCTTTCACCGGTGAAATACTAAAATTGATTGTTGGATAATGTTTAAAATGTTATGAATGATTAAGATTGAATAAACCAATATTAAATCTCAACCATTGATGAATTTTTATACTATATCTAATGGTCAATTTTAGTGTTTCACATCTACATAAAATTGAAAAATTTTGTTTTAAGTTTTTTTTTAAAATTTCTCATATTTTTAACTCTCAAATTTTCTTGGTCAATATTTTTAATCCATCATGATTTTCAATAGCGCTTAGAAGCACTATTAAAAGACCAAAAAAGTCACTACTAAAAGTCATTAGGGATTATAAATATTGACGTAGAAAAATTTAGGAACTAAAATATAAAGACTAAAAACAAAATTTTGAATTTTAATCTCAAAATAATTGTCAAATTGCTAAATAAGCTTGTCCTACAACTAGAACAAATGATCAGTGCCATGTACGAGATAAGTGACGGCAATAGAAAATATATATTTTATGCGAGAAATAAAATATATTCCATCCATTTTATTTTAGTTGTCTTTTTAATGTCGTGTTGCAAAAACTAAAGAAGTCAATAAACTTGGTTGTTTTTCATCAAACTATTAGTTTTCTCTCTTTCAGATTATTGATTCTTTATATATAATTACTCGTCGCACTTGTTTATCTTTGCATAATAAATGATTAAGGATATAATTAGTTTTAATGAGACCATTTATTCCATGTAGGAGTTGGAGTACCTCTCGTACTCCCCTCAATAATACCATACAAAAAAAGTATAATTGAAAAATATATAATTCATATAATTTTAAGGAATCCAACAATAAATAATTTTAAGGAAAGAAACTACTTACTCCAAGTATCTCAAAATGATGATCATTTAAGATTTTTACACAGAAATCAAGAAATATAACAAAGTTGTCGATAAAACAACTTAACTGAAATAATCTTTTACTACCTCAATTTCTTTCTATTTGTCTTTCAATATAAGAGAATAGTGAGTTTTTATGGTCTGCAATATAAGAAACAAACTCAATTTTTAAAGTGTATTAAATGCTCAATCCCAAATTTACTCATATTTAAGTTGTGTAATTCAAAATGATGTCATTAATTAGGAGTGGAAATCACCATTTAATGAAAAAGACAATCTTGGAAAGAATATAAACTTTTAGCTTTATTAAATGATAATAGTTGATTTGATAAAAAATAAAATAATAGTTGATTTCAATGTCATTCAATGGTTTGTGTAACATTGTGTTTTTTCTCTTATATTATGGACTAGAGGGAGTATTTTACAAGAATCAACAAAATTAAAAAAAAAATTGTTGTTTTTGATAAAATTAAAACTCTTTCTATCCGAGGCTGATTCATCGCAGCGGCAGAAATGCTGTTTATGGACACTCGATTGCCGGGTTCGATCCCCATCAAGTGTCAAACTTGGTTTTTCCATTTGTGTGAACTTTGGTTTTTCCATTTATGCGTGTTAGATCCTGACGCTTGCCAGTCCGACCATCAGACCAAAAAAACTCTTTCTTATATTATACTCTTAACTATTTATTACTCGTCATAGTTATTTCTCTCTCTAAGATAAATAATTAAAGGTATAGTTGACAAACATGTCAATTTTTTTTTTGGTATGCTCCCTAACATTTTTGGTATGCTTTGACAAACATGTCATTAGTGTAACTTAGAACTATCAATATCAATATCAATATGATAAATAAAAAGAAGTTACGGTACAAAAATCACAAAAACAATTGAACTTATTAAATGTTCTGAAACTTAATTCTTATCATAAGTGTACTTCCACTATGTGAGTTTCTAATAAACATAGATTTCACATAATTAGGGGTATAAAAATCATTTCTTTCTTTTTACATTTAGAACAAAAAGACACCAAAAAATTTCTTACAATAAGGACAGTGTGAGTATATCATATTTTCCATTCATATTCTAACTGTTCAAATTGATGTAGTGGTCAAGCAAATTTTTGCAAGAAGTTGATCGAACTAAGATAGAATCAAATTTTCGCACTCCAATTGCACTTACTATGAAAAAAAATTAAATCAATCACAATCAAACCACAATATTACTTAAAAGTTTTTGCCAAAGCAGTGAAATATATTTTACTTAAGAAAATTTCTCCTCATAAATTCTATCGAAATCTACTACCTTTTATCTACAGAAGACACAACCCTAAAATTAACCCTCATATAGCTGGTAAAACGAGCTACCCATCCCACATCAATCGGTCTTCATCAAGCCCAAAAAGCAAGAAAAATATATGGATTCAAAATTTGTTGTCCAAGTCCAATCCTACGTGGACTGCGAGATTCTCAGACCAACCCGTATATATTTTTTATTTAAAATATTACCTTAGTTACTTATGTATGTTTGAAAAAGTAATTGGAAAATTATTTAATACCAATATTAATAATAAAAATGTAATCTAATTTTTTTAATAAACCTTTTTGGTGTTTATTATTGTTTGTAAACATTTATATATATATATATATATATATATATATTATATACTTTTGCATACATGCACACACAAAAATAATTTTTTTTTGTAAAATAGGAATAAGAAATAAAATACAAAACAAATATTTTTTTTACAAATTTATACTGTATTATATTATATTAGATATTAATATATAATGCCCCTACAACCTAAAAATAAGAGTAATTTTGAGCTTGAAGTAGCTAAAAGCCTAATTAAGCTAGCCCAAAATGTGGCCGGGCTAAAAAGCTAGCTGTTAAAAAAGCTCAAAATTGACACTTTAAGTCCTATACTTTTTTCGAGATTTTTCAACTCGACCTAGCTGGACAAGTTCACTTATTGAACTCAAATATAAGGGGAAAAATGTCTAAATTTGGTGGACCAAAATATAATCGAATTTCACCTAATTCAATCTTATTTAATGCCATCATTTCAAAAATACGTCTTAATAATCCAACTTTTATTTTCCAAGAGAATAATATTTTTCTTATAATTAAGAATAGTGTAGGAAGTGGGACTCATTTTTATATATTTTTTGGTTACTATGTTTTTTGTGCGCAGTTTTCATCGACTTTGTCGATGACTAATCTATGCTGGAGAACTTTGCTGGACACGAATTACCACTTGGACCAAACCTTATTGGTGACTATTTTTATATGAGATAGAGAAAATTAAATTAAGTTAAAGTAATATTTGTGAAATTTACTAATTTTGCTTATTGATAACGCAGCACACTGATTAAGTATAACAAAGCAAAACATATTTTGGCCCCTACGAAATAAATTCTCTGCGTATCAAACAAATAGAAATAAATTCTCTATGTGCTAATGTGCTTTACTTTTCCACCATTGAAATTTGAAAGGGACAGTGAACATACATGCATACTCTCTCTCTCTCTCTCTCTCTCTCTCTCTCTGATCATCTTGCCTAATTTTCTCAGCTCATCATATCCAAAATGAAGAAGTTCTAAAGACGAAACAACAAATTGAATACTGTGCCTATCTGATTGTTGTTCTTGTTCGTGTTGTTGCTACTTCTTTGTCAGAGCAACACAACATTCTACTTCCTAGGGATGATGTTTAACACCTTGTTTGCTTTCTCAATCATGGCATTTAGTTGTTTCACTTGGCTGGATTGTGCAGAATCTAAACTACCCGAGGAAGAAGGTAAGAAATTAAAAATAGTTTCCATTTTAGTCCCTTGTGCTTTGTTTTTGTCTTCCTGCATCATACATCTTGATCTATATACCAAATTATGGTATATAAATCAATAGCTATTAGCTACTGCCTACATAAATCCATAATTCACTACTTTTGTGTTGCTATCATTTTTCAGTATATATAAGTTTTGTGATATTTCTAACTATATCTTTGTGCAGTAAAATGACAGAAATTATTCCCATTACAAATAATTTGACCGTGTCTGTAGGCTTTGTAATTCATAAAAGACCAAAGAACAAATACATCTAAATTCGACTTGTTTCTTTATAATATATACTAGTATAGTAGTATGGTTAGTTAATTAGCTTTCTCTAGAACCTAGAAAAGTGACTAAAGACTATGCTCACATTTTCTGTATAAAAATAATACAAAATTGGAATCTTTTTGTACTAATGGTATGGAAGTTGTACCAACAACTTCTTTTGATTTTTTATCAGTTAATGCTCTTAAAGAAATCACTAGCACAATGGGTGCCACCTATTGGAAGTTTGATAGTGATTCTTGTCAAATTAAAATGCTGGGTTTGACACCAGAGCCGCCTGAAGGATCTCAAAGCAGCATTGGTTGTGAATGCCCTTCTGGAAATGATACCTTCTGTCACGTAGTAAGGATGTAAACATCTCTTTTTCTTATCCTTAGTGTTTTCAAGTTACTTAAGTTATCCTCCTAGGTCACATTTTCTTTCTTATATACTCCCTCCAGTCCTATTTATAAGAAAAGTTTGCAGTTTCAGATTCATTGAATAACTGATGTATCTGGTCTATATATTTTAGTGAAATATGACTTTCTATATTTTAGTAAGTTCAAGGGGTACAACCTTCCTGGGATGCTTCCACCTCAATTGGTTAAGCTTCCGTACCTTAGAGAAGTGTAAGAGCTATGAACACCTTATAGATGCTCTAGTGATTGTTTTTAATTTCATATTGGTTGAACTAATTGCCTTGCTTCTAATTGAAATGAAATGTTCTCTTATTGTAGTGATTTTGCTTTAAACTACCTTAATGGTACAATACCAAGGGAATGGGCTTCGATTAAACTAACTTCGATGTAAGTTCTTATTAAGTAATTGAAGTTTTCATTCAGTTGCTTGGCTTTTGTATTAAACACAGCATATATTATGCAGCTCTCTACTTGTTAATCGTGTATCGGGGGAAATTCCTAAGGAGTTGGGGAACATTACCACTCTCAACTACCTGTAAGTCGCGTAAATAAAAGACACCTGCAAGTTTATAGATAGATTTTTCTCATTTTCTAATTATTTATGTTGATCATAGTTCAATACTCAATTGCCAAACTAAATTTCTGTCTCAATTGAAAGCTTTAAGTATCAAGCTACTCATGTATTGTGATTACTTATCACAATTCAATATTATCTATGATATAGTGCATTTATTTTACTTTCTCATGGACATCTTCAAATTTTCATATTTTTTTTTACTCTGGCCTCAAATCAGGAACCTTGAAGCGAACCAACTTTCTGGTCGTGTTCCCTCTGAACTTGGAAGTCTATTTAACTTGCAGGGCTTGTAAGAAAATGAGATCCAAAATTCATTTGTTTTCTTGTCTTAATATATTTGAAAGATCAAACAATCTGTAGCTGATGGTTTTTATACGCAATACTATCCTTGCAGGATTCTATCATCCAATAAATTGTCTGGTAATTTACCAGTGACATTCGCTCAGCTACAAAATTTGACAGATTTGTAAGTTCTGATTAACTATGTTTCTAAGAAAATAGATATTGACGCTTTCCCTGATGAATATCGTTTTTGTGTGCATTGCAGTAGGATAAACGATAATAGTTTCAATGGAAAAATACCTAGCTTCATTCAGAACTGGAAACAACTTCAAAGATTGTGAGATTGCAATCAATCTTTTTTCTTCTTCTTATTTTTAACAATTCTTCAAAAGTGCTTCTTACTTTTGTCAATAGATAAGCCTATATTATATTTATTTTGAGATTGCTATTCTCATTATAATTTAAATCATTGAAGAGAAATGCATGCAAGTGGACTTGAGGGACCTATCCCATCAAATATATCTCTTTTGACTAATTTATCGCAACTGTAAGTGAAATACCTACCAATTTTTATTAGTTTCTTTAATTTTATCTCCCCAGTTCATCTTATTGTCTTATATCTTAACTGATGGTAGGAAATATGGTGCAGGAGGATCAGTGACATAAATGGTCCAAGTCAGGAGTTTCCTATTTTAAGCAACATGGAAGGAATGATAAGATTGTATGTTGAGTTTTGTGTTAAAATTTAGTTGTTACATTTTATCAGATATTCTTTTTTGTTATTTAGTGTAATACAAGCTTTTCAATTTAGGATTTTGAGGAATTGCAATATTACTGGAGAGATTCCCAGCTACTTGTGGACAATGAAGAGTTTGGAAATGTTGTAAGTAAAACATTTGAATTTTATATCCAAAAGATTGTTTTTGAATTCCTGTTATTGGAACATTTCAGAATCCAAACTTTTTTACTATGGAAATTTATACTACTTCAACATTTGTAGGGATCTCAGTTTCAATAATTTGGTTGGGGAAATACCAGCGATTGATCATGTGGGACATCTTAGGTTTGTGTAAGTAATCACAGACAGAAACATGTATGCAGATACATGCCCTAATGTTCACTTTTATTGCCTCAGATTTAAAATGTTATAATTGTAAACAATTTTGAGTTGCTTCTTTTCAGCTTCCTAACTCGCAACATGCTAAGTGGTAATGTACCCGACTCAATATTGATGGATGGAAGCAATGTGTATGTTTCTTATCTCAGCCATTTCAGCTTCTATAATGCAAAGTATCATTTACTGCTCAAATTCAAATGTATTAGTCGAAGAATATGATTGTATATGTGATGGTATAATTATAAATTATAATCAGTTAAATACTGATAACGATTTTTTCTAATATTTGGGTGCAGTGATCTTTCTTACAACAACTTAACATGGCAAGGACCTGATAAACCTGCTTGTGGAGATTACCTGTCAGAATGCAAAGTCTTTTTCTAACATTATTGTTATTCCTCTGAATCTTCAACTTTGATGTTATTGTAAAACTGATGATTACTTCTCCTTGTTTAACTTGGTCAGAAATTTAAACATAAACTTGTTCCGGAGCTCCTCAGGGTCCAATGCATCGCAGGGGATTCTTCCATGTTCAAAAACTTTCAACTGTCCTAGATATTCAAGTTGTTTGCATGTTAACTGTGGTGGAAAGGATATACAAGTGATGGAAAACAATAAAAATATCCTCTATGTAGGAGACGGAGACGTAGTAGGCGGCGCTGCTAAATATTTTAACGATTATACGAATTACTGGGGGTTTAGTAGCACTGGGGACTTCATGGATGACGGTGATTACCAAAATACACGTTATACCAAGTCTTTGTTATCTTCAAGTATGCCTGAATTATATACAACAGCTCGAATCTCTCCGATTTCACTAACTTATTTTCGCTACTGCTTGGAGAATGGGAAGTATACTGTGAATCTCCACTTTGCAGAAATACTATTTAAAAATGATAACACATATAGAAGTCTTGGAAAGCGCTTGTTTGATATCTATGTTCAGGTATTCATCGAGATAAAGAAAATATATTTATTTTGGCCAATTCTGGATTTAACAAGAATTAAACCGCTATTGCAGGAAAGATTAGTTTGGAAAGATTTTAATATTGAAGATGAAACACACCTTACTCAAAAACCACGTATATTACCAATATATAATGTATCTGTAACAGACAATATTATGGAGATTCGTTTTTATTGGGCTGGCAAGGGGACTACAAGGATTCCTGTTGGTGGAGTTTATGGTCCCTTAATATCAGCTTTCTCTATTGTTTCCGGTGAGTCGTATAATGCTTTAACTTGCGTATCGTAATATTAATAATAATGTAGGATTTTTGGCATACATTTGATCACAAGATAGTATCTTAACTGCTTGGATCATTTAAAGTATTTCAGTTTCCTTAGAAATATTTAAATTGCAATTTTAACTTAAATATTCTGTCACAACAATTCTCTCTGTATTTTCGGATAACCAGGATATCTTGTTTTCTTTTGGCAGATTCTAAACCTTGTTCAGATGAAAAGCGTGGAAGGCATAAAATAGTCATTGGAGTAGGATTTGGAGTTACATCTCTGTGCCTAGTCCTTATCATGGTAGGAATTTTTTGGAGGAAAGGCTACATCAAAGGAATAACTAGAAGAGAAACAGGTGAATCAATATCATTCTGATATCAGTTCATTTAATTTTCTAAATAATGATCTTCAAGTTCAAACACAACCTTGGTCGGACAGGTTTCGAAGGCCAAGATTTTCAGATGAGGACGTTTACGTTAAAGCAAATTAAAGTTGCCACAGATGGCTTCAGTCCTGCTAACAAGATTGGAGAAGGTGGTTTTGGTCCTGTCTACAAGGTAGTACTAGTGTGAAAACACTACCTTCTGTTCATTTCCAGCATGTAAAATTCTAAATAAAGTTGAACTGCAGGGTCAATTATCTGATGGTACATGGGTAGCAGTCAAACAACTCTCATCGAAATCCCGACAAGGAAACCGTGAATTTTTAAATGAGATAGGCATGATATCTTGTTTTCAACATCCTAATCTTGTGAAACTTCATGGATGTTGCATTGAAGGGGATCAACTAATACTGGTGTACGAGTACATGGAAAACAATAGCCTGGCCTGTGCTTTATTCAGTGAGTTTTTACTCAGCACCGCAACTATTTTGTTCGTCTTTTGCCTTGTTATTTGTTTTAGGCTAAAATGCATTTTTCGTCCTTTAAGTTATTTATTTGTTCCGCTTTGGTTCTTTAAGTTTATTTTCTCGTTGGTCCCTCAAGTTTCAAATTCGTTATACATTAGTCATTTTTTGGACATTTCGTCCATCAAAATTAACAGACGATGACGTGTCCATTATGTGTTGATGTGGCACCTGCAATGGCTAGTATTACGTGACAACAACTTATATGACATGGTTTTACTTCAATTTGAACTTCCTTTTGTACATTCTATAGGCTCGAGAAATCAGCTTAAACTTGATTGGCCATCAAGGCTTAGGATCTGTATTGGCATAGCAAAAGGTCTCGCGTTTCTTCATGAAGAATCAAGACTCAAGATTGTTCATCGAGATATCAAAGCTACTAATGTGTTACTCGACGGAAATTTAAATCCGAAAATATCTGATTTTGGGTTGGCTAAGCTCAATGATGAGGAAAAGACCCATATCATCACCCGAGTAGCTGGCACCATGTGAGTTATCTCTTTCCCTAGATAATACAACTCGTAGTGTTTTGCTTTAATTGCACTTTTGGTCCCCTAACTTTCTCAGTTTGGTGATTTTGATCCCTCAATTTTATTTTTGGTAATTTTGGTCCACCAATTTTCCCAAAATGGCTTTTGGTCCCATTTGCACTTGTGGTCCCTCTAAAGCCTAGACTTTTTGCACTAATGGTTCCCAAAAATCTTGAATTTTGGGAAAGTGGGGACCAATAGTGCACAATCCACAATTTTCGGGGATCAAAAGCGCAATTAAAAAATATAGGAACTAAAACTGCCAGATTGAGAAATTTGGGGACCAAAATCGCCAAACTGAAAAAGTTGAAGGACTAAAAATGCAATTAAACCAAATGTTTTCTTGATTATGAATCATTATTTGTTAATTGTTTTGCAGAGGATATATGGCACCAGAATATGCACTTTGGGGTTACCTATCTTATAAGGCTGATGTTTACAGCTTTGGAGTTGTGGTATTGGAAATTGTTAGTGGAAAAAGCAACAACAATTACATGCCAAGTGATAATTGTGTTTGCCTTTTAGATAAAGTATTCACTTCATTCCACTATAAATCCCTTTTAATAGTTATCCAATGCAAACTAAATGGTAAAAATCACAAAGTGAAATTCATATTGCAGGCATGTCATCTACAACAGACTGAAAATTTAATGCAACTAGTTGATGAAAGTTTGGGATCAGAAGTAAACCAAAGTGAAGTGAAAAATATGGTGAGAATAGCTCTGTTGTGCACAAATGCATCAGCATCACTGAGGCCTACAATGTCTGAGGTTGTAAACATGCTTGAAGGAAGAATGAGCATTCCAGATATTATCCCACAAGCAAGTACTTTCAGTGAAGATTTAAGGTTTAAAGCTATGAGGGATATCCATGAAAACAAGGAAAGACACAGTTTGAGCACAAATAGAACAGATTCATCAACAGGAGTAGTTACACTTACACACAGCCCTCCCTCAATATTTGACAATGAAATATCATCGGAACATAATACAGCATAGAATAGAAAAGTTTATTCTTAATTCTTCCATGAAACCAAACCATAATAATGATCATTATTTTGCCATGTGGGGGATTTAGATTCATTTTTTACCTATTTATTTGTATGGCATGATGAGTTCACATTCACAAGACTACTGTAA
The DNA here is from genome assembly GCA_963573325.1 of Astragalus glycyphyllos. NCBI lineage: Eukaryota > Viridiplantae > Streptophyta > Magnoliopsida > Fabales > Fabaceae > Astragalus > Astragalus glycyphyllos. The sequence goes on along the minus strand of OY754310.1, from coordinate 54,089,678 downwards.
ATTTCTAACTGTTCCTGATTTGGGCACCTGAGAGGGCCCTTTCATTTAAAATTTATAGTTTTATAGTAGTGATAGAAAAACAATGTACATACCTCTCTTGGGCCTGTAAGAATAAAAGAAGGTCAAAATATTAAGATGATATTGAAGCCTATAATTGATCCTTGTTGGGCCATCACAGAATGTTAGTATTGCAAAATGCCGTCTTTCTTGTTTGAATTTAACTGTGACAGTATTAGCAATATTGCATAATACCAATGTTCATTAAACCAGACCGGTTATTGAACGGGTGATTGCACTGGGATAATCAGAAATCAACGGGACCAGTCAAGGAACAAGTGTACTCATAATATTTATAAAAAAATGTGCACTTTTCTTAAAGGGACTACACCACATTCAAAGTTTCCTTTGTTTTATCTACTTAAATCTGCAACTTTACAGTTGTTAAGTTAAACCGCTTGTAAAACGCCGCTTGTCTATCAAACAAAGAAAATATAAGTGACCGGATGCCTAGTCAACTTCATTTACTGTGAGCCAATCGAACGGTGTAAATAAACACTCTCTCTTTACTTTTTACTATATTGTCATTTCTAGGTAAAAAAGTACTAGTACTTGGATTTATCAAAAGCAAAAAGGAAAGCTCAGAAGCACGTGATAAGCGCGGCAATGCACTCGAGTCGATCAATTAGATAAGATTCGAATTTTCGAAATTGGAGCCAGCTATGTCGACCCGGTCCATTTCACACTCGATGTCGTGGTCTAAAGTTAACCCCTTCTGAAACTAGCTATCAGCAACTAGCAAGAGCCAAGAGCCAAGGACAACCAGAGTTCAAAACTTAAGTTTGGAAAAAGAGTACGAACATGCAGATACATTGAGCTAAATAGAAACCATTAATTAAAGTACTACCCCACTAATTAATCACACAATACAACAACCTTCTCCAGACTAGTACACTACTACTTAGAAGAAATTACAAAGACGAAATTAATATATTTCTCCTACATAAATTCCATTAATTTCACCTTCAATCGTCGTTCTTATTCAAAGTAGCAGAAACCGGTCACTTAACAATGATCCAACCACATATCAAGTTCACGACCATCAATGACAAAAGATAACCTTCAGCTCACGCGGGTTAGAACACTGATGCATCAACGAAGGAGTATCATGTGCAAAGGTAAACGTTGAAGGACACGCATGTTTGAAGAAAGTTGAGTAAACCGAACCCTTACAAGTTTGAGGGTTATTATAATGGTTTCTACAGCAAAGCTCATCGGTATGAAAAGCCTCACACCCACTCTTACAAGCCACAACAGGACCATGACCAGCAGGAACACGATGTTGCAAAACAGCAGGACACGTGGCAACGAGATCAGCACGACAACCTACGACAGGGCATTCACCTTTACCCTCGTGTGGGGTAATGGTCAAAGGAACGTTGAAACCGTCAACAAGGCTCACGCCGTACGAGGAGAAGTCGTTGTTACCGTGGTGCATTTCGATCTGTGCTAGTGTGGCCGGAGGTGAGCCTCCGGCGCCGTTGCATTGGAGACGGCCACCGCAGTCACCGCTTGCGCAGGTGAACTGGTTGTTGGCGGTGTAGGTACAGCCGGTTCGAGCCCAGACACGGCCGGACCAGTGAGTGTCTGGAACGGGGATGGAGACGTGGGTTAGTGAGTGGAGAGCTAAACCGCCGCCGGCGAGGTTGGGGTGGCCGGCGTTGGGTTGAATACCGGGCCAGACTGTGTAGTGACAGTTGTTTACTAGAGTTAGTATAAGTGAGGACTGTGAAGGTGTAAAGAGGGTGAGAAAGAGGAATGAAAATGCAAGGAGGGAAGAAGAAGAAGAAGAGCTAGTATGAGAGATTGCCATTGTTGCTGAGAGTTTGATGTGTTATGAAGGGTTTGGAAGGGTTTTATTTATAGACAGAATAATAATCAAGTGGAAAATGGACGGTGTGTGATGAATCTTTTTCTGAGGATGGTTTGATGATGATGAGTGGTGGTTCATTGAAGTGCTTATTTTATTATTGTCCGTGTACCTTGCTTTTTTGGATGACTGAAATGCCCTTGAAAAGTATACTGTTTTTGAGTTGCTGTATTCGTAAGGGAAGGACTATATATTCTGTGCTTTTTTGTCTTTTTATCAAATTCTGAAAAGATGGTCTGAATTCTGAAACCACGGACAAGACTCGTCAGTGGCGAGTGGCGAGTGGCGAGTGGCGAGTGAACCGAGTGATCATGGTTATGCTGAACCAAACCAGAGGGGATGGTAACTTTTGTTAACACTAGGTTTAGGTTAAGAATCATCCAAATGAGTGTCCTAAAAATATTGGGCGATGCTACAATACACCACCACCGTAGGTGGTATACGGTACACAAGCCTAAAAATAATTGGCACATTTCAAATATTTTATAATAATAATGACAATAATCGTTGCATCGAGGAACCTCACACGACCATACAGTGAATTATCTACACTAATCCTCTTTTCACCCCCTTCCCCTTTCCACGATTTCGGCATAATGGAGGAAGATTTTGACTAGTGGTCGTTAGAGCAAAGTCGTCAAATCGAAAAATTTCTTTAGGGTTTTTTGGGGTCAAAAAAGGGTTCTAAATTCATATTTAGATTTTTTTATTGAATTTTTGTAGTGGCCGAAAAATAAGACAGAATGTGACGGTTTAGCTCTAGGTTTCTAAATGCATGTTCTTTTTCATATAAGGGTGAATTTTGTAGAGGAGGACGAGACCAACACAATGATGACCTTAGACGGTGAGGTGGTGCCTGAAGTCGGTCGAAAGATGCTTAAAGGGGGAAATTTGGGTGGTGCTTGCTAAGAATAGGGAAACAAAGAGAGCGGACTCCGCTGTGAGGGGTTGCGATCATGGTGACGAGGGTCTTAGCCTCTTAGGGGCAGTGATTTGCCATGGATGAGTGAGAGGTAGTTGTATATAAGAAGACAAGGGGGGAGATTTGTCAAAGTGTGGGAAGACTACTATGACATGGATCTCGTAAATCATCTAGATCCAGCAGTGGTTTTATTATTTTGGAATTCATGCGATTGTGATTCAAGGTTGTGTACATTACACCATCTATGTGGCTTGTGCACCTTAAACAAAGCCATAACATTGTTTAAAAAGTTAGTATAACGTAAAATTATGTGGGAAGAGAACCATAGTTTTTGGGGACTGTGATTCTCTGCATTCAACTCTCTTTATCTCTCTCTCTTCAAATGTTTTTTCTCTATTATTTTATTTAAAACACATCAAAAGTTGAGAGTTTGAGAAAGTTCTAACCAATGGATCATCTTAATTTGAATGCAGTGACTGCTGTCAAAACTGACACCAGTGAATCGTGGTCTAATTTTGGGAAGCCGGAAAATTTTATTTGATAAGTTATTCTCTCTCCACTTCTCTTGGAAAATTTCTAGTGACCGATGAGGATCTTCATCCACTTGCGGAGAGGTGTATTGGCGAGTTGATAGCAAATTATTGTTATTGGGGAGTCAACACATTGACCCAACATGATTTTGCAAACATCTAAGCACTCAGTTTGGGGTGGCTTTTAGGTTGCACAAATCTATGTTTTTGTGTACTATACCTAAGTTTTACTTTACCTACTATAGGGAGTTACCTCTTTCCATTACAAGTTAACCCTTATCTAAAATTCTCACCCAAATATTTTGTTAAACACAACTGAAGCCCATCCAAAAAGCTTTGACCCAGCTTTGCTTTTGACTCACTTTATTAGCTTTATAATTATTTTTTGTCTGTTCTTGGGGAAGCCAATTTATATTAATCGAAACTGAACACATTATTAACGTTTTTGAGAAGCCTCAATTGAACCTACATTTTTTTATCAATCAATTGAACCTACATTTACTTTCTCTAATTCTTGCTTCTTCTTTTTTAATGGGAAAACAATTAAAAAAATTACATTATCAGCTAACCGGGGCGAGCCCTGGGCCTGTGCGACCTGTGCTACCGCACAGGGCCCAAGCCCAATGTCACTTTTTTAGGGCCCCCAATTCATTTTTAGACTCAATATGATATTATATAAATTAAAAGGTGGGGGTGAGAATCGAACCCAGTTTCAAAAATTGACAAACCTGAGCGCATACCACTGCACCATAATGCCAATTGTACAATTATTTAGCATTATTCTTTTTCTCTTAATTTTATTTATTTATTTATTTATTTCTAGAACTAAGTACTCCTTACATGTTTCTAACTCCAATTAAGGTGGATGATAAACTCAAATTTAGTGCATTTTTAGAGATAATTTTTGATTATTATTAGAGCAATTACTACTAATTATATAAATCACTAACTTAATTTGCTCTATGTTGTGCAGAAAAGAAAGAAAAGATAAAAAGCATGAAAGTCCAATTTAATACACATTCATATATGTATGTATATGTATTTATTTATATGGGCTGACATTAGTATATAAAGAAACAAAAAGGCTTTGACACAAATCCAGCCCATGAATTCAATTTGTAGCCCATCCATAAATCCAAGTGAAGAAATAGGTCAACACCTTGGAGAGAAAGAAAGGGCTGCCATGAGTTTTTTGTAAAAGAAGAAGGGCATCAACACTTGGGGGCATGCAACCCTGAGCAGCAAGAGAATATAAATAGTGTGTTGCCTATTTGAAAGAGCACCTTTTTTCCAAGGAAGAATTAATAATACAAAAGGACGGTACTGAGAGAAGAGAGAGACTAACGGAAACAATCACGCAATAGTAGCCGCACAGCAGGAACTAACGCAAACAGTAGCGCCAGCAAGCACAAAGCAGAGAGTTTTGGATCCATTCTTGACACAGTGAGAGAGCATTGGAGCAGAATACGGAGACCTCCGGGTTATTTTTATATTCTGTAATTCATGACGTTTAATTTTATTCCAATGCTCTTGAACACTATGGATAGCTAAATCCTTTTCTAGGGTCTTAGGTGGATATTGCTAGATTAAAGACTTTTTATGTTTTAATTTCCAATTTTTATTCCAATTAATATTATCCTATGGCTTTATCACATAATTAGGATTGGCAACCCTTTGCATGTTCATAATCAATTAGTTGATCGGCGATCGTACCGCAATTAGTTGGTGGATCTATAGGATAATTGAGACTAGAATTAATGAATGACCAAACTTTAATTTAGTCTTCCAATCATTCAACCTTTTAGCACTTTATGCTTTTCTTAAATTTAAATTCTAGCATGACCAAACTAGGATTAATTTAGGGAAAAGAATATTAATCACGAATGACCAAACGGATTAATAGCTTTAGTAAAGGGATTGGTAATTGAATAAAATAAGGGAATTCAGGTAGAATTAGACATAGGGGAATCAAAGCTTGCAAGTGAAACCGCGACCCTAGGCTTCTCTCCATTATTCGAACTTTTCAATTTTAATTATTGCTATTTACTTCGTCTTATTTTAGTTTCTAATACAACCAAACACTCGTTCATCTAAATAATAATTAATCTTAAATAGTTTGGTAATTATTAATTAATCCTTGTGGAGACGATATTTTTTATACTACTTCTGCAAGAGAGTACACTTGCTCTCAAGTGTGTTTTTTACGCAGCAGTGGATATTCCTAGAATTAAATTTATTTTAAATAAAATTATTTCAAAATTTAGGGTCCCAAAAAAATTATATATATATATATATATATATATATATATATATATATATATATATATATATATTAAGGGCCCAATTTTTAAAATTTGAACAGGGCTTCCAAATTCTTTGGGACGGCCCTGCAGCTAACTGAACATTACTCCACAAATAAAAAAATTAAAATTAAATCTTCATGTACATTGCAAATAATTATGCTTATCACAATATCAGACTTCTGATTCTATTACCATTAAAAAACTTATTCTATTGCCATTAAAAAACTTAATATTAACGCCTCTTATAATTTCCGATGAACAACACCTTTGATTTATTTATTTTACAGAGATGGCTACAGCTGACGGCAGACTTCCCTTCACTATGGATTTATCGGACGAGTTTACCACCATGGTACAAATCTTCCAAAAACGCTTCTTGTTTATCATTTGTTATAAGTTATTAATTTAGTTTACGATTATTTTGTAGATTTTTCCTACTCGGGATAATCTTTTACGTTGAGCTAGAGATATCGGGAAAGCCAGCAGAGTCATTGTTATTATTATTTGATCCGAGTCCACAGAGAATGGTAAAGGGAGGAAGAATAAGATCATTTTGGGTTGCTAGAAGCGGTGGAAATCCACTTTAGGGTTTCAGATTTTTCCCTATAAATAGACCCATTTAGGTTTCAAATCTTCCACGCACAACACAAAAAAAATGCCCCTAACACAATACTCTGAGAATTCTTCACTCACTATCCTTCATCAACATTGCATCATCACCAACAAAAATGACGATGTCTGTTTCGAGTCCCCAACAACTTTTCAGTGTAGGCTTAAACACAACATAACATTCGCTGCCCTAAAAGATAAACTATAGAGTAAGGTGCAAGTGGAGGGCGACGGGCAAGAGGTCACTCGTATCATTTATCGGAAACTCGATTGGGGCCCTCATGGACGTGTGCACTAGTCCACAATGGATGTGAAGAACAACGATGACGTCTGACCCGTGATGACTTGCCATGGTCTGTTTCAATTTAAGGGTTATTTGCATTTGTACGTGGAAACTACAAGGAGCGTCGCTGAGATCCTTCGCCGTTTAACTCCACCATCTCAGTAGTTTCTGTCATGTTTTAGACCTTCTTTTTGTTTTGTTTCTTGTTGTAATCTTTTATTTTCAATCAATGTAGACGACGTTTTTAATTAATAAAATAAATGTTTAATTTTAAATTTTCGAATTTCGGAATTACTCTAAAATGGGATAAAATCCGGAATGCACTTTTTGGGATTTCCGGATTTACCTCATTTTAGTGTAAATCCGGAAAAAATTCGATTTCCGGAATTATCCTAAAATGGGATAAATCTGGAATACACTTTTTGGGATTTCTGGATTTACCTCATTTTATTGTAAATCGGGAAGTTTAACTGTGTTCCGAAATTACACTAAAATGACCTAATTCTGCAAAATCCTACAAAAGTGTATTCCGGGGGTTATGGGCTATGGGGTATAATGGAGGGGTCAAAAAAAACCAAAACAATATGCCTAGATCTTCATTTTTTTTTTTGACGTGGAAGATAATTTCAATAGATAGAAACAGCAGAGTTGCAGGCCATAGGCCAATTACAGAGATTAGACACAGAGCGTAGTTGCTCATTACTAGACCAAGATTGGTCTCCTAGTGTTTGGGCTAATCCCACTAGCTGATGGGCATACCCATTATCAGCTCTCCTTACATGAGTTACATGAGTGGAACCAAAATCTAAAAGAAGCATTTTACAATCATGAATAATCAGATCAATGGATGCTCTAGAAATTTTCTGTCTAAGGCAGTCAACCACAGTTGCTGCATCTGTTCTGAAAGTGGGGCTCTCAAGTCTCAGCTCTTTTGCCACCTGAATAGCCCATCTCAGGCCCAGTGCCTCGGCCACCAAAGGATCATTTGAAACCTGTTCCTTCTTAGCTGCTGCATAGGTTACCACTTGATGCATATCAGATATTACCAAACCCCACGCAGTAGTCTCAGAATTAAAACAACTAGCATCAACAGAAACCCAGTGAGAGGGTGTATGGTCAGCTTGCACACTAGCAGCAGAGAACTCTTGACTGACAAAGACAGCTCTTGGATTAGCCAAATTAAATTCATCAACAAATTCCATAGCAGCCTGAGCAATTTTTATAGGCTCCAGGGCAATGTTTTTGAAAACCATTTGATTCCTAGCATACCACATTTTCCAGATAAGAACACAGAACAATTGTTTTCCACACATATCAGAGCTGTTAATCCAGTGGAGAATCCACGAGTTGGCATCTATATTGGCAGGGATATGAGTTCCAAGTTGGGAAGCAAAAAAAGTAATTTTCATGACAACACACTTTGTGATCATATGCTCAGTATCCTCTACTCCCTCATTACACATAGGGCAAGTTAAGTCAAGAGAAATACCTTTCTTGCTAATATTACTTCTGGTTGGCAGGATATTTTTGGCAATTCTCCAAATGTAGTTCTTGACCTTTGATGGCACTGGCGCTCTCCAAATCTCACCCCAGATTTTGTTGCTGTCTGGATTGGATGATGTTGCCTGATTCCTTGCTCCTGAATTGCTCAACTGATGATAGGCAGACCTTACTGAGAACTCACCATCCTTCTCCCAGTGCCAAATGAGCTTATCTTCTGGCAGCCTAATGGATATGGGGATATTTAAGATCTGTCTTGCCTCATAATTGCTGAAGGTACTACAAACCAGCTCTCTGTTCCACCTCTTTGTGTCCTCATCAATCAAGCTCTCAACCAAGGCCCCTTGCTCCAAAGACTGCTGAGGTGCTAGCACTTTGAAACCAGTTTGCTCCGGTAGCCAGTTGTCCTGCCAAATTCTAATGCTCTTGCCATTTCCCACTTGCCATCTAGCTCCATTTTCAACTGTTTGTCTAGCACTAAGGATACTTCTCCACGCATAACTCGGTTGGAACCCAGTACCAGCCTCCAAAAAACTGCCCCTAGGATAGTATCTGCTTTTGAAGACTTTTTCCATGAGTGATCCTTGCTTTGTTATCAATCTCCAACAGTGTTTCCCCAATAAAGCCTTGTTGAAATTACTGAAACTCCTGAATCCCATTCCACCTTGTTTTTTACCTTTAGCCATTTTCTCCCAACTCATCCAGTGTATCTTTCTTTGCTCATCAGTTGATCCCCACCAGAACTTGGCAATCATTGCCTCAATAGTGTTGCACGTGCCCTCAGAAAACTTATAGCAACTCATGATGTAATTAGGAATTGCTTGGGCAACCGCTTTGATTAGTGTTTCTTTTCCTGCCTTAGACAAACATTTTTCTTTCCACCCCTTGAGCTTCTTCCAAATTCTGTCCAGCACAAAGGAGAAGATGACCTTTTTGGCTCTCCCAAAGGCAACAGGAAGACCCAGGTATCTAATGTGAGAATCCACAGTCTTTACTCCCATCTTGTTACAGATAATATCTTTGTCTAAGTTTGGCACATTTCGACTGAAAGAGGATTCAGACTTCTCCAAGTTGACCACTTGACCAGAAGCTCTTTGATATCTAGCTAGGATGTTCAGAACAGTGTCAGCCTCTTTTGTATTGGCTCTTGTGAAAAGAAGGCTGTCATCCGCAAATAAAAGATGTGAAATTTGTGGAGCATTCCTAGCAATCTTGATCCCATGTATATTACCTCTGTTGACTTCATCATGGATCATCCCCGAAAGAACATTTGCACATAGAATGAAAAGGTAAGGGGAAAGTGGATCCCCTTGCCTAAGACCTCTCTCCGGAGTGAAACTCTTACTAGGTTGCCCATTAATGAGAATTTGGTAGGAGACAGTTGAGATACACCTCATAATCAGATGAGTCATATGCTCAGGAAACCCCATGGAAGACATCACCTGATGCACAAAGTTCCACTCAATACGATCATAGGCCTTTGACATATCTAGCTTGAGAGCCATAGTACCTTTTTTTCCTTTTGTCTTCTTTTTCATCCAATGGAAGCACTCCATGGCAATGAGTGCATTGTCAGTGATGAGCCTGCCTTGAATAAAAGCACTCTGCTCCTCATCGATGATTTCAGGGAGTATCACCTTTAATCTGTTAGCCACTGCTTTGGTAACAATTTTCATGACAACATTGCATAGACTGATTGGTCTAAAGTCCTTAGCAGAGGAGGGATTTTTGCCCTTAGGGATAAGGACAATGAAAGTTTTATTAAGCTCATTGGGTGACTTGTTGTTATTGAGAATCTCCAGAGTCAAAGAGAGCACATCATTCCCAACAATGCTCCAATACTTTTGGAAAAAAAGAGCAGGGAGACCATCAGGCCCCGGGGCTTTAAGGGGATGCATTTCCTGAATTGCCTGTTGAATATCTTCGGCAGTGTAAGGCAGAGCACACCACTCTCTCAGGTTTGTTGGGAGCTTATCTTTTACAACCTTGCAAGACTCCTCCAGATCAGTGGGAGTACCTGCAGTAAACAATTTAGAGAAATAATTGATCAATATCCTCTCCACGTTCTCTTCCCCCCTCCAAAGCAACCCCTGATCATCCTTTAACTTTGAGATCTCATTCACTTTTCTTCTCTGGCTAGCCTTTCCATGAAAAAACTTTGTGTTCCTGTCACCATCTTTGAGCCAAACTGCTCTGCTCCTCTGTCTCCAGATGGTTTCTTGTCTTTTAAGCAGTTCATCATGATACTTTTCAAGCTCTTTGAACCTATCCATCTCAGCATCATTTCCACTCCACATAGAGTCATCATTCAGAATTTTTTCCACCCTCAAGATCTCCTTTCTAGTTCTGCTTGCAGACAGATCTTCAAATTCTAAGTCAAGGGACTTTAGAGCATCAATCTTTGCAATACAAGAGCCATGGCCTGCCCTCCACCTCTTCTTGATGACCTCTTCACATCTTCTATCTTTGGACCAGACTTCCTCAAATCTAAACACTTTAACCCTCTTCTTTCTCTGATCAGTAGGCACTTCAACCTCTAGGATAACAGCAGCATGATCTGACCCACTCCTGGGCAAGTAATTTACTTTGATAGGGGAAAATCTGTGCTGAAACTCATCATTCCCATACACTCTATCAAGTCTGCATTGGATGTTCTCCTCCCCTCTCCTACCATTAGACCAAGTATATGGATGCCCCACAAAACCAAGATCAGTTAGACCACAGTTGTTTACACATTGTCTTCCAATATCAAGTTGGGTATCAGACCTAAGGTTGCCTCCCACCTTGTCATTGTTGTCTAGAATGTCATTGAAATCCCCAAGACATACCCATTTGCCATCAATCTGATCTGAGAGAGAATTTATAAGCTGCCACGTTCTCCACTTGTGATGCTCCACTGAGAACCCATAGATGCCAGTAAAATGCCAGAAACTATTAGTTACCTCATCCAAACACTTTCCATGAATGTGGTTTATGGAATAGGATTGGATGTCCATCTGAGTGTCTTCATTCCAAAATAAGGCAATCCCACCAGCTCTTTCTTTACCCAACCCCATACAATCCACTGACAAACCCGCAGAGAAGCCACACCTTCTCCTAATATTCTCCATTTCTACAGCTTTCAACTTTGTCTCCAGTCTCAGTCTCAGTCTCTAAAAACAATACTCTAATGAGATACTAAATCCCAGTGAAATAATACACACAGTTATAAAAGGAGTACTGTTCTCAGTCGGTGCGGTAACCGGAAAAATCGACCATGGTACCCGCGTTCTTCAAAAATAATCTCTAAAAATAACGAATAGTTGAACAACTCGTTCACAATAAAGTAATAACTTAAAATATCAGACAAGAGACCATCCACTAGAAAGCAGTATGACTTCACTTCCATAATAGTAATAATAAATAAATAAACAAATCACATCTCATCGTAATAGGGAGCACCGGCTCGTCAAATAAGGGTTACAAGACCTATCTGTGTGGAGCACCAGCTCGTCTAATGTGGGGTCCCAGACCCATTCATATGGAGCCTGAAGCTCGTCTAGTTTGGGGCTCTAGGCCCATCCATATGGACCACTATTGCACCCGAAAAAAATCCGGATTGGACCTTTCATCGTACAACGTGAAAATTTGTGAAGCCGCCATCAACATTTTTTATTTAGGGACCAAAACATTGAAAAAGGGTCCTTTTTAAGGCGGGTGGTCCTCTGAGAACTAGAGATGTAGGTTCGGGGGTCGGTTAGGTGTGGGGAAGGTATTAGCATCCCACACCTCCTTTCTACCGAAAGGGAACCTTTAACTTGATGTGCGGTTTTGACAGAGTTGATTTGAAACAATTCATTCTACTTCTTTTTTTTATTTGAGAAAATGTTTTTGAAAACAGGGGAAAAGAAGAATCTTTTTACTATATTTTTTTTAAAAGTGTGCTTGACGGGATGTGACCCGCTCCTACGTATCTCTCGGTGCGATGGAGAATTCAAAGCTTACGTAGTTCTCTTGAGTCGAGAAACTTTGGTGTTTTTTTTATTGTAGGGGTTCTCGGTCCTGAACTGTACAGTTCACTAGACCTAAAACAATAAACATCCTCGCCTGTACAGACGACGTGCCCCCTACTTTTTGAGAATGGTTTGAATTACTTGAAGAAAAGGATTTGTTGTGAGGTTGATTACTTTTATTTGAGCAAGTATCTTAGGCTCGCACGAACTGTACAGCTCGCTAACCCTAAGACGCTAACCGATCCCGGATGTACATCCGATTTGATTCCTTACTCATTTTTTTTTTTAAAAAAAGGGTTCAAGTTGTTAATTGCTTGCTTTAATTCTCATAAGTATCCCAAGATGTTTGAGCTGTACAACTCCAATCTTAGGACGCTAGTCAACACCGGCCGTACGTCCGACTTGACTCCTTATGAATTTTCAAAAAGGTTTGTTGTTGATCTTTAAAAAATTTTGATTGCTATAGAAAAACAATTTGAAGAAAAGTTTTAATTTGAAAAATAATTTGGAAAAAAAAGAAATGACTTGAAGAAGAGAGGAAGAGAATTGGAGGGTGATATTGATCACAAAAGTTTGTTGGGATGGCGTGGCATCCAAAAGAAAAAGAAGTAGAGAATTCAAATCAATTTCCAAATCAAGAACCAAAGTGTAAACTTTAACAAGTTGCAAGCAAAACAATCAACAATGCGAGCGTGAGCATATACCTTAACCATTACTACACTGGTGCACAAGAATGACGCTTAGTCATCTAACATTTAATGGCCATGAACATGCAAGATCAACATTAACCAAATAGATTGCAAGAATAGGCACACAAATAGATAATGCAAAAGTTTAATTCAAATAGGCATCAACACAAGATAAAACACAAGGTTGAATCCCTTTTGGTAATCCTTGACATTTGAGACAATGCACAAAGGCATAAGTGTCTAGTCTTTTTACCAAATCATCAACACAAAACAAATTATTAACCTAGAATGAACATCGCATTTGCATGATCACAAGTGACCAAAAGAAAGCAATAACAAGTCATTTTGTAGCCAAAATTGATTAATCAAGTTAGAGAACTAGCATTTGCATTTTTAAACAAAAATTGCACAAAGGAAGTTGAATCATCTTAGGCAATCCTCAACATTTAAAGTGAAGTGCCTGAGGCACAAGTGTGAGTCCTCTTGCCAATCATCAACATAGAGTAATTTTGCAAACAAGTTACTAACAAGCAAACCAAAATTTTCAATCAAAGCACAAGGTTGTGTTGAATCATCTTAGACAATCCTCAACACTTAAAGTGAAATGCCTAAGGCACAAGTGTGAGTCATCTTGCCAATCATCAACATAGAATAATTTGCAAGCAAAGTACATAACGACCAACATCAAAACAATTTGAGAAATCATTTTACTCACAATTGCAAACCCCTCTCACAAAGAAATAACAAAACCCTAACTTATTAGGAACTTGCGAACCAAAACATAACCAAACAACAATTTCATTCAACAAATCCACAAAATCAAGCAAGCAAATGACACTAGCAAGACTTAGGAACATTTATTCACAAGATCCAAGCAATCAAACACCAAAATCAACAACTATTCATATTTTTTTGATTTTTGTGAAAGTAAGAAGACATGAAAAATGAATATTTGCAAAATCAAACAACATGTTTGGACATGGGAACTTCAAAATCAAGCCTCAATAACAAGATTGCATAAAGAAATGCATCAAAACTCGATTAAACCTATTTTATACTAAGGGTGCGAAACATTCATAGCTTCCTAACACAATTTTATTTCACAAAATGCAACAAACAAAATGATAACAACACAAATCACAATTTATTCAATGGTGAGAAGCAATCTCAAACACCCAAGCCTCCCTAAGTGCTTGTCAAAATGTTTGAGACACCTCTCACCAACAACAATCAACAAATCAACAATATACCAACACTAAAATGCATGAATATGGTAGGATGCAAGATTAGAAACATGATTTTTACATTTTGATGCAAAAAAAACTTAGTGAATGATGCAAGAGTTTTGAGGTATACCTTGAATCCAAGCTAATAAATAAAGAGTATGAAGAGAAAACCCACAAATCAACTAGATCTTCACCAAAACCTTGCGCAACTTGCCTTGTTCTTGAGATTGGATGATGAACACTTGAATCTTGGTAGAAGAGATGGATGATATATGAAGTAGGAGTTAATATGAGATGGAAAAGGGAAGTGAAATGAAGAAAAATGGAGGGAATGGTTGTTGGTGGTTTCGGCTAAAGGAGGAGAGGAGAGGAGAGGTTTGTGTGCTAGGGTTTTGTGAATGAATTGTGAGGCCAAAAAAAAAGGTCTCTGTGAGATGAGGTTTCTAAGGTATATATAGAGAGCAACTAGGTTTAAGGGTATTTAGGTCATTGTGCATCTCATCTCACTCTAGGATTGCATTTAAAATTTGAATGGAGGGTGAGGATTGAAACACACATGATGAGGGACAAAATGAAAAATTGGAGAGGAAATGGGGAGGGAATGGCGCAACATTGGGGTAGGGTGTGGCCTTGGTCACCAAGTTTTGCAAGTTGGCAATTGTACCATTGTACTATCCATGAACCCTCCAATTATCCTCTCAATTTTGATTATTCCTTTCAAGATAATTGTACATAAATCTAACCATTTTGAGCCACATACAAAGTATCTTGAAGAATATGCCATTTTATGAGATCACCATGACCAAAAATATCATAAAAATCACATCTTGAAACTTTTTTGTAGAACATTCTTTTTTGATGCTTTTTTGAATTTTTTGTGCATAATGCATGCATGCATGCGCATGCATATATACATGACCAAAATGTTTTGCTTCAAATAAATTCTCTAAAATTGCACAATGATTTTTGATGAGAAAATATCTTATTTTTAGAAAATGACCAAAATACCCTTTTGCCCTAAAAACTCAAAAATGCATGCACAATGTTCTTCACACTCGCCACACTTCTCAATTTATTTATTTTTGTGGAAAATTAGAGTTTTAAACCTAGGCGGACAAAATTAGGGTATGACAACCACTAGCTCTTCTAATGTGGGGTCCCAGACCCATCCATGTGGAGCTCGAGGCTCGTCTAATATGGGGTCCCAGACCCATCCATGTGGAGCTCGAAGCTCGTCCAATTTGGGTTACCAGAGTCATCTATATGGAGCACCGGCTCGTCTAATGTGGGGTTAAATACCCATCCATATGGAGCTCGAAGCTCATCTCAAACACAAACCTAAAAGAAAATTATATACTTGTATAAATTTAGAATAAATTATAAACATTACTATTAAGGATTCGCAAACCAACAATAACAAGGACAAGCAAAACGAACATTCAATTCTTAAGAATATTTGACATAATAATGTCTTCAAGCATCACAGCACACAAATATCATTGTACAGCAGAAGGTATAAATCCTAGGGGATCAGAAATTTGATATCTTGGGACATACTAGAAACCAAATCTTTTTATTTATTATTGGATCATGCAGCCATTAACGATTGGGGCTGATTCTTGTCAACAAAAAAATATGATAGGGGCTGATTATGAGACTTCAATAAAGGATTCAAAGGAGCATAACATAGTCTACATTACTGGAGCAACTATGTCACGAATTACAAGCATTACAGTACTGGAAATATTTACGAGACTGATCATAATATGTAGGGAGGATAGCAACAAATCAAATAATTTTTTTCTTATGCCCTGGTTCTAAAAATCGTCTTTCGTAAAGTCTCCAGTTTAATAGAGCTAGGTTTTTCTCAAAATAGTTTCCAACATAAATCATTATCCAAAAAGTTCCCAACCCTTCTAGTTTCCAATATCAAAAAAAAATAACGTACCATGGAAGAGTTTAAAGGGTGTGATTATTCACCTTTTAGACCAATTAAGCCTACTGCTACAAGCTGCTTTTCTTTCTTTTCTACGTTTCCTCAATCAACTAGTGCAGCCGTCAATACTCTTTCCTTGCTTCCTCAATAGCAACACTGATCCCTTACTCCTAGGTTTAGGTTTTCAACACTTTTAAATCATAGGCTTTTATGTTGGGCCCCCCTAGTGGCATTTTCTATTTGGATCCGTAAGTGTAAAAAGTAAAGCTAATGGCATTTCTTTCCCTATGCCTTACAATATTATTTTATTGATCTCAATTAATTATTTATATGCCCACTAAATAAACAAACAATAAATATCACTCTTTTAACAAACCTTAATTAATAAAACTATGAGGAAATCTCCTATGGTAATTAAATAATTTACCAAATGAATTTCTTCAAATTCTAATTGATCTTGTTCTAAAATTTTCGGATGTTACATTTCTCCCCTCCTCAAAGAAATTTCGTCCTCAAAATTTACGCCAAGATTGTGATAAGAGTAAGTTAATACTACATGACTAGCGTAATCACAAAAGGCATACGTACCTGCAGTGATAATGTCTGGATACTGACGCAAGATTTCTTCCTCTAGTTCCCAAGTAGCTTCCTCTGGGGTCAATCCTTCCCAAACCACTTTTACCAAAGAGATTACCTTATTCCTCAGAGTTCTGGTGTTCTTGTCAATGATTTGACTAGGTTTAGGCTTAAAAATAAGATTATCTTTCAATTGCACTGATTCAGGAGTTATCACATGAGAATTGTCTGGCACATATTTTCGAAGTTGAGAAACATGAAATACATTGTGAAGGTTAGACAATTGCGGCGGAAGGGCCAATTGATAAGCAACAGACCGACTCTCTTAAGAATCTCGAAAGGACCCATGAAACGTGGATTTAACTTTTTGACTTTCATTGACCTCCCCACCCCAATCTTAGGAGCGACTCTCAAGAATACACGTTCCCCTTCCTGAAATTCCAAAGGTTTTCTCCTCTTGTCAGCATAACTCTTTTGCCTACTTTGCGCTGTACGCATCCTCTCCCTAATCATTTGGATCCTATTAGTGGTCTCTAGTACTAGATCGGGTCCTAGCAAGGACTTCTCTCCTACTTCACACCAACACAAGGGAGATCTACACTTCCTCCCATACAGAGCCTCATATGGTGCCATCCCTATGCTAGAGTGATAACTGTTGTTATAAGAAAACTCCACTAGTGGTAGATACTTATCCCAACTCCCACCTTCATCTAGAACACATGCCCTGAGCATATCCTCAAGGGTTTGGATTGTTCTCTCTGATTGCCCATCAGTCTGAGGATGGTATGTTGTGCTAAAACTTAGTTTAGAGCCAAAAGCTCCCTGAAAAGCTCTCCAAAATCTAGAAGTAAACCTGGGGTCCCTATCTGACACTATGGATGTGGGTATGCCATGCAACCTTACTATCTCTTTAATGTAGAGGTCAGCTAGTTTATCCAAACTATAGGTTGCCCTAATCGGTAGGAAATGGGCTGATTTGGTCAACCGGTCAACTATTACCCAAATGGCATCAAATCCTAAGCGTGTTCTAGGCAAACCCATCACAAAATCCATAGATATCTTCTCCCATGTCCACTCAGGAATTTTTAGGGGCTGCAACAATCCTGATGGCTTTTGGTGCTCAATCTTAACTTTCTGGCATACCAGACACTTAGACACAAAGCTAGCTACATCCTTTTTCATTCCTGGCCACCAGTACATCCTCTTCAAATCCTGATACATCTTAGTAGTCCCCGGGTGTATGGTGAATTTACCTTTGTGAGCTTCCTCTAAAATTTTATCCCTCAAACTCCCCTCCTTAGGAACAATGATCCGATCCTTAAACATCAATAAACCATCGACCGACAAGGCATAGTCCTCTTTACCCACACGAGACTGTAACTCCTGGTCTAAAAGTTGTTCCCTCTTAATAAGTTCCCTCAGGGTGCTATCAATTTGTAACACGCTCAGTTTCAAACTTAAGGAACTAAGGGTCATATCTAGATTCATATCTCAAAACTCCTCTATTAGGTTGGCCTCCTGTATCATCATACAAGACACGTGTAAAGATTTTCTACTCAAAGCATCAGCTACCACATTGGCCTTCCCTGGGTGGTATTTCAACTCAAAATCATAATCCTTTAGAAACTCCATCCATCTCCTTTGCCTCATATTTAATTCCTTTTGATCAAACAAATACCTAAGGCTCTTATGATCACTAAAAACTTCAAACTTTGCCCCATACAAGTAATGCCTCCATATCTTTAGGGAAAAGACCACAGCTGCTAATTCAAGATCGTGTGTAGGATAATTTGCTTCATGTGGCCTAAGTTGTCTAGATGCATAAGCTACCACCTTCCCTTCTTGCATTAAAACACACCCTAAGCCATTCTTAGAAGCATCACAGTAAACAACAAAATTAATGGAAGGGTCTGGTATAGTTAGAACGGGTGCTGAAACTAACCTCCCCTTAAGCTCTTGGAAATTTTCCTCGCACTCTTGATCCCACACAAAATTCTTCCCTTTTCTGGTCAACTTAGTAAGCGGTAAAGCTAGTCTAGAAAATCCCTCTATGAACTTCCTATAGTACCCTGCTAATCCTAGGAAGCTTCTAACTTCAGTCACTGAATTTGGGTTGAGCCCAACCTAAAACTGCATCTACCTTAGTGGAGTCAACTGCTACCCCTTTACTAGAGATTGTATGTCCTAAAAACTTCACCTCCTCAAGCCAAAACTCACATTTCTCAGGTTTTGCATACAACTTCTTACCCCTCAAGATCTGCAACACTACCCTCAGATGTTCCCCGTGCTCCTCCAAATTTCTTGAGTAGACTAGGATATCATCTATGAACACCACAACGAACCTATCTAGGAAAGGTCTAAAAATCCGGTTCATATAGTCCATGAAAATGGCAGGGGCATTAGTAACTCCAAAGGGCATTACTACATATTCATAGTGCCCATATCTTGTCCTAAAGGCTGTCTTAGGAATGTCCTCACCCTTAACTTTAATTTGGTGGTATCCCGACCTCAAATCTATCTTTGAAAACACTGAAGCTCCCCTTAACTGGTCTAAAAGGTCATCTATCCTAGGTAAGGGATATTTATTCTTAATGGTCACTTGGTTTAGCTTCCTACAGTCTACGCACAACCTCATGCTTCCATCCTTTTTCTTTACTAAAAGTACTGGCGCTCCCCATGGTGACACACTAGGCCTAATGAATCCCTTTCCCAATAACTCTTCTAGTTGCTTCTTAAGTTCCTCCAATTCTACTGGTGCCATTCTATAAGGTGCCATCGACACTGGGCCACTCCCAGGCACTAAATCTATGCCAAACTCTAATTCCCTATCTGGGGGTAGACAAGATACATCATTAGGAAACACATCTGGAAATTCGCAAACTATAGGTATTAGGGTCATATCATTATCAACCTCTACCTTAGTAGAAAATAAGAGCATGTATCCCTGAGATCCCTCGACTAAGTACTTATGACACGCTGTAGCGGACACAAAACATTCAGATATAGGTGATTCATTAGTCTTGGGTTGAGATACAATAGAAATAGTTTTGTCTGAACAATTTATTATAGCATTATTCGATGACAACCAATTCATTCCGAGGATAACATCTAATCCAGACATAGGCAAACAAATCAAGTCAACAGTATAAGGTAGATTTTGATAGACAAGAGTACAACCCTTACAAGCAAAGGAGGTAACAATATTCTTTTCAGCAGGAGTAGTGACACGCAAATCAAAAGGTAAACGAGAAACAGACAACCCTAAGGTTTTCACACAAGACAATGATATAAAAGAATGCGTCGCACCTGAATCAAACAATATGTTAATTTTCTTATTTTCAATAAAACCCATACCTTGGATCAAACCATCTGACTCCTTCACCTCTTCTCCTTGGACTGTGAAGACTCTCCCTTGGCTTTGCGGTCTTGGACGGGTCTGCTCCCCACTCCTACAACATCTAGCAAAGTGTCCTAGCTTTCCACATTTATGACAAGTGGTTCGTGCCGCTGGGCACGCTTCATCCCCATGATTGAAGCCACACTTCCCGCATCCCTTACTCTTACTGGCTGAAGCTACTTGTAGTTGCTTGTCCTTGGAAATTGCAGGCGCAAGTCGCAAGTGTTTCTGAAACTTGTTGTCCTTCTTGTGGTTTCCACCAGAGTTAAACCTCTCCCTAGGGATCTTAGTTTCCAGTGCTTGCATCTTCTGTTCAGCCACCCTACACTTATTCACTAGAGTGGGGTAATCGCGAATCTCTAAAATTCCAACAAAGCTTTGTATTTCAGGCTTCAACCCCTGCTCAAATTTAGTTGCCTTTCATTCATCTTGCGGATTATTCCTCAAATAACGGGAGTACCTTGACAAGGCCTCAAACTTAGTAACATACTCAGCAACGGACATGTCCCCTTGGCGAAGATCAATGAACTCTTTCTCCTTCTGGATACGAACATTGTGGGGAAAGTACTTCTCCAGAAATATCTCCTTGAACCTATCCCAAGTAATTGGATCTCCATGCATCAACAGACCATCTCTAGTACCATTCCACCAATGCTCTGCCTCAGACTCCAACACATAGGTGGCAAAGTCAACTTTTTGAGGATCAGCACATCGCATGACTCGAAAAATCTTCTCTAACTTTTGTAACCACTCCTCTTCTTCAACAGGATCAGAACTGCCTCGAAATGGTGGTGGGTTGTTCTTTCGAAATTCAGAAAGCCCTACATATCGGGGGTCAATGGTTGATGTTGCTCCGAGATTAGGTCCGCCCGCGTTGCCTCTCAATTGACGTAGAGCCTCTGTCTGCTCTCGCATGGCTGCAGCCATCAAGTTGAGAGCATCAGCAAGTGCATTGTTCATCCCATGCTCGTTAGCCGCCATAAATCTGCACACCATCAATCAAACACTGAGTTGGCCAGGCCCAATATCCAACAAAATAGCAAGCAGAATTCATGACTATAACAAGCAATCCTATGTGCCCAATTTGGTTTGAAATGTAAAACGAAGAAAAACAAAAGTAAAAAGATAATGGTAATAATAATATAATATAATAAATAGAAAAGTAGACCCATGCCACGGTCCGACCTTGGTTCGCCTGGCTCTGATACCAAAAATGTGGCGTCTAATTACGTGGGTCTAATTATGAAGTATTAGGAAATAAGTAAATGTAAGAAGAAAATAATTGACAATATATAAATTAATTTGTCCCAAAAATAAAGTATTACTTGATAAAATCCTCAAATAAAATCGTCTAATAGTAAAAATCCATAAGTAACGAAAAGCTTCAAATCGGGCATTTAGTAACTAATCCCCAACTAAAATAAAATAAGGCATGACTTAGTCATGAAATCTACTTGTCCGCGAACAACTAACCCAAGCTAATAAAACTCCTCTCTTAACGATGCCGAATCTTCAAGTCTCAACGTCCTCAGCAGCTTCGGTCTCAGTCTCTAAAAACAATACTCTAATGAGATACTAAATCCCAGTGAAATAATACACACAGTTATAAAAGGAGTACTGTTCTCAGCCGGTGCGGTAACCGGAAAAATCGACCATGGTACCCGCGTTCTTCAAAAATAATCTCTAAAAATAACGAATAGTTGAACAACTCGTTCACAATAAAGTAATAACTTAAAATATCAGACAAGAGACCATCCACTGGAAAGCAGTATGACTTCACTTCCATAATAGTAATAATAAATAAATAAACAAATCGCATCTCATCGTAATAGGGAGCACCGGCTCGTCAAATAAGGGTTACAAGACCTATCTGTGTGGAGCACCAGCTCGTCTAATGTGGGGTCCCAGACCCATCCATATGGAGCCTGAATCTCGTCTAGTTTGGGGCTCTAGGCCCATCCATATGGACCACTAGCTCTTCTAATGTGGGGTCCCAGACCCATCCATGTGGAGCTCGAGGCTCGTCTAATATGGGGTCCCAGACCCATCCATGTGGAGCTCGAAGCTCGTCCAATTTGGGTTACCAGAGCCATCTATATGGAGCACCGACTCGTCTAATGTGGGGTTAAATACCCATCCATATGGAGCTCGAAGCTCATCTCAAACACAAACCTAAAAGAAAATTATATACTTGTATAAATTTAGAATAAATTATAAACATTACTATTAAGGATTCGCAAACCAACAATAACAAGGACAAGCAAAACGAACATTCAATTCTTAAGAATATTTGACATAATAATGTCTTCAAGCATCACAGCACACAAATATCATTGTACAGCAGAAGGTTTAAATCCTAGGGGATCAGAAATTTGATATCTTGGGACATACTAGAAACCAAATCTTTTTATTTATTATTGGATCATGCAGCCATTAACGATTGGGGCTGATTCTTGTCAACAAAAAAATATGATAGGGGCTGATTATGAGACTTCAATAAAGGATTCAAAGGAGCATAACATAGTCTACATTACTGGAGCAACTATGTCACGAATTACAAGCATTACAGTACTGGAAATATTTACGAGACTGATCATAATATGTAGGGAGGATAGCAACAAATCAAATAATTTTTTTCTTATGCCCTGGTTCTAAAAATCGTCTTTCGTAATGTCTCCAGTTTAATAGAGCTAGGTTTTTCTCAAAATAGTTTCCAACATAAATCATTATCCAAAAAGTTCCCAACCCTTCTAGTTTCCAATATCAAAAAAAAATAACGTAACATGGAAGAGTTTAAAGGGTGTGATTATTCACCTTTTAGACCAATTAAGCCTACTGCTACAAGCTGCTTTTCTTTCTTTTTTACGTTTCCTCAATCAACTAGTGCAGCCGTCAATACTCTTTCCTTGCTTCCTCAATAGCAACACTGATCCCTTACTCCTAGGTTTAGGTTTTCAACACTTTTAAATCATAGGCTTTTATGTTGGGCCCCCCTAGTGGCATTTTCTATTTGGATCCGTAAGTGTAAAAAGTAAAGCTAATGGCATTTCTTTCCCTATGCCTTACAATATTATTTTATTGATCTCAATTAATTATTTATATGCCCACTAAATAAACAAACAATAAATATCACTCTTTTAACAAACCTTAATTAATAAAACTATGAGGAAATCTCCTATGGTAATTAAATGATTTACCAAATGAATTTCTTCAAATTCTAATTGATCTTGTTCTAAAATTTCCGGATGTTACAATCATCACCACATCTTGCTTTGCTTTCTTCTCACATCCCCTTGTAGCCACTGTGTTCCCCTCAGTCATAGCTTCTTCCATTACCAATCTCTTCCCCAAGTCACCTTCTAGCTTATTACCATTTGTAGTTTTTGGTTTCCTAGGAGCCCTATTCCTAGACCACTTCCTGACCTTTTTACTGTCCACCTTCTTACTGCTAGTATCAGCTTTTGGGTTTGGGGACAAAACAACAGTACCAAGTGATTCTGCAACCCTCTCTATGTCTTTAGACCTTGCCATGATCTCCCTTAAAGTAGGCTCCACCACAGGTTCTTTTCCTTTATTAGGTACTTCAATATTCTGATCAACACCCTCCTCAACCTCCTTCCTAGGGCTAGTAACATCACAGTTGCTGCTACTAGATACAGAGAAAAGGTTCTTACTACAAGTACCTGAGCTAGTATCTTTCCTTTGCTCAAATTCAGTCTTTGGTAGAGGTGAAGCCCTTAGCCATGGCCCAAAAGATAGCTCCTTTTCATCAATGTCTTCGTACCCTTCAGCATCAGCTTCCTCAATCTCCTCGCAATCCTTAACTTGGTGTCCAATTCGGCCACAAACAAAGCAGAAGGTAGGTAGTCTCTCATATTTGAAGTGAATACGGAGGCTTTTACCTTGATAACGAACCACAGTTGCACGAATCAAAGGTTTCCTCAGATCTAGAGACACTTTGAACCTCAGAAATCTCCCAAGCTTGTGCCCTTCCTTCGAATCTGCCTCTACAAAATTCCCCAAAATGCTCCCCAGTTTGGATGCCATAGACTCAGATCGCATTTTGAGTGGCAAATCATACGCCCTAACCCAGAAAGAGACCCTGTGAATATTGATGTCCGAAGGTTGTTCCTCGCCTGAGACTCTTTCAAGTATCAGAATGTTCCTATCAAAATTCCAAGGGCCATTCTTAATCACCGATTCTAAATCGCGCTTGTTTGAGAAACGAAATAGGAATAGGTTTTTGCTAAGATCGCGAACTTCCACTGGGTTTTTCAGCCTCCACGCCTGAATTATCGTTTGTTTGAATGCCCTTACGTTGTAAGGAGAATCCGTCCAAAGCTTCCCAGCTAGAGATCGTTGAAAGACTTCTTCGTCACTAGTATCTTCTTCTTCAAACGTCACCCCTTTCTCTTCATCTTTCGAGAGGAGAACTTCTTTCCAGGGTTCCATGGAGACAGAGATAACCTAGAAAGAACTAGAGAGATAGACCACACGAGATGGGAGAAAGCCAGGAGGTACTGGAGGGATGCCGGAACTCGTCCAGGGGATGCCGCCACTAAACCCTAGCAGAGCAAGGGTCGGGGGAGTATGATGGGGGCAGACATTATGCCTAGATCTTCATTGATAAATTACCTTGCTTAGAATATGTCTTAGAGCACTCGTTAGCAAGACCCTTGGGTAAAAAGGCAAAAAGAATATTCTTCTTTATTATTTCACTTCACGTGTCAACTTTGAAATATTTCATTGTCTTAAATTAATTTTCCTCTTCAAAATCAAGAATAATACTTGTTTTCCAAAAATACCTTTTGTTCGTACCGTATTTTTGTAATTTTAGCAAAACTAATTTACCTCAATTTAATTGTCGCTGTACACTTTCAATGAAGTATTAATTACATTTTTAGTTTCATACTTTTCTTTATTAAAAGTATTTGTTACATATAACATATTACCAAAAATTTATATAAGCATTAATGAGTTTCTGAATATAACTATAATAGTATTCAGTACTCCAATAATTAATACGGGTTGGTTCGAGCAGTAACTAAGTTCGGATCTCATTTCAAGATTTCGAGTTTGAGTCTTCAAAATGGCAAAAATTCATTGAGAAAGTAAAAATATATGGACCGACAAAGTTAAGTAAATACGTGGCCGATCAGGTTCTCCAATGTAATTTAACTATGGACAAAATCAATGGATATTGTGGACAAAATCCTTGCTTCTGTTGCCTCTTCCCTATTGCTTTTGACACTTGATTGTGAAAACTCTCTATTTTTTTTTCTATTGTGTTTGCAAAGATTCTGATCTCAATGAGAGACTTCTAAACTTTGAGTGCTGAATTTCAGAGTTTCTTTTCTTGTGTTTCAGATTCCTAGTCCATTTTTTACTAACATATTATTGATGATTGATGCTAATTCTGATATTATTTTAGATTTGATTACCAATTAACTTTAAATCAAATCAAAAACAATTTAAGAGTTGATTTGATTTTAGCAAACGGTTTTGAGAATCTTGGTGCAACAGAGTTGGAGTACACTCCCGTCAAAAAAAAAATTGCTCATAGAAATAAAAAATGTTGGAGCATATATTGTTGTGCAAATACCAAGACGACAATGGCAATGCCAGAACAAATCACTGATTGTACGGTGCGGCATTGAAGCATTCCAAAACAAATCATCATTCCTTCTCATCATTTTCTTTTTCTTTTTATAAATTATTCTCTTAGTAATTTCTAATCAATTGTACTGTGCGGCACGACAACAATCCAAAATTTATTTGAATCTATCAAAAAGTGGTATTTTGTAAGACTAAATAAACTCCATAGTTTTGAGAATCTTTCTAACAAACTGACATAAACATTACTAAAAGCTTTCATTGTATTGTCAAAAATATTCATTATTTTAAGAACAATTTAACAATCACTCTACACATAATTATATACAATTTATTCTACACATAACACAAAAAACCGGTTATTCTACGTTTTTATTATTATTATTATTATTATTATTTGGTAAATTACGTTTTTATTATTATATCTTGTCAATTACCATCTATTTTTTTAACAAAGACTGAAACATTAAACAATCAAAAACGAAATTTGTCACAAACAAATGCATATTTCGCATAACTAAAGAGAAAGAGAGAAAGAGAATCTTATCCGCACAAAATATAAAAAGATATAAACGGCACACAAGTCTTGCGCTCAATTCAATAGGGTTCAAAGTTCAAATAACTTCAACAAAAAATAATTTCCTTAAAGAAACAACGCAACGTAAGCGTACGTGTCAAGAGTAATACTTGTTTTTCATCGTCAAAAAGTGTATACTTTTTTTACTGCATATAATTATAGTTATAGTTAATATTTGTGGATATATCATATAGATATGGCTCGTATTATTATAAATAAATTGAATTTATTTGTGCATCTTGGTAACAATTCAATTTCTAATCTAGTGATTACCAACCTCATATCCAAAGCTTGTGAAGAAGAGAAAGATAATCTTTCTACGTTTTTACTTTTTGTTTCCTTGCTTCTGTTGCCCCTTCTCTATTACTTTTGACACTTGATCGATTATGAAAACTCTCTATTTCTATTGTGTTTGCATAGATTCAGGTCTCAATGAGAGACTTCTAAACTTTGAGCAGTGGATTTTAGAGTTTCTTTTCTTTTGTGTTTCAGATTTCTACCAGTCCCTATTTTTAACTAAAAAATTTCTAGTCATCTTTATAGTGTTATTTGTGATCAAAGAATTGCAAATATAGATGATTGATGCTAATTTTGATTTTATTTTAGATTTGACTATCAATCAGCTTTATATCTAATCACAAACAATTTTTGAGTTTTAGATTTGATTTTGGATTTGATTTTAGCTAATGGTTTTGAGAATCTTGGTGCAACGAGATTGGAGTACGCTCGGGTCAATAAAATCTTTGCTCATATTATTGTGCAATTAACGACGACAATGGCAATGTCTACCAACTCCATTGACAACAGAACAAATCACCAATTGTACTGTGCGACTAAAGAACATTCCAAAACAAATCATCATTTCTTCTCAATCATGTCTTTTTCATATCATTTCTTTTTCTTTTTCATAAATTCTTCTCTTCATTTCTAATCAATTGTACTGTGCGGCACGACAGCAGTCCAAGATTTATCTGAACCAATCAAAAGTGGTATTTTGTAACACACTTTTTTTTTAAAACTAAGGTATCCCCTGCGCGCGCAATGAGATCCATTTAAGGGTTGACATCTCTCGCCAGATTTTTTTCCATACGCACCGGTCAATCATCGAACCCTTGACCAAATAGTTAAGGAGGTCAAGTATCTACCACTTGTACTTACTATGTTGGTGAATTTTGTAACACACTGACATAAATTTTACTAAAACCTTTCATTATATTGTAAAAAAAAATATATCGTTATTTTAAGACCAATTTAACAATCATTCTAACACATAGTTACATACCTTTTATTCTACACTTAACCAAAAAAAACCCAGCTATTCTACGTTTTTATTATTATATATCGTCAGACAAACTTAACTTATTCTTGAAAAAATAGTCAGCAATGAAGTTTGGAATAAGAGCTCACCAAATTAACTCACTTAAATTAGTTTCGTAATTTGCAAGTTTATCTGTGCACACATTACTCTTTTTATAAATGTGAGTGTAAACGAAGTTCATCTGATTAAGAGGAACCTCCCTTTTGGATAGCAATGACTATCCCATAGAAAGAACATGAACCTCCCCTGATTAGAACACAATAATTTAATCGGGTTATTTTATTCTACATACTACTACCTCTGTCCCATTTTATAAGTTGTTTTAGCAAAATCATTTTGTCTCAAATTAATTGTTGTTTTACATTTTCAAGAAAGCATTTAACATGCTTTTCCACTATTGCCCTTATTAATTATGACAACTTTTTACATTTAATAAATGAATCATGTTTATCTGTATAGAGAGATAAAAAGTTAAATGATAATTTGGGCAATGTTTTTTATAAAATCTAGACTACTAATTACTTTTCTTAATATGTGTGCAATAAAATTACATATAAATTGAGAAAGATGTAGTAAGTAATCATTTTAAATTTACGGGCTTTAGAAAGGATGCCGACAGAATAGTGAAGCATTCAAGACAATTGTAACAAATATACTTTTAAAAGTATCGTGGGAGCAATGATAACAAAGAAATGATAACACATTAGAAGTCAATCCATAATGAGGATGAAAACAGATTCTCAATCTTTTTTAGTCACGGTTTGTAATGGCATAGGATTCCAGAGCATCTTTTAAGTAACATTCTCATACAAAATTTCAAGTTTTGTTATGATTATATAATACCAAAAAATGCAGCTAATAAAATTGAAGCTACATTCTTGTGACTGATACCCCATCAAGAGTGCAACTCTACCATTCATCACTAAAGCATATTCCAAAGATGAGAAGACAAATTTTCGTCCATCTTCTCTTTGCATGGCTGATTGGAGCTTCTGCACTCAATCATGTCACTGCCAATGTTCAGTCTATTCAATCAGGTAATCCCATTCTCATGCAAATATTGGTACTTGGATCTTATGCAGCAACGATATGGTGCAACCACAGCATTATCGGTCTTGTTGTGATTGCATCGGTGATGTCGCTGCATATGATCCAAAATATTTTATAATTAAATTGCTACATTCACATACTTGTTAATATTCAATTTCACTGAGATGTCAATTTTCTACAATTTATGGTTATTATTGCAACAAATTGCATCTAATGCTACTCTAGATATTCTGCTTACAGTTGATTTCAAGCTCAGAACCCTACAGGCTATCCCGAAGGTACATGCTGAACATGCCATGCCTTCATGGGTAAGTACATCAATTACTTACTGAAAAAAATTTATTTTATTTTCATTAATTTTTGTTAATAATTGTATGAAAATCGACAACATTCTGATTCGAGCAATGAATTGAAATTCACAGGTTCAAGAAAAGAAGGCTCGCAAAAGCCCATCAGGGCCTAACCCAGTAGGGAATCGCAGCCCGCCATCTAAAGATTCTAAACCATAAAGAGATGAATGAGTTCACTCATTAATTCGACATCAGCATTCAATAATGAGTAATGACATCAATAACTGTTTCTCTCTCATGTCACAGGAGATCAACGGATTCGTGTAGAGCCGTGGAAATTAATTCTACTTTTATTATGTTTGTACAAAATTGGTACTAATATTTATTTAATATTCGTATTTTACAAAGTACTACTGTAGTACCAGGCACCAGCAAGTAAATCTCGATTATAATCAGCTTGTTGAGTTTATTGAAAGCGCTATTTAAACACTTCCACGTTTATGTCGGGGCAAACAAGAGGTGTAACTAAGGAACACTAGTCCGATGGTTTCTTTGACTAAAATATGTAAGCAAAAAATGTGATCTACTACATCTGGTCCCTAAAAAAAATTACAAACATCACTAAGACCAAAGAGCATAATAATAAATGTGATAAAATTGAAGTCTTATCCCAAATGTACTTCCATTATTAGTACTTTTTATACCCACTATGCAACTTTGTAGTAAACCTGCTATATATCTCACATAAATTTACAGACTTTATACATAAGCATGAACCACGATCAAGATCAATAAAGAAAATGAAGCACTACTTTCATAATATGTATGCATAATGTCCTCACCAGTTTCAAATATGTAAGCAATATTTCCGAATTTGCTTTCAATTAATAAGTTTTAATACATGTTTTTATGATGTCGTGTTTTTAACATGAAATTCTCGACTGTAAAGTGTTAGGTGACAATTTACTTTAGCTAACGTGTGGAACTTAAACGAAACAAAAGATATTTTGCAGAATTAAATAGCATATTCTATAAAACTGTGAATCCAAAAATGGTAGAAACCGTTGAGATATACAAGATTTACTATAAACTACAAACAATTGTATGTGGTCCTTTATTATACAGCCTTCTTCCGCTTTGAACGTTTGCTTCTTCTTTCCCTAGAGAAACTTTGAACCTCTTGGTTAACTTTGGAAGCATATGCTTCTTCTTCAACTTCCTGTTCCTGTATAAAGCTTGTTTAGCTTTGGGTTTTATGGTAGAAGAATGGAAATCTTAAACATGATCATAAAATATAATAAAGTGGTAGTAATGTTTCTCTTTTTTCTTAAAAAAAACAAAACAAACAAACGAAGAACAGCTGTTTAATATCTAGTCCATGTCACAGTATCGGAGGAAAATCGGGAAGGGAATGGTCGGTCAGATGGTTACTAAGGAAAGGGAGAAATAAAAATAAGGAAGAGGGTGGAAGAGAGAATAAGGAAAGAAGTGGCTTGGGAAAACGTGGGACAGAACCAGGATTTTTTAATTGCTTAGGAGATTTATATTTTCTTGTTCAGATACAGCATACCAATTTCTGCAAAAAATTTATCTGTGATATACTGATAACAGTGGCAGATATTTGGTAAATAATACAATGCTTCAGATTGTTCTGCTCTAGTTTCCTAGCACTTTGCTACTAGTAGCAAAGCAAGACAATTGGACACTCCTCTCAATCTGTAAGCTATAGGAAACATATCTCAAAGGCTGAGCTTCGGTTTAAATTCATATGCATCCCCATTAATTACACCTTACTAGTCTAAAAAGGAATCCATATGTATCCCCATTGGTTGGTCTTCAACAAATAAAATATTTGGTTTGAATTCCTTTATAATTTAACCTCCACCCATATTGGTAAGTATCAAGATGGCTAGGCCTTCAAGAAGGAAAGATGAACATGCAATGCTAGACTGAAGTTGATTTTTTTTTGGAATTTGGAATTTATATAAATGAAACTTGGAAACCAGCTCCTACAACAGAGGAAATCCTCTAAAAACGGGACTACAA
The DNA here is from genome assembly GCA_963573325.1 of Astragalus glycyphyllos. Classification (NCBI taxonomy): domain Eukaryota; kingdom Viridiplantae; phylum Streptophyta; class Magnoliopsida; order Fabales; family Fabaceae; genus Astragalus; species Astragalus glycyphyllos. The sequence goes on along the minus strand of OY754310.1, from coordinate 54,058,894 downwards.
CTAGATAGGTAAAATTAGAAAATTATAGAAGAGATAACCAGAGATGGCCTGTAGGGTGGCCCTAGCGCCACTCACAACCCTTCCACCAATTACTTTTTTCTCTCCTTTCCTTCTTCCTCTTCTCCTTATCGGCTTATCCTACTTCCCTTTCCCTCTCTCCATTCATCTCAATGTCTTCCACCCCATTAGTCTCATGCCAGTTGTCACTTTAATATCTAGAGTCTACGTCATTAGCCGTCACTCATATAAATATAAATAAACTTTAACAAAAGGCTACACAAAGGGTACAACATCAAATTGCAACAGTGAAAGAAAATTTTGAACTTTCAATTGATATGGCTGGACAAGATGGTTGTCTTATATGGAAAACGTTTCATCTTAGATGTGATTGGAAATAGAGGATAGTTAGATTTCAGAAATTGTTCCTTGAATAACAGTGTTGAATTAATAAAGGTTTTCATTCAATATCAAATCATGGAAATATGGAGCTTTTTTCCCTTCAATTCTTCTTTACTTTCAAAAGGACGGCTCTATCGCATAAAATTTCTGACCAGGAAACTCTAAGCGTGAATTTGGATGGAATATTTTTTAGAGATAATGTAATTTTTGGAGGGAATTGAAATATTTTAGTTCAAAATTTTGAACTAAGATATTTTAATTCCTTCCAAGTAAGTTGATATTTACCTTGTCGCTTTCTACATCCGAGCCATTATCAGAAGTAGACGCCAGAAGTTGAACTTCGTCCACTGGCAGTGCCTTACTTATCTTTTTCTTCTCCTCTTCTTTTAACTGCCTAAACCTGTAGATCACCAATCTGTTACACCTTACTAGTCTAAGAGAAGTTGAAAGACCGAGAATGCATCTTGTACCATAAAACACTGACCTTTCACCAGAATTAGCTGGTTGAGAAGCTGATCTTTTAGCACGTCCTGCAGTAATGATTCCACTAGCACTTTCATTAACTGCAGGCTTTGCACCTCCTAACTTGCGCAGCCATAATTGTTGAGCTGTGCTCAGGACATTATTTGTGAGCCTGTCAAAAGAAATAGAAAATCAATCAGCAATGGAATTGTTTCATTTTTTTCAGCATGTTGAAGTTATGAGTTTTGGATAAAAAAGGAGAAGAGTAGGAACAAAGGCTTCTTAAATATGGTTATGGTGTAATATGGTAGTTTTATTTTTTGACAAAGTGTAATATGGTAGATGATAACTTGATACAAAAGACTATACACTAACCCTTATTGATAGGGACACAAGACTAGAATCAGATATCAAATCATGATAACGACTAAGTAATATGGAAAGTAATCCTAGGACATAATATAAGGTGCTCTGAGATTAGCAAGTGGTCTTACGAGATAGATAAAGTGATAAACTACAATAATCAATATATTATACGATACTCTCTTATATTCTAACACTTCCTCTTAAGCTGAAGCTTACTAAGCTCTAAGCATTGAGCTTGTTACAAAGATACCCTCCGTAGAGAAAAATATAACACCTAACATAATCGGACCCAAAAAGATATCTTGGATAAACCAATAAAAAGCACCATAACAACTAGCCAATAAGGTTTGTGTCCAAGACCAAACAACCAAAAAAGACCAACTGAAGAAATCACTGTTGACTCTCACAAACAACGGATAAACCCAAACCGAAATGATAATAGGCCAGCACCAACAGTAGTTGAAGGCTGAACTGGAAGCTGTAGCAACTTCGAACCAAACCAAAACAATATTGGACCAACGCTAATCTCAAACAGCCCCAACTAGAAGGTTTCACGTCTCCAAACCAAACCAAAAACAACATTGGACCAGCGCTAACCACAGCTGAAGTCCTAACAAGAACTAAACTGATGGTGTCGGTGGCGTCACGATTTTGAATCAAATTGGAACAGTAAATTGGGGTCTGGAAATAATTTTGATGCAGCCAGAAAAATCAACCACAAATTACCAAGGAACTAAAAACAGGGTCCAAACAGCTGGGAAAATATTTAAACAGCAGCACAACAAAACCACACCTGAAATGAACAGAGAGGCATACGGCATACTAGAACCACAACCACAACTGTTTGAAAGAAGGGAGAACATGGGAGTGTTTAACGAAATTGGAACAGTCCCAAACCTTTGGGAACTTGGAAGGGGATTAATGACGGGATAGGTCATAGAAGATGGTACGACTTTGATGATATCATGTTCAAGTTATGAGTTTTGGATAAATAAGGAGAAGAGAAAGAACAGAGGCTTCTGAAATATGGTTATGGTGTAATATGATGGATAATGACTTGATACAAAAAACTATACACTAACCCTTATTAATAGCATACAAGACTCCTAATCCAAAACAAATAGGAAAATCAAAAAACCAATCATGATAGTAACTAATTAATAATTTTAGGAGATAAACTACGATAATATCAAGATATTATAAGATACTTTTTTATATTCTATCACACCACACAAGCAGTGTTGTCATAACCATCTCCCAAATCTAAGCAAAAAAACAAAATTAATTGTCAAAAGGTATTGACTTGATGAACATATTATTTGCTTCAGAAATAAGAATCTGTTCTTGTGCATATGATCTATATATGCTTGTGACTATGTGATGCACACATGTTAGGCAGACATAGCAAGGAAATGGTTTCTGAAACAAAGATGAGTTGTATGGATACAAATAGTTGGGTTTCTGACCAAATTCGACTTGCTCACAAAGAAGATAAATACCATTGTAACTAAAATAAAACACATAAAATATTTTTGAAGTTATGGCAAAAAGATGAAAAATAAGAACTTAATCACTATAAAGGAATATAGTTTGTGAAAAACTAACCAGTAAATTGTTAGTCCTGATGGGACAGATAGTGAGAAGTAACCAATCATTAGTGGGAGAAACTTGAAAACAAGAAGTGAATTCTTTTGAGCAGGATCATCCGTCTGTCAAAAGAAGTAAATTAGGCTTGCCTTGTAAAAAATTGAAAGAGAAAGAGAACTGATGTGCTCACCTGAGGTGGTTTCATTATTTCCATCGAAACATATTGACTAACAACAAGAAGAAGAGGTAAAACGAGATATGCTGCAGTATCGTGCCAACCCAAAGGTGGATGACCATCCTGCATAAGAGATGTTTGTTATATATTGTATAGCGACAAAAAAGCATAAAATCAATATACAAATTGCATCATCATTACTCCATTATGTGCATCCTTTCATGGAATCATGATTTATAGGCTACAGAGAATTAAACTCTGATTTCTCAATAATAAATGCTATTGTCCTTACAAATAGAAGGAAGTGAAATCCAACACCCCCAACCACAACCTAAAAAAAAGTAGTATAAATTTCTTCTAGTGAAAAAACGAAAGTGACAAAAGATTGTCAAACAAAGAGAATAAATACTAAAGTCATCAAGGATATAATGCTGTCTTCCAAGTTCCAAGGGCGTCAAACATTTACCACACCACTCAATCTACCATAACTAACAAATATTGAGTTCCATAAGTAACAAATAAAATGATTTAGTAATAGGGCATATAGAAGAGAATAGTTGAGCTTATCTTGAAAGTGTTTGGAAGAACTTATAAATATAACTTATCACATATAATTTGTTTTCAACTTATGTTCACAAGCTTCTTAGGATAGCTTATAGAAACACCTATAAAGAACTTATGGGTAGTTTACCTCGATTTCTTTTTCAATTGTAGAAACGGCTTATACATATGTTGTATAAGCTTTTATATGATAAGTGTTTAATTAAATTGTTTACCTAAATTCCTCCTAAATCCACATTGGTATTATGTCTAGGAAAAAAAAGGCCAGAGATGAATAAAATTCGATGATTTATGCCCTTGTGAAAACTCATGTAGAAAAGTAACATATTTGATCATAACTTGAATCAATACTGAATAAACCATATTTCACATTAACCGAAATCTAAGAAAACTGTCTGCTTCAATAATTCATATGTGCCTATGTGGATAGATTGGCAAAGGAACTTGGCACGTGCTGTGTTGTGGTGAACAGACCGTAAACCCCCAGAAAATGATAAATTCCCAACTACTGCAAGAGTTTGTATCAACAAATGTGTTGTATATCATATACAATTTTAGTTGATTATAATTTGTGTAATGCTGAATAAACTAAGTCTCATATATACTGAACTAGAAGACTGACTGTTCCAACATGCATATGCATAACTTGGAAAGGGAACCTGGCACGCGTTGTCATGAATAGAGCCCAAAAAATGCCTAATTTACTGACAATAAGAAGAACTTTAATCACCAAATGTACTGTATGTCATATACAATTTAAATTTTTATAGTCTCAAGAACCAAGACTGGGAATAAGTTCCAAAGAAAATGACTATTAATTGTAAATAGTGTAGTAACTGAAAATCATAATGTGACAGACTCACGAGTATGAAGGAAAACATAACTAACTGCAAGTTAATTTTCACTTATGAAGCAAAGAGTAACATTCTTACCACAAATGGAAAAAGCCAAGAAATTCCAGATCCACTTTGTCTAGCAGCAATGCTAGTCGGACCACCCAGAGAAGGGATCCAGAAGAAACCCTCTGTAAACAGTCCCTTCATATTAAGAGTGTTTTTACAATTACCAAAAAGTCATATGTGAGTAATTCATCCATCACAAACAAAAATCTCAAATTCTAAAATCCTATACCATTAATTACCTCATTTGCCACATTAGATAAAGCTTGGTAGAGACCAATCCAGACTGGAATTGTAGCCAAAGTTGGTAAACAACCTATACAAAATGATGACGTCATCATATATAAGCACAACCTAACTAAGATTATGTAAGCGATTAGCTTCATATCATCATATGTCAAAGCACTATTGCACAGAACCAGTGTTGACAAGAAGAAAATGAGAAAAGCAACAGTTAAATAAAAAGGTACCAGCCAATGGGTTAACCCCAGCTTGCTTATATAGTCTTGAAGTCTCAAGTTGTATTCTTTCCTTGAAAAGAGGGTAATGAAATGAATAGTTAGACACAACCATGCTATTATTTTAACGTCTCAATATTTACTTGAGATTTAATTCGATGCTTAATAAGTAATAAACTACAACACCCCTCACCTGATTGCCAGCATATCTTTCTTGAATGGCCTTAATTTTAGGTTGAAGAGTTTGCATAGCTAATGTCGATTCGACCTACACGTATCAAATAAAATCCAGACTTCATTTAGTCAAGCAAACTACGTGTTAAATTTCGTATAACTGAAAGTTCAAATTCATTTATGGTTTGTTCATAATGTTTTCAAAGGATGAGTCAGGCTTTGAAGGACAAAATGTTCAAATTTCTTCATTATGAATGGAAAAAAATTGTTTCAAACAGAGCGGTTAACGCAATTTAAAGGATTTGGCAAATTTGAAAAAACTTCACTACATAATTGCCTCTAGAAATTGCTGCAATTTGTACCAACCTGTTGCTTTGTCAAGGGAAGTGTAGCGGCCTTGACTATAACAGTGAGCAATATGATAGCAAATCCATATGAGTAAGGCACATGAACGGCAGACAGACCACCCTTTAACACCTGAAAACAAAAAAGCAACACTAACATAAAATCTAAAACACATTTACCTGAATAACAAGAAGTAAACATTTCCATTAGAAAATGCAACCCTCCAAAAATTAGTACAGAAACATGGAGTGATTATCAGGTGGCTCTATTTCTTCCAATTTTTATTACTACTTTACAAATTAATTGTAAAACAAAAGGCCAAGTGCTTTTTACCATTCACAAACAATTTAGTAGAAACTAACTAGATAACAATTGGTAACAAATACAATTACTCTTTCCATATAACAAAAAACACCAAACATTTAGTTCCGGTTCCAAAAGCACTATAGTTTTTTTAAATTCAATAGCGCGAGTGTATCTTGAGATCTAAGCAAGCTACAGGACCTCGAGAAAATAAGTTCCGAAAATTTCAAGGCTCTCAATCTTAACAAACGCAACAGAACCCTCGTATAGGAAGTTAACGAGCACGAGTTATGAATATTACCTTGAGAACGAACTCCATGCCATCGGAAATAAAGCCGAACCAGCCTCCGTTCTTCTGCATGGCGGCATCTGCGGAAGTCGCGGAATCCGCAGCAACGGTGGCGTCGGCGAGCGTGTAAAGAAGACTTTCGGCTCTGGTGACGATGCCAGCGAAGTCAATGGAATCGCTTATTGATTGAATTGGGGGAAGTTGGTGGAGGCTGAAGTGAATTTTGGTGACTATCCTAGTGCGAGAAGGGGAATAAGAGCGACGAAGTGAAGGAAGCGGTGTTCCGATGAATGACGGAGACGAAAGAAGAGTCTTCGCCATGGATAAGAAGCTTTTGTGCACGAAACGCTTCAAGCTTCAACTTCTCGTCACAGACTAGAGATGAGAGGATATTTCTGAATTATCCCCCTTTTTTTTGCGAGGCAAGGACAAGGCACACGATATGGCTAGAGGCAGATTTTCAGCCAGCGAGTGACTGACACGTCATTAGATTATTACAAGGTCTTGGTCATTACAAATCAGTTAATTAATGAGTTTGTTTTTGTCAATCTACTAGAATAATAATTGACCCTTGCACACGTATGCTCTTGAAAATTGTTGTCCAAAAATTTATATTTTTTAAGTTATTAGAAAAACTTGTTTATAAATAAATGATGCTATTTTTTTATTTGAAAATAATATTTAAACTATAAAAAATTCATATTAATTTGTTATTTTTAAGAACAATATCATTGTCAAAAAAATAAAAGAACAATATCATATTGTGGTGATTTGTCCCTCACTGTTGGTTGCTTTGGCAATTTTAGTGGCATGGGGACGTCGGCTGCTGAGTTCAAACTCAGGTGTGAGCAGTAGTAGTGTGTGTGTTTATTTTTCATTTCATATAAATAGACTAAAAAATATTGTGGTTATTAGAGTTCTTCATCGTATACTCTAGTTCTAAATATGACGATATTAATGATTATATCATAACACGATCATGTCAGGTCATGTATTTGGTCAAGGCAATCCTCTATTGAGTCACCTACCTCCCACTCAAGATTGAGTAAAAAAAAAAACTCGAAGCTTGGAGAGTAGTGCTTGTAACAAAGATATCTCAATATCAACCCTACATGTTTTTGGGTTTTTCCCCTTTTGCATTTCTGCTATCTATCATTTTCCATCAATTCTACAACATTTATATCAGATATTACGGCAACTACCATAGAGAATTATCAAATTCGAAAACTGCCTTTCGAATGTAACTTGAATTTCAGTAACATATCTCTTTGACTCTTGTCTTCAAAGCAATATTAGCAACACCCACGCAAATTAATCATTCAATGCAACAACCTTCAATTTAATAAACTTGTCAGTAATTCCTTCCCCAAGTTGCAAAACAGTATATATGTAAATATCATTCTGCTGATAAGTGATAACCAACTAAACTCATGAGAAAATTATCCTGTTCATCAAAAATGTTTTTGCTAATTTTTACAACAACAAAGTTTAACAACTAATCATATAATATGATAATTTTTACAGCAACAAAGTTTAACAGCTAATCGTATAGTATGTTAGCAATGTATATACTTTCTATTTGGACTAAAAACCACGATTTAGAAAATCGGACTGGTCAATTAAACCATGAATCGGAGAGGGAAGCGGTTCGGTTGAGGCCCAAAACGGTTGAAAATTTAAACCGCTATAACCGGGGAACATACAGTTTAAAATAATTCAGGGAAAAAGTTTTAAACTACTTTTTTTAAAAAAATAAATGGTTGGCCAATGCACCCCTCCCATGTGTCCTGACCAAACATGAGTACTGGCCAATGCACAAATTTTAGTTCAAACGAGCCCCTGATGTTCTATTTATAACAATCACTCACTTTGCTAAAGCTATACATATGCAATGTGAGACTAATTTAGGAGCAATAATGCTACTCAAACACGTACTCTCTTAGTTTTCATTAAAATGCTTATTCATCATTTCTCTCACCCAAGCACTCTCACATATACACTCTCTTTGATGTTGCCATGTCTTTCATCGTCTCGTTCAGTCTTTTTCTTTCTATGTTGCTGCTCTCTGTTGTAAGTATTTTTACAAAAAAAATGGTGGCTGCAATGGGGACCATAAACCACCTCTTTTTTACATTTTTCATTTCTTCTAATTCTTCACCACTTATTTTATAATACTATATTCTATATTTGCATTTTATTGTATGTTTACTACTTATAACATTTCTTCCAATTCTTCACCACTTATTTGCATTTTATCACTTAATATATTATATAATCAGTGTGTTTACCAGTTCAATGACCGCTCTGGTTCAAACACAATTAAACCCTTGAACCTTGAACCATTAATTGCATGCCTTCTCCAAAAGTTGTCCGAACCAAATGCTTCAATTTAGATTGGGCAACGGATTGATTCGGATTTACCCAAGCCCTTGAACACCCCTAATCAAGAATACTTTTTTCTCTAAATAAAAATGTCAAAAAATATATAATAAAACTTGAAATTTGTTTGTCTAAATAGTTGTTAACTTTTTTTTCCACACAGTGAAAATACACATTTTCTTCTAGTCTAAACAAAACCAAATGTCTTTCCTATTTTTAAGTGTATCAACCAAAAACAAAAATGAACCAAAAAAATATTTTTACTCGTTGAGAGTTTATTTCAGAAATTTATAATTTCAAATAATGGGAAAAGAAAACCTGAATTTCATTATTTAGAGGCAATAACAATGTGACATTTTTTCTTGGAATTTTTTTAACGAACCTCGAAAATTCTGGAATTTAACATATTTTTAAAATTTTAACTAATGATATTAGAAGAATTGACTATAAAGAAGAAAGTGTAGTAGTCTTTTATTTATTTCTAAAATTAATGCAGAGATAAATCATTAACTATAAGAGAATTTTCAAATATAAAAACTACTTAGAATATTAAATTACATGTAGCCTGTCACATCGTGTTGTTTCTAAGTGAAAAAAGAGTTGTGTTTTTCCACTTGTTTTATTGTTGTTATTATTATTATTGTTGTTATTATTATTATTATTATTGTCTAAGAGACTAACATCTAAGAATTTGCGCCCTAAGATACATTTTAAAATCCATTTTTAATAATTCGTCAAACCTAATATTATTAAATTTGAAATGTAAAATACAATAAAATAGATCGAATATGCTTGAAAGCAATTTAATAAGTAATTCATTATAATTTTGTAAAAAAAGTGATTAATTATAATACTCATAAACTTCTGCTGACATAAAAATTAAATCAAATCAGTCACTTAACTTATATTCATAATGAATTTTTTTTATATAATATAAGTTTTTAATTAAGTATTTTTTGTTTTTATTTTTTAAAAAAATTGAGGAGGGGGAAATTTTAATAGTCAGAGTGGCACTAATTAATTTTTTTTAGAAAATATACTTAAATAACTGTTAATTAAAAAGTCTTTGAGTGTTGATAAATTAAATAATTTTTTGGATTATAATTTGGATACATTAGAAAAATATTTTATTTAGTCTTTATTATGTATAATATCTTTTTTTTTGACAAAGATTATGTGTAGTTTCCACAGAGCATTAATTATAAAAAATGATATTAATTACCAAATTGTTATAGGAGTGCCACGTGGAATAGCAATAAATGAGATTCATTCTCAAATGTTATATATATAGATATAGATATAGATATACTCCTCCAGGAATGCAGAGGGGTTTTAAAAAATAAAATTTAAAATTAAAGTATTAATTTGTGTTTTATATTCCTATTTTAAAAAAGTTTACCAACATGTTGGTCCGAGTAGTAACTGGACTCAGATCCAAGGTTTCAATTTGAATATTAGGTGTGGCAAAAAACTTTGTTGGAAGGGAAGAACCATACGAGTCAGCAAAGTTAGGTACTCGTGGCCAATCAGGTTTTTTTGACGTAGATTAGTCTTAACAAAATCGGTGAAAACTGCGGGGTAACAAAAAAGGTTTTTGAAGAATTAATTTTATGTAGATATAAAAAAAATGTTAGTTCCACACTCAAAAATGATTTTATTCAATTCAAATATTAGGAATTCTTGTTTCTGTCGGAACCAATTTTAGTCATAATAAAAAATTGGTTTAAATATGTATTTAGTCCCTGCAAATGTCCCTATTTTTCGATTTAGTCCCTGCAATTTTTTTTTAAATACGTCCCTTCAAAATAACTTTTTTTTAAATACGTCCCTACAAAATAAACTTTTTAAATACGTCCCTGCGAAATAGTTTTTTTTTAAATACGTCCCTACAAAATAACCTTTTTTTTAAATACGTCCCTGCAAAATATCACAATTTTTTTTTGGGATGTATTTCAAAAAGGTTATTTTGCAGGGACGTATTTTAAAAAAAAGTTATTTTGCAGGGACGTATTTAAAATTCCAACTTTCGGAAGGGCATATTAAAAAAAAAAGTTATTTTGCAGGGATGTATTTAAAATAAAAATTTGCAAGGACTAAATCGAAAAACAGGGACATTTGCAGGGACTAAATACATATTTAAACCTAAACAATTTATATGTCAATATAAAATAAAGGCTTACATATGTTTGAGGTCTCTGCAAACATAACGTGTTTTGGTTTAGGCTCCTGCAAAAAAAAATTTGTTAGTAAAAAGCCTTTGCAAAATAAACTGTTTTGATATAAGTCATCCCGTTAACCTAACGTTACAAGAAACGCTGAGTTGTCATTTATTTATTTTTTCTAATTTATTTTTAATGTTGACTTGTAATGCCAAGTCATTATTTTTAATTTAATTAATTTTTTTCCTTCATCTCTCTCAATCTTCTTCATCTTCAACCTCCAACCTTCAACCTCCATCACCACCACCCTCTTGTCTTCCTTTCTCTCTTCTTCTCTTCACCACCATACACCGCATACCTCAACCATGTCTGCTGGGTGTTTTGTTTGACCCGACCTAAAAATAGGATTTGGGAACCCTAACCCCAAATCCCATATTAAACCCAAATTATTTGATTTTAATTTGTTGTTGGAAATGGGTATTTGTGGTGTGGGCGAGAGAGAAGAGAGTGGTTGTGGTGGTGTGGTGGTTGTGGTGTGGGTGAGAAAGAGAAGAGAGTGGTTTGTGGTGGTGGTGGTGTGGGTGAGAGAGAAGAGAGTGGTTGTGGTGGTGTGGGTGAGAGAGAGAAGAGAGTGGTTGTGGTGGTGGTGGTGTGGGTGAGAGAGAAGAGAGTGGTTGGTCATGTAGATGGGAAGGGATATTTAGAGAGATGAAGTTGGGAGAGATGATGATGTGGATGCCAAATAATTAAGGATTTTTTTATAAAAAAATATATAAAAGCCACGTAGGATTTCTGTTAGTCAACTATATTTTTTTGTAACGTTTGACTAATAGAAAGGTCTATTTCAAAAAAGTTGATTTTGTAGGGACTTTTTACTATTATTTTTGCAGGGGTTTAAACAAAAACACGCTATATTTGCAGGAACCTAAAACATATTTAAGCCAAAAAAAATTTGTCGTGATTTTGTCACCAAAATACAAGAAAAATGATTTTCAATTATATTGAATTCGTTTTTCTCCAATAATTGATTCTCGTCTACCTAAAATTCAAAAGAAATTGGCACTAACTCAATGCTTAAATTTAGGGGTGTGCATAACCCGTCTCAACTCCTAAACTCGTCCTAATCAAATTAATGGTTTTGAGTAAAACTTAACCCTGATCCATTGGAAAATGGACAAACGAGATTGACCCAAGTGGTAACTCAACTTCAGGTTGTGTTGAGTTTGGGTTAACTGGCAGGTTACCCGTTTCATCCTTAATATAGACAGTTAATATTTAATTAATACATTGATACTTCTGAACATGATAATTTAGTAGGGCACTAAAACTCATAGCAAGTAGTATCAACAAGGGTTGGTTCGAGTGGTAACTGGGTTCAGATCTCACCCCAAAATCTCGGGTTGAACCCGGGAGCACCGAGTCGACCCCTCGTATCTCAAGATAGCCACTCGGCCAACAGTGTTGGTTAAAATATTATTTATAATCTACTACGTCACAACATGATATATCAAATACTCCTGCTTTGATTATGGTCAAAAATGGAGATTCAACTCAAAATATGATCTAATCTACAATATGACATTTTATTAAAAGGGTTAACTTGTTACAAATAAATAACTAAAGATAGTATGATCAGTGGCGGATCTTCACTAAAAAGTTAGGGAGGGCCGCTAATAGAAAAGATATGGAAATTCAGAAACGCATGAATAGAGAAGCCGAAACATAAATACAATTAAAATAGATTAATATAAATTAAAATTATTTATAAAAAATTAAATGACTGACTGCCGAGTATATGTGGCCAGCCATTTCTCCAATATAACTTAGCCATTGGCAAAGCTGGTGGATACTGCACCAATAACACGGTAACCAAAAAAATTAAGAGACTAAAAATGTAATTTTTATTTCACATAGAGATTCAACTGAAGTTGTTTATAAAAATATATTTTAAAATTATTTGATTCTAATATTAAAATTTTAAATATATTTTTTCAAAAACTATCATCCATCTATTCATAATATCTAAATTAAATATAAGGGATACAATAGTATTAAAAATATGAATAAAATTTATACTTCAAATAATATAAATATACATTGTTACATATATAAATGGCAAAATTACACCAAAGGACCTTTAAGTTATTTATTTGTAACAAGTTGGCCCTTTAAGTTTTTTTGTAACAAATAGGCCATTTTAGTTATTACTCTAGCTTATGTATTTTGATGCAACTAAACATATTTTGGTGTATTTTGATGTAATCATCGATATGACATTTTACTAAAAGGGCCAACGGTGTCAACGTTAGGTAACTTAAAGGGCCTATTTGTTACAAAAAAACTTAAAGGGTCAACTTATTACAAATAAATAACTTAAAGGTCCTCTAGTGTAATTTTCCCTATATACATTAAGTAAAAAACAATATGTTTTTCTTATTTATTGTATATATATATACAACAAAACATGTTATACTCTCATTAGATGTTATTTTTGCAAGCTTAAAAAAAAGTTAGTGCAATATTAGTGTTATACAACAAAACAAAATAAAAGAAATGACTCAATTGGGGATGATTTATACTGGAGGTGTTGTGGTAATTTTACATGGATTTCGGGGGATGGCCACGCAGTCCTTGAGAAGATCCGCCATTGAGATGATACCAAGAAAAAATACTAGTAGTATGTTGCACTGTTTGACACGTCTTAAATAAAATCCGATTGGTCAAGTTATGTTAAGCGAACGGACGGCAGCCAATAGCGCGGGAGAAACAAAAAATATTATGAAAGGAAAAAACATACCGCCATTCTTTAACGGTTACGAAATCTATTAGAGCACGTGAAGTGAAGCGCGTGGCGATTTCGTCATCGGAAATTTCTCGAATCACCTAGAGCATCCCAGACACAGCATTGCTTTTTCTCAGCCCTCAATTCAAATAAGGAAACAAATATCTACCGTCCAAATTACAAATCAAACGGTTCACATACAACAGACGAACATTCCAGAGGACTAACTTTGTTCTTTATTAACACAGCCCCTTCCCTCCCTTCTCCTCAATTCAGTTTCAGAGAAAATTCGTGTAGCTTGCTTCCTTTTTCTACAAAAAAACCCACGTTTAATTATTGCTTCCTTTTTTCTGCAAAAAACCTACGTTTTACGTTTTTGAAGTGCGAATTTGTGAGAGAAAATGGCTGGTAAAGGTGAAGGTCCGGCGATCGGAATCGATTTGGGAACTACTTACTCCTGCGTCGGTGTTTGGCAACACGATCGTGTTGAAATCATAGCCAATGATCAGGGTAACAGAACTACCCCTTCCTATGTTGCTTTCACTGATACAGAACGTTTGATCGGTGATGCGGCCAAGAATCAAGTTGCCATGAACCCTACCAACACTGTTTTCGGTAAGTAAACCTTGATTTTCTGCAATTTTAACTCTGTTCTAGTGATACTCTTACTTACAATCTGTGATTTATGAAAGCGTAGTTGAAACTTTGAATTCTCTGTTTGTCTGTGTGTGAAGTAACTGTTATCATGCTTTCGTTTCTTACGCAAAACAAAAAAATGATTAATTAAGAGAGAAAAATTAGGTGTTATAGTGATAATTGTCTTTGCATGCGATTAGATTGTGTACTGTTTGGTGATTATTAAGCACAACACGTGAAAAGAAAAAGAGAACTCTTTCTTACGCTTAGAATTCAGAATGGCATGCGACATACAAACTCGTGTTGTTTGAAATGGTTTATGCAGACGCTAAGCGTTTAATTGGAAGGCGGTTTAGCGATACTTCGGTACAAAACGACATGAAATTGTGGCCGTTTAAGGTGATTGCTGGCCCCGGTGACAAGCCAATGATTGTGGTGAATTACAAGGGTGAGGAGAAGCAGTTTTCTGCAGAAGAGATATCTTCTATGGTTCTTGTAAAGATGAAGGAGATTGCGGAGGCTTATCTTGGTTCCACCGTGAAGAATGCTGTTGTCACCGTCCCTGCTTACTTTAATGACTCCCAGCGTCAAGCTACAAAGGATGCCGGTGTCATTTCTGGGCTCAATGTGATGCGAATCATTAACGAGCCCACTGCTGCTGCCATTGCTTATGGACTTGACAAGAAAGCCAGCAGCTCTGGTGAGAAGAATGTTCTAATCTTCGATCTTGGTGGAGGAACTTTTGATGTCTCGCTTCTTACCATTGAGGAAGGTATCTTTGAGGTGAAAGCGACTGCTGGTGATACTCACTTGGGAGGTGAAGATTTTGATAACAGAATGGTGAACCATTTTGTTCAGGAATTCAAGAGGAAGAATAAGAAGGATATTAGTGGAAATCCAAGGGCTCTTAGGAGATTGAGAACTGCTTGCGAGAGGGCTAAGAGGACTCTCTCATCTACAGCTCAAACAACCATTGAGATTGATTCACTGTATGAGGGTATTGACTTCTACACCACCATTACCCGTGCTCGGTTTGAAGAGCTCAACATGGATTTGTTCAGGAAGTGTATGGAGCCAGTGGAAAAGTGTTTGAGGGATGCTAAGATGGATAAGAACACCGTCCATGATGTTGTTCTAGTTGGTGGATCTACTAGGATCCCTAAGGTTCAACAGCTGTTGCAGGATTTCTTCAATGGAAAGGAGCTTTGCAAAAGCATCAACCCAGATGAGGCTGTTGCTTATGGTGCTGCTGTTCAAGCTGCTATTCTAAGCGGCGAGGGCAATGAGAAGGTGCAGGATCTGTTGTTGCTGGATGTTACCCCTCTCTCCCTTGGTTTGGAGACTGCGGGAGGAGTCATGACTGTGTTGATTCCCAGAAACACAACCATTCCTACCAAGAAGGAGCAGGTGTTTTCAACCTACTCTGATAACCAACCCGGTGTGTTGATTCAGGTCTTTGAAGGAGAGCGAACGAGAACTCGTGATAACAATTTGCTGGGCAAGTTCGAGTTGTCTGGTATTCCTCCTGCTCCAAGGGGTGTTCCTCAGATCAATGTGTGCTTTGATATTGATGCCAATGGTATTTTGAATGTGTCTGCGGAGGACAAGACCACTGGGCAGAAGAATAAGATTACAATCACAAACGACAAGGGAAGGCTCTCCAAGGAGGAGATTGAGAAGATGGTACAGGAAGCTGAGAAATATAAAGCTGAGGATGAGGAGCACAAGAAGAAAGTGGAGGCTAAAAATGCACTAGAGAATTATGCTTATAACATGAGGAACACAATCAAGGATGACAAGATTGCTTCTAAGTTGTCAGCTGATGACAAGAAGAAAATTGAGGATGCTATTGAGCAGGCTGTACAATGGCTTGATGCAAACCAGCTTGCTGAGGCTGACGAATTTGAGGACAAAATGAAGGAGTTGGAGAGCATTTGCAATCCCATCATAGCGAAGATGTACCAAGGTGCTGGTGGTGATGTGGGTGGAGCCATGGATGAAGATGGTCCTGCTCCTGGCAGTGGAAGTGGTGCTGGGCCCAAAATTGAGGAAGTCGACTAAGCATACACAACTTTAATCATTCATATGGCTATTGCTTATCGGTGGTTCTTGATTGTGTTGTGCAACTAGAGTCTTTTGGGGGTAATACCATAGTAGTATGTAACTTGTAAGCTTTGGATTCGGGTAGCATAGTGTACTTTTTTCCTTGTTTTGTTTGTGTAATTTCTCCCATTTTAACTTGAACAATGTTTTGAGCTTGCTTATGCTTCCTTCGCTGCATGATTGCTTATTATGATTACTGGTTCTGAAACCAACATGCTTGCGTTCTTTCTTTTTCTTCCAACTTATAACATTAATTAATACTCCAGTCCTGCGTGAGTACTAGTGACTCAGGTACTAAAACCAAATCTGATAAGCTTTTGAATCCGAAGCCGTTGCCTCTGTTTTCTGCAAAATGCTAAATAGTATACTGCCATTTCAGTTCTGGATGTATAGCTGCCAGTTAAGAAGAGTTTTAGATCTTATGGAATTGAAGCACACACAACTACTCTAAAGCTACAAGTCAAGGGTAAGCAAATTCTGCAAAATGGAGATTAAAACAATTTTGCAGTAGGCATAAGTTTTAAATGAAGTTTGAAAGGCGAACCTATATTGAACTCATGCACCAATTGACTATTCAAAGTAAAATTTTGAGTAGGCATAACTTTCAAACAAAATATTTTTTGACATAGGGTTTTTTCCCACTGTTATTATTTACCAATATCTAATTGCAAACCATAAGCATGATCCATCAGACCACTAAAGAACACAGATTTAGAACCTCCTTCTCCCTCTCATCACCACCGCCACCACAACCTTACTTTCTCTCTCACAACTATCACCACCATCACCCACTCACCACCACCCCCTCCTCCTTTTACCTCTCACCACCACCTACTATTACTACTATCGTAACTTACTTTATGTGCATTATGAATTTCGAATGTTTGATTCCTAGCTTTTTAGTTGTCATCGATGATGTCATTCATTTATATTAAAAAATTGTTTCAAACATATTTATTTATAAAATCTCCTAATTCAACCAACCAGAGTCAAACAATCCAAAAATTCATCAATAAAAAATACACGTTTATTGTAAATAAAAAGGCAGTGATAATACTGTTGAAAATGAAATGTTAGGAATTATATAGAATATTGGACTTCAGCAATGTTACTTGGAAATTTTAATTACTTGCCAAAGTTGCCATTTAGAAATGCTTTCGGTTGCTAATAAAGGATGACATCTGAAACTACTAACTTGGCTATCAACAACATGATTTAGCTACCTATGTCCAAAAGTTTTAGACTTCAATGATCCATGTGTGCAATTCGTGGAACATGGTTGTTCACGTCCTACTAGATTTTATTCCCTCATAAGTTTTTTATGATTCACAATTTTTTTTTGACGCAATTCACAGAAAATGGTGGAATAAAGTATATGTTCTGTTTGTGGTTTAAAAGAAAACATGAATTTTTCAACTTTATACGTGCCAGAGTGGTTTCATAATTATTTTGATGTGTGTGTTAGAAAGAAAAAGAGATTAATAATGTCAATAAAAACTCATACAAACCTCATCACATCATCATCACCAAACAGTTCCTTGACGAAGACAGAAAATTATCAAGGGATTTTTTTTTTACCCCCACCACAAGCCTCCATATCCCCACATAATTTCTTTATCCTCAAAATACCTTTCTCATAATCTCCCAAAAACCCACTTTTCAGTTATTTTCCACTGACCCACAAAATCTACAATCGGATTTACCGTTATGGAAGGTAAATCCGATTAGCATTAAATAAGCAATAAATACACACGGAAAGTCAAATCGTATTTATCTATTTTGAGCTAAATATGATTTGACATCGTAAAACATGCCAAAAAGGGTAATTTTGTCTGCTCGTATTTACCTAAATACGAGTGGAAATCGTATTTACATATAGATGACTTAAATACACTGTGTATTTTTAGCCATCGTATTTATCCAGTTGTGGGGTAAATATGATGGATAATCGTATTTACGTACCTATTACGTAAATACGATTTTGTTTTTTAATTTTTTTAATAACTATTTTTTTTTGGTGGTTATTTCGAAACAGATTTGTCGCGGTAGATACTAAAGTCATTTTTCACGGATCAGGTATAATGTTTGAGTACTAATTTTTTAAATAATCTTCGGTTAATTTTTGACTGTCATTAAATTTACTAAAAACGTTACAATTTTGTATTTTGCAGATATTTTCTACACGGGACGATGTTGTTGAGTGGGCGAAGTCCGTTGGGAGACGTATCGGGGTTGTAGTTATTATTGTGAGATCTGACTCTGGTGGAGGTAAAAGGGGGGCTCGAGATAAAATCATATTTGGCTGTGACAAGCAAGGATAAAATCATATTTGGGGATGAATTTTACTTATCTACCTTTGAGAGGTGCTTATTCTTCTTCTAAGGCTCGTAGTATCATATCTATTCTGCACCTGAGGGGTAACCATTGGGTGCATGTTTCTCTTTCTCCTGCTTGTCCTTTGCCTCCGATTGCTCATTTATGGAAGCATAATGTATCCCCAGAGGCCCTTACATGGATCCGTATACAGGCCGCTTCGCCTTATGGCATTTCCTTGCTCCAGTCTTGCCCCCACCCACTGATGCGCCCACCGTTGTAAATTTATCAGACGATTCTGATGGTTGACTGACTACCTGACATATTTCTTGTATTTATTTTTGTACCACGTTTTTTGTAATTATTTATCCATATTTTTGTGTATATGTATATATATTATATCGGTTTTAATTTTTTTAGCATTATTTTGTAAATCGTATTTACCTTAATACAGGGTAAATACGATTTGTTAAGTTAACAAATCGTATGTACACCCATGAACAAGTACATACGATTTGTTAACTATACAAATCGTATCTACCTGAAGTCAAGGTACATACAATTTGTATAATTAACAAATCGTATGTACCTACTAATGAGATACATACGATTTGAGTTTTATTTTCGCATTGTATTTATCTATATACGCTTCCTTTTTTTTCAAAATCGTATTTACCTCTTATACAGGTAAATACGATTAAGTAAAATTTCAGAGGGGTATTTTAGGATTTTTAATTTTTGTGGGGGTATTGAGCGAAAAGGTGGGGGTACAAAAAAAATCTCAATTATCAAAAGCCCACATAGGTCTGCCAGTTTCATTGCAAAACAGGAAATTAAGGGCCTTGGACTGGCACTGGCCCATTGGGGCTTGGGGCCTGTGTGGGCTTTTGGGCCCATGGACATTTTGGCCCTAGGGCCATGTGGGGCTGGGGTTGGGCTGGCCCACTTGGGCCATAGGGGTAGGTTCTCAGAATTTTAAATTACTAAAGTAGGTTTATATATTTAATAGGGATTCATCATATTAATATCAACTCGAAATCACTCCTAAAAAGCAATATATTCAAGTAAGGGATTACAAATTAAAGTAAATGATACAACATTTGGGTCTATTGGATATACATAAATGTTAATGCTGTTTGAAAGTATGAAAGCTCCCTATTGAATTTGTGTCTCCTTTTTCTGCTTCTGATGAACAATTATTTTCTTTCTTGGGTTAATTGAATATATAATTTTTATGGGATTTTAGTTTTCAGCAACTTATGTTATTTCTGTACTCAGAATGAAGGAATTAAATTGTAACTTCAAGCTTCCTTTTTCCTTCAGATTTCTGCAATCCTTAAATTGGTCAAGGCACTGAAGCTTCCAATATATTGTTGCATGTTGTTAGTTATGTGATATGAGTAGATGTATAGATCTATAGATCTCAAATGTTGCATGCCAAAAGAGTAGATATCTAGGTTTTTTGAATCATCTATGTTAATAATAAACTGAAAGACTCCATTTTTATGCTAGTCATCCTTTTTACTAAGCCCCAAGTGTAGATATATAAATTCTATGTGTTTAATATGCACCGATTATAGTTCTCAGCGTGTTTGGTTTTGAAGAGAAGTTGTAAAAAGAGAAATAAGTGAGTGAGAGAGAGAGAGAGAGAGAGAGAGAGAGAGAGTATAAGAAGAGAGAAATAAGTGAGAGATTGATAGATTTGGAGTAAAGTTTAGAATAAGAGAAAGAGAAAAGAAATAGATAAACAGAAATGTTGATTATTATTGAAATGACAAAAGCATTTTCAACTATATCTATATACAGTTATGAACCGTTACAAAGTTCCAAGTTGGATAGCTCGACTCAGCCCAAGCGCCCTTTGGTGCAAGAGGTCTGGCCCACGTATCTATTGAGGGGAATAGGCCCATTCGAAGGTGGTTACCGGTTTGGAGAAGGAGAAGGCCGAGCGCAAAAGAAAAGGGTCTTTGGAGTAACTGCTGAGCGACTACTAGTGTTATAACAAAAAAAATTAAGTAAAAAAGTTAATTCTCGACCACCCATGTAATTGTCCGACCATATCAATAAGGTTTTTTCCAGGTATATTGGCGCCTAATGCGAGGTCTGCATATTAATTCTCGACCACACCCACTTTCACAAGTCACCATTGTAATTACATGTCGTGGTCGCACGCAAACCCAACGTCCGCCCAGCCTGGAAACTACTGACTCGAATCTAACTCCTATGCCGTCATCGGCCACCGAGGTCTGTGGAGACCAATGTAAATCCTCCCCCACCTTCGAGTGGGAATCCACTTGGGCCACTTCTGACTCAACCGTCACTTCACCAACGACCGCCACTAGAAGAAGCACTACAAGAATTACATGTATTACTGGCGGATTTTTCCCTCGGAACCGTTTCGACGCAAAAATTGGAACTTTCGGCAGATTTTTTCTTTCCGTATCGTTCTGACGAAAAAATTGGAATCTCCGGCTACTTTTTTTCGTCCGGTATCGTTCCGACAGAAAAGTTGGAATTACCGGCAGATTATTTTTTAATAAAAAACTGTTTTCTTCGTCGGTATGTTCTCGGCAGATTTTTTTAAAAAAATTAAAAAATTCTGCATGTAATTTCAATTTTTCCGTCGGAACGGTACTGAGGGAAAAATATCTCCCGCAACCGTCTGGATATGCCTATAAATAAAACTTTCGCCTACATTCACTCATTTCAATATTTATTTCCTTCTCATTCTCTCCTATAATTTTGTCCTAGATTTTCAACGTCCGACGCATGCTGATCGATCCAGGCAGCTCAATGGATGTTCTGTTTTGGGAAGCCTTTGCTGGTATGCAACTCCTAATGAACAATTAAAGCCCTATGTCGGACCTTGGTTGGTTTTTCAGTAGAACATGTTAATATCAAGGTACACATCGCCCTCAAAACCACATTTGGTACATGCCGGAACGCCAAGGCAATCTAAGTTTGATATATAGTGTTTGACGCCGACTCGCCCTACAATGTCATCATTGGGTGGCCGATACTGAGCAACTTAGAAGTCTCGCTCTCATCCCTCCACTTGACTCTCAAGTATACCCTTGACAATGGAGGCACTAGAGGCTTGAAGGGAGATCAAGAAGCGATGAGGAGGTGCTACGGGGAGAGATTCTGGGAGAAGAAAAGGAGCAGCTGCTGACCATTCCCCGCAACGAACTTGCAAAGCGTCAATGTGTCCATTGAAATGAAAGCAAGAAGACCAAGTACATCTGATCCAAGAATCGAAGTCGAGGACGCAACAAATATTCCTGCCTGATCACCCAAAAGCTCGATCGGACCGTGCTCTTGCGTCATCTAAAATATTCCTGCCTGATCACCCACCGAAAGTTTTTAATGAGGCACACCACTATCTTTAGTTTCCTAGCTAGTTGTTTGAACATATTATGTATTGTTGTAGTTTTCTATACTATTCATGTATGTAATTTGCGTATCAACACCACACCCCGGCACGTACTGCTCCAGGACTGGCTCTGGGCCTCGGCTGGGGTGAGGCCGCCCAAAGCCCATGTTTTTAGGGGGGCCAAAAAATTTGTATACTAAGGCTAAATCATACTAGTGTTATAACAAAAAA
Source organism: Astragalus glycyphyllos (assembly GCA_963573325.1). NCBI lineage: Eukaryota > Viridiplantae > Streptophyta > Magnoliopsida > Fabales > Fabaceae > Astragalus > Astragalus glycyphyllos. The sequence goes on along the minus strand of OY754310.1, from coordinate 54,036,900 downwards.
AAATTAAGTAAAAAAGTTTTGAATTTTTGCTTGGTGTAGTTATTTGGTATGATATTCTATTTGCTATTAATATGATTAATAAAAAGTGGACACTACCATAAAACAATTGAATCCTATTTTGAAAAATATCGAGAGGAAGGTTTTACAAAAAGTTATCTTGCAAACAGTGTTGCACATGAAATGAATGTTGAGCCCATCTTTCCAACAGAACTTGTGTGATTAGAAAAAATATTTTGAAGAGAACAACGAGGAACATGCAAATCTATCACCAGAAGAATCATTTAAAGTCAACTATTTTCTTATTTTTGTTGATATGACAATTACTTCTTTGAAAAACAGAGAGGAATTGAAGACATTTGAAAGTATCTTTGGATTTTTATATGATTCACAAAAGTTAAAGTCATTGGATGATAGTGAGTTAAAGTTAAAGTCATTTTAAAAACAGAGTTGAAAGAATGTTGTGTTAAATTTCACTCAACTTTTTCTCATGGCAATTTATTAGATGTTGATGTAGATGGTCTTTTCTTTGAATTAAAACTTTTACAATTCACTTTGCCAACTGAAACAATGTCTACCATTGATATTTTTAAATTTGTTAAACTTGCAGATTGTTATCCGAATGTAGCAATTGCTTATAAAATTTTACTAATGGTGCCCATGACCGTAGCAACGGCGGAGAGAAGCTTTTCAAAAGAGAAATTGATTAAAACTAATTGATATCATCAATGTCACAAGAGAGATTGGACGGTTTGGCAACTTTGTCAATTGAGAAGAATATGTTGGAGAACATTGATGTTGAGGAGATTATAAATGATTTTGCATATCAAAATGCTCGAAGAAACCACTTCTTATGACATTCCGAGAAAAGAGAAGTTTTTTGATATTTTCTAAAACTATTATTATGTATTAAGGTGTATTATGTTAAATGAAATAAGTTTTTTTTTGTCTTTTATTGAAATATTTTCAAATGAAAAAACAGTTATGTAAGGGGCCCATTTTCTCACAATTTGCCTAGGACCCATAAATTGTCAGGAACAGGAATGCACTGCTCGCTCCCCCGGGAGCCTCGTAACTAAACTCGGTCGATTTCTAAAAATGCCAACTCATGTTTACCTCGACAATGTGGTTCAAAAACCTCTGCACAAAGGATAAAACCTACACAAGAAATGCCAAACTCGAACAAGTCTCAAAGAGATGATAGGGGTCGAGCCTCCATGAGGTGAACCCACTTGACCCCTTTAAGAATAAACTAAGTCTCCAAGAGACGATAAGGGTCGAGCCTCCATAAGTTGAACCCACTTGACCCCGTCAAGGATAAACTGATTCTACAAAAGACGATATGGGTCGAGCCTCGATGAGGCGAACGTACTTAACCCCGTCAAGGATAAATTAAGTCTCCAAGAGACCATTAGGATCGAGCCTCCATGAGGTGAACCCACTTGACCCCGCCAATGATAAGCTAGGCCCTAAAGAGACGACTAGGGTTGAGTCTCCACAAGACAAACCAACTTGACATCGTCAGGGAGAAGATATTTGTCAGGGAGAAAATAAATATCCAAAACCATATAAGTCTCCAAAAGACAATAAGGGTCGAGCCTTCAAGAGGTGAACCCGCTTGACCATGTCAAAAATAAGTTAAGTCCCAAAGAGCCGATCAGGGTCGAGTCTACACGAGACAGACCTTCCTGAATCCACCCAAGGATCAAACAAAGCATTAGTGATAGGATAACCAACATCATCTGACACCTCACGGCAAAGGTTTCCTAATATTATCATGCCAGATGCTATTATTGGATTAGAAGTAGCAGTGAACTTTGAGACACTTAGGGAATTTTGGGCATTGGACTCGGTCGGTTCAGAATTAACATCATGCGGCTACTATTCTTTGGGTATCAATATCTATAGGATCAACATCTTCTAACACATCACCCTAAAGGCGCTTCTCTAATATTCTCATGTCATATACTACCACTAGGTTAGAAGTAGCATTAGACATTGAGGCATTTAGCGAATTTAGCTTGGTAGTAGGAGGTTGAGTGGAACATGAATCAATAGAATCACTCCAAAGACTAGCAAAATGCATATCATTGATTACACTTCAGTTAGAGCGAATAATTAGAGTTTCATATTGGTGTTTAGAGATGTCTTCTATTACTTATATATTATACATATATGTGTGTATGGCGTCTCGGTCTCTTATATTTAGACATTAGCACCGGTGTCTCAGTATTTGTGTCTTTGTCGTGTTCGGTGTCTAAGTTCGTGATTGATAGATGAAAACACTATTCTAATTAATATTTTTAAAATTCATAACAGAAATTAAAATTACAAATACAAATTATTTTTTTCTTGATGGAATGAGAGCCGCATACACTGACTTGAAGATTATAATAGTCAGCGCAAAAAGCCCATTATTCTGCAGAAATTGAATAGCATGAACACCCACCTATCATGTCGTCTTTCTCACAACCTATATTTCGTTGACTGTGTGTGCTTTGGAGGCATCAGTGACATTTATGGCGGATAGGTCCAACATCAACTTGGTGTTTTGGTTTAGTATCTGCATGCGCCAAGCCAGCCAGGGCCAACTTCATTCGTGTCACCTATTGTATACTAACTAATCTGACCACACACGCATCTTCCTAGCGTCCCTTTGGTTCTTCTCCTGAACCTATTGCATTCTTTGGAGTTTGAAAGCTTTATCCGGTTAAATCCAGGTTTCTTCTACTTTGGATAATCTCTTCTTTTAAGGATTTCAACTTTTTTCACCAAACTTAACTTGCGAAAATAACATTCCGCCAAATATATAAAATCAAATTAATCTTAAGGAAATTGGGCCACTTTTGTATAAGCCCAACTTCTCTTGATTTTTATTTTATTTTATAAAACAATGAATTACATTTTATAAATTACCCTTGATAATGGATAACATGTCATTCAAGGGGGTGTTTGAAAGGGAGAAAGAGAGTTGGAGTGTTTTCGATTTAAAGGTATTTGGGAGATTTAGGGGGTTTCCCACAGACTGTTTTGGCCCAGGCCAATGGGCCTACTTTTTTTTTTAATGTTTTTTGAACAATTTTTATGGTTTCATATGTTAAAGTTGGATTGGGCCATGGCCCGGCCCATGACCCAGTGTTTTAGGCTTGGCTGGGATACAGACACTACAAAAAAAAACGCTTATTTGCGAGGGACATTAGCGATGGAATAACATTCTCTCGCTAAAACTGACTTTAGCGAGGGAATTAGCGAGGGAATGTGATTCCCTCGCTAAAACTCACATTAGCGAGGGAATTAGCGAGGGACCAGTCCCTCGCTAATGGTTAGCGACGGAATTTTCAACATTAGCGAGGGACTGGTCCCTCGCTAAGTGGAGGCGGGAATTTGAAAATTTTAGCACGAAAAACAAGGTGGTTAGCGAGGGAATTGGTCCCTCGCTAACGTGAATCTGACCGTTAGCGAGGGAATTAGCGAGGGAATGGTTAGCGAGGGAATTAGCGAGGGAATTGGTCCCTCGCTAATTCAGTCAAATTCACGCAAATCAAGGAGTTTAGCGACGGAATTTTAAATCCCTCGCAAATTAAAGTGACTATTAGCGAGGGAATTAAAATCCCTCGCAAATTTTTTTAATTTTTTTTTTCCTTAAATCCGTTTCAACCACACAAACACACAACCACTCTTCTTTCTCACTCAACACACCCTCACTCTTCTTCTCTCCTCTTCACCATTCCTCTTCCCTTCCTCTTCCTCTACTCTCCACCACCACCACCACCACCACCATCACCACCACACAACCAACCAACCACCCTCACTCTTCTTCTCTCCTCTTCACCCTTCCCTTCCTCTTCATCTACTCTCTCTCTCTCTCTCTCTCACCTACAAACACTAACCCACTACCACATAACAACCACCACCACACAACAACCACCACCCACGACCACCACCACACAACCACCACCACCACCTTCTTTCCTCTTTTTCTCCTCTCTCTCTCTCTCACGATTTTCCCCTTCCTTCTTCTTCTCTCCACCTTCTTCCACCACACCACCACCACACAACCACCACCACCACCCACGACACCACACCACCACCACCACCCACGACACAACCACCACCACCACCACCTACAAATTTCTTTCCTCTTTCTCTCCACCTTCCACCACCACCAACACAACCACAAAATTAATAATATAATATAATATAATTTTCATTAATAGTATAATAATAAATAGCTTCAAAAAAAAATTTGCACAGACATTAGCGAGGGAAATTTCCCTCGCTAATTAGCGAGGGATTCAAAATCCCTCGCTAATCCCATTAGCGAGGAGGGATTTAGCGAGGGAACTGGTCCCTCGCTAATTCCCTCGCAAATGACCATTAGCGAGGGATTTTGGTCATTTTGCGAGGGAAATTTCCCTCGCTAATATCCAATTTTTTTGTAGTGAGAAAACACAGTCTACTTGACAATTGAGTCGGCACAACCCAATTCACTTTTACGGTTTGGCCTAGTGTGGGCCAAGCACGGCCGCCCATTTTGACAACTCTAACTGCAGGGTCCTTTTAACACAATTTAACACAAAGATGTGTTGGAGAGAGATTTTAGAGAGAGAATTTCAATATTGAAAAGACAAAAATATCCCTAAACAATAGTGCAAGTGCAAATGCATGGGACATGAGAGAAGTTGAATGTAGAGGATTTGCTTCCCTCTAGTCCTCTACACACATATTCAACTTTACCACCTATACTGCTGCATGCGCATATTTTCCTCCTCAACTTCCAGTGGCGGATCCAGAAACTTTATGTGGTGGGGGCAAAAAAATAGTTTGCTATTTTTTTAAAAAAAATTATAAATATTTACACGGTATATAGTTTCACGATAAAAAAAAGTAAAGACTCAACCCTAACGACCAAGCTAGTAATTCCCATTTCTTAGAACAAACAGGCCTCTATTTTTTGCAAACAATTTTTTTGAGTCATTACCCCTTACTTATGCTTTTCATTGTATATCATTAGTATTAGAAGAGACCGATACAATAAAAATTAGTAGAATAAAAAAATAAAGTAGTATTCTTTATACCTTCATTTAAAAAACAATTGACACATGGGAGCAAATTTTTTCTTTATTAAGTTTAGCTAACTAAAACATTTTTACATGGTGGGGGCAATTGCCCACACTACCTATAGTATGCATCCGCCACTGTCAACTTCAATAAAAAGAAAAGATACCGATCCTAGAAACTTGACGAGGGTGAATTTTAAGGTCCACAATCACAATTCCTTGTGGACCGGTCCCCATGCACTGTGGGCCGTAGATATAATATATTTATATTCGATGGCTTGGATTGTTTAAGGGTTAATTGTTTAGCAGGTTTTACCCTATGTATATATTAATTGCAACCATGGTCCTCAAAAAATTTAAAATTACGATTTGACCCTATTTACTCAAAAAAAAATCTGATTAACGTGTTTTTTTTTCATAGTTAAAAATTTGTTAAAAAATGTGTTAAAAAAATTAAAATCTCGTCAAATGGGAAAAAAAAATGTATATGTCATTTGTTCTAATAATATAGAGTAACATTTTTATTCATGAAAAATTGAGTTTAAAACAAATGTTGGTAACATTGTTGTTGTTTAATTAGGAGAAAACGTTATTGAGGTAGACAAGAAAGTGGTTAATAATATTGTATATTACCGAAAAATAAAAAAATGAAGTGGAATAAAAGAAATTATAGAAATGAATAAAGCAAATATGTCTTAACTTGAAACAAACGATACAAAAGGTAACCATGTTCGAAAATTAAAAGGAACAACTTGTTTGAAAATAATCCTATTACAGCCCCATAGATTCATTCTACATCTAGTGTCTAATAAGCATCAGCATCTCTTTTTGTAAAGGTAACCATGTTTCCTGCCTGAATGCCATGATTGTCTTTGAATTGATACCACCCATCTCCGATGTGGCATTCAGTCTTCTTCGTGCCTCTCTGACTCCAAATCAATTTCCAGCTTTGTATTTCTCCAGATGGCACCTTGACTTGAACATTGGCAGACCTATTGTATAGGTTACCATGTACGACTTTAGCAGGGATATACTGAAATGTTAATGCAAAATAACCCAATCAGATACAGTCGATTACAACAAATAATAAATTAACACCAGGTCCAACCCTTTCTTTTTGAAGCATAAGGCTTGCTAAGCATGTCAAACAAATTAACACCAGGTCCAAACAAATTAACGGGTAAAACTGTAACAAACATTCTTTTTCCAATATGTTTCGCAGTTCTTTAAAGTTGCAAATGAATCAGACAGAAAGACGAGTCAAAATACTAGTAACATATATTATTATGAAGGACACATGCAGGGAAACAATAGTCAATTTAGTATTCAGTTCAAAGAATATTAACAATAAGTACTAATAACTGTTGAAACTTCAGCAGCATCATACACATATTGAATTTACCTTAGGTGCCCACCTGCGTACAAAATAAGGATCAACACTCTCAGTACCTTAACTATTAAAGTCTAATTGCCGACGTAGCACACAATAAGTTGCCGAACTAGAAGTCTAATTGTGGTATAACTGTCTCTTTGCAAATTAGACAGCATATGAAAAAAAAATTAAATATTAGAAACAGAGTAAACTCACCAATGGTTTTCCCTTCTCCGTGGCAGCAGGAGTAATTTCAAGTTTCCATAGTATCTTATATGTATCATCCCTCTTGACCATGTTGCTTATTAATTCACTTCCAACTCCAAAGAATTTTACCTTAAAATTTCTTGTGCCATCAAACTTGAAGAACAGAAGGTCGTGCTTCTTTATGTTGGAGTCTATCACAAATTCTGTCCAGCCCTCTCCCTCCAAACAGATGCACCCATCCACCACTGAGCACTGGACAGTCCAAGTAGAGCCGTCATGTTTCCTATCAATCAAATTAAACCGACTTGGTAGATTTTTTTGGAGTATAGCCATCAAATTTGAGGTGAAGTATTCTGGCAAAACCTATTTTAAAAAAACAGATAAGTTAGTTGCTTATTTAATTATAAATAGTGTTTATTGGTCAATATATTAACATGTATACTTAATATGGTTAGGGTCTAAATACTTACAAATTTTGTAGCATAATCGTTTGACACGACCTTTGAATAAAATTGGACAGGTAGAATAGTTCTTGGGATGTGGTTGTCATAAAACTGAGGTCCATTAGCATCAAACATACTAACAACAAATCTCCCCTCGGCCACGTACTTGAAAAGGAGACAGTCGCCCCTTTTTATTTGATAGAAGTCCAAGAAAACCTTCCAACGCTCTCCAAACCATATGTTACCGTTATCTCTTTCGATATCAATCTCCCACCGGCGCATAGATTTGGTATTGAGCAAAACAGTATCACCAAACTCAGCCAACCAGTAATCTTTGAATCTATGTGGTATCATCTGCATAACATATAACGTACGAAGAGCTTATATGGCACACATTTTGGATAAAAGTAAATTGAAGACAACATTTAATTAAATGTGCTGTTCCTTACAAATTGGTCTGCACCACGAATCTGACGTTGTATTACAAATCCCCTTGGTTCCATTTCCTTGCCAGATAAAAAGATTTGTAAGTTTTCATCTAATGATGCATATGATGCTGCTAAACATTCGTTAAGTTATGAATTTGTTACAACAGGGTTCTTCAAGTGAAGCAAAGATCAATGTGGAACCAAATCTTCATTTCATGGATTAAGTTCCTTGATACACTGAATCCTGGTTATATACAACTCCACTAATCTAACTAATTTGTTTTGCTACTCTAATGTGATATCTGTAATTAAGTATATAAAAACTCTGGCAAGATGAAAATTAACAGGTTGAAATACAGAAACAATAAGATGAAAAGCAATCTAAACAAAACATGAAGAGAATGTGAATTACGCGAAATAGTGAGATTTACAGATTTTACCTTTGTGCGATGGTGAAGAACCCTAAATTTGGTTGAATGTAGACGAAAAACCCAAAACCCAGAACTACTGTGTTGGATGGGAATGAAGAGATGGTGAGACAGAGAGAGAGCGAGAGAGTTGTCAACGTCTTTTGAGTCGTGAGAGAAGACGGTTGAGAGAAGACGGTTGATTTTTCGGTGTACCGGTTGAGGGTTGAGTGTGAGAGAGTCGTCGATTGAATAGTCGTGGCTCGTGACAGAGAGACTTCAAATGGATTTCAATCTGTTTTAGTAAGATAAGATATATTATTTTTTACCAAGTATGTTTCCAGGATTTGATCCTCCCTCAACGGTTAAACGAAAGTCAGTTAGTTTGTAGCCTATGCGATGTCCTGGGTTCGAGTCCTGCGCGGACAGACCTTGGAATATTTTTTTAACGTTTATAATTGTTGTTTTGTTTATTTATTAATATTTTTTTTACTCAATTGTTTTTTCTTTGCATAATGTTTGTATTATTTATACGGCGATTGTATTTTTGTTTAGTGGGCCATTATCATAGTCACTTGCATAACTTTGCATAACGTTTGTATTTGGTTTAACAACATATAGTAATTAGTAGAAATATTTTGATTGTTAGTAGTGTGTTATTCATGCAAAATCAATAACTGGACTTAATAAACTTGTTTTAATTTAATTTTTTATAACAAAAAGATGAGTAATAATGTCGGAAAAGTAAAAAAGGTTACTTGCACAGGCTTTTTCATTGATTGACAACTCTTCAGTTTACTTTTTCTTTACAAATGTCTTAGCCCGTTACCACCACCTCTCACTTTCTACCGTCATTTAGTAGCAGGGAACGGTGCTTCACGGCAATTTAGAACCAGAACAGGGTGTTTCACAATCTAAACGGAACCAAAAAAAGGTATGTTCTTCTCTTCAAAACCAACCTGTGACTGGTTATTAGTACTGTCATATTATGAGGTTTATATGTTTTTTTCAACAATAGATTTTCATGGCTAACAAGGATTTTCTTGCTGCAATTAGTGGGTATACAGTAAGTTCCATGCTCTGCTTCAATTTCCTATTATTACTCTTTTACAAATCACAATGTACTGAGCAATTTTTATTAAATACAACCCTTAGTTGATATTCCATTGGCCTTTTATGACACCTATGGAGCAACTTTACCAGAAACAGTTATTATGGAAGACAAGTTTGGGAACACATTCTATGGAAAAAATTTTAAGCACACTGAGAAAGTTGTTTACTTAGACACTAATGTCAAAAAAATCCTTCGTGCCTACACATATAGGAGATTTGCTATTGTCCACCTCACATACAAATCGAAAGGAAGATTCAAGTTGTTTGTCCCGGATTCAACTAACTATTGGAAATAACACAAACCCATTACTGGATTGTTACCATATGCATATTAGGGTACTATTGGATGGGATCATGATTTTGATTGTATTTGTACTTATGATTCAGATTCCCGCGTAAACACAAGAACAAACAAGGCCGATAAGGAGCTCAAGGATTCCTCCCAAACCAAACAATGATACTGAAGATGATGAGTCTTATGATTCATGGGATTACATCCAAAAAACGGAGAATATGGAGCCACAATACTTCCTATACTTACCTGGCTTCTTTAGTGATGAACACACTGACTCTGAAGGCACTAGCAGTTTCTCTCAATCCATGTAGTAGTAGTTTTGTGTCAAACAATTGTGGTAGTAGTTACTGTGGTTTGTTGCTATGTTAATTAAAGTCTCCGACGTACTATGTTGTCAATCTCTAGTATTTTGTAATCATCTTAATTAATTAAACTTTCCTAGACTTTCAATTTCAATCTTTAGACACCCAAGTTGTGGACATCATCATCCTCCAATGTTTACAATGTTTATTCACTATACACTCATTCAATCTACTCATTTAAATAATACTTAGTTACTAATTATTACAATGAAACAAACCAATTGTGGTGTCAAGAATGTAGTAGTATTTCAATTTCAATGTATAGACACCAGGTTGTGTACATCTCTTCTAGACATCCTCTAAACTTTACAATGGTTATTCACTATACAGTCAGTCACTCTACTCATTTAAATAATACTTAGCTACTAAATTTTGCAATGAAACAAACCAATTTATGGGGTTGGTACTAATCAAAAAACAAATTAAAACTCGGAAAACCCACACTCTTTCATTGATCATGTTAAACTGGTCATAACGCACAAACTTTGAGTCACAAAAACAGCTAAGCTACATAACGAAGTATCAACAAAATTTCTTGAAAGAAATACCTAACCAACTACTCAGATACATAACCATAACGAATGACATCCAATACAAACCAAGTATCATCAGAATTCCTCACAAAAAAAGAAATTTACTAACCATAATTCTTTTACTAAATGACCCTAACAATATGGATGCTCCACTTCCCAACAATATCTTCTACAACAATCCTGGTCTTGCTCCCTGCCATATGATTAAAACAACTGTAAGCGGAAACTACTCTACGTAGTATGTTTTGCTGTCTAGATACAAACTAGTGAACCACTTAACCAGACAAACTAAGCAACAATAGCAAGATTGAATACTACGTAGCACACAGTAAGGTGACGACCTAGAAGTCCAATTCTTGCATTACTCTGTCTTTGCAAATTAGACAGCATATGCAACCTTTAATCATTAGGTACTCTGTACTTTAGTGGTACAATCATTTGCAAATTGGCAGCATATGCAATTCTATCTTTTATATTCCAACATTTGATTTTATAAATTACTTCGTAGTGCAGAGAATCAATAGGATAACAGAGTATCGAATTTTGGGGTGAAGTTGTGATGGGGTATGCGACGGTGATGAGGTTAGGGAAACGGAAAGTAAAGTTGAGCTCAGGACAATCATTGAGGATAGGGCTAAAGATTTTTGGTCCTCTCTCCCACCACAGTGATGACAATCTCTTGTTTTTAGTGATGGTTGGTTGAAGAACGATTTCTCATGCAAGATGTTACACGGCCAACAGTAATGACAAGTTGTGGAGGAGGTCTTTTTTGTAGGAAATTGATGGTTTTCGAAAGGTAATCACTAGCTTTGGGTAGGATGCCTATTTTGGAGGGAAATTCTTGTATTTTGTGAAGGGAATTTGTTGTTTTTTGGTTGGATATTGTTGGCAGTGTACCATTTTATTATGATGTAAACCAATTCATATCACACAATTTCAATATATGCTTTCCTTTTACTTGTTTAAAAGTACCTAAGAGGTTAATTAAGGTTACATATTTAACCTGTGGTTGCTTCAAAATATTTAACCCGTGGTTGTCTAAGTTTTTCCATAACACAACAACGAGACATTTATACATAACAATCAATTCATTAAATAAGGATAAATAAGTTACAAGTACATTGATCAAAATAAATTAATACAAAAAGACCAAAAACAAATGAATTCGAAATAGTAAAATGAAGTAACATTAATTATTTGCCATAATGCCTCATGTCATCCATGTCGTCTAGAAATTCCAAAGCGAGTGGTGCATTTTCTAGATAGCCTTCTGGCCACAGTACATTGTTGATTTCTGTCTGGCACCTTTCCCTTATATGTGTTGTTAAAACAAGATTATGACAATTTTGGATGTCAAGCGACTCCAATAGAGGGCATCCATTTAGAATAGCTTCCATTCCAACATTTGTTAGTTTTTCCGTTGCAGAGATCCTAAGACTTTGCAGTTGGGTCATTGATCTTCCAATTGCCAATGCATGTAAGTTAAAGCCTTCCCAATTGGTCAAATGGTAGATAGAGATTGTAAAAGAACTCAAACGTGGACACGAATTACCGATGAGATCAATTGTTGCGTCAAACATCTGCAAAACGGAGAGGCTTATGTTTTGTAAAAGTTGTAGTCTTGGAACTGTTTGTAGCAAAACTAACTCGGAGACTTCGTGACAGTTTTGTAGATGAAGAACCTTAAATGAAGGACTAATAGAAACATGAAAAACGAGAACAAAATAAAAAAAAAGTCATTAATAAACAAATGAGTATGTTATCATGAATTTAAAAACCAAATAATGAAGATTAAATAAATGATGATTCTGTGGTAGAATCTTGTAATACATTTGAATTTAAAAAAAAGTCACTAATAATCAAATGAGTATTTAAACATGAATTTAAAACCAAATAATGAAGATTAAACCTGAAGGGTGGTATTTACCTTTCCCGTATGAACTCTAGTAGTTCATTGGTGGCAAAGTTGTCGATGTAAATTTCTTCCAATTGCCCTGAACTTTTACGAACATCGTACATACATATGTTCAGCAATTCATCGTTTGTCAATGTGAGGGGGTTGTTTCTCATATCCAACACTTTCCACATAGTTGGTTGCCTACAGAATTGCCACCATGGATATGAGACTATAGATGCACTAGTCACCTTGTCCACGACATTAAGTCTTTGAACAATGTTTTCGTGCAGTTCTATTGGAAGAGTTGGTGGCCGATTTGGTTCCATGATTGAACGAATTCAAAGGTAGCATTTTGGTTTCGTAGGGGATGAAATTTATACAAGTTTTGGGACATAAACCTAAGGGGCACCATACAGAGAAACGTTATTGATGAGGCATGATGGTAAACCGAGTGGACGTAACGTTATTGAGGAGGCATGCATAATTCGCAACGTTTGCATGTGGTGCAACTTAAACGGATAAAAACAAAAATATATATAATATATAGTTTTCTTTCGTAAACTATCCCAGGATTTGATCCTCCCCCAACGGTATTGCGAAATCCCCTTTGGTAGTATACCATGAAACGTCCAGTGTTCGAGTCCTGAGATGGACACGTTTTTTAATTTTTTTTCCAAGTTCTACGCGTAGTTGAACTTAAACGGATAATAACAAAACTATAATATATAGTTTACTTTCGCAAACTATCCCAGGATCTGATCCTCCCCGAACGGTATTGCGAAGGCCTCTTAGGTACTAGCCCATGAAACGTCCTGTGTTCGAGTCCTGCGATGGACACTTTTTATTAAATTTTTTTCCAAGCTCCTCGCGTAGTGGAACTTAAACGGAGAAGAACAAAACTATAATATATATTTTTCTTTCGCAAACCATCCCAGGATTTGATCCTCCCCAAACGGTATTGCGAAATCCCCTTAGGTAGTAGCCCATGTGTTTACCTTGGATTTTGGTAAACACCGCTAGTTTGAAATTGCTTCTGTTTGCAGGATCAACTAGTAAATCCTAAGACCATTTGTGTTAAAGTTTTTCCCAGAATTATATGTGTCCTTGCAGTTTAAAAGTAAAAAGAAGAAGATAACCGTCGATCTCGCGCGAAACCGTCGAATTTCCTCAATGAGGGAGAATAAAACAAAGAAAAAATTGCAGAAAGGTAAAGAAGAAAACAAATTAAAGTTGCATTAATTGTAAAGAGAGTTGGTGCACAGATCATACATTCTTCTCTTGGCTCGTTTTCTCTGTAATGTGTTGGAAGTTAGAGCGTGAGAATTCTGTAATGAGATTGTGACCCCTTTTTCCTATGAGAAACTCCTATTTATATGAGGAGGGAAAACGCTAAAACCAACTAACTGTACAGAGAATTTAAAAAGGAAACTGCTACAGCCTTCGACTAGGATAACTATCAAAGCTTCGACAGCGAGCACTTGCTTTTGACTTGCTATTGAATTCAATTTTCTTCTCGTCGAAATATCACCCTTCAAATCTAGTTAAGTCTGAAGCTTTGTCGAATTTGCCTTCTGATACAACTCTTCTGTGTTGAAACCACACCTTCTTCTAAGAAAACCAAAGTCAAACCGCGTTGACTGCATTTAATTTAGCCTGTCGAAATTACAGGCTAACACCATGAAACGTCCAGTGTTCGAGTCCTGAGACGGACACTTTTTTTAATTTTTTTTCCAAGTTCCTCGCGTAGTGGAATTTAAATGGAGAAGAACAAAACTATAATATATATGTTTCTTTCGCAGACTATCCCAGGATTTGATCCTCCCCCAACGGTATAACGAAAGCCACTAAGTATGTAGCCCATTCAACGTCCCGTGTTCGAGTCTTGAGATGGACAGTTTTTTTATATTTTTTTTCCTTGTTCCTCAAGTAGTGGTTTTTGGTCGTGTAGGTGTCACGCGGATCACAACTACCGGCTTTTGTTAACATTCCGAAACGCAAACCTTAAAAATTTATATCGCTAACTGTCATCAAAATGATGGACCAATGATTCATTCAAAACATATGTGTGCAATCAATTAATCCAACAAAATGGTCTCCCCAAATAATTACACACTTTAAAATACAAATTTTTTCACCAAATCCAACTAAATAATATGGTCTAAAACCAAATTTAACAACATCATATGATAATTACTCCAATGCCTCCTTCACTTACACCAATCTTTGTTAAACAATCAGTTTCCATTCTGCATTAAAAAATCAAATATTAGCAAATGTGTATAATAGCAAATTTAATTGTATCAAACAGAGACAGAGCTAACCAAAATTAAATCATTACCGTGTCAACATTCAGATAGTCAAAATGTTCCAACCTTTAATTCTCGTCTGAATCCCTGGGAGTGTTGTAACTTTCTTCAACAAATCTACATGAATTCCTTTTATGACCTCTTCTACCACATTTACCACATGTGGTAGGCTTCCTTGGTGTTTTGGTTTTAGTTTTGGGAGTAGCTCCACCACAACCCTTTGGCCGTACTACCGAAGGATTTTGTACACCTGGAGCTGGAGAAGTAATAACTTGATCAATATCTATCAACACAACATCCTCACCTCTACGAGCAGCTTCCAATCTCTGTGTGTTTATCGTAACAATCTCATGTGTCCTTCGGAACAAATCATCCCTATCACAATCCAATGCCGCCATGGCCAATTTATGACAACAGTCCACCATAATCTTGTGATTGCTAATCTTTCTTGGATCAACATTACCAGAATTGTACATTTGACCAAATCCAATTAACTCTTTTGCTCTCTTAGTCCAACGTTTCATCACTACACAATTTGGAAGGTGGACTATGTCCAAGTACCAAATAATGTTTAACAAATGTTCACATGGTATACCCAACGATTCCAACCTTTGACATGAACACTTAAATTCCAACCTCATTGGACAGAAAGAGACATGCCACTCATATCCCTCTTTGCGGGACTTCACCACTGTGTATATGAATTCAGATTCAGTTTCACAAAAACCGACAACCCTGCAAGCATACACCTTTTGTAGTATCGGTACAAAAGACTAAAAATCTCTCTTGTATATAACTCAGCAGCTGATTTTTAAAGAGATTTAAATTGGGTTCGCAAAACAGGTTCACCGTGTGAAGAAATAAAGTCAGCTTCCGTCTCTCTAAATCCCATATAGTTCAACCAACGGACAAAGTGTTGTATGAATTCTAACAAATTGTTTCTTACAGTAACATATTTACCAAATTCTGAGTGTAAACCCTCACATCGAGAAGTAGTCCTAAAACCCGCAAAGAATTGCCCACGTATGTGTGCAGTAGCCCACATTTCTTTCCTCTCATACAACTCTAAAACCCAAGTATTATCTTCCAAATGAAGATCCGCAACCATTTTAGCCCACCTCTTTTCAAATTCATCAACATCATAATCACCCAACATACAAGGTTTTAACCTTGATACAAAATTTGGATTCTTAACATTACCTACAGCGTTGCGAAGCAAGTGTCATGCACATAAACGATGATGAGAATTAGGAAAAACAATTCTGATGGCATTCTTCATCGAAACAGCACCTTCGGTTATAATTGACACCGGACTCTTGCCATCCATCGCAACCAACAAGTTTTCAAGCAACCAAACATAGGTTGCTTCACTTTCGTCCGTAACAATTCCAGCAGCAAAAATTGCACTTTGGTTATGATGATTTACTCCTGAAAATATTACCAACAGACATAGGTATTTATTCTTCTTATAGGTTGCATCAAATGCCAAAACATCACCAAACAAAGAATAATCCCTCCTAGAAGCACCGTCACACCAAAAGAGTGTCAGAAGTCTTCCATCTTCATTGACAATATGCTTCCAGTAGAACATATCATCTTTCGAAGATAGGCTTTCAAGATACTCCAACACCGCTGTTGCATCGGATGTTTGAATTCTCTTTTGCTTCGTTTGCTGATTGTACATGTCCCGTTTAACGAACCCAACTCTATCAAACCCTCCAGACTGAGCAGCAAACAATCCATATATGTTGGTAGTCTTAATACCAACACTCCTCATAATATTCATCTGATATTTGTCATATTCATTCATCCTTCGATACCCCTAGCAAACCCGTCCACTTCTCTAGCACCAAGTTGTGGTTGCGTGCATCATTGAAATATTTTATAAACCATCTACCACACATCTCATCAAGATGGACTTTACATTTTGCCTCACATCCACATCTAGTAACAACTCTAGGTTTTCGAATCCGATCCTCCCTGTCTAAGTGTTTGGCTCTCCTATGACCTTCTTTGTGGCATACAAATGTCTGTTGTATAATTTCACCTGTACTATTCTTCAACACCCTACATTTTCTTGCAGAAAACCCGACCATGCTACCATACCAGTTATAGAACAGGAAAGCAAGATTAACATCTGGGAAATGATACTTTTTAATACTATCTTCGCATCTCAAATTCATCACATTTACCTTCACAAAATCATCCTCACAGTCAATTGAAGTTTCATTATTAAAACTAAATCCTTCTGCTTCATTTTCATCAAAATTAACCTCATCTTCAACTCCCATCCTTTCTGATTCATCAGAAGATGACATATTTTCCTATTCATTTACAACAACCTTAGTAAATAAAATAACAGAGCAAAAAAGTCACAAAAAACAAGTGAAAAAACTAATAGAATGTTGATTTCTATAATAAAGAAACATAACAGCATATCAACTTAAAAGAAAGTTAGGTCAGTCATGTGAGTGAATTTCCAGTAAGGCATTTGAAAAACTCATACTTCAGTTTAAACCAACTCAAAATCAACTAGATACCTGTAATCGTTTATAACTTAGAACCATCAAAATTAACTATATCCTTCTGCTTCATTTTCATCAAAATTAACCTCATCTTCAACTCCCATCCTTTCTTTTGATTCATCAGAATATGACATATTTTCCTATTCATTTACAACAACCTTATTTTAATTCAGTGAATGCTTAACTCAACTATGACTAACAACTTCAAAAATTAATTTCTTCTCATAACATACCCGGATTACTAATGTATTCGAATTGGACATCATAAACCAAACACAGCACCTGCATCACAACAACAACAACAGCACCATAAAAAAAAATGGTTCTTAAATTGGTCGAAATTAACCCATCTAAACAAAATCATCAACACCTACCATCTTACTTATGAACTTTCGCAACAGAATTGCCTAAAAAATACCCAGATCGAATAGCTTCCATACATATTTTGAATCGGAAAATAAAGGGGAAAACGAAAACGAAAGTAAAGGGGAAAACGAAATGGGGAAAACATAATTTTAAATCGGAAAGTAAAGGGGAAAATGAAAACGAACCTTCGACCGTCGAACTTACCAACTTCGATTGATAACAACGTCAGTCTCAAGCATCGATTGAAAACGAACCTTAACCAAAACTTCGATTGTAACAACTTCAACAGCAAAAATGGAGAAGAAGCTTCGAATCTCAAGCTTCGATTGTACTGGTGTACCAACAAGATGATTTTGTGTTCAAACAGAAGGAGAAGAAGAACGAGAAGAAGGGAACAATGGTGAGAAGAAGGGAACAGAATATGGTTAAGAGGAAATGTTAATGGAAAAGGGAAGAAGGGTTTTTCGGTGGACATAAAATTTTTGGGGTAGTTTTTGTAATTTTCAGATTTTAGGGGCCACTCGCGTAATTAAAGAAAACCTAGAAACCTTCTAAAATGAGTCAAGATCGGTGGTGGACTGGACCACAAGGAAATGTGGTTGTGGACGGTAAAACCCACCCTTGACGAGATCAGTTCTCTCCTTAGTCCTTTCTGTTATTTTTGACGTGTACTTAAATTTGTCCACAAAAGAACAATAGCATACAAACAAATTAAATGTTAATATATTTTCATTTCTTCTTATTTACTAGTACAAATTGACAACTAGAAGATTCGTATAAAAATATATGCATGGTGTTTCTTTGGTGCACTAGACTCCTAGTTATGCTTTTTATGCTGTTTGAGTACTTTCGGGTGATGTCCCCATCGAATGAATCTTTCCCACATACTAGTACAAAAATTTCAAGTATCCGGTCAAAACTTTATACTATTCATCTATTTTTTTCGTTAATACTATCCCTAAATTTCTTTTTACTAACCTTATTTGCTTATGCGTGAGAGGAAACTGTAGATACAAAATTTTAACATGACATTAAAGTTATATAAAAATTTAATATGACAGATTATGCCTTGTAAGTGTCGGCACATAAAAATTAAATTTTGTTGACAAACCACATTATAAATTAATTAAAAACTTTTTTATATGAATTCGGCATCTATAGTAATTTATTAGTAGCACATAGCAGTTGTAAATTAATAATTGTAAAAATAATATCAAAATTTGTAATTATGGGCTGGGGATTCGTATGGCTAGAGAATCTAACACTGCTATGCTTAAGTATGGCTAGGGATTCGTATGGCTAGGGAATCTAACACTGCTATGCTAGGGATTCGTATGGCTAGTTCGGGACTTGCATAGCAGAGCGGACAAGCTTTGGGTGTCTCTGCTGACGCATAAGTATGTTGGTGATAATCTGTTTCTTGATATTCCAAAGAAACAAGGGTCTACTGTGTGGAACTCGATTATGAAAGCCAGGGGTGCTTTAAGAGATGGCTATGATTTCAGGCTAGGTAATGGCTCTTCCTCCTTTTGGTCTGCGCCTTGGTCTAGTCTTGGCAAACTCAAGGACCAAGTGTGGTATGTGGATATTCATGACATTGAGATGACCATTGCAGACGTTTTCCAGGACGGTAATTGGAATTTTACTTCTTTATATACGCAGCTCCCACCCCATGTGTTGGAAACTTTATCTTCTATCCCAATTTGCCTAAATGAGAACATTCCCGATGGTTTTTCTTGGAAGGGGAATTTGGATGGGACCTATTCAGCGAAGGCTGGCTATTCTTGGCTAACTAGGACCGAAGCAAATGTGGAGGTGGATAGTGACAACAACTATTGGAATTGGATTTGGAAAATACAAGCTCTGGAAAAACTTAAATTTTTTATTTGGACTGCTTGTCATGAAGCCTTGCCAACCCGGATATTACTGCATAAAAGGGGAATGCTCCAAGCCCCTAGTTGTCCTAGATGTGCGGATATGGATGAAACTATCCTTCATTGTCTTAGGGATTGTGCCTTCTCCAAACAGGTTTGGCTCTCAGTTGGCTTCGATAATATCAATTTTTTCCTAGAACAGAGTACATCTATGTGGTTCCGGAAAGGTATTGAGTCTAATAGGTGATAACTCTATTTTATATAGAGTTATTTGTGCTTTTACACTTAGATAATTGCCCAAAACCAAGTCTATGTGTTAAATATGTTAGTATGAATAAAATAACATCATTTATGGTTTTCAGATAAGAGATATCCATAACTTAGCATTTTATTGTATATTGGTATGTTTGATGTGTTTGTTCAGTGCAGCCGCAGTTTAGTGCAACTGCACTAGTTGATGCAACTGCACCGGGTAATGCAAATGCACCTGGTGCAACTGCACCACTCTGCACCGAAGCAGCTCACAACCCCACATTGGAAGCACCTCAATTCTTACCATTGCCATAATGCTTATTTGGATTGTTGTTTGCTGAGAAGTCACATGGGAGCACATGGCCACTTGCAAAAGAGGCGCCTACAATCAAAAAGGCTTCACAAAAATCTATCTTACAAGACATGTGACAACCATTTGTTGGACCTCAAATTAAGGATGAATGTTGAAAGCCAAGCTGATCTTTAACTTTTAAAAAGTAACCATTGTTTGGTTAAAGTTAATCAGCAGGGAAACCTCAACATGAAGGAAACCTCCAAGGCTATAAATAGGACTCAAATTCCTCACTTGAATAATATAAAAAATTTACCATATACCATACCATATCATATATTATATAATCTTTTTTTAGTTTAGTTTTTCTTAGTTTCAAAGTTTTATTTTCTTGTAGTTTCATAGTGTTAGTTTGAGAGGAAGGTGAGAGGAAATTGACAACTTCTATCTCCACTTCTTCAAAGAGCTAATAGGTGCAAGAAATTGGTTGTAAGCAAATATATGCAAGAGTTTTCCATTTGTTACTCTTTTGAATCCTCTTGTACTTTTCTTCATTGCAATATGCTTTCATTCACTTATATTTGTTTTATCATGCCCATCATGAGCTAAACTCTTTTGAGTTGGGATGTTCTAGCTTTCCAATAATCTTTTGAGGAAAGTTATTGTGTTTTCAAATGGTGTAAGCACTTTAGTTCTTGTGTTTAAATTCTTAAATCTTGTTTTAAGGTTGATCACTTAGAACAAGTAGAGTTATATTCACTTAATTGGCTTATAACTAGAAATCAAGAACTAAGTAAGGATAAGTGTTTAATGAAGCTTTTTGTTAAACTCGTTTTAATGAAGTTAGCTTGTTAATTCCTTGTTAATTCTTAGCTTAAGGTTAACATAGTCCTTACATCAAAGTGTAGAGAACTTAAGATACAAGAGTGTACTTATTTAAGCAACTTGGATCATCTATAAGGGGGCGAGAGAGGCACTGACAACCCTACTCTTTATCGCAAAAAAACAGGATCATATAGAGCTTATAACGAAACTCTGACGAAAGTAGCTGACCAGCACACACTGATGCAACTGCACTAAGTGCAATTGCACCACGAGAAAACACAATACACTCAAAAGTGATTTAACTTGTGAAAACATCCCAACTTTCATTCTCAACTGATTTCTTACACAATTTACTTGCTTTCTGTTTAATTTATTTTCATTTCAACTTCAACAAAAACCAAACATTCTGAATAGTGTAGTTGCACTAGTTTACATCTCTTTTCAACAACATATACAAGAGTT
This sequence comes from Astragalus glycyphyllos, assembly GCA_963573325.1. NCBI lineage: Eukaryota > Viridiplantae > Streptophyta > Magnoliopsida > Fabales > Fabaceae > Astragalus > Astragalus glycyphyllos. The sequence continues at coordinate 54,015,884 of OY754310.1, read as the reverse complement.
AATCCAATTTCTGTGGGTTCGATCTTTTATACCATAACTTGTGACTGTGTATACTTGCACACGTTTTTCACACACCAATAGGCCTCATTTGTTTTTGGGCTCCTCCTGTTGGTGGGTTTGGAGGGCAAGGAATCAACTTTGTATGGAGAATGTTGTCGTCTCTATATTTACCTTGAAACTCCAAATTTACAAGTTTGCTAAAACCTTATATGATTTTTTCCTCTCTCAGCATGTTTCTGTATTGGTGGATAAGTGGATATCTTGGCATGCGATTCAGGAGACTGCCATAGTCCTCAATGTTGATGGCAGCAGTCTTGGGAATCCTGGGCCCTCCGGGTTTAGAGGACTCTTAAGGCACTCAGATGGTTCTTGGATAATTGGTTTTGCTGGTAGTGTGGGTGTTTCCACAATCATCCATGTGGAGCTCCTAGCTTTGTATCACGGCCTCAGACTGACTTGGGATAGAGGTATCAGGGAGTTAGTTTGTTACTCTGACTCAATGCTTGCCATTCAACTTGTGACAGAAGAGCTTAATCCTTGGCATTATTATGCGTCGTTAATCTCCAACATTAAAGATTTGATGAGAAGAAACTGGAGTATTCAGCTTCTTCATTCTTGGCGTGAGGTGAATGCTGCTGACTGCTTAGCGAAATTAGGAGCTGCTAGTGTGGACTCTTTGATTGAATTTGGTGCTCCCCCGGCTGCTGTGCTCAACATTCTGCAGACGGATGCGTCCAAGCTCCCTACTCTTAGGCAGGCGCTAGTTTTTTTTACTGCATGTTTTTTTACGTTTAGTGTTCTTTTTCCTTTTGGTGTGCTTTTGCTCTTTATCTACCAAAAACAAATAATATCCTATGTAAAAACACTTTTTTTTCCGAAAAAAAATGTGGTTGTGAAAAGCAATTGACCGGTACAGTAATCACCTTTTACGGTGAAATAAAATAGTTTAACAGATAATTACATTACTTAGTTACAGTACAGTAAAAGTCATCACGCCAGAACTGTTACATCTTTGACCATTCAATGTACTCCCTCTTGACCTATTTATAAGCAAAAAAGTATTTTTTAGGGTTCATTGGAAAACTAATGTATTTAGACTATAATGTTGTCCAGATATATTAATTTTCCAATGAACCTAAAAAGTGATTTTTTACTTATAAATAAGTCCGGAGGGAGTATGGTATATATACGTAAATCATGCATGACATTTTTTTTCTCTCTCTAGTTCATTGTAGAACACTAGGCGGAACAAAAAAAAAAGGAATGAAGATAAATTTGGACCCCCACAATATGAATGCATAGAGAGTTTTCTAGCAGACAAATAAAGCGATGAACAATGAACACACAGTGCCAAACAAACAAGCCCTTAAGCCTAGCTACTACGATGATCAATGCATGTAAAGAAACCACCAGGAAACGTAAACCACCTTGTGTTGGGACTGAGTTCATGGTTCACAAGACCTGGGCTAAGAAGCTAGGTAGCTAAGCTAAGCTAGCTAAACGTTTCAACTTTCAATTTCATACTCTATCGCTCTTCTCTGAGCCTATCTGCTCTCACTTCAATTCCCAAAGCCTAGCCCTCACCTACACCTTACAACCCAACCGCCTGTCTTTTTCCTTCCAATGACCTTTCTACCCTTCCTTTCCTTCATTGGCGTAACCTACGTTCTTCTCTCTCTGTCATTCCCGAGATACACTACATTATGTTACTGCTTAGGAAAGAGAGAGAAAGAGTGATCAACGTTAATCTTAAACTCTCTCTCTCGTTAAATCTATGTATATGCACCAAAATCCATGGCAATATCAAATAGGCTCCGTTTGGGCAATTATTGTCTTCTCGTTACAAATTCTACTACTACTAGTATTACACGTCTTCATAACGAAGACGACGAAGAAACCTATGACATGACCCTCTTTTTCTATCTCTCTCTTTCCTTCTCTCTCTCTGCCGCTAACCTCCATGTTTTCAGAGATGTTCTGCACCCAAAACAATACGCATGTTAATCCTCTCTCTCACTCTCTCAACCACCTATCCTTGTTAATAATTTACACACTATTCTATAAAATGAGTTGAAAACCTTACCCTTCAAAATAAATACACTTACTCCTATAGTACATTACATTACTCTATTGATACTAATGGAGAGTTCTAATGAGGAAGTTGTGGAGATGGGAATGGGAGGGTCTAATGGAAGTTCAAGGTGGAACCCTACGAAAGAGCAAATAACTATGTTGGAGAATCTTTATAAGCAAGGTATAAAGACTCCAACTGCTGAGGAAATACAACAGATAACTGCTAGGCTTAGAGCCTTTGGTCACATCGAAGGAAAGAATGTTTTCTACTGGTTTCAGAATCATAAAGCTAGGCAACGTCAGAAGCAGAAACAAGAATCTATTGCTTATTTCAATCGCTTTCTTCATAGGCCTCAGCCCATTTTCCCTTCTCCTGTTTGTCCAAATGGTTCGTTTGTCTTCAACCCTTCTTATACATATATATTCACTATTCCATTCATTTTTATCATCTTTTTTGTTATTCATTCATATATTTCTCTCATGTAATAACTAATAAGTTCTGTATGCATGTTCATAGCAAAGTATAAAACTTAGGAAAATAATAAAGAAAGAATGTTGTTAGGAAAACAGAAACAACCTAAAGATAGATAGATATATTTATTTTGCTTTCTGTTTTTGTTGAAAAAACTACTTTTTCATTGGATAATATTGTTCATCATTCTAACTGTTACATTTCTCTTTGTTTGAGTTTCTTATATTTTACTGTAGCATTGGTAATTGGAAGGTTTTTAATTTTATGATTTTCAGCTCTCTGCGCACCATATTGCGTACCACAGGTGCAAGGTGAAATGAGCTATTATCCACAACATCCAAAGGTGATTGTACCAGTAGGTTTTAGGAGGAATCAAGGTGATCAGAAACTTGTTGCAAACGACATGTCGAGTATGTGCAATAATCCGATGGTATATGAAGGCATGCAACTGAGATTCACGGAATATAAGTTTAACTGCTACAGTAATCAAGAAACGTTGAATCTCTTTCCTCTGCACCCAACTGGAATCTTGGAAGGGAAAACAACAGACCAGGTGTCTTCTCTAGTTTCAGTTTCTGCTGATAGTTCCACTGATACACATTCTGCTTCTCCTGATAACAATGAAGACGATGCTTGTCAACATAACCAACCTTTCTTTGACTTTTTTAATTCTGGACAAGCTTCTTAAATGTTACTGGCAAAAAGTACAAAACATGCAACTTTGATCAGTTCCACATTTTGTCAATCAATCTGTTGGGTTTATGTCATTTAACTTATTGTAATGAGATAGGTGTTTTTTCTCTGTTTTTTTTAGAAAAAGTATTTAACTTTTTTCTCAACTGTGAAAAATAATTAATAAATAGAGTGCAAAGGTACCGCGCGACCCATACTTCAAAAGAAGGGGATAGTTGTTCCTTTATAACCATAGTACTCTTTACGCATTGCATTACAATACATATGCAAAACATTGCCTAGTACTTTGGGAATCGAAACAAAAGAAGAATGACCTAATATAAATCCCCAACTCAAACAAGGAGAGTAGACACTCTCACACTCCTCCAATATTTTGTGTCTACCTTAAAGAGTGCACTTATAAAATAGGTAAGATTCTTAGTGTTGTTCGTGGCAAGGAACCACTTTTAATGCAGTCTACTTTGCTATTGACGTACCTTATCTGTAAAGATACTGCCAATGCAAATACCCTAGAATAGAGGTGTCAATTTTCGCTCAGCCCAACAAGCCGATCTGATGGCTTTGTGTTCTGTGTTAGGCTCTCTAAATTGCAATCCAAAAAAATAAGTCGTTTTGGCACCTCTTTACCCCATGGGATAAACTAGGCCCATTCTGTATGGCTTTTTTTTGAACATTTTGTGGTTTTCTTTGTTTGAAATTTGGCTGGTCTAGCGTGTTTGACCAATATTTTAGGATGAACTCAACTACAAAAACCCAACCCAACCTACTTTTACATTTTGGCCTATTGGGCCAAGCGACCCAATTTGACATGCTCTAAAAAACAACATAGGGTAAAATATGTTTTTGGTCCTTACAAAATTGGTTCCTTCTAAGTTTAGTCCCTACATTATCGAAATAGGTGTTTTGGTCCCCACTTTATTTTGCCGTTTTCATTATTAGTCCCTACAGTTAATTATTGCTGACTGGGCTGACGGAAATTATGACTGGACACACCATGTGGACATTTTAATTGAAGTGGCGTCCACGTGGCATGCTGACTCATATTTTTTTGTTTTATTAAATTTTGTTTTTTGTTAAAAAAAATTGGTCTTCTTCTTCCTTTTTTTTGACACACGTCTTCTTCTTCCTATCTTTCTTTCCTTCCACCGTGGTACTTCTCTCACCATTGATGCCCCACACAACAGCCTTGCAAACGCCCTACACCACCGCCTGACCGCCACCACCACATTGACGCTGCCACGAGGAAGAGAGAAACGAGAGGGGAAGACAGAAATTCAGAAACTTTGATGTTGAATTCAGAAACACAATCTTTCATCTTCAAAAGACAACAAAAATACAGCAACAACCCAGAAAATCGGTTTTGAATTAATTTTGGTTTCGTTTATTTTTTGGAAAACGAAAATCGATTATGTGTTGGGTTTGATTTTGGGTTTCTGTAATGGGTTTGATTCTGTTAAACGAAAATCGAAAATCGATTTTGGGTTTGATTTCCAATCGATTTTGTGTTGGGTTTTATTTTGGGGAAAACGAAAATTGATTTTGTTTAATTTTGATTTCGATTTCAGAACATTAATAACGTTTGGAAATCAGGAAACGCGCGAGTTCTGGAACGATGAATATGAAACGATGAAGAAGATTAATTTCGTTTTTTATTTTTTTTATCAAAATTATAAGAAATTTTGTATCTTAGAATTGTATGCGGCTTGTCGCTGAAGGCGCCAAATGCTCGCATTTTTTTCCCTTTTGGCCAAAAAAAACACATTGTCTTCTAATTGTTTGAAATGCACACGTGTCTCGATTGGTATATTTCTCTCCTAATTGTTTTTAAGGCTACTTCCAATTTCTCTGGCCAATGGATGGATCGTGGGTCGCGTGAGGGATGTTGTTTTCCTTTGTTTTATTAAATCAAATTTTGGAATTTTTTTGGGGTATTAAAGTTTCCATCTTACCAACCCTCCTTCATCTTCATCTCTTATCTGATGGTAGTATTTTCAATTGGAAGGTTAGATTTTTACTTTTATTCATTGATTCTTCCAAGTCAATCGATGCATGTGGCTGATAATTGAAATTGAAATTGAAAGCTTGCTCTTCCTCTGATTATGAAACTTTACTTGGTTTTGAATCTTTATGTGTGCAGATCCTAGATTGGTTTGATTACCGGAATTGCATATGCATTGTAAGTAGCTTATTATATTTCATTCATCAGATTATTTTCCTGGATTTTCCATATTCAAGAAGTTTGTTTGGATAAATTTTGATACAAGTTGGAGACCCCTTTAATACTGGGGGGATGGGATGGGATGGGGTGGGGTTAAGTCTTGCTTTATTGTAAAATGGATGTGATGATTAGAAAGACTGATGAATGCTTTGTTGTTTTGTGTCTTTTAATTTATCTTTGTAATATTATTTGTACTTTGTTTTGTATATTTTATAAAATAAGCATATATTAAGCATGTTGCTTTCATGATCCACACTAATCAATTTGTGGTGCTTATCTAGAATTGTAGTTGCATAATGTAAATATGATTAATTAGTTGACAGTAAGTTGTGAAGCATAGGCACTATAAGGTATATGTATCTTGCTTTCATTTTGACAATATAGTGGAATTGTCACTAATATTGAAAATGGAATTCATGATATGCAGTCGGCTATATCTATGGTGGTTTGGAAAGTTCTCCTTTGGTTTTAATACCTTTATTATATTCCAATAGTAATACCAGCAATGCATTTCATGGTTTTAATACCCTCTCTGATTTTATCATTTCATTGTTTATAAACAGGTTTGAAGCCATTTTGGGTGGAGGCTATATTGATGCTTCCATTTGCTATTTGAGGATTTGTATGAAGCCTTTGGAGTTAAAAGGTGCACTGATTTTTTTTGTCTTGCACTGATTTCTTTTGGCTTCCTTATATTGTTTTCCATTTGTAAAGTACCTGTAGGATCCAGGTTTTGTCCCCACTGAATCAACAAAGGCACAGGCACTTGACACAGTTGCATGGGGAGTTCAAGGTCCCATTATGTTTTAGGCTGTTGCCAAAGAAGAAGTTTTGTTGAAGATACTGAAGCGGAAAATCCCGTTAAAAAAGCCTTCAGCAAAATGTTCATTCAGTTGTATAATTATCGAGAAGAGTGGCTACTGGGTAGGTGTTTATGTTAGTGAACCTTTGATGTCCAATAATATCATGTGGAGGGAGTTACTAGACTAGACTCTAAACTGTCATTTCAGCTCTACCATCTTTCATTTTGTTAGTGTTAATCTATTTCATTTTGATCTTTATATATATTTGCTTCAACTTTCTTACTTTGTTTATTTGTTTCCTCACACTGCACTCATGAAGTAATGATTAAATGTCATGAATTGCATTTCAGTTTTCACCCACTTAATCTGTTGGGCAATGTGCATTATTTACCCAAACATTGCATTCTTTGCAATTCAACTACGCACAACTTAATGTATTTGAGGATGAATTCTACTAATATTCCCAACCTAATCTTGACACAGCATGAAGATTCTTCTATAGACAATGGAAAATCTATCATATCTGAATCTGAAGGGCCCAATTATGATTGGGTAAACTCAATAGAATTGTGTTGTGACCTTAATGGTTTTTGATGGATACTATTCCTTAGAAAAAAATTGATGCATCAACAATGGGTATGTGTATCTCCATCAACACCAACTTCTTTATCAGTAATTAGGCCTTTACCATGTCGGCATGCCCTATTCCTTTTCCTACATGCAGTTTTTTTATATGCTGGACTTAAGCTAGCTTATTGGTCAACATCCCTATACTCTTTTAGTGTTTTTCAAATACCCTTCTTATGTGCTTTAGTTAACTATAATTTCAATTATCTCATTGGATCAACTACTGTTGAAGAGTCAAGTGGTATTTATCAGCAAAAGACAGTCGATTGGTTCATGTATGATAACTGGCCTCGGTACATGCCTTACTATCTACAGATGAATGATATCAAGCAATATATAAGTAACATGTAAGGATCAGTTCGTTTGAAGAAGTAGCAGTAAACTATAGGAGCATAAAAGCTATATGATTATGAGTGAGCTTATCCATTTTTTGTCATTGTATTTTAATCTATTTTAATCTTAATATCACATTTACTTAATATTGTGCCTATTGTTGGAAATGTGTGCAGACAATATAAATGAAATTTGATGTTTGGGGCTGGCTGACAATAAGTCAATCTTATATGTGTATGCCTTTAACATGGAAGGATGTTGAAATCTGTTTGCAAAAGGCCTGGAAATATTTAGTCAATGTTCTTTTGGAAAGACATTTGGGGCATTTGGATTGTAAGCTGTCATGTTCTTTGAATTGGAAGTCATAAGACGGAACTAATTACTATCAGTTGAATCTATTGATGGGAAAATTTTTGTGATATTTTGTTCCTTAATCTGTGTTTATTCATTGCCACATACTCTCTTTATTTCATCACACACATGACATGATGCACATTGTAAATTCACTTTATGATGCCAAGATACAGGAAGCAATAAGGCTAGCTACAACTAAAGTAACTCGAGCAAGCCCAACATCACAAGCCAAAGAGTTAGAAAAGCTACGAAGTTCTTGGAAGAATTGCCAATAGACTCTCCAGCAAGGACCTGACAAATTTGTCATTTGATTATGCCTTTGCATTCTGTTATACTTTACATTTTCTTGCAATTTCATTTTGTTATAGAACCAAGTTAGTTACAAGAATACTGGTCATAAGATTTATATAATTTGGATTTCTTGCCTCAATGGTTTCTTATGTATAGTACGTGCAGTCATGGACATTTGAGAATTTGAAAAAGGAATTTTGGTCAACTGAAAGGTACAACTAGAAGAACAGTGTGTGTCTATTTTGTAACTAACAAGATGTTTTAGATAGGAAGGGGCAGATTATAAATGGTATCTGGTATGGGTGTTATACTACCCTTTTATTATTCTGGATCTTTTGTTGGCGATGTATTCAATTTGTGTTAGTAATTTTTTTTAATGTAGGTTTAAGCAAATGATAGGGAGGTTTTTCTATAAACCCTTCCTAAAAGGTGAGTAGAGTAGTCTTCGTTAATGTTGCAGCTAGACTCATTAATGAAATTCTTTACTTATAAAAAAAAGATGTGAAACATGCTCCACAAATGCAAGCACTTCATTTCATATTAGGTTGTAAGATTTATTCGAATTGCACCAAACATATGTATTTTACTGTTGAAGTAAATTATTAAATTAATATGAAATTCAATCATTTATCTTTGGAAATACAGACTTACCTGGAACTTTTTAGTATATTTTTCCCATATCTAGAACTCTGAACTTCTAACTTAACATTATATACCAAGTTCTTCAATTTTTTTATTTGTTAGTGTCTCTTAAGACTTTGTAGTGCATGTTTAAGACCTTTTATAGTGTTGCTCTATTTCTATAATAACTCTTAACTTTCTTATGGGCTTTTTATATGCCCTATTTGATTTTTAATTATACTTTAGTTACTATTATCCAAAATTAACCTAACGTATTTAGCTATGTCGATGCTATTTTATCCTGATCGATCGATACTAGCTCACCCCGTGCATCGCACGGGTAGTGGGGCTAGTTATATACTTATTCTTGGCTCAATATATTCAACTGATCATGTGGTCCAATGGTATTAATCAATGTCAACCAGATAGCAGTCACAGGTTCGATCCCTATGTTAGGGACTAATAATGGAAACGTGAAAATAAGTTGGGGACCAAAACGTCTATTTCCCTAATGTAGGGACTAATTTAAAAAAATAAAATTGTAGGGACTAAAAACATATTTTACCCAACAACATATCATACAAAAAAAAAAGAGTCGCATGACCGTGACATGACTTAACCATACAAAAATCAAAAAAATTCTAAAATGAGCAAACAAATGAAGTTTAGATTTCGTTGATTTTCCCAAAAGAAGTTTGGAAAACCCCAATACTCCAAAACAGACCAAGTATTTATATCTGACACGTATTTGACACTAATATTGTCTGATACCTCAAGATTTGTACCCATGGAGGGTCCTTGAGTTTTCATTTATTTTGTTAAAAGACAAATGTCCGATACGTGGGGATACATGGCTGATACTCACAGGATACAACTAGCTTATACGGATACACACAAGATACGTCGAGCTTATACGGATACGCACGATATACGACATATGGGCCACTTTCTTTTTTTGTCAACCAATGTGACTCAGTTCTGAGCAATGTTATTAAAACCGACCCGTAGATCGACCCGTTCAACTCACCGGGTCACTGGGTCAATGGTCGAACCGAAGGGTCACAAGTTAGCTCGCTTGATCCGTGATACTGCTAAAACCTGATAAAATTAGGCATGTTGTGTATAAATTCATCAAAAAATTTATCCGTGAAGCTATGAAATTTTTTACAATACCTTAAAAATGTCAAAAAAAACCCTCAAACAATATTAACATAACTAAACTTGTTACTCATTTCAAATTTAAATCAAATCCCTAATAATGGAAGATTGTGAAAGTACATAGTAATTGGATATAATAATAAGTAACAAGACTTGGTCAAAAAAATAAATAATAAGTAACAAGGAATTACCAAAAAAATAAAATAATAAGTAGCAAGGTTTTTATTTAAAATAACAATGAAGAATGGTTTAACAATAATGTATTACGCTCATATAACAACAGATCCTGTTAGCTCACTTGGTTAAGGAATTCGTTGGAATGAAGAGGGGATGGGTTCAATTCCCTATTGTTATATTTTTGGTACAAATATCAGCGAAATAGCTTGAGTCAAAACCGAGTTTGACCGGGCTGTTTGCATGACCGATCCGATAGCTCGCCCGAACCGTGAGTGAGCCCAGGTCACGGTTGAACCGGTTCGAGTGTTTTAAATTTATATACTAAAAGTAAACTATAATAAAATATTAAATCCTAAACGGGGTTATTACATATGTCAATTAGCAATTTTTTCTTAAAAGGTGTTATTATACCTTTTGGTTATACTGTGGCTCCTTTTTGTTCCTCTCTTTTTTCTGTGCGTCTTTTTTCTATTATGTGCAATTGTCAATTAGTAAAGTGAATATCTTTATTCTTTAGTTTTGTTTGTACGACGAGCCCTAATATGGACCTCCAAAAAAAAGTCCACGTGAACCTTTACCATTTTTGTTAAAAACTGAATTTTAGAATAAAAAACGGAAAATTAAAACATTTTATTAAAACTTACTAAAAATGGTAAAGATCAGTTGGAATTCTTTAAAAAAGTATATATTAGGGAGACTCTCTTTGTATATTATGTTTTTATGTTTTTATTTTTATATATATTTGAATTTTAATTTAATTTTTTATTAAACTATTTAGGCCATATCATATATTGATTTTTAAAATTTTTATATATCTATATATGCTTATCGTATCGTATTCCTTACGTATCATGACTTCACAAGAGAACAATATAACTTTTGGTGTAGACATATTGTTCAAAAGTTATAGACATATTGTTTCTCCTTCCAAAAGTTAATTGAACAGACATTGATGCTTCCAAAAGTTATATTGAACAATATAACTTCACGAGTATGTATAAATTAATTGGTTATTTCCAAATTAAAACAATGTTTTTCTTATAACTTCACAAGAGAACAATATGTCTATAGATGTAGCTTGCTGCTTTTGAATTGCTTAAGACTCAAGTTACTTCAACAGTTCAACTTTTGTTGGTGTCCGTAAGTAATAAGAAAAAACCTAATTCCCGAACCAATATTTTGTAACAAAAGGAATCCCCGATTGTCTGGTTCAACAACCTTCACTTCATGGTCCTACACCTATGTTCCTTCTCGACAGAGATAATGTCCCCCTAGTCCCTAGAACCATATACTATGTATTCATTGGTTCCCTTATCTAGTCCAATCAAAACATTGTTTTTTCCAAGTGCATACAATTGATTGATCATTTTAAGAAAACGTCAATCTTTATAAAAATGGGGGTCCTCGTACTCAAAAGAAGGGAGTCGCAGGACATTCCTTAAACCTCTCTAGTATTGCTCTTTTGGGTAATGGGTAGGGTGCTCCAAGATCAACTTGAACCTTTCAATAGTCGCCTATTCTATAATTTGTACAACTGTTCTTATTCTTATCAGTGCATTATGCTGTTTCAAACATTGTCCAACTACACTTTTAATTGGAGCTAAAAGGTAATGTAAAGTTGGTGTTCAAATATGAAAGTTGCTTTGAGGTAACGCTTTCAATTTTCTTTTATAACAAGCTCAAGTAATATCCAAATTAAAACGAATGAATTTGGAGTTGATGTCCAAGTCCTTGTGTTAAAGAATAGAGCCTACTGGGATCTTGAGAATCAAGTGATAAAACTTTGCTCAATCAACTAAACTATAAATTAGTGGATCGACTCGGTCCAAATAACTAATTACTTAGAGTGGGTTTTGAATCAAAACAAACAAATAAATAAAGAATAAAGCATAAACCAATTTGAGGTGGTAATTTAAAAGTTCTTAGGAGAGAGTTTGTGTTCGAGTCTAGCAAAGACATCTCAATTAGGAAGCTCTTGCAGTTTAGGGGGAATACCTTAAGAATTCATTGAAGAGTCAAATCTCCAATTAATGCACGAGGAGTGACAACAACACTATCTTTAACACTCTCCTACCAACACTTAAGTTTTCATTGGTTCAAATCCAATAGACCCAATAAATTAACGGTTTCACTTTCAAAGTGGCGAGACCTACATGAATTTCAGTCAATTATAGAAAGAGAGTTGATAAGAGAGTGTTGTTAATAATTTTCTTACCGTAAAAAAGAAGAGTAAAACTCTAAAATATTTAGAATCATAATTTTGCTTCATTTCCAAATGCAACTAATATTTTTATCACTTCAAATGCAACCATGTTTTTTTGACAAAATGATATCTAGATCAGAGGAGATACACCTCACAAGTAGAGGGTCCGATATAGTATTTATGTAGGGTTAAATATGTTTTTGGTCCCTATAAATATAGCGAATTTTGTTTTTAGTCCCTCTAAAACTTTTTGGAAACTTTTGGTCCCTACATTATTTTCCGTTTGCACTTTTAGTCTCTGCCGTTAGTTTCCACTAACAGTGCTGACGTGACATTACTTATGTGTCATATTTAAATGTGTTGGCAACCATGTTTTATTTCCACATCAATTTCTTAATGCCACATCATTTCCACGTCAACTAATAAAAACAAAAAAGTATCATCATTCTTGAAAACATCTTTGCATCATCACTATGAAAATCTGGAAAACGCCTTTGCATCTTCGCTATGAAAATCTGGAAAATGCCTTCAATTATTTATATATGTTCCAAATTGAAAATCAAGTAAACCTACAATCTAGCTTCACACTTAACGACATCCTTTGCAGCATTCTCGAAAACAATTGTTTATCAAATTGAAAATCTTTTTCTTCATCATCATCAACAGTGCAAGCACCACATGCCTCTTCATTATCATCATCATCGTTTTGATCATTATCCATGCCCTCCTTTTAATCACTGTTCCCTTTTTCACCTTCCCACACCGATATGTCATCTCAAAGTGTTCAAAACGCAATTTCTATTCTGTTTCGCCATTTCTCGTTGCCTTTTAGTCACCATCTCCTTCATCTCTCACACCTTTCTCGCCATTCTCATCCAAAACGGCGTCGTCAAGGGAAATACCACTAAACGTTCTATTCCCTAAACCACTCGGCTTTAGCCACAGAGATCCTAAAGGGTATCAAACACACATTTTCCATTATTCTTCTTCTTAGTTTTCAATGGAGAACACAAAATGTCCTCAACGGTTATGTTTTTCGTACGCAAGGAGAAATGATTAAGCATGAATCTGGAACAGTGATTAAAAGGGAACGAGAAATGTCCTCAAGGAGAAATGATTGAGCATGAATCTGGAAAAAGATGAAGATGAAAGTGAGATTAGGAAATAGGGATTTGAATCTTTTTATTTTTGGTTTTAGTTATGGAAATGTTGTGCCATTAAGAAAATGATGTGGAAATAAAATTTGAATGCCAAACACATTAAAATATGTCACATAAGCAGTGCCACATCAGCACCGTTAGTGAAAACTAATGGCAGAGACTAAAAGTGCAAACGGAAAATAATGTAGGATCAAAAGTGCTCAAAAAATTTTAGAGGGACTAAAAACAAAATTCGCTATATTTATAGGGACCAAAAACATATTTAACCCTTTATATATAACATATTAATAGAGGAATTCAAAATTGAACCCAAATCATATTACCACAAGTGAAGGGTCCGACAATATGTCTCAAGTCTCAACACCGTTAGGCGGGCTGGAATGAAATGAATTGGCTCGAACATAGTTCGAAACTCAACTCGATAAATATTTCTTTTTGTTTTGAACAGGTACTCAATAAATATTTCATTGAACTCTGTTTATGAACCAAATAAGTTAAAATTAAGCTAAAAATTGAGCTCGTTAAATAAATAAGTTGAACTTGAGTTAGGTATAACTTGACACGTGTAATTCATTAACCTACTTGATAATTGCATGTGTGTGTGAATAATATCTATATATTTTTATTTTCATGCAATATCATCTTTATTATGCATTTTGTGTTTCTAGAGAAATGTTCTTTGATTATTGGTTAATGCATCTTGTTTAGCATTAATTATATAATTCTCAAATTATATTATTATGCTTATCTAATTTTTTTATTTATTAAACTCACAAGATAAGTAAACAAAACATATTATAAATATATTTATATTTTCAATTAGGTGATACTTTAATTGAAAAATACTAGTAAATTGCTAATGTAAAATGTCAATAATTTGGGTTTTTTTTGTCTTTTTCCAAACAAATATATTAATTTTACTTATTGTCCATGTGAGAACTACGAGTTGAGTCCATTCTTGTGGAGTCGAGCTGAGCTAAATCAAGTTTGACTTAGCTCGACTTACTTTCAACCCCACCGTTAGCTCAAATAAAGTCGTGCTTGTAGGACAGAGTAAAGTGATTAATGATTTTATGACTAATTTATCTTATTTTTAAATCACATACCTCTTTTTTTTCTTACAATATTTAAATGTTTTAAATTTTATTATTTTAATTTAATATTCATTTTCATAGTTAATTAAGTATCCATTCCATAACCATGAGTCAATAATATATATTTACTATACCAAAAAGCAACTTTTACAGAAAATTTGATAAATAAAAAACAATTTACCAAGGATTTTTTTTAAGTCAGTGTAAGGATTGATAATCATGGAAGGGTTTTTTTGTGACCCCACCATATCCCTCTATACCCCTACAATTTTCTTTATTCCCAGAATGTCTTTCATTAAAACCACTTAACGGATTTATCTAATTAAAAAATAAATTCATTTTTCGATTTTTTTCCCAAAATGGATTTATCTTTTAATTAGATAAATCCGTTTTGGGAAAAAAAATCAAAAACGGATTTATCTTTTAGTTATATATAAATCTCGTTTTCAAAAGTAACAAAACAAATTTACCTAAGAAATACTTAAATCCGTTTTTATTATTTTTAAAAAATGGATTTATCTAATTATTAGCTAAATCTATTTTGAATTTTTTCAAAACGGATTTTTTCTAATAAATAGATAAATCCGTTTTGTAAAATAATTAATAAATAAAAGTGATAAAATTGTTAAAAAATTAAAATTAATTTTTTCATAAAAATAAAATAGATATGAGTACCAGTCGTCTTTTGATTCCGTTTAGTGTGTATTTCGTTAATACGTGACGATGTTGTACGTCGAGTTAGACCTGAACAAAAAAACAGACCCGCCCGAAAACCCAACTAAACCGAAAATAACAAGCTGCAACGGGCAGGCCATGGCCGGTTTCCGGGTCCACAGGTCATCTAAACGGTTCCATGTGAGTCTGTTTGGGCGGGCGGATGCGGATTTCAATTTAGTGGAAGGTTACTTGAAACTTCCACTAAATTGATGTACACGCTAAACGAAACAGTGACCTTTTGAGTACTTTATGAGAGTAGTAGATTGATAGACTCCCTAGTTATTGTTTTGTTAGTTCCTCCAACTTCCAAGAATCTGTGGAGTAAATGTGTTGTTAGTTTCAATTTCAATATTTTTTTTCAAATACTAAATGTGTGGTGTATTCAAGTCTCTTCTCTCTCCTCATGGCTGGTACCCGTACATCCATATCTCTCACAGACTCACATACGCCTCACCCACCACATTACATCTACCTTCTTTCTTTCAAACTAGTAATTTACCCGTGCATCCGCACGGGTGACACTATATTTATTATAATTTGTTATGTAATAAAAGAAAAAGATAAAAGTCGATGAAAAATGTTATATTTCAAGTTGTTTAAAAAACAGGTTGCAGAAAGTTTAAAAAAAGCCACTATCTTCTTAAAATCTTATAAATGGAGTAAAAAAAATAAAAAAGATTATATAGCTTACCAAAAAAAAAAAGATTATATATTGCTTTAATTAATTGTTTCTTGGTTGATTAACAAAATCTACCGTTTTTCCAGTGGAACTCAAAAGCAAAATATAAAAAGAATTTATAAATTTAGAGAGTCGATCAAGTTATACACTAAAATAAGTAGCAACAGTTATAAAATAAAAGATCAAATTATAACGGTAAAAATGATATTTTCCCGTTGAAATTGCTTAATAGCAATGAATTTGTAGCAACAACGGATTATCTTCATTTATATAAAATAAAGATATTATAAAGACAAAATATAAAAGAAAATTATAGTGGTAACAAAAATTATAAAAGAAAAAAGTTTTGAGAGGCAAACATTTATTTATGAATAAGGAAAAAATATTAAATCTAAATTAGCATAAAAAGAATTTATAAATTAAGAGAGTCGATAAAATTATACAATAATAAAATACTTAGCAGATTCAAAAGTTATAAAATAAGAGATAAAATAGTAGTAGGTCGGTGCTCCCGGGTACCAACACCGTTGTTCCAATGACTTAATCTACCCTGGGACACGGGGTCGACTCAGTGCTCCCGGGTTCGATTCTCGCAGTGGACAAACTCGGTGTTGGCCAGTGCAAAATTTGATCCTAAGAAAGTTTTGAGTGAGAAACATTTTGTTTGAATGAGAAAACAATTATAACTCTAAATTACTATAAAAAGAATTTATAAATTAAGAGAGTCGGTAATGTTATACAATTTTACTCTGTGACAATTTTTTGATAAGATAAATTGGCCTTATAATTTTTGGGACAAATAAGTCTCTGACATTGTCCCTGTATTGTTATACTCCTTTTGTTAGGGATTAATTTGTCCCCGTTTTGAAATTGTCAGAGAATAAAATGTGCATTTACTCAAAAAAAAAAAACAAATACAAAATTTATAACATAAGAAATAAAATAGTAGATTAAATTATAGCAGTAAGAAATTACAGCTTATCAATAATGATTTTTTAACAACAAAATATATTCATTTATATCAAAAAAATATTAAAAAGGCAAAATATCAAATATAATATTTTTTTTTGGCCGAGACCAGTGTATTCACCGCCAAACGTAGTGACTAATCCTCTCGCTGGATTGGAGACACCTCGAATGGTGGGAACAAAAATTATAGTGGTAACAAAAATTATAAAAGAAGAAAATTTTGAGTAAAAAATATTTATTTATGAATAGATAAACATGAAAGTGTTAATGGATTTGAGAAGGAAAAATTAAAATTTTGAGGAGATAAAGGAAAAGAAAGAAAGAAAGAAAGAAAAGAGAGAGGAGATGAGAGAGAGTACGTTGGAGAGAGAGAGAAAAGAAGAGAAAAATAAAGGAGAAGAAAGAGAAAATGTTGGTGAGAGAGAAAAGAGAAGAGATAGTTGGAGAGAGGTGACATAAGAGAGAGAAAAAAATAGGATAAAAAATATTTTGTCTTTTAGTAACACATTTACATTTTTATCCTCAATTATTTTAGGTGTCACTTTTTCTAAATGGGCAAATAAGTATTTTCATATGTGGTTAAGTTGTATAAATTTATAGTAGATTCATTTTCACAAACAACTAACATTTCATCTCACACTCACCACAACAACACAACAACGAAGACATAACCTGAAGCAAAGGGAAGTTCAAGAAACTCCAACTCCTCAAACCTTACTGGCGCCGCTCCCACCTCCTACAACCTCCATGACTTCTCATTTCTTTCACCCTCGACCTAATCTCCATCTATTCATCTCTCACTCACTTGAAGAGCATAAAGATTCGACCTTTATTCTATGTCTCTCTCAGATTTTTCATTTTTGGTCAAAGAACCATTTGAAAAGTGAACAAAAACGCAATTTGAGCTAGTTATGGCCTAACCCGAATCTAACCACCCATGTTACCTGCGCAAACCGAAAAACCGAACCAGCTCCAACCGAAGTTTAAAATGGGCGGATTTGGGGCACTCAATAGCAACCGCGGTTTAGGCCGGATGGCTATTTTGGGCCCGTAACCGCCCATACCCGCCCGATGTCCAGGCCTACATCGGACGAATAATTTAGGCTAAAAAATCTGTTTTCGGGGATCATGAAACTATTTTTTATTAGTTTTTAAAATTTTTCATAATCTCAAAAAAATCTAATTTTTGTGCATAACCTTATTTTGCTTTTATTAGATTTTTAGTGGTGTTTTTATAATTTTTAGATTAGTTTGACTCTTTAACGGATTTTTAGTAGTGTTTTTATAACTTTTATTTTAAAAAATTAAATAAATTGTTTTATTTTTTAATTCAAAACAGATTTACCTATTTAATAGATAAATTCGTTTTGAATATTTTCAAAATGGATTTATCTAATACGTAGATAAATATGTTATTATAAATTTACCAAAATGGAATTATGTGTTGGTTAGGCCGTTAGGTAAATCCGGTTTGCAAAAATATAAAAAAGGAAATTAGTTAAATAACTTTTCTTCCAAATGGAGTTATCTAATTTAAAGGTAAATTTGTTGTGGAAATAAACCAAAAACGGATGTACCTTTAATTCAGATATATCCGTCTGAAGAAATTTATAAGGGTATTCTTGAAATATCAAATTTTGTAGGGTTATAGAGGCATTTTGTAGGGGTATAGAGGGATGAGGTGGGGGTAAAAAAAACCATCATAGAAAGTGGAAGGGATTTTTTTTGTACCTCACCCATCGACTCCATACCCCCCCCCCCCCCCCCCCCCCCACGCAGTTAGTGAAAGTCAAAAATACCCCTAAAAAATTTACAAATTTACAAAATATTTACCATTTGCACTTACTTACGATTTGACCAGTCCAATTTCAGAGCTCATCGTATTTACCCCCTGAGAGATAAATACGATTTCCATCAAATTTCGTATTGTATCTAGCTAAATACGATTTCCTCCAGAAGCTTCAAAAACCAGTAAGTCGTATTTACCTTTTTTTGATAAATACGATTAGCACCAAAATTCCGCATCGTATCTACCTCTTTTTAGGGTAAATACGATTTCCCTTTTTTTAAATCTATTTTTTTTGTTCAGTGTCGGAAAGTTACCAGGCGTCGTCGTCTTCCGCTCCCACCACAGGCACCTACCGGAGAGTTGCGGGACACGCCTCCACTAGGCGTAGGCGCGCTAAGGCCAGACAGCCCCCGCAGCTGGAGTCCCCAGAGTTTGAGTACGAGTCGGGCCAGCAGCACCACCCGTATGAGGAGGAGGAGGACCAGCATATGGGTGAGCCTCAGCAGTATGAGCAGGACCAGTATATGGGCGAGCCTCAGCAGCAGTTCCATCAGGACCAGGACCACCATCAGCAGTTTCACCACGATCAGGAGGAGCCTTCTCTATTCACTAGGCTGGAGTCTCATGTCTGCTACCGTGTTCGGCTTAACCCGGTTAGTGAAATTTATTTTTTTACATTGTCTTTGTATTTAAATTCATCTTTTTACATAGCGTAATTTTTATTTTTATTTTAAATACAGAACTATGAGCGTAAAGTGAAGGCTACCAACCATGGTAACAAGCTAGCTAAGAGACTACTGGTCTATTCCCAGAACCACCAGTTTTGGGAGAGGTTCACAGCTACAGGTTTGGCCCCCCTCATTCAGACTGGACATACTACTATGGACCACGAGCTGTTGTCCGCTTTTGTTGAGAGACGGCACCAGGAGACTTCGTCATTTCACCTACCATTCGCTGAAATGACCATTACTTTGGATGACATCTCCTGTTTGCTGCACCTTCCACTCTCAGGCAGATACTACAGAGCACCACCCACTAGTGTCACCGCTGATCAGGCAGATCAGCTTGCTATGGCATATCTCGGGGTTACTGAGGAGGAGGCCCGTGCTGAGTGTCAACTTGGTCAAGGGCCGTATTACCGTTTTAGCTGGCTCCAAGACATAGTTGCTGCATCGTCCATGTCTGCTGACATGAGTCCTGGTGTTAGGGCGATGATCCTTCTAGTTCTGAGTTGGAGCATCTTCACAGTGAAGATGTATGACAGGGCTGAGGCCAAGTGGCTCCTGCTGCTTGAGGACCTTACTGCTGCTGGTGCTGGATCATATGCATGGGGTGTGGCTGGACTTGCTCATATGTACGACCAGCTGAACTATGGATCGTTGGACCAGGTCAAACATTTAGCTGGCTACCCCTCCCTGTTACAGGTAAATAATTATGTTTCTAATTTAAATAAATAACTCAGTTATTTATCTTTGCATTTCAGAGTTGGATTTTATGGTACTTTCCTCATCTGGTGGAGAGGCAGCCATCTGATGTGCACACCACTCTGTGGGGTTTGGAAGAGCAAGAAGACAGATGCACTGAAGTTGGTCGATTACAAGCAGAGGATTGACGACCTCACTGCTGATGATGTATACTGGCGACCATTTGAGGGTCATCGGGATGTTAGACCCTTTGAGCATGTTGCACTCTACAGGGGTTTCCTCAGCTGGGGAGACATCACCGTTCCGTACATGCCAGATAGATGCCTCCACCAGTTTGGGTACGTCCAGCTCATCCCACGTCTCCCTCTCACCGGTCGTCCTAGCCATGATACCTGCATCTTCCAGATTTCTAACTTTTTGCCTAGTGTGCACGAGGTGCTTCAGACGACTAGGCCTGCTCGGGATTTGGGTGAGGTTGCTGCGGACTACTTAGAGTGGTACGTCAGAGTATCTATTCCCAGACTGTTGCCGGTTGCACCACCACCACCAGAGCAGGCAGTTGCACAACCCACCCCCACCGCGCGATCCTGAGTGGGTACAGAGTGTGATAGATGCGGTACAGGAGAGGCTTCGTCGCGGCCATATTCGTATGGCCACTCCGACGTACACTCGCCTCTACCAGTTGATGCAGATGCTAGAGATAGAGAGTGATGACTAGGGCATTTTATATTATTACTTTTATTTTATGTCTATACTTTGTGGATTTATTTTTGAACTCTTTTATTTTATATCAGTTGATTACTATTTCTTACGAGTTTGCTTAAAATTTCTATTTCATTCATTTCATTGATTCGATAAAAGAAAGTTACATAAAAGATAAAACATAACAAACTAAACCCTAATCCTAATACTCTAGTGCTCGCAGATGACGTAATATCTCATTCACGCTCCATTGTGTTTCCATGTACAGCTCCAAAGGCTTATACCCCATAAGCCTGTCATGAATGTCGAACATGGTCGCCACGTCTTCGTCGGTCTTGATAGACATGGATGAGTAGGAATTGTAGCCATGATCTCCACGATTGGGTTTCTGATAAGTGATACTAGTGATGTCGCGGTCGTCCCCAATCACTTGATCTTTTGACCACACTTTATCCTTCAACCCATCAAACCCCATGGCATGGTGGATTCAGCATAACTCCGACTTCGGACTCCAAAAGTAGACCCCATCTTCTCTCATCGTGATGTTGCCCCCATAATGTATACTGCAAAGCCTATTCTCAGCAGACCGTTGTGTTAGGCAAATCTGCATTTTGGATGTGTGAGAAATGTATTTGAGAGTGAAATTTTGGTGTGAAATGAATTAGGGTGGGGGTGGGTATTTATAGAATTCGTGAATGAATATCAATCGTTGATACTATCCGTGCAATCTACACCGTTGAATAAATAGCTGTTGGGCCAGCGGAGTAAATCTGGCTGTCGATTAAAATACAAATTGTATTTACCTACAGGTTAGGGTAAATACGATTTGTATAACAAATCGTATTTACCTAGAGTGAGGGTAAATACGATTTCCATTTTACAAAGCGTATGTACCCCCACCCATAGGTAAATACGATTTGTATTTTACCTGAATCGTATTTACCTCATCCCAAGGTAAATACGCTTCCTTTTTTTACTTCTATCGTATTTACCTCAGCCTAGGTAAATACGATTGAAATATTTTCAGGATTATCGTATGTACCCACCTATAGGTACATACGATTTGTAAAAAATTAAATCCTATTTATGTCTTAAAAACTTAAATCCGATTGAGCCAAAAATAGACAGGGGTATTTTCGTCAAAAAAACGTGTGGGGGTATATGGATAAACAGTGATAGTACCCAAAAAAAATCCCAAAGTGGAAACGTCAAACGTCAAACGTCGAAACAGGGGGCCCATTAGCAGTACCTCACGGGCCGTGCATGTTCTTCTGTTTGTATTTGATTCAAATTTAAGGGTGACGTTTTTGTACCCACACCTATACTATATTTCCCATATTATTTTGTTTTATTAGATTTTTACCCTTACTAAACTACAACAATTTTAACTTACAATATATTTTTTTTTATTTTACGAATTTACAATGGATGACAAATCTCTCCCTCAAGAGTTTTAACGTTGCATTCTTAAGACTAGATTCGAACACATGACTTTGACCTTGATTAAGCTTGAAGAGACTCGAATGATCTAATCCGGGCGCTTTTGGGTCTAGTGTGATAATTTTTGGTTTTTTTTTTGTATAGGGTTCTTTGACTTCGCTCTTGTGTTCAGGGGAAAGGGGCCATGAATAATCCGGACCTTGACTTTGATTAAGCTTGAAGAGACTCGAACCATCTAATCCAAGTGCTCTTGGGTCTAGGGTGTTCATTCTTGGTTTTTTTTTGGTCTAGGAAAGACCCCCGCTCTAGTGTCCAGGGGAAAGGGACCCTCAATGATCTAAAGTTCAATTGGGAGGTAAGTAAAACTTGAGTCTAATTTGTTCCATCATCGGGGAATCGCACCTGAGTACTAGCCGAGTCTGCCTTTTAGATGGAGTGCATTAACCACTTACACCCAAGTTTTAAGTTTGATAATTCTCGGTTATTAGAGGATATGTAAATATTTTATTAAGGTTATTAAATTAATGATTTCTTGTATAAAAAAAATTAATGATTATATGAAACACGCGCAACCTTTGCATACGATAATAAATTAATAATAACTAATTTTTCACTTTTTTTTAATTTTTATAAATTACCTAATTTTCTAATTTTCGCCGAATAAAGTTGCTCTATACCCAAGACGAGGATCGAACCCTCGACACTTAGTTAAGGGAGAATGAGCCTCAACCGCTCAACCACACCCTCTGGGTTAAGAGAGATTACATAAAACTGAATCTATAAAATAAATATGTAAATCTTGTCAAAAAAAAATGTAAACGAGAAGACCAATCAATAAAAAATAGACAATTAGTAATCGTTATTATGTGTAAGGTTACATCGCCAAGAAAACTAACTTAATTATAAATTGACCATTCCAATTACATCATTGATTACAAATCTTATTTAATCAAAAAAAGATCATACAGTAAATCTTACGCAATCTTTTCATTAAATGAGATAAAATTATGTAAAATCAGAAATTGATGATATAAATTATATAATTGGACGCGTTAATGCTGTTTTTTTTTGTGACAATTCGTTATTGCTAATTTAATAGTTACATAATGTTAAAAAAAAAAAAAATTCTCAATTTCATGAGATTCTTCTCTTTAATTTTATTCCACCAGGAATACCCAGCTAAATCTTCACTGGTGACGGCTATATTAGAATCCTTAAGCAGTGTCCTGCAAGTCTAGCCACGTCATCAAATTACGGTGATCCACTTCAAAATGAATTTCATAAAAATAAAAATTCCTTTTCAACCTTTCACTTATTAAAATAATAATTTCTCTTTTAGCAAACCACTCTCGTTAAGTGAATGAATTCCTTTCTTTTTCGGTGAAATTATTGTTTATGTTGTCTTTGACACACAACATATTACAAACCCATGTGGTCACTTGCTTTCCAACCATTAGCACACCTCACCCACAAATTGCAAATATTTGCCACAGTCCACACGCTCTTTGATTTTACGCAAATCATATCCAAATTCAATTTCAGTTCCTTAGACACTAAAATCATATCATATCATAGAATCAAATATATATTCTCGTTTCCTCTCTTTAGCTGTATATATTTTCAAAGTGTCTAAGAATTTTTTTCCTATTCTAATTTTTGACATGAAAGCAAAGGAAGAATGTCTATGAGTAAATTAGTTATTTCTTTAAGCATTGCATTTGGGTTTCTTTTATTGGCTTTAGCTGCAGAGGTTTGGTATTTGTTATGTTGGAAAAAAAGAAGAACACATGCAGCAACTGAAATTGATCATAAAGGGATTGTGAACAATGAACAGGATTTGGAATTAGGTACTAATTATACAGAAAATGATGACGTGGCTTTGAAGACGTTTGTAGAAGAAAGTGTGGAAGAAGAATTAATGAGGTTACATAATCTAGCTGGTCCACCAAGATTTCTATTCACAATCAAAGAAGAAACTAAAGAAGATTTGGAATCTGAAGATGGAAAATCATCAAAGTGTGAAAATATTGGGAGTAGAAAAGGTTCAAGAACAAGGAGTTTGAGTGATCTTATGGTTGCTATTGACACCCCTTTTCTTAATTCTGTAGCCTCCTCAACTTTGAAGAGTTCTTTGGATTCTTATATGGAACAAGGGTTTAATCCTCTTTTTGAATCATCATTAGAGTTAGAGCTTAATAATTTTAGATCTTCACCTCCTCCAAAATTCAAGTTCTTGAGAGATGCAGAGGAGAAGTTGTTTAGAAGATTGATTGAAGAGGCTCAGAGAAAAGCACAAATGAGTATTTTGTCTGTACCTGAATCTGAGGTTCAAGTTCAACAAGATGGAATTACAGAGTTTTCTTCAAGTTCATCGCAGGTTGTTTCTTTAGAATCTTCTTCTACTTCCACATTCAGACTCAAATGAGAATGCATCCATGGTATATTAATTAATTAATTACTAGAGTTTATAGAGGCCTTTGTTAGTTAACCCCCTTAATTAATTTTTGTTAATCACTTTTGTGCTAATTTTTATTTTTTAATGTTATACAAAACATCTGTTTCTTTTACTTCCCCTCCATTATTTATTTTTTCATGTCAATCAATATGCAGCGGATATCTATTTCTGGAGTAGGTAGCTCGTAAGTTAGGCCACACCAAAAGTTCGTTCAAATAATTCGTAAGGCTTAGCTCAACTGATAAATGTCGAAATTGTTAAGTTAGATATTATGTCTCGAGTTCGAACATTGAATTGTGTGCGTGAGTTTCTAGTGGTAGTTGCCACTTCGTCTACAAACAAAAAAAAAGTTAGTTCAAATATTAAAAACTGACAATTTTTTCCTCGATCATAATATTTGCCTATAAAAACATAGTTAATTTATGCAGCAAATAATTTGCGCCTCGCAGCATGGCATGCCAACAAGTTGGATGCAAAGTAACATGCTCTTAAATTGTTTGACATGCTTCTATTGGCGCTATATGTTTTCTTGTCGAATTTTCATGTTGATGTATCATTAGGAGCTTAACCAGTTAATTATCATTCATGTGATGTGAATGATGGTTATTTGCTACTACTAATTCAGGCATGATTTTCCATGTTTATATGCTTTGGTTTCCTAGTGAACGCAACTTGGTCATATGGTCCTAGCTGTGTGGTACAAGTAAACACTAAAAATTTGAAGGTTGGTGAGTAGATGTGTTGATATGAAAGCATGTTCTAAGGTAGATGTCAAATGACAGTTGTAATTTTTGAATCTGTCTAATGAACAAACAATCAAATGTCAATGTTTGATAGCTCCACCGTTAAAGAGGTTAAAGTGGGCCATAGATAATGAGTTTGAAATTGCTTGAAGAGGCTGTGGAAATTTGTACCAAGCCAAGACTAATGTGAACAATTTAACCTTTTTCTTACCCAATTTCATCATCCCCAAAGAAAAAGTTTTACTTGCAAGTTGTAATTACTTTCGGGGTCTTTATCTTGTATTATTTTGAGGTATTTCATAAGTTTTTACTCTGGTTTTAAATAAAATAATTGAATAAGAAAATTATTCTCTTAAAATGTGAGTTAAATCTTACTCAATCCTACAAAACCTAAAAGCCATACACATTTAATACCAACATTCCATACCCAATCATGCTTTCGGTATTTTGCTAAACAAAAAAACATAACTAATGAAGGGTTGGTCTAGTTGGTAAGGATGTGATTCATATCCTACACTAATGTGTTTTCAAATTTTGTTGATGATGTGAGAATCATGTTCCTGATTTATTTAAACCATTTCTTTTAGGGGTTTGGTTCATTCTTCTCTCTCTTCTAGATTGATAGTTTGTTTAGTTCTGATACCTCGGATTTTCTTTGAGAATGATCTAATCCGAAGAGATTATCGTCTCTAGCAAACAAACATGGTGTGTCTTTGCGCGAAATATTTTGTACTTTTTGTATATAGACGCTTCAAACATTATTCGATATTCCCCCTTTAACACAATTCTCTATTAACCCAATATAGTATAAAAACAATAAACTTCATTTTCAAAGAGGCATATTCAAAATAGAAGCCTATTTTTTAGAACAATTTGCTTGAAGAAAATCATTTCTTCATTACAAAAAATGACTTTTATGTTTCTTCCAGCTTAACCAAAGTATTGGGTTCGAATCCAGCATTGGGAATGCAGCAGCATTAAAACTCTTCAGAGAGAGCTTCGCAGCCCATTATGGTCCTAACCAGCTCGAATGATTAGTCTCTACAATTACGTGCAGAGAATACCTAGTTTACACCCAAAAAAAGACTTTTAGCCAAAGATAAAAACTGTCTCTAAACATCAAATATTTGTACGTAAAGGCAGATTTGATATTTATCCTCAATCACTCCTTCTGTGCATTATCCACAACGTACAACAACATAATTTATTTGTGTGTAATTTCTTTTGCCTACCACAAATATCTTCTTCATCCACAGCTTTTTGGTCGTTATTGTTTACCTAGCATCCTGTACTTTTACCCCACGATTTTTTGATTGTCACAAAAAGTGACTGTGATGATAAGTCATTTTTCTAGTGGTTAAATTATGAATTGTTTAATAGGTGGCGTTTGAGGCTGTCTTAATTGAAATCATAAGGAGACAAATTTGAAACGGTGCTTGTTTTGAATGGGTTATTGTGTCTATGAACTTTCACCTCAAATTAAAAACAAGTAATCTCACAGTTGGATCCGTAACTTGATATCCTTTCATTTCACTATAGTTGTCAATTCTGGCCCAATCCAATAGGTCAATTCGATGGCTAGGTGTTATGGATTAGGTTGGGCTAAGCTCAATAAATAGAGGGTTTTTTTTTGTACTCCCACAGTTTACCTATATACCCACACACTTTTTTTTGGACGAAAATGTCCCTGTCTATTTTTGGCTCAATCGAATTTAGGTTTTGAAGACATAAATACAATTTGTTTTTTACAAATCGTATGTACGTATAGGTGGATACATACGATAATCCTGAAAAATTTCCAATCGTATTTACCTAGGCTGAGGTAAATACGATAGAAGTAAAAAAACAAAGCGTATTTACCTTGGGGTCAGGTAAATACGATTCAGATAAAATACAAATCGTATTTACCTATGGGGGGGGGGGGGGGGGGGGTACATACGCTTTGTAAAATACAAATCGTATTTACCCTCACCGCAACGGCTAATTATTCAATGGTGTAGATTGCACGGATAGTATCAACGGTTGATATTCATTCACGAATTCTATAAATACCCACCCCCACCCTCATTCATTTCACACCAAAATTTCACTCTCAAATACATTTCTCACACATCCAAAATGCAGATTTGCCTAACACAACGGTCTGCTGAGAATAGGCTCTGCGCTATACATTATGGGGGCAACATCACGATGAGAGAAGATGGGGTCTACTTTTGGAGTCCGGAGTCGGAGTTATGCTGAATCCACCGCGCCATGGGGTTTGATGGTTTGAAGGATAAAGTGTGGTCGAAAGTTCAAGTGATTGGGGAGGACCGTGACGTCACCGGTATCACTTATCGGAAATCCGATCGTGGAGATGATGGCTGCATTTCCTACTCGTCCATGTCTATCAAGACCGACGAAGACGTGGCGACGATGCTCGACATTCACGACAGGCTTATGGGGTATAAGCCTTTGGAGCTGTATGTGGAAACACAACGGAGCGTGAATGAGATTTTACGTCGTTTGCGAGATCCGGAATATTAGGGTTTAGTTTGTTATGTTTTATCTTTTATGTAACTTTCTTTTATCGAATCAATGAAATGAATGAAATAGAAATTTTAAGCAAACTCGTAAGAAATAGTAATCAACTGATATAAAATAAAAGAGTTCAAAAATAAATCCACAAAGTATAGACATAAAATAAAAGTAATAATATAAAATGCCCTAGTCATCACTCTCTATCTCTAGCATCTGCATCAACTGGTAGAGGCGAGTGTACGTCGGAGTGGCCATACGAATATGGCCGCGACGAAGCCTCTCCTGTACAGCATCTATCACACTCTGTACCCACTCAGGATCGCGCTGTGGGGGTGGTTGTGCAGCTGCCTGCTCTGGTGGTGGTGGTGCAACCGGCAACAGTCTGGGAATAGATACTCTGACGTACCACTCTAAGTAGTCCGCAGCAACCTCACCCAAATCCCGAGCAGGCCTAGCCGTCTGAAGCACCTCGTGCACACTGGGCAAAAAGTTAGAAATCTGGAGGATGCAGGTATCATGGCTGGGACGACCAGTGAGAGGGAGACGTGGGATGAGCTGGACGTACCCAAACTGGTGGAGGCATCTATCTGGCATGTACGGAACGGTGATGTCTCCCTAGTTGAGGAAACCCCTGTAGAGTGCAACATGCTCAAAGGGTCTAACATCCCGATGACCCTTAAATGGTCGCCAGTATACATCATCAGCAGTGAGGTCGTCAATCCTCTGCCTGTAATTGACCAACTTTAGTGCATCTGTCTTCTTCCTCTTCCAAACCCCACAGAGTGGTGTGTGCACATCAGATGGCTGCCTCTCCACCAGATGAGGAAAGTACCATAAAATCCAGCTCTGAAATGCAAAGATAAATAACTGAGTTATTTAAATTGAAAACATAATTATTTAAATTAAAAACATAATTATTTACCTGTAACATGGGGGGGTAGCCAGCTAAATGTTTGGCTTGGTCTTACGATCCATAGTTCAGCTGGTCGTACATATGAGCAGCAGCAGGCACTTGGCCTCAGCTCTGACATACGTCTTCACTGTGAAGATGCTCCAACTCAGAACCAGATCAAGGATCATCGCCCTGACAGTAGGAGACATGTCAGCAGACATGTACGATGCAGCAACTATGTCCAAGAGTCAACTAAAACGGTAACACGGCCGCTGACCAAGTCGACACTCAACACGGGCCTCCTCCTCAGTAACCCCGAGATATGCCACAGCAAGCTGAATTGCCTGATCAGCGGTGACACTAGTGGGCGATGCTCTGTAGTATCTGCTTGAGAGCGGAAGGTGCAGGAAACAGGAGATGTCATCCAAAGTAATGGTCATTTCACTGAATGGTAGGTGAAATGACGAAGTCTCCTGGTGCCACCTCTCAACAAAAGCGGACAGCAGCTCATGGTCCACAGTAGTATGTCCTGTCGATATGAGGGGGGCCAAACCTGAAGCTGTGAACCTCTCCGAAAACTGGTGGTTCTGGGAATAGACCAGGAGTCTCTTAGCTAGCTTGTTACCGTAGTTCGTAGCCTTCACTTTACGCTCATATATATTTAAGAAAATTTAAAAAAATAAAATTAAGCTATGTAAAAAAGATAAATTTAAATACAAAGACAATGTAAAAAAATAAATTTCTCTAACCGGGTTAAGCCGAACACGGTAGAAGACATGAGACTCTAGCCTAGTGAATAGAGAATGCTCCTCCTGATCGTGGTGGAACTGCTGATGGTGGTCCTAGGTCTGATAGAACTGCTGCTAAGGCTCTCCCATATACTGGTCCTGCTCATACTGCTGAGGCTCACCCATATGCTGGTCCTCCTCCTCCTCTTAGTTAAAAAGATAAGAGGAAATCGTATTTACCCTAAAAAGAGGTAAATACGATGCGAATTTTTGAAGATAATCGTATTTATCCACAAAAAGGTAAATACGATTTACTTGTTTTTGAAGATTCTGGAGGTAATCAGATATAGCTAGATATGATGCAAATTTTTGGTGGAAATCGTATGTATCTGTTAAGAGGTAAATACGATGAGCTCTGAAATTTGACTAGTCAAATCGTAAGTAATTGCCAAATGGTAAATACTTTGTAAATTTGTAATTTTTTTAGGGGTATTTACGACTTTTCACTGGCTAGGTGGGGGTATGGAGTCAATGGGTGGGGGTACAAAAAAAATCCCTAAATAGAGGTGTAGAATACAAACAGATTTATTGTAATTTTGTTGGATCAAGAAAAATTTCAAATGGATTTATCTACTAAATAGATAAATTCATAGTGTAATTTTTAACTACGGATTTATCTACTAAATAGATAAGTCCATTTTGATTTTTTTAAAAACGAATTTATCTTTTATTTAATAAATCCGTTTAACAAATTTCATAGGGGGTAAAATAGGAATAAAAAAGTTGGTGGGGTAAAAAAAACCCATACAAATAACATGTTTTGGCCCATTGCTGGGTTGGGCTTATTTTTTTAATGGTTATTTATGTAGTTGCAATGGTTTTGGGTTTTTTTTCTACCCCCACCATTTCACAATCTATCCCCACAAAATTTAGAAACCCGAAAATACCCCCCAAAAATTTAAGTTCAAACGGATTTATCTTCCGTTAGATAAATCCGCTTTCGAAAAATTCAAAACAGATTTACCTCATAGGAGTTAAATCCGTTGGACTCAATTTTCTTGGGGGTATTTTCGGGTTTTCAATTTTTGTCGGGGTATAACCTCAAAGGGTGGGGGTAGAAAAAAAACCCAATGATTTTCTTTGTTATAACTAAACTAGGTCAAGTCAGTGAACTGACATAGTGTCGGGGTATAACCTCAAAGGGTGGGGGTATAACCTCAAAGGGTAGGGGTAGAAAAAAAAACCCAATGATTTTCTTTGTTATAACTAAACTAGGTCAAGTCAGTTAACTGACATAGTGTTTTGGGTTGGACTACAAAAGCGCAGCCCAGTCCAACTCATTTTTACATTTTGTCCCGTTGGGTTGGACTGGGCCGAGTCAGTCGACCCAATTTGACCGCTCTTTGTTTGAGCTATTTTACTAAACTTCAATTTTACCCTTATGTAAATTTTCTCTCAAAAAGCCTTACTCCTACCAGTTTTCTAAAATAAATCTGAAACAGAAAAACGCGGTTTTGAAATTTTCGACACGAAAAAATACATTCCGAAAATTTCATTTACGATGTTTTCGAAATGTATTTTTTACACTATCAGAAATTTCAAAGTTTGAAGTTTTCGGAGTTCATTTGAGTTCGGGTTTGAAATTTCTAGAAACATAGTTATTGTGAAACTGTAACTAACTGTATTTTAAATAAGTTAAATAATTTATATTCCAGTTTTTTCACATTTTAAAATTTCCAGAGGTTTGAAATTTGAACTTATTTTTATTCCAGGTTTTAGAAAAAATTATGTTCTATTCCGGAATTTTTTTTTTGTTGAAAAAACTTACATTATTGAGTGGTAAAAAGTCAAAGGATTAAATGGGATAATTTTTTTTGTAGGGATATAGAGTCAAGTTTACCATATGAAGTTAGAGATCAACGTTGCTATCACATAATCATCGACTATTTTTTTAAATCAAAAAACCCACTATCAAAAATACTAAACTACTAGTAATTTACCCGTGCATCTGCACGGGTGACACTATATTTATTATAATTTGTTATGTAATAAAAGAAAAAGATAAAAGTCGATGAAAAATGTTATATTTCAAGTTGTTTAAAAAACAGGTTGCAGAAAGTTTAAAAAAATCCACTATCTTCTTAAAATCTTATAAATGGAGTAAAAAAAACAAAAAAGATTATATAGCTCACCAAAAAAAAAAGATTATATATTGCTTTGATTAATTGTTTCTTGGTTGATTAACAAAATCTACCGTTTTTCCAGTGGAACTCAAAAGCAAAATATAAAAAGAATTTATAAATTTAGAGAGTCGATCAAGTTATACACTAAAATAAGTAGCAACAGTTATAAAATAAAAGATCAAATTATAACGGTAAAAATGATATTTTCCCGTTGAAATTGCTTAATAGCAATGAATTTGTAGCAACAACGGATTATCTTCATTTATATAAAATAAAGATATTATAAAGACAAAATATAAAAGAAAATTATAGTAGTAACAAAAATTATAAAAGAAAAAAGTTTTGAGAGGCAAACATTTATTTATGAATAAGGAAAAAATATTAAATCTAAATTAGCATAAAAAGAATTTATAAATTAAGAGAGTCGATAAAATTATACAATAATAAAATACTTAGCAGATTCAAAAGTTATAAAATAAGAGATAAAATAGTAGTAGGTCGGTGCTCCCGGGTACCAACACCGTTGTTCCAATGACTTAATCTACCCTGGGACACGGGGTCGACTCAGTGCTCCCGGGTTCGATTCTCGCAGTGGACAAACTCGGTGTTGGCCAGTGCAAAATTTGATCCTAAGAAGGTTTTGAGTGAGAAACATTTTTTTTGAATGAGAAAACAATTATAACTCTAAATTACTATAAAAAGAATTTATAAATTAAGAGAGTCGGTAATGTTATACAATTTTACTCTGTGACAATTTTTTGATAAGACAAATTGGCCTTACAATTTTTGGGACAAATAAGTCTCTGACATTGTCCCTGTATTGTTATACTCCTTTTGTTAGGGATTAATTTGTCCCCGTTTTGAAATTGTCAGAGAATAAAATGTGCATTTACTCAAAAAAAATAAACAAATACAAAATTTATAACATAAGAAATAAAATAGTAGATTAAATTATAGCAGTAAGAAATTATAGCTTATCAATAATGATTTTTTAACAACAAAATATATTCATTTATATCAAAAAAATATTAAAAAGGCAAAATATCAAATATAATATTTTTTTTGGCCGAGACCAGGGTATTCACCGCCAAACGTAGTGACTAACCCTCTCGCTGGATTGGAGACACCTCGAATGGTGGGAACAAAAATTATAGTGGTAACAAAAATTATAAAAGAAGAAAATTTTGAGTAAAAAATATTTATTTATGAATAGATAAACATGAAAGTGTTAATGGATTTGAGAGGGAAAAATTAAAATTTTGAGGAGATAAAGGAAAAGAAAGAAAGAAAAGAGAGAGGAGATGAGAGAGAGTACGTTGGAGAGAGAGAGAAAAGAAGAGAAAAATAAAGGAGAAGAAAGAGAAAATGTTGGTGAGAGAGAAAAGAGAAGAGATAGTGGGAGAGAGGTGACATAAGAGAGAGAGAGAGAGGAGGTGACATAAGAGAGAGAAAAAAATAGGATAAAAAATATTTTGTCTTTTAGTAACACATTTACATTTTTATCCTCAATTATTTTAGGTGTCACTTTTTCTAAATGGGCAAATAAGTATTTTCATATGTGGTTAAGTTGTATAAATTTATAGTAGATGTTTGTCTTAAACTCATTTTTATTCTATCTCACTTATGATTGTGGGTCCCACTTTCTAATCAACTATCAACTCAACTATATCTTTAATATCTTTAAAGATACCTGGTGGTAGATATTTGGGTTCCTTAACAATCTGGTCAATAGTTTGATCACTGACTAGTGCGTATGGAAAAATACCTAGTGGGAGAGGTCAATCCCTTAAATGAATCTAAGGGATTAGTCTTTTTAGTTGCGCGGGCAGGAATACCTTGGTTTACAAAAAAAAAATCTTTAATTTTTTTTGAAGCAAAAAAACATCTTTAATATTCTTTAATATCTTTGTTAATTAATTATTAATTATTAATTATTAATTATTTATTAATTAATATCTTTAATCAAAACACTCACTACCAAAAATATCAAATTACCCTTTTCTTAAACTCACTTTTTATTCTATCTCACTTTTTATTTTTGTGGGTCCCATTTTCTCATAAACTATCAAACTATCAACTATCAATCAACTATAAACTATATTTTTAATCAAAACTCCCACTACCATCGGGGAGGGATTAGGTGCCTTTAGGGCGGGAAAGACATCCATACCGTTATCCCTCTGTGTCTATCTCTCTTCTCCTTATACAATTTTCTCTCTCATCTCTTTCCTGTCAGCATAAACCTAAAGGTACCAAAGGCACCTAATACTCAAGTCATTGAATCTTTTTCCTATTACCATGAACTATCAATCCACTTCGACTATCAACTATATCAACTATCAATCAATCAACTATATCTTTATCAATCAATCAACTATCAACTATATCTTTAATCAAAACACCCACTATCAAAAATATCAAACTACCCTTTTCTTAAACACACTTTTATTCTATCTCGTATTTTATTTTTGTGGGTCCCACTTTCTCATCAATGATACATTAATCAATCAACTATACATTTTTCAATTATCAACTATACATTTAATCAAAATATTATTATTTATTTTTTATATTTCACTTTTGAATTCTAACGGGGAAACATTATTATTTATATTTCGCTTTTGAATTCTATGGGAAAATGTTGCATGTTGTTGGGATAATTTTATTAGTGATAATTACCTAACGATACAAAATGTCAAATGAATAAAATATTCTAAAGTTATGGAATTTACTTCATTTCTTACCAACTTGAAAGATTTATTGTAATTGAATTTTGTTAGAGTCTTTTTATACAAAGAATACGATGTTATCCGTGCGTTTGCACGGTTATACTGCTAGTTTAGAACAAAAGTTCCCTCAAAAAGCCCAAACCCGTCACGTCAAAAAAAAAGTTCAAACCCGTGATGTAAGAGTTCCCCCTTTTGAAATTTACAAATAGACTTTACCAAATCAACGCTTCACAACTATGCAAATTACCCTTTTGGTCAAAAAAATACCATACAAATTACCCTAAGAGTGTGTTTGGATGAGGCAATTTTATATGGTAATGTAATTTAAGACAGTAATTCAAATACTTCAAACCAAATTAACTAGTTTGGATAATAAATGTGGATAGTAAGGCTAAATTTAGAAAATTTGAAATACCACCAAAAGTGAAGAATTTGAAATTCCTTTCTTGTCAAAAATAATTTTTCAAATCTCTCTCTCTCTCACTCCCTCCCTCCCTCCCTCCCTCCTCGAATGAGGCTAACTCTCTCTCCCTTCCTCCTCGAATGAGGCTAACTTTCTTCAAGGTCTCATCAGATTGCTTGATTTTCCCTTGTGTATTACAATACAATCATCAAGGAGATGTTAGGCATATACAACACAGTAAACAACACTTCAAAATAAATTGAGATAAAAACGAATTGATGTGGAAGACATTGAAGAGGTACCCTTACTATACTGGCTGAGAGGGGCTTACTCTAGGCTTACGAAAAACTTAAAAAGGTACTAAATATTAGGATCACTAGAGAGTCTACTGCCCTCTTTGGGGGAGGTTATGCTGGAAAGTTGCTTCAAAAAAGCTCTGTTTTACTGCAATTTGGTGAAGTTAAAAAAATTGTAATCTATCCAATTGCTCTATTATAAATAGATTTACGATGCAACTTGTAATGAATGGAACACATATATTCAATTGTAGTATGTGTGCAATATTATACCTTTCAATTCTGCTTTTGTAAAAAAAAACTTTTTATTTTTCTTTCTTTCTTTTTTTTCAATATTTATTGACCGTTGTTGATATTTAAATGCTTGTTGATAAAATCCAATCTAGAGAAAAATGTTATGAACTTTGGTTTTTTTAAAAATAAGAAAATCTTATGAACTACTACTATCAAATTCGGTAGGCCGGAACCGATCTACTCCGAGTTGGTCGTGAGTCGGTCCCATCGGTCTTTGAACTCACATGTCATTCAATCCATGGGTAAAGTGGAGAATTTTAAAAAATATAAAAAATGAAGAATTTTAATCACTCTATCTAAACAAGGAATTTTAAGAATGAAGAATTTTAATTACTCCATTCAAACAAATAATTTTGAAAATGAAAGGATTTCAATTGATGCATTTGAATTGTCTAGAATTTGAAATTCCATAGAATTTTCAAATGGCCCATCCAAACACTACCTAAGAAAAAACCTTACACATTAAATAGGATAATTGTGCTTCGCTAAGTGGGTGTTAAAACTTTGACATTAATAAAGAGGGATTATTAATACAACATCTACTTTATGGCATGTTTAGGCGCCAAATTTTTTGATGGCATTATTAATTATAAATAATGCAAACTTTATGTCCATTATTCATCTAGCAAAAATTAAGGCCCCACTCATTGTTTTTTTGATCAAAACAAACCCCTCATTGTTGAGCCCATATTATTTGGCCCATGCTTTTTCCACACTGGAACTCACCAAACACCCTTTAACTCCAAATATTCCAAAAATACCCTTAAGTGGAGTGCGTGTTTTCACTGTTTCGGGGATGGGTAACCGAATGTATTCGGTTGAGGGCAACCGAATGGGTACTTTTTTTGAGACACACCCCTTTTTTCCAATTTTAGAGTATTCAGTTGCCCGTAACCGAATCAATTCAGTTGCCCATAACCGAATCGGCAAAAAATGCGCGTTTCATTAATGACCTTTTGGTCATTTCGCATGGTTAGGGGGTGTGGGGTGAGTAGGGAGGGATGTGGGATAAGCCAAACCCTATTATTTCTTATGAGAATGGTTGAACCCATATAACATAACTGTTAGTTAATTATTATCTGCAAGAAAATTTCACAGCCATTTTTTTACACCAATAGTACACACATCCATTATCAAGTAGTAGTCTTGGGTATGTCAGCGTTGCGAAATTGAGATGGGCAACGGCTATGTTGCCATGTTGGTTCGACCCAAAATAAGTTGGGCTGATTTTCTTTGATGGGTAACAACTTTCCTCTATGATTTTGGGTTGGGTTTTCTTTTGCCCCCACCATATCTCTGGATACCCCCTCAAAATTGTTATTCCCATAATAACATCGTCACGGTGTACAACATTGTCACGTGTTTACGAATATCAACACTAAAAGTCGACCGATATTCATATCTATTTTATTTTTTTTTAAAAAATAATTTCTAATTTTTTAACAGATTTATTACTTTTATTTATTAATTATTTCACAAAATAGATTTATCTATTTATTAGATAAATCATTATTAAAAAATAACAAAAAAAGATTTAAGTATTGTTTAGGTAAATCTGTTTTGTTATTTTTGAAACCAAATTATCTATGGCGGGGGTTAAATCCGTTATGCATTTACGGATTTATCTAACTAAAAGTTAAATCCGTTTTTGGTTTTTTTTTCCCAAAACAGATTTATTTATTTTTCGTTAAGTTATTTTACTGAGGGGTATTTTGGGAATAGCGAAAATTGTGGGGGTATAAAGGATATGGTAGGGGTACAAAAAAAACCCTTTTGGGTTATGTGATTTCGAGAGACCTTAACTTCGCGATTTAGTTTTCTTAAGAGAAAAAAGGCAAGAGAGAAAAACGCGATAAATAAAATAAAGCACTAGATAAGAAAGATAAACAGTACAGACATATTATGAATACAAACTGTTTATGAAAATTTATAGTTCTGAAGAACTTAAAAATTTATTAAAGTATTTCTGAAGGACTTTTCAAATTATGATTTTTCATGGTCATCTTTGAAGGAAAATAATCTTTGATTTACTAAAGGAAAATACTTGCCACCTTTTCTATAGTTTTATTTATTGGGGGTATGAATTCATTTTTCACTCTTCTTTTCAATACTTTTTTTGATCAAAAGTTGACTCCTCACTACTTGAAACACAAGGCATCTACGTCGCTATTACATAAATATTTAATTTTTAAAATCAACTATTCTGAGGATATATGAGCAGAAACTAAACCCTTAAGAGCATCCACAATGGAGTACTCTCCATTTGAGTCCTTAAATGGACCCCACATATACACATCACTTTTTATATCTTTTTAATACTAATAATACCTAATAAGCACTCAATCCCCCCAATGCAACACCATCAAAAAAATTCTTAAATGAGTCCCACAAACAACTATACATTATCACTTTATCAATAAATAACTCATAATTTTTAAACGGGGCCCGCTTAAGCTAAGAGAGAGAAAGTACTTGTACAAAGACTCCTCTTTATAAGGAACAAAACTTTTTTTGTCCACAATGGTATTCCTTATTAAGGATGATTCTTAATAAGGAAAAAAGTGACAAGGACTCTCCATTGGGGATGCTCTAATGTCATCATATATTTTCTTCAAGTGGCCAATTTTGACTCTACTCAGGATATGCTCGAAACTCATCTTAAGGTCATTATGTTGCAGCCTAAGCATGGTACAAACTGAATCCCCACACTTACCCAAAAGATGTCTTTGACAACATTATTGCCCTCTGCAACTCGAGTCTAGTAAACATATTGATCACGTTCCAAATAATTCGTCAATTGTTGGAGCTCAGTCCTACCCTAGCACATACTCGATCGTTGCCTTGAACAACAATTGTATATTTGCTTGAGAGTGGTGTGGCCATCTTTAGGCTTCATGGATTTGATTTCATTAAAGATGAGATTAGGCGCAATATGATTCCTAGTCATTCTAGCTACTACTTCTTTCTCTTCCTCAGTTAATCTATCATTGTACGAATGACCTTCCACACATAACCCTCAATATCTATCCTCCAAGCTTCTTAATAAATTCCCCTTTCAATATAAACTTACAGCAACATTTTCTAGTATTTGTTCCCTCAATAACATTGGACCTGTACTTTCCAGCTTTTTCTCAAGTCAACATGCAGAGTTCTTTACCTCATATTCATCCCTCTCATCAAATCTTGTACCTTTAACCCTTTTGGGTCATGTGTTTTCAAGAGACCTTAACTTTGCGATTTAGTTTTCTTAAGAGAAAAAAGGCAAGAGAGGAAAACGCGATAAATAAAATAAAGCATTAGATAAAAGAGATAAACGGTACAGACATATTATAAATACAATCTGTTTATGAAAATTTATGATATAGTTCTGAAAAACTTTAAAATTTATTAAAGTATTTCTGAAGGATTGCTCAAATTATGATTTTTCATGGTCATCTTTGAAGGAAAATAATCTTTGATTTGCTAAAGGAAAATACTTGCCACCTTCACTATAGTTTTATTTATTGGGGTATAAATTCATTTTTCACTCTTCTTTTCAATACATTTTTTGAACAAAATTAAGTTGACTCTTCACTACTTGAAACAAAAGGCATCTACGTTGCTATTACATAAATATTTAATTTTTAAAATCAACTATTCTGAGGATACATGAACAGAAACTAAACCCTTAATGTCATCATATATTTTCTTCAAGTGGCCAATTTTGACTCTACTCAGGATATGCTCGAAACTCATCTCAAGGTCATTATGTTGTAGCCTAAGCATGGTACAAACTGAATCCCAATACTTACCCAAAAGATGTTTTTGACAACATTAGTGCCCTCTGTAACTCGAGTCCAGTAAACGTATTGATCACGTTCCAAATAATTCATCAATTGTTGGAGCTCAGTCTTACCCTAACGCATACTCGACCGTTGCCTTGAACGACAATTGTATACTTGAGAGTGGTGTGGCTATCTTTAGGCTTCATGGATTTGATTTTATTAAGGATGAGATTAGGCGCAATATGATTCCTAGTTATTCTAGCTACTACTTCCTTCTCTTCCTCAGTTAATCTATCATTGTACGGATGACCTTCATCATAAGTAATTACTGCATGGCTATGTGTTCCACACATAACCCTCAATACCTATTCTCCAAGCTTCTTAATAAATTTTCCTTTCAATCTAAACTTACAGTAGCATTTTCTAGTATTTGTTCCCTCAATAACACTGGACTGTACTTTCCAGCTTTTTCACAAGTCAACATGCAGAATTCTTTACCTCTTCTCCATCTGTTGTCTGATCTATATATCACAATCACCATCCCGAAGGACTTCCCTACCGTACGTACTCATGCCAACAGCTCTTCACGATTGGCAAATAACTGAAAATAATAAGTAAATAAATGCCAGTTACTTACTTAGGAAAATTACACAAAATCAAAACTTAATCTGTACCTTATCTGTTACGAACGAACTAGTAAAATTATCTACAACCAATGCGTCAATTTCTTCCATTTTATAGTCTTATCAATCAGCAAAAACTGTAAACAGAAGGGGAAAAAAATCAAGTTACTGGACATTCTGATACTAGGCAGGTTCGGTTGCCTGCCACCGAACGCGTTTAGTTATCTCTCGCCGAACCAATCCGGCACACTACTCCCGTGTTAATAAACTCACAGAAACACCCCCAAAGACATTTTTAAGGTACGATGGTGCATTACCGTTTCGGTTACTGGCAAATGAACCAAACGCGATTTCATGAAAAAAAATGGCAAATGCAGAAACTTTAAGACACAAAAACCAAAACTATTGGTAGGGATAATACCATATATTGGTTGCCAATGTTGAGAAGATGATTAGAAGGTTAATGATATAGGTATGGAGGATAGGGTTTGGAGTGGAGAGATGGGAGGTTCGGAGTGTTTGAGGGGATGTGTTGGAGTTAGAGGAGAAGAAAAGGGATGAAGGATAGGGGGGAATGTTTTAGAATGATAAAGTTATATTGGTAATTTCATAGGATAAAGAGGTGTGTGGTGAGTAGGAGGGGGTTGGGAAAAGAATAGTGATTGCAGCCCATAGATGAAGCCACAAAGTCTGTTGGTCTGGCACATAAGATGGAAGTGTGGTACGTAGCACCCTACACTTTGCTTTTTGACGCCCCCACTTGACCCTCACGACTGAGATGCATTAGGCCATGCAATGCAACTAGCGATGTCCCACTCTCTCATCTCCTTTTCTGTTTTGTATTTCTCATCCACGTGCATGGCTCCCTTTGTAGTTTGTACTACCTTTTATGTGTGTGGCCTCCATACGCTCACACACAATCACATTAGAGAGAGAGAGAGAGAGGATAAGTGAATTCAGGATTAAGGCTGCAAATTGGGTGCCTTTACAACTAAATCTTAGCAAAATTAAGTGGTAAGCTTTTGGCATGAAAATGAGCAAAAAAGTAGGTACCTGTCAAAACAGATAGGGAATTAGATTCCAACACCACCAACGTCCCTCTCATCAAATCTTGTACCTTTAACCGTTAGAAAATGGTAAATAACTATTTTTTCCCTTCAAAGTGTGAGGGTTATCCCACCAATCTCTAATTGTATCCAAATGAACAAATATTCCTTGAATATCGATTCTTCAATTACGTTAATTCCTCTAAGTGACTTATCGCAGATGAGCTTCCAGAAAACTAATAGCAAATAAGCAACGATGTGAATTTAAAGTGTTTGATATAATTAGAGTTTGTACAAATTTATTTATAATATAAAAAAAATGATATAAGGAACATTTTTAATTAATATTTAAATATGGGGTAGACTATTCATATGAAATGGAGGATAAATGATGATCATAACTAAAATAATAAAGGTAAAAATACGAGAGAAAATAATACTCTATACGCTCAAAAGCATATTCAAATAGCGTGTGAAAAACCGCCATAAGCAAGTGTTACTAAATACTTCTAATTTGGTTCTACAATACCAAGAGTTCGACCTTGCGATACAGCGTCTCACTATCAATTTGGTAATGTTGGTGCTACTTTCCGACCTCTCAAACTTCATTCTCAATACTCATCATGGCGTCTTCCCAGCGTAGAATAGAAGTCCTGGTTATGGTTTGCAGGTCTCTAAGTTATATAGAAACCAAAAAAATAGGAAAATCTTCACAGGCTCGATAGAAATGTGTTTAGTTTCTTTATGTGCCTAATTTACATCAATCAACTATCTATTTCATCAACACATCCACTACCAAAAGTACAAAATTACCCCCTTCCAAGAATTTTAACAGATCATTAATTTTGAGGATAAAATAGTCGCTCTAAATTCATCTTTTCTCTTTCTTCCCACTTTTCAAAATTCAAATATCACATTATTTCTTTTCCCTGTTATTTTTTCATTATTTTTCTGACCAAAATTATTTTTTCATTCTTATCAACTACCTATTTTAATCAAAACATCCACTACCATACTCTAAAAAAAACACCCACTACAAAAAGTACAAAGTTACCCCTTCTTAGAATTTCAATACATCAAGTTAAACAACTATCTATTTAATCAAAACATCCATCATCAAAAATTCAAAATTATTACTTCCTAGAATTGTAACACATCGTCAATTTTGTGGATAAAACTGTCACTCTCAATTTATTTATTCTCTCTTTTCAAAATTCAGATACCATAATACCTATTTTCCCTCCTCTTTTTCTTTCTAATCAACTATTTATTTATAACCTATCATTGACTACCTATTTTATCAGAACACTCCCTATCAAAAGTATAAAATTACCCATTCTTAGAATTTTAAGACATCATCAATTTTGAAGATAAAGTAGTCATCAGTCTCAATTCATCTTTCCCCCTCCTCCCTTTTTTTAAAATTCAAATACCATAGTCCATAATACCTCTTTTCCCTATTCAAATATAATAATTAGGTTTTGTTTTTAACTTCCCTCGGGGAATTATTACATGATGCAGGGATGACTTCATAATAATTAGGTTTTGTATGTCAACGAAATCATTACGTGTTGTTGGAAAATTATTTTGTATGCCTTATCTTCTTTATAATGTTTTTGTTTTATTATAAATGGATATTTAGCTTTTGAGGCCGGATTAGGAACATTACGCGTTGTCAGTACAGTTTACTTATTTTTAAATATTCCCAACGGGAAAATACTATATATTTTCGGTAAACTTTTTTTATATTTTGTATTTATAAACATATTTATTTTTATAAATAATACTTTTGTGCGGCATGGGAAAATATTACTTTTTGTCATTATAATTATTTTGTCTTCACACGACGCACCATAAACTTACCAATTAATTTCATCTGAAATGTACAAATTGATTGCTTTAATTTTAATTTAAACTTGAGTTAAATTTAGGAAAAAACACGATAGTGTCTGTGCGCATGCACAAATATATTACAAGCGATTTGACGAAACATTTACATGCAAGGTGGCAAGGTAAACATTGTTCCCCATTTTCCTTTACCTTCCCACTTGGCTTGTTCTTTTCTCAATAAGCTGGCGAATTGCATTGATCTAATTTTTTGCTTATAAAAAAAGGTAACCTTAAGCAAGTGCAAAAGGCATGCCAGGAAGAGTTGACTTCACCTTTCCCATTGCCTCTGCCCCTGGTATATATCCAATTGGCACCATACTAGGGAATGGGATCCTCTCAAGTTACTGGATATAGTTCCAGTAGGAAAGAGAAAGACACATTGAAAAAAATAATAATATTTTTAAAATAATAATTTATTTAATGAGTCTTTCTCTCTCCTACTAGAACCATTCAGTAACTGGAGAAGATCTAAACCCCGTTCTAGTGCCTC
The DNA here is from genome assembly GCA_963573325.1 of Astragalus glycyphyllos. Classification (NCBI taxonomy): domain Eukaryota; kingdom Viridiplantae; phylum Streptophyta; class Magnoliopsida; order Fabales; family Fabaceae; genus Astragalus; species Astragalus glycyphyllos. Next base: position 53,972,831 of record OY754310.1, on the reverse strand, counting down.
CATTACTAGTTTCTGTATATATAAAAGAGAGTACTTGCTAGATCCTCCTCGATGTACTTGTGGGATGTAGTTGAATCTTCAATTATATATAGAATTATAGATAGATATCCATGTTCAATATATCGCTTAATTTCATTTACTTTTTTTTTTAAAAATTATAACGAACTAGCTAGCTAGGGAGATTATTTACAAAAAAAGGACAATTTAGATGCTATACGTCTACTGGCATGTGGGAGGAGGAAATTTCTTTCTTTTTAGATAAATCAAATTTTATTAAGGGGGTACAAGGGGTATCTCAAACCCATTTACAATTTAGTCAATCTTTGATAGACAATTACAAGGATTCGTACACCATTCATCATAACTAATAGCCCCCTTCCAACTCTATAGACCAACCATCCCCATGAAATTCTCCTTGTTTGATTAATCATGTTCTTAACATTTGGTAGACCATTTTGAAAAACAATTCGATTTCTCTGTGTCCAAATTGCCCAAATTGCTGCTATCCAAACTAAGAACCTCGTCTGCTTCTTCTTCTTGCATCCACGCCCAATGTTATACTGTTCCATATGGAGGAGGAAATTTCTATTCGATGAGTTGAGTAAATGGTTGCTTGATTTAGTTTCACGATATATATTCAACCCATGCATGCTATTACTCTCAAAATTTATATCCAAAAAAAGAATCAAAACTATAATAATTTCATGTTGTTATTAAGATTATAATTTTATATCTCTCCTAATTGCTCCCTTCTAGTCCCTAAAAATAAAGATCATTTTGAATTAGTGCCTGAAATACAGACTAAATGAGGACTGATTCAAAAATTAGATATTTATTATAGGAACAAAAAACAAAAATTTAGAAAACTATACTGATGAAAAAAATCCAAGGACAAGAAAAAATATATCTATATTTGTAGGGATGAAAAGTATCATTAACCCTAGATTTTACTTTTTTTATTGTCTAATTTCTACTTTTTCTAATACGACCTCAGTTCTAGGGGTGTTCAGTCGTTCGGGCAAATCCAGACCAACTCACAATCCAATCCAAACTGATATATTTAACTGGTTCAGATATTTTTCGTGATCGGGCCAAACTCGAACAAATCCAAACCAATCCATTATAGTTCGGGCAGCGAATTTTAAAAAACAAACCCGCGAATCCGAACCAACTCATAATAATTTGTAAATTTAAAAGCAGAAGATTTTATTTGCTTAGAATTTTTATCTTAATAATTTATGATGATAATTTTTATCTTCATAATTAAAAAGCAGAAGATTTTAATACTATGGATTAGAAGACTATTAATGGCTTTGAGTTTAATTTGGATTAATTCTAAAACTATATTTTTTTTGGCTATTTAGAAGTGAAATATTACAAAAAATTGTAATTTATATATATATATATATATATATATATTATAAAATTAACATTTTAGTACATGACCCGTGAGTCCAATCTGAATCAACCCGTCCAATATCGGATTGGTTTGGTTCGGATTTTGGAGAAAAAAAATGTAAAATTCGAACCAACCCAAACCAAGTAATTGTAATTGATCCGGGCAACTGATTTAGAAAAATCCGATCCAAACCAACCCACGAACACCCTATAGCTCGGTCCATATATATTATAAAAAATAAAAGGCATTTTTTGTTATTCTAAATTATAATTAAGAAACAACCATTATTATTTAAATGCATTAAATGATGAGTTCCATTTTTCTCCTATTGTAGGTTGTGCTGTTAAATATGTGGTGTCAATATTAGTAGCATAAACTACCATTTAATAAAGAGAACGTTTTGGAGAAAAAGTTAAAATTTTAGCCTTTTACATTTAGAATAACTAAGCTCTGTTTGGCAAGTCTCGTTTGTTAGTGGATAAAAGATGACACATAGATGTGTTTGGTAGCTCTAGTGTTTAGTGTTTTTTGGATATATCATTTAGTGTTTTTTCAAACGCTACTTATAGCTAGCATATAGCGTCCCATTTTCTTTTGTCATTTTTACTCTAATTATTTTTCTTAAATTCTTTCTCTATCTCCATTATAATAAATTAATCAATTTTAGATCCCTAACTTTCTGTCATTTTACATTTATCAGTTAGTTTAACCGCTAGTTTTACCAAACACACCTTTTACTATTAATTAGCTTATACGTTATCTGCTAGTTTATTCGCTCACCCGTGTGATGTAGGTTTTTCTGTTGAATGCTTTTTTTTTCTTCTATTGAATTGTGATGCATCAGTTTGTTTCTTATGGCACATTAGTCAAATTAGGTGTATCTATATATGTAATTAATCTATGATAGATTTGTAATTTAAGGGTTGGATATATATTTCAAATTTCGAGGAACTGCCAAAAAATGCCATCTATTACTTTTTTTCTACAACAAAAGACCATAATAAGTTAATGGAGAATAAAAAGGGTATTCCAACTCATTAAATCAAAACAATTCGAAAAGACTACTCCAACCTATTATAACAAAAAGGGGAAAGGGTACACCAAGATATCACTCTTATCGCAATAAAAATAAATTAGGCCTTAGTAATTAATGAACTCTATGAGTTTACACTCCACTCATAAAATATGCAATACCCCATAGAAAATATTGCAAAAAAAATCACATCCATGATATACACTTATTAAAAAAAATTACTCCACAACTTCCTTCCCTCATGGCTAGCTACTACAAGGTGCGGAGGAGAAGATCTGTTAGTGCCAAAATATCCCACAATTAAAGGTGCTCACCATGATCAATTTACACAAACACTATAGGAGCGAGATCAGATACTAGTCCTTAATTAAGTGAGTAGGGGCAATTAATATCATGAAACCAGTTAGAAAAGGTCTCGTATTAATTTGTATCTCCTTTCTCGACTCATCTTGATACATGCCTCTACCAAAACCCCTTATTTTTATCAAACTCTACCAAAACCATAAACATTGATGATCATGATCAACAAAATTGGCTCGGCCTTTGATGTTAATTTGTATCTCCATTGATGCTTATACATAGATCTATATATATATATATATATATATATATATATATATATATATATAACATTTTAGCATGAATGTCATTTATTGCTATTCCACGTGGTACTTCTACAGCAATTTGGTAATTAATACCCTTTTTTGTAATTAATGCTTTGTAGATACTATACATAATCTTTGTCAAAAAAAAGATACTATACATAATAAATACTAAATAAAATGTTTTTCTAATGTATCCAAATTGTATTCCAAAAAATTATTTAATTTATCAAACTTCAAAGACTTTTTGATTAACAGTTATTTAAGTATATTTTCGAGAAAAAAATTAATTAGTGCCACTTTGACTATTAAAATTTCCCCCTCCTCAACTTTTAAAAAAATAAAAACAAAAAATAATTAATTAAAAACTTATTTTATATAAAAAGTTTCATTATGAATATAAGTTAAGTGACTGATTTGATTTAATTTTTATGTCAGGAGAAGTTTATGAGTATTATAATTAATCACTTTTTTTTACAAAATTATAATGAATCACTTATTAAATCACTTTCATGCATATTCGATCTATTTTATTGTATTTTACATTTCAAATTTAATAATATTAGGTTTTACGAATTATTAAAAATACATTTTATAATGTATCTTAAGGCCCAAATAGTCTCTTAGACAACAACAACAACAACAACAACAACAACAACAACAAGAATAATAATAATAATAATAATAATAATAATAATAATAATAATAATAAAAATAAAGCAAGTGGAAAAACACAACTCTTATTTCACTTAGAAACAACTTAATGTGACAGGCTACATGTAATTTAATATTCTAAGTAGTTTTTATATTTGAAAATTCTTATAATTTAAAGATTTATCTCTGCATTAATTTTAGAAATAAATAAAAGACTACTACTCTTTCTTCTTCATAGCCAATTCTTCTAATATCATTAGTTAAAATTTTAAAAACATGTTACATTCTAGAATTTTCAAGGTTCGTTAAAAAAATTCTAGGAAAAAATGTCACATTATTATTGCCTCTGAATAATGAAATTCACGTTTTCTTTTTCCATTTTTTGAAATTATAAATTTCTGAAATAAACTCTCAACGAGTAAAAATATTTTCTTGGTTCATTTTTGTCCTTGGTTGATACACTTAAAAATAGGAATGACATTTGGTTTTGTTTAGATTGGAAGCAACTGTTAAATAGGAATGACAGTTAAAAACGTGTATTTTAATTGTGTGAAAAAAAAAGTTAACAAGTGTTTAGACAAACAAATTTCAAGTTTTATTATATATTTTTTGACATTTTTATTTAGAGAAAAAAGTATTTTTGATTAGGGGTGTTCAATGGCTTGGGTAAATCCGAACCACTCTGTGCCCAATCCAAATTGAAGCATTTGGTTCAGACAACTTTTGGAGAAGGCAATGGTTCAAGGTTCAAGGGTTTAATATCGTGTTTGAACCAGAGCGGTCATTGAACTGGTGAAAACACTTATTATATAATATAGGTTTATATATTTGATCCCCCTGCAAATATGTTTATATATTTGATCCCCCTGCAAATATATCCATTTTCCATTTACCCCCCTGTAAAAAAAAGTTTACGGTTACCCCCTGCAAATATAAACAGTTTTCGGTCACCCCCCTGTTAGATTATGTAGTGTATAATGGGTATAAAACATGTACGGTTACCCTCTGCAAAATATAAAAAGTTTACGGTTACCCCCCTGCAGGGAGGTAACTAGAAACACTTATTATTTGCAGGGTTGATTTTAAAACTTTTTTTTTACAGGGGGGTAAATGGAAAATTGGGATATTTGCAGGGGGATCAAATATTTAAGCCTATAATATACTAAGTGATAAAATGCAAATAAGTGGTAAAGAATTAGAAGAAATGTTATAAGTACTAAACATACAACAAAATGCAAATATAGAATATTATATTATAAATTAAGTGGTGAAGAATTGGAAGAAATGAAAAATATAAAAAAGAGTTGGTTTATATATAGTCCCCACTGTAGCCACCATTTTTTTTGTAAAAACACTTACTACAGAGAGCAGCAACATAGAAAGAAAAAGGCTGAACGACACGATGAAAGACATGGCAACATCAAAGAGAGTGTATATGTGAGAGTGCTTGGGAGAGAGAAAGGATGAATAAGCCTTTTAATGAAAACTAAGAGAGTACGTGTTTGAGTAACATTATTGCTCCTAAATTAGTCCCACATTGGATATGTATAGCTTTAGCATTGTGAGTGATTGTTATAAATAGAACATCAGGGGCTTGCTTGAACTAAAATTTGTGCATTGGCCAGTAGCCATGTTTGGTCAAGACATGGGGTGCATTGGCCAACCATTTTTTTTTTAAAAAAGCAGTTTAAAACTTTTTAATTATTTTAAACTGTATGTTCTCCAGTTATAGTAGTTTAAATGTTCAACCATTTTGGGCCTCAACCGAATCGCTTCCCTCTCCGGTTCATGGTTCAACTGACCAGTCCGATTTTCTAAACCGTGGTTTTTAGTCCAAATAGAAAGTATATACATTGCTAATTAACATACTATATGATTAACTATTAAAGTTTGTTGCTGTAAAAATTATCATATTATATGATTAGCTGTTAAACTTTGTTGCTGTAAAAATTAGCAAAATCATTTCTGATGAACAAGATAATTTTCTCATGAGTTTAGTTGGTTATCACTTATCAGTAGAATGATATTTACATATATACTGTTTTGCAACTTGGGGAAGGAATTACTGACAAGTTTATGAAATTGAAAGTTGTTGCATTGAATGATTGATTTGCATGGGTGTTGCTAATATTGCTTTGAAGACAAGGAGTCAAAGAGATATCTTGATGAAATTCAAGTTACATTCGGGAGGGAGTTTTCGAATTTGATAATTCTCTATGGTGGCTGCTGCAATATCTGATATAAAAGTTGTAGAATTGATGGAAAATGATAGATAGAAGAAATGCAAAAAGGGAAGAACCCAAAAACATGTAGGATTGATGTTGAGATATCTTTGTTACAAGCACCACTCTCCAAGCTTCGAGTATTTTATTTACTCAATCTTGAGTGGGAGGTAGTTGACTCGATAGTGGATTGTCTTAACCAAATATATGACCTGACATGACCATGTTATGATATGATAACTAATATCGTCATATTTAGAGCTAGAATATGCGATGAAGAACTCTAATAACCACAATATTTTTTGGTCTATTTATATGAAATGAAAAATAAACACCATATATTGGTCACACCTGAGTTTGAATTCAGCAGCCGACGTCCCCATGCCACTGAAATTGCCAAGGCAACCAACAGTGAGAGACAAATCACCACAATATGATATTGTTCTTTTGTTTTTTGACAATGATATTGTTCTTAAAAATAACAAATTAATATGAATTTTTGATAGTTTAAATATTATTTTCAAATCACAAAAAAAAATAGCATCATTTATTTATACACGAGTTTTTCTACTAACTTACAAAATATAAATTTTTTGACAACAATTTTCAATAGGATACTTATGCCCGTGCGTGCACGGGTCAATTATTCTAGTTTCACATATTTAACAGCACAACCTAAATCATCAAAGGCCGAGACATTAAACCCTAAACCCTATTATTGACAAAATTGGCTGCAGATTCTTTTTCTTTTTTCATATATAAGAAATGTGACCAATATGAATATAGAAAAAAGTTAAAAAGCGCTGTTGATTCTTTATTATAAAAGTGCCGGTGAATGTTCGAAAAAAGGGGGAAAGAATGCCGCTTCCAATATGAAGCATTGTCTATTGTAATAAAATATGAAGTGCTTTTAGTAAAAAAAACACTGTCTAATCTAGGAGAATGGGAAGCGCTTCCGTTAAAAGAACCGCCAATTCCTAACAATCAGGAGCGCTTCGAAAGCGCTGCTGTTTGGTAATGTGCCTTTAGCAGCCATTTATAAGCAGTGCTTCAAAGCGCTGCTAAAGGCCTAAAATAAGCACTTCTAAAGACTTTTTTTTATAATAGTGTATAATGGGTTAAGATATTCTCTATTTCTCAAAAATAAATAATTAAAGGATTCCATTACTATACTCCCTCCGTTCCTGATCTTTGGTACTTTTGGTCTTTTGTTTTTGTTCCAAAACAATAGTACTTTTAAAAACCCAATGTATAATTCACCTAATTTTTTCTAATATACCCTCTATATTTATTTATCCTTTTAGAGTTCCAACGCATGAATTAATTGTCCCAAGACTATTTTACTTTAACTTCAATTATCCCAATACAACTACAAGTAGGGCATTTTAGTACTTAAACAACACAAATTAATGATACCTTAATATGTGTATAACAAGCCAAAAGTACCAAAGATTAGGAAACGGAGGGAGTATAATATTCCTACATGATATTCTCAGAGAATCCTATGCTAATTAAACTTTCTCTCGGTCGCTGTCTTTTGAATATACTTTATGACATAATAGATTAAAAGAGCCTCAGCTATCAATTTTTAAGGAAAACTAAGTGAATGATTATACCCTACGGCGGGTACTTTGAACTTATACCCTAATATGGGAAATGAACATATTGATATAATATTATAATATTATTATTATTTCTTTTGAAAAACATTTTTTATTGAACAATTGATATTAGAAGTTAAAGTTCCGTCCATATTTTTTCCCTATTAATTATTCTCGCTCATTCCCTTATTCTAAATGCAACCATGACATCCTTTACCTTATAATAATCAAGATCAAAAAAGTTAAAAGAAATGCATTTTTGGAAGTAGAAAATGATATAACATACTTATTATATCTATTATCTATATTCATATAAATTATCAATATATAAAAATTAGGAAGGTGATTGAAGACTGACTAGATAGGTATAGGAAGATGCATGGAAAGATATTGTTTAGTGGGTTGAGGGCAATGCATAATGGTTTGGCGTTTAGCGATTTCCATAGTGCAGTGTCTACATCCATTGAAGTATTATTATAAGCACGTAGAGAGTATATATTCCTTAGTAGACAAGTGCAAGGAAAGTGGTGTTGTAATTAATGGGACCCACCAATATGGGTGAGATGGCAATATAAGGATTCTCGTGCCGACCACAAGCATCTGAGATGACAAAAATTATTGACATTGATTCCCTGTTGTAATTGTAAGTGTGCATTATTATGGTACATATTAACACGGCAATCTTTAACCCCACCACTCCACTCCCATGCACAACCACAATAACAAGTACACCTAGCTAGCCTACACTCATGAATTTGCCTCTCAATACACTCCCGTTTCTCACTTTTTTTTAGATATCCACATCTATATAAAAATAACAATTTCTGAAAAAATATTTTAATGATTTAGCTAACATTGTTGGGTTTTAATTGATTGCAAAGTCCAAGTATATATGGAACGAGAGTTCAAAACGGAAGTGAAAGTAGATTATGACGATAAATCTTTATACTTTTTGGATAATGATTGTCGTAAATTGATTAGTTACGTCATCCAAGGTGACAAATTTTGATAAATTTTGTCATGTGTTCGTATATAGAACTAAACTAAAGAAACAGGAAAAATAAGGAGGCGTCGGTTGGGTAGGGTTGGGTCTTGGACATCGCTTGGAGGCGTCGGTTGTTCACTTGGTAGGAGGCGATCCTTGGGGACTTAATTACTTAGTTTCCTAAGACCCATTTCTTTATCTGCGGCGACAGATTGTTGGGTTTGGTCTCTGCATGATTCTGGTCTGTATTTCAGTGGCTTCTGCTTATCATCTTCTAGCTCAGTCATCAGGTGCTTCGAGTATTAAATTAGATTTGGAAGAGTTTTGCTCCTTCTAAGGTAGTCGCCTTCTCTTGGTAGCTCCTATTGAAAAGAGTTTCTACTCGGTCTAATCTGTTTAGTAGAGGGGTCTTCTTGGACTTGGATGCCACTATGTGGGGCTTTAAGAATCCTCCCTCCATCTCTTTTGTAGGTGCAAGTATACTTTTGCGATTTGGTATGCTATTGTCAGCTGGTAGTTTTTAGTCTTCAGTGGTCTTTCCTTGTTTGTCGATTGACATATATCATTTGTATATGGGTTGAGTACCCCTTGTGCTCATCTATATATTTAAATATATCTATGTTTGCCTTTAAAAAATTGTGAATAAGAGATCTATCCAAAAGCAATACTAGAAGCATATAATTAATGTATACTTTTTTGTGTGTATATATAATTAATATATACTGAATAGGTATGAGTAGAATGAAAATATTTTGATTTTGTTATTGGAGACTTAGGAATAGATGACGTAATCGTATCACTATAAATAATAGGATGAATTTTCTTATTTCTTACATTTATCGAGAAGGAAACTCTTGTGCAGATAAGTTGGCTAACTATGTTTTTGCTATGCATGGTTTCAACATGGTGAGATTTACTTCCTAGTTTTTTTAGAGGACTTTAGGTGTAACACGTTAGATCTTTTCTATTATGATTTTTTATGACAATTTTGTTTTGTAAAGAGTAATGGTCGGGTCCCCCTAGGTTCTCTTTTGTACTCATTCTTTTTTCTCTTTTTAATGAAAACATGGGGAGTACTCTTTTTCCGATCAAGATGATCATTCTCTGAAAGACTTATCACAATTGGCAAAGTCAATGTTATTTGGTTGGATATTTTTTGTGGTTACCCAAGTTCAAACCCATGATCTCCTTTAGTGTGTGTGATTTTACGAGTGATGCTTATCACTCCATCTGTAGAGCTAAAAGAGCGAAAGCAACTTCCCCCATAAAAAATACATTATAAGTAACAATTGTGTTAGAAGTACAATTGTCTTAGAAGTAACTGTTGCTTCACGTGTAACCATTCACCATGTTTACGCTGAGACAAAAATATGTATTATATATACGATGTGTATTCAGGATTACAAAAACTTCTGTACAATATATCGCACTCCCATAAGAGTAGAATAGGTCAAAGAACCCCAAAAAAAATGAAAACACTACAGACATCATACCGTGAGTTCGGCTCAACCCTTAGGTCCAATAGAACCAAATACTTGTTACTCATATCCTCTGGAAGAGTGATTCTATGATTTTTTTTCCCGACAAGTAGATAATGTTACCATTAATAGAGTCCATTTTTGCAAAGATGGAGAAGGATACACTAAAACACCTTGGCCAAACCAAAGCTCAACAAAAGTACACAATGACGTAGGCGTTGGACTACGTCAACCATTTAGTTTGTTATTGATTTTTTGTGTTCAAATAGCGCAATCATTTTCTTATAGTGGGTTGAGTGAAAGGGACATCGTTGGTGGGAAACGTAGGCGTACGGGGTTCAAACCCCGCTCCCCCCTCCCCTCTAACAACTAACACACTAATTACTAACCACTTTGCCTATAAAAAAAAAGTACACAATGACACGCCAATGCTATGAAAACAAAAAAAAACATACAAACAAAACTAAAATGAAAAATTACGAAAACACCCAAGGCAATCCAAAGAATCTTTTCTCCAATAAGCCATTTTTGCTTAACTCCTATGTCAAAACCAAATCAAACCACCAAAAAACACTTTGAATAAGATAATCAAAGCTAAACTGTACCATACCAAGAAGCACCAAAGCTACCAAAAAATCTTCAACAAGATAAGAAAAGAAATCCTCAATGAGACGCCAAAACTATCGAAACAAAAGCAAAAACAAAACACCCAAGGCAATCCAGATACATAGGTCTAACACTAACAACAAGTTTCACAACTTTCGTGGCGCTGTAATATAGTCCTCTATTTTGTTAAAAGGCAAAGAAATTATATATTACTTGAGTATTTTGCGTACTCAAGATCTGTTACATCCCAATATAATTGAACCCTTAAGGCATCAACATAAAAAAATTAAAACCCCTTTACCAAAGAGGTAGTAGAGCCGCTCAAAAACAAAACATTAGGATATGTTGGGCGTCTCTTTTATGGTCTTCAGCACTCTTTATTCTAAAAAATGAACTATAAGCACCCTTTTGTCACTACAAAAAACTAGGTGATTAGCCACGGTCGAAACCGTAGCTAACAGGTCCAATTACTGTGGCGAAAAGACTTAGCCACGGTCTTTGTAGCCGTGAAAGGACGCGGCGTCTCAACTTCGACTTGAAAGAAAAAGAGCCCCTGGTTGTGTTTGCCTTAGGAGCTTCAACAACCAACTGCGGCTTCACAGCAATGAACAATTGGAACGCAGAATGAAAGAGGTGAAAGAATGGGAACCCTAGGTTAGAGGGGGAAAGAAACAAAGGGGGAAACCGTGTGGGAACGAATAAAACTTTCGAGAGAGAGTGAAAGTTTTTACTTGGGAATTTCCAGGTTGGTTTGCCACGGTCAAAGGGTAGCTAACAGTGAAAAAATTTATTTAGGAATTTTCCAGTTTCTTTGCCACGGTCAAAGGGTAGCTAACATTGAAATTTTTATTTGGGAATTTTCCAGTTTCTCATTATTGTGTTGGCCAGCTTTTCTGGTAGTGTGTATGCAGGGATGGCAATGGGTATCTTCTGTGCAGGATACCATAGTGTCTGTATTAGAGTCCGCTCATATATGGCTGGTATTTTAGTGTCTGTCGTCGTACTCTCTGAGCACCCAAGTGCTCGTGGATACGCCCATTAGGCACACTTTAACGGCAACAATTAATAAATAATATAAAAAATATTTTAATTCAATTAAAAAGCGATCATTTTTTTCTTATCTACTATTTAAAATATTACACATGATAGCATTTTGTGAATAAAAGTGATTCTTTTTTCTTATCTACTATTTTAAAAGTTGAATATACTGAAAATTGTAATAATAGTGTGTGTGTAATATAAATATCTAAAATGTTCATTAGTAGTTAGATTTAGTATTTTGTGAATAAAAATAATTTATTTTTAAAAATTGTATATAGATATAAAATTGTAATATTAGTTATATATATACACATACTTATATGCGGGTGCGAGCTCGGAGCGGGTTGGACATTGTAATGCCCGTACCCGAGTCTGTGCTCATTTGTGCGGGTACTTATCCGCCCGTTGCGTGCAATTTCTTCGATTGCCCAATAGGTATGATCTCAATTGCCATCCCTACTCCTCACTTTGTTCCTACATAAATTTTGCTCACCTCGACAATTAATAGAATGAAAGGGAAGTAGAAAGGCCTAGGCCAATTTTAACGAGTTTGGATCCTCATAACTACTTGTGGGATGAGGATCCAAACTCATGAGAGAGAGACATACAATATAATAATAACTGCAATAAATATTATTATCTTTTTGTTTGCCACTCTCTCATAACTTATTTCACGGGTGGGTACTTGTGAGATCCAAACTCAACTTTAACCAAGCCATGATGAACTTTTTATTATACCTATATAGTCAAGATTCCCACATATATGAATCTTGCAATAAACAATTGGCAATTTCACTCCAATTTCGGTTTGCCATATAAATTGAGCTAGCTACACATACCCGTAGTTACTTTCCTACATGGCAATAATTAACTTTACACATTGAACTGTTAATTCGCAGTGCATCCAACAACAGTTGTCTAACACTGCAAGCTAAGTAATCCCATAAAGGGAAAGAATGCTGGATGAATATCAAAATTTCTTATCGATGAAGAAACAACATTGATCTCATTGTGGTTGCATTTCACTCGGTCTGAGTCTGAGTGTGACTCCGGCCCACTTACAAAAAGAATATGTTGTTTTTAATCTACTATATTTGGGGTCTCTGCACCAAGGAAAAAGCAACCAAAAAATAGACAAAACAAACACGTTAATTAATCAAGCGCCCTCAAATTTGAAGTATTAATTATTGAAGGAGTATTAAAGTTTAGAGGCAACTAGAAGATTTTGTCTAGTGACTAGTGAAAAGATATTGTTGATAAAGTTGGATAAACATAGAATTTCATGCATTGATGCCATCAAATGTTGGTGCTGTGTCCAAAAAGGATCTGACCACAACTTTAAGCTTTGAATTTACTGGGGCTGAGTATATAGACAAGTAATGCAATTAATATCTAGCACCAATTATTTATAATGGAACACATTATATATGACAATGTTACAAACCCCTTATCACCTTTCATGTTTTCTTTATGAATTACGTCCTCCTTTCACAATATCCGAGTTTTAGAGTAGTTTTTTTTTTCAATTTTACTTATCAAATGAAAATTTCACTGCAAAGTTAACTATTTGTCAATAATATATCAAGAAAGATTGGTTCGAGTAGTAACTGGTCTCGAATCTCATTCTAAGGTCTCATATTTGAATCTAAAGTGTTGCAAAAACTCTATTGGGAGGCGAGAACCACATAGACCGACAAAAACTTAAATACAATTTAACACATGTCACTCAAGAAAATGCCTAACTGATGAAATTTCATTTGTTAAGAGTCCTACATCGGATGTGATATGCCATGATGATATACTCTCTAGCCCTACATTGTCTCTTTTCTAGTTATGCACATGTATGAGAAGAACCCTTGCTCAAATCTCTTCTCTTCGACTATTAATCATACATTATTTTACGGTCTCAAATTCAATGCTTTCTCAACTCGTTTTGCCTCCTTCTCACCCGTTTGCTAAATCCACTATCTCCCCATAGGATTTAGCGTTTCTCTTAATTTTATTTATTTTTTTTTATTTGAGAAATTCAATTAAATAAGCTTCTATTTTTTTTAAAATACTAGTTGTTGACATGGAACGCCATATAGAACAATTTCTCCATGTATATTGCAGTACAAGCAAGTCATTGCCACTTTACCAAATTACTAACCCAATTTCAAAATTGGTCAACATTCCATAACTTTAAAAATTGGGCAACCAAAATTACGAAATTAAAAAGGAGAGGCAAAGTTGCCAAATGAGACAAATTTAGGAGGGCCAAAACAGTAGTTACGCCTTATAATTTTTTTTTAAAACAAGCATATTAATTAGTATTATTATTATTAACATATAAAAGTCAAGAGTATGACCTTCCTACCCTACTCCCCATCTTGTAGTGTGGGTGTTCCCCACTCGTATGAGGAAGACATTGATTATGGTTTGACATGAGAAGACCAAAAATGAGGGAATTTTCTCGAATAAAATCCTAAACTCTTTTTTAAGGAAATTATACTAGTAGAAGTGGTTTTTGGAAGTCTGGCAAGTGTCTCTTCTACGAATAATGTATGGATCCGCTTGAGTGTTTCTCCATGAAATAAAAGCGCCTTATTGGCTAAGTGGTGTCTATTTTCTATGATGTATTTTTTGAGAATTTAAGTGTGAGTGGTTAGTCCTACATCGACTAGAAATGAGTAAAATGAAAGGGATATAAGAGAGGGGCTCATATACTTGACGACTTAAGTTTTTTGGTGGAGATGAGTGTATTCTCGTATATTGAGTTTTGAGTATGTTAATACTCTTCAAAATAAGAAAGTTACAATAGTTTAATAATATTTGTGGCGAACATGTGAATTATATGTGACCTTGATGGTTAAGTTTGAATTTTTTTTTCTTTGATTGATTATGTAATCAGATTCCACCATGTACCCTTGAATAGACATCGATTAGTAGTAATGTTTGCCACACGCACAGATAAACGGTGTAATCATAACTTTTTCTCTCTCATCCATGCATGGTAGCCACCACTATCCCCTTTTTAAGAACAAAAATACACAGAAGGAAGGCATACATACATAATAAAAAAAGAGAAGCTTATAGGTTAAGAAACTTGCTCCACTAAAAACCCTAAAAATATAATAAAACAAAAAGAGATGAGAATGAAGAGGGAATAAGCGCAAAGTAAAGCCTCTTGCTAGCTGCTTTCCTCCTCCCTCTCTTCCTCTTTTTCCTTTTCTTTCTCCTCTTTCTCTGGTATTCCCTTAGTTTGATTCTTCTCCCACCATCTCCCTAAAGAGCCATCAAACTTTATTAAAGAAAAAACACATAAAAAGGATTTCATCACCATGGTTTTCTCTTCTATTCCAAGCTATGCATTAGATCCTCCCAATTGGCACCAGGTAAGGTTTTCCTCAAATTTCAGCCACACCTTCTTAACCCCAAAAAATAAATAAATACTTTTTTTTCTTTCTAAAAGATGAGTTATTATTCCTATTCCTTGCAAAGCAACATAACATCTTGAATATACCAGATTTTCTTTTCATCTTAATTTTTTTTATTTATAATCTTTTGTGTATGCCTTATTAAGTCTTGGTACTTGGTACAAGTTCTCCCATTCTAATGAAATTTTGCTTATAAAAAAACTGTTTTGCAGCAACAAAATCATCATCAAGCAAATGGCAATGAAAACACTCAATTTCTTCCACCTTTACCACCACAAGTGGGAGGAACTAGTGGTGGTACTATGGGTTCAAACTCAATCAGACCAGGATCTATGGCAGATCGAGCTCGTTTAGCTAAAATACCACCTCCTGAAACAGCACTTAAGTGTCCACGTTGTGATTCAACCAATACTAAATTTTGTTACTTCAACAACTATAGTCTCACTCAACCTCGTCACTTTTGCAAGACTTGTAGACGTTATTGGACAAGAGGTGGTGCTCTTAGAAATGTCCCAGTTGGTGGAGGATGTCGTAGAAATAAGAAAAACAAAAGAAGTCGTTCTAAATCACCTTCAAATTCTGAGAAACAAACAATTATTTCCACTTCAAGTGGAAACCCCTCTCATGATCTAACTAGCCAGTTTCCTCAACCACATAATCTTCCCTTTATGGCTTCTCTTCAGAATCTGAACCGTTATGGTGTTGGGAACATGGGTCTTGGAGATCACATGGGATTTCAAATGGGTGGTAGTAACTCGTCAGCTTCTGCTGCTGTAGGTGAAGGAGTGGAGCAGTGGCGTTTGCAGCAGTTTCCTTTTTTGAATACTTTTGAAGGAAATTCTGGTGGTTCATACCCTTTTCAAGGTGGTGAAAGTATTGAAGCACAAACTGGCTTTGTTGGTGATTCTAGGGTTACTCAACAGCCACCAGTTAAAATGGAAGAAAATGGAGGTTTAAATAATTTGACAAGATCATCTCTTAGTGGTTCTGAACAACAAAACAACAACCAATATTATTCTTGGACTGATCTTTCAGGTCTTGCTCCTTCAACTACTCATGATCTCTTGTAACTTCGACAATTAATAAGGTCAGTAACTTATGATCTTTTGTAACTTTGATGGAATGGATCGAAAGATTTGGACACCTTGACAAATCACAAGTTGAACTATCATCATCAGCTGGCGAAAATGCTGAGTTGGTTGACTGAAATTAACGCAGGCATATGGTAGAATATATATATAATGATCTTCTTGTTGTAATTTCTGGTCATTAATTTTGTTTATGTCTTTTCATGGCGTAATTTGTGTACTATATATAGATATGGGCTTGTTTTGTATAACTGTTGTGTGTGCATGTAATGTTTTGTTGTTGTGTGTTTGCTATCTGACGTTGTAATCTGATTTTAGTACAAAACTTTAGTTCTTCATGAGTTTACTTTACACCTACTACTACCGGTTACTACTTCGCGTTGTTAGCCTAGCTAGCTCACACTACTATTACTATATATGTATTGCACCAGCTTTTTGCATACATATGGTTATCAGATTCAGCTAGCACGATTATCAGAAAAGAAGAAAATTAAATGATCTTGTTACAGTACTAAAGAATGTGCTTGCCACTCCATGGTAGCTTTATACAAAGTTTTAAATTAATTTTATTATATCTTAATTTGTGAAACACTCTTAATGCAAATCTGTTACATATATATAGATATATCTTATCTCATGTGGCTAGCTCGCTATTTGTAATATGCATCTTGAAGTGAATATATATTACACAAGATGGATGATTCAAGGTAGGTACAGACCTAAGAGTCTGAGTCTGACACACATGTTTATATATTTGCAGATAACTTGTTGTAAGTAATTTTCCTTCTTTCTCTTTTGCTTTTTCTTCGGATCTTTCTTTTTCTCTTTAATCATTCATAAGAGTACTTTAGCTCTTCTTTGCTATAACCCAGAAGCTGTAGTAATAAGTTCTACTTCTTGGAAACTTGAGTGTGACAGTTATTTAATGTTCTGGCTACTCTTTATACTTTTTCCTCAATAGTGTTAAATTTTGATTCCAAGGAAGCTCTTCCTAGTGTACTTTTTTTGGAGTATTGAAAATCAGTTATAGAGCTTTGCTTGCTTTATAACGATGGAGAAGAATGAAGAGTGAGGGAAAGGATAAAAGAGAAAGAGAGAGATTGTGAATAATTTTATATATGATTGAACATCAGTCAAAAGAGTCAAACTTACGAGGTCATAATAATTATTTAGATTAGATATTCATAAGATGGGACGTGCGTATTTGTTGGATATGTATAAGGGTTGAAAGTGGAAGCTAAATGTAACCAACCAACCATATATATTCTTAGAAGACGCCAAAATGCCACTCAAAATCATGCAATTCTATATTCGACCAAACTGGAGTGCGTTACTGTTCTAGAACTTCTTCAGCAGAATTATGCAATGGATTATTAATTACGCACTTGTTTTTCAAAGGAAAAAAAGGGAATTCCACGGTCAAAGTAAGTGTGTCATTTTGGAGTGATTAAGCAAAACAAACACACGGTCTATCTAATAATTACAAACTTTATTGTTCTAATAAATCATCCTAAAGGGAATTATTAATGATGAATTTATCTTATTATAAAAGAAAAGAAGAGAAAAGAAGAGGGTATCATTGAGATGATGATAACTTTTGTGAGGACCAATGTTACCTTTCAAGAACGAATAAAGCAACACAGACAAAAGCTCTCTCCTTGTCTTTGGACATAGGTAGTAAAATGGTTAATCAGATTCCAAAAATGTCGGTGAGTGTGGGTCTCAAAGAAGAAACATTGCGAGAGATAAAGCAGTGTGGGCTATATAAATTTGCAGAGTTTCCTGCTACTATGGTACGAATTGAATCAAAGAGAGGAGGGGCTCAGAAATTCATGCATGCTAGCTTTCATGGATTAGTGTGAACTGTTTCCCTTCCGTGACTATGTCTTTGAACAGTGTTTTTCAATCATAATCAGCCAAACTCATCAAACGTCCATTGTATGATACGTAATCAATAAATACGCATGGTTGGCATTGCAAGACTCAAATTAAGATTTGCATCCTTTGTCTTACTCTTACTTTCATTTCACCACCTGCAGCTTCATTGTAATTTTCTGTTTCTTTTTCTTCTTCTACTTCCATATGCTTTTACTTCCTTTTTCTTTTTTACTCGTGTGGGGACCTCTCCACCCATTATAATGTCAGAGACCGTTACCATCTTTAGATATACAGTACATCAGCGTGAATATACAAACGTAAAAGCATTTTTTCCTCTAACTAGCTCCTTAGAAGGAGTGAATTGAGCTCAAAACAAAAGTGTATATATACTATGCATGCCAATAGATGCTTCCTTACCTAAATATCACATATAATTTGACAGCACCCATGAAATGCCCGGCATTGAAAAAATTCAAATATTATGAACTTATATTGGACTTAATGACTTTGGCTCTTAGAATGTGGTTTGGGCCTAACTCAATCCCATAAAATCGGCTTGTAAGGTGAGGGATGCTCCCACTTATAAACTCTTTTTCAGGCCATATCATATCCGATGTGGGACTCTTAACACACACCCCTCACGCCCAGGAATAGACATCTGGAGCTTGACCCGAATCTTGGATAGGCTCTGATACTACTACAAAACCGGCTTGTAAGGTGAGGATTGCCTCACACTTATAAACTAAACTTCTTTGAGACCATATCTCTAGTCATGGTGGGTGGCCCGAAGGATCTAGGATAGGCTCTGATACCATCTTAAAATGTGGTTTGGGCTTAACTCAATCCCACAAAACCGGCTTGTAAGGTGAGGGATGCTCCCACTTATAAACTCTTTTTCAGGCCATATCACATTCGATGTGGGACTCTTAACATTGGCTGAGAACTAAATGGCAAATGACATCCTATTGTGCTTAAAATCTCTCTTCCCCTTTTCATGTTTGGAAAGAGGACTTAAAAGAATCAGGTCACATATAATACCTTCTGCTAGCAAATTGATACAATCCAAAATACACACTCATAAAACTTAACTATGAACTATATAATAGAACTTGTAAAAGAGTATTTGATGAATTCTCTGTGTGGGAAAATAACCCCTAACAGAAAAAAATGTGTGGATGTATTAGACAGTACCCCAAGTGCTTATGTCAGTAGAGTAGATAAGCCTAAATAAGTTGTTCCAAACGGGCCCAAAATGTACATATCAATGAAGTTTATTACCACACATGGTGGAACTCTAAGATCTCCCTCCGTCTCATATTAAGTGTCGTTTAAGATTATGCGCGGGTATTAAGAAAATGATTGGATATGCTAAATTTTATGGTAAAAAAATGTGGTAGGACTAAAACACCCTTACACTTTTCTTGGTTGGTGCAAAGGCACGGTTATTGATATTCTAAAGTAAGGGTATTGTTGGAATGTAATAATAAATGTTGTATTGGAATTTTAAAGTGACAGATAATTTGAGACAAAGAAAAATGGCAAACAGAACACTTAATATAAGACGGAGGGAGTACTACACAACACATGGTCTAACATGATATGTATTTTCTGGATGGATGTATTAGATTGCAGAGTTTGTTGATGCTACTCTTGCAAAAGGTGCCGATGCAAAACTGGTTGCCAACTGGATAATGAGTGATATTGCTGCCTTCATGAAAAATGAAAAGTTAGCCATAAATGAAATAAAGACTCATAAACCTACTTTTGTGACATACACTTAAGAATATCGACACTTTCATTTATTAGAAGAGGCAATAACTCCATCCAAGAATAAAGTTTAATTAAAAAAAATTCTGAGGGGTCAATGATCCTATTTGAGAAAACACTCATGTTTCTGGTTTCCCAAATAGCCCACGAAACAACACGTCAAACCAGAATCAAACCCTTCCTATTTCAGATTGGGAAGTCACCACGATAAAATAATGAGAAAAGGGTAGGAAGATCGGGTGGTATCATCAACGAAACCCCTAGCCACCTAAAAACGCAATACCAGATCCTAGCAGAAAAATTGCACCTCAAAAATAGTTGCCTCCCAGTTTCTTAGTGTTGCCCATAAAAGACACACAATGTAGCCTATGCATCAGGAATGATCCCTCCCTAAGATAGGTTAGTAAGGGTTGGGAGCCCATCCAGAAGTAGACGCCAGGCGATGGTAATGACTTTCTTTGGTGCGCCACTTCCCCACTGCTTATCAAGCACACGGAGCTCAAGTGGCGTATGCATAGATGGGGGAGGGTTGCCTCACACTTATAAACTCTTTTGATCGCTAGTCAATGTGGGACTTGAATTTTTCTCAATATCCTCTACGTGAAAGACCATTCCAAAACCTGATCAACCCAGCCACCCACCTCGTCAATCATACCATCTTTTTGTGATGAAACAGAGAATGGCCTCAACAACATATCCCTTAGGGGGGAGCTATCCACCTCCCGACAAATTAAAACTAAAAATATATAAGTCATTTTTAGTTTTTTTCACTTTTGTACTCCAAATTTCGGTGGTTGTTTGTGTTCAAACTTTCGAGTTTCCACACATCTTTTTCTAAGTTTATATATTTTTTTATAAGTTTTTCTAAGTTTATATCATTTTATCTCAATAAAGTAGTTTACTTATAAAAAATGGCTAAGTTGCATTTTTGATATTTTATCTTTGACCAAAATTTCAGTTTGGTCTTTTATCTTTTTTCCTCGCCTTGGTCCTTTATATTTTAAATCTGTGTCAATGTGGTCCTTTATGTTTGATATGTTTTAATTTGGTTCTTCAGTTGGTTTGATATGTTTCAATTTGGTCCTCCATAAAACACAGAAGGACCAAATTGAAATGTATCATATCAATTGAAGAGGGTCAAATTGAAACATATCAAATATAGAGGACCACTTTGACACAGATTTGAAACATAAATGACCAAAGCTGGAAAAAAAAAGATAAAGAACTAAACTGAAACTTTGATCAAAGATAAAGAAACAAAAATGCAATTTAGCCTAAAAAAATCAATACACGAGTTAAAAGCATTTGAAATCAAACAAAAAGTTTTCTGAAGTAAAATTTTATGTAGAAATATTTTGGAGGAAGAATAATTATTTGAATCGAAGCTGAGAGGTGTATTAGAAAAACCAGGGGGTGCAAAAGAATAACCCACAAGCGGACTATACTTTCCTCGTGGGTCTTCAGCTTCTACTATTATGGGGTGTATTGGTTTAGGATTTCACAGGATTTTAAAAGACTTTTTTTGAGTAAAAAAGTCTGCTGGTATTCAATTAGGATTTTCTATCACTTAAAAACAATCCACTGGTATTCAATCTAGATTTTCAAGACTTTTTAAAGAGTTCATCAAAATCCACTGGTATTCATTTGAGATTTTCTATCACTTAACTGTTATTCAAAATTATAAGGATTTTAAAGGATTGTTTTGTTAGATGGATTTTGAATGACTTTTTGGTGTTATTTACACACACAACACCCATCAAACAATCCCACTCAAATTCATGAGACTTTGAAGGACTTTTTTATTTATTTCTTTTCTATTTTTCCACCAGCACTGTTTATGTTTCTTTCGTCAAAACTGTTCTTCGTCAAGATGAACTGTTCCTCGCTTGTGGTGATGGTGTTGGCCTCCTGAAGCTATTGCTGGGAAAGGTAAACCAATAGAGAAGAAGTTCAAAAGAATTGATTTCAATTTGGTCAAAAAAAAAAAGAAGAATTGATTTGAAGGATAAATCAAAAGGCAACGGATATGGATTCTGGCGATGGTGTTGGCCTCGTGAAGCTATAGGAATCAAAATCCTTATATTTTTGATTCAGGTGTTGGTGTTGGCCTCGTGAAGCTATAGGAATCAAAATCCATACAAACTCTATCAATTTGATGTTGGGCAACGGAAAGTAGATTTGAAGAATCGATTCTCTCCCTTGGATTTGAATAATAGCTATAATAGTCCTCCTGAAGAATTGATTCTCTCCCTCAAAGCATGTGACAAATGATTTGCCAGGGTTGTGTGTTATTGCGGCTTGCATTTTACAAGCTGGAGAAGAAGAACGTTAGGTTAGAGAAGAAAGGGTTTGAGCTTCAAAATGACGGATTGGGCTTTGAACACAACCTAATATCTCTATATTGAGCAAATCCACTAAAATCCCGCAGAGTCTACAAAGTCTCGCGAAAGTCCATTAAAATCCTGACTTAAAATCCTGCAGAATCCTGTAGAGTCTTAAAAATTTTGAAATTCCTGCAAAAGTCCATTAAAATCCGTAGGACTTTTTTCAGCCAAAAAAGTCATTTGAAATCCTGAACCAATACACCCCCCCCCCCCCCCCTATATTCTTGCTCAGTGGTGATGACTATTTAAAGGCGTGGTTTGGACTCGTGTCGGGTTAATGTGTGGCGGCTTCAGATTAGGTTTCTTACTCTGATGGTGTTGTCTGGGTGTTTTAGGGTTGATTATGTTAAGTTTATGTCAATTTCTTGTTAGTATAGTAGGTTGTTTTATGTTTTATTTTCGTTAGTTCTTTAGGATCTTAGTTGTTTCAGGTGCTGCTCTTGTGTTAATCGATATCCTCAGGAGTCTCAGCTATATGCCTGATTTGGTTGTTATCCCATGGTCGATCTGATGTTGCTTTGTGAGCTTCATGCTTAGATTCTCTGTAATGTTTCTGTGGCATTTGCCCATTATTAATGAAATATTGCATTGATGACAAAAAAAAATCTTTCTATATGCATCCCTATAGCATTAAAAATGGAATAAACAAGTTTTCAGGTTTTGTTTACCTTGGATTTTGGTAAACACCGCTAGTTTGAAATTGCTTCTGTTTGCAGGATCAACTAGTAAATCCTAAGACCATTTGTGTTAAAGTTTTTCCCAGAATTACTTGTGTTCTTGCAATTTAAAAGTAAAAGAAGAAGATAATAGTCGATCTCGCGCGAAACCGTCGAGTTTCCTCAATGAGAGAGAATAAAACAAAGGAAAGATTGCAGAAAA
Source organism: Astragalus glycyphyllos (assembly GCA_963573325.1). NCBI lineage: Eukaryota > Viridiplantae > Streptophyta > Magnoliopsida > Fabales > Fabaceae > Astragalus > Astragalus glycyphyllos. The sequence goes on along the minus strand of OY754310.1, from coordinate 53,949,798 downwards.
GCAAAGAAGAAAACAAATTAAAATTGCATTAATTGTAAAGAGGGTTGGTGCACAGATCATACATTCTTCTCTTTGCTCGTTTTCTCTGTAATGTGTTGGAAGTTAGAGCGTGAGAGTTCTGTAATGAAATTGTGACCCGTTTCTCCTATGAGAAATTACTATTTATACAAGGAGGGAAAACGCTAAAACTAACTAACTGTACAGAGAATTCAAAAAAGAAAACTGCTTCAACCTTCGACTAGGGTAACCGCCAGAACTTCTACGGCGAGCACTTAACTTTGACCTGTCAGCCTTCTTCTCGTCGAAATATCACCCTTCCATTCTTGTCAAGTCTAAGGCTTTGTCGAATTTACTTTCTGATATAACTCTTCTGTGTTGAAACCAGCACTTTCTTCTAAGAAAAACAAAGTCAAACTGCGTTAACTGCATTTAATTTAGCCTGTCGAAATTACAGGCTAACAGGTTTGATCTATATATGCTATATATGCATCCTTTTTTTGTGAGGATTCTATATGCATTCCTATAGTATTAGGATTTGATCTGTACCTTATCCGAGGTCGAGGAGACCGACCGGGATAGTTGGTAGAGTGCTCCTACTAAGTCGGGTCGCAGAGCTTGACTTAGGGGTGGTCCCTGCAATGACACTCTGACAAGTCAAAAGCAAGAAGTCGTATGGGAGGTATTAGAGAATAAAATGTGTACATGTTCCCAGGGGTCCACTGCTATTTATAGGCTCAGGGGTTGGCCTCACGTGACTACTAGGTTATGTCGTGTGATCGTCGGGTCTGGATGAGCGATACAAGCCACTGATAACCGTAGCGCACAGATCGTCTAGGGTCACGTGGTGGAGCAGATGCTTCGACTGCAAGGAGAGTCGGCTCTTATTGGGTTGCACCCTGGCCCAAGGTATGGATTGGGCCCTCGAGATTAAACAGATTCGTGGCACATATCGTGTGCTAGTTTTTTAGCCCTTTATTTTAATAAAATAATATAGACGACGAGTATCTTGTATCTTACATTAAGGGTTTGCTTGATTACTCTTTTAAAAACAGTTTTTTTGTTTTTAAAAAAATTAGCAAAGAGCAATTTTACTCTTTCTTTGTTTTTTAAAACCAGAAAACTGTTTTTAAAAGAGTAATCAAGCAGACCCTAAATCATTTGATCATGAAATAAATCTAAGATACTAATATCATGTTACATACAAACGATTTAAAAAACGTAATCATATACATTCTACCTGGACCTTGTTATATGTTATTGCATCAGTTGCAGCATCTCAGCATCAGTTAGGGTTAGATGTTGCAGCATCAATACATGTTTTTGTTGTGACGGTTATTTCTTGTTTCTGCTGCTATAGTCTTTTCTGTTTGGGGCAGTTTTATTAGTTAGTTTATATTATTGAAACTGTTGTAACATTATTTTGTTGGTTATTGTTAGTTATGAGTTAGTATATAAAGCACCATCTTAGGTTGGTTATTAATATGATCATTATCACAAGTTTGGACGGAAAAAAAAGGGAAACACCAGGAGTGAAAATTAGAGTGATTAGAGAGTGAGAAACACTGTGGAAGGGTTGGGTTCACATACAACATAGTCTTATGCTTTGAATGTGCCTAGGAGTTGTACTCTTGATCAAATTAGTGAAGATTCAAGTTGGATTCGATCCTCCAGAGTAGGAGAATTATCTCTGAACTGGGTTACCAATCTTAGAGTTCATTTTCTATCCTTTTCTCTTTTTTTAGGAGAATGTGCCTAGGAGTTGTACTCTTGATTTCTTATATCTTGTTAATTACAGTGATGTAATCTAGTGCTACAACACTCTGCAAATATTCTGTATTTGTGTGTTCTTTGACTTTCAGTTTCAAGTTCTTGACAAATTAGTTCACAACAGCTATGCAGCATCCTTTTTTTTTTTGTGAGGATTCTATATGCATCTTGTGCTAGTATTTGAACCCTTCATTTCAAAAAAAATAGTATAGACGGCGAGCATCCTATACTTTCAGAAAACTGTTTTTAAAAAAAGAATAATCAAGGAGGCCTAAATCATTTAAAAGAATCTAAGACAAATTGATGGTGCCAATACACGGAACATCTCTTCATTAAATACTGAGGATGATTAGAATAGTACAAGTTATGATGTTACAATTATACAATTTTCACGTCAGGCACATCTTGCCCATTTCCATCAATATCTTCTTCCCCTTTCAAAAGCATTTTGCATTACATATCACACAAACAAACGAATAACTTAAAGGAGCAGGAAGGTGATCTTCCACCCTTTACTCCAAACAGATGCTTCTTTCAACACTTTTCAAAAAAACAAAATAAACAAAAGCTATAAACAAAACATTTCAGGTATGGTCGAGGTTAATAGTGATCAAAGGTGGTTGAATATCCTCGTTTTGAGCTTGAAGTTCAGTTTGTGTTTGAACTTCCTGCTCCTCTTCCTGCTGCTGCTGCTCAAGGAACCTGCTCATACGCTCTATCAATTGTGCTGCCTTTCTTTTGCCTCTGTCTGTACCATTTTGCGCCAATTCCAGCAATGGACTCATCACCCCAAGCTCTTGTGCCTGAGCTAAATATTTTTGATCTCCAGAACAAAGGTGCACTAACACAGCAGCCGCGTTCTCTTTATTCCTTGGAGATCCATTCCCGATAAACTCTACCAAAACCGGCACCGCCTCTGCAGAACCAATGGTAGCCTTTCCTTCAGGATGACTGGCCAATATTGCCAAAATGGCCAATGCTTCATCCACCATTCCCCCACTAGGTTCTGTCAGCAATCGCATCAGTGTGGGAATAACACCAGCTCTTACTGCCTTTCCCTTGTTACCTTGGTAAATGCACAAATTAAAGAGTGCTGTTGCAGCATCTTTCTTACCCCTTTGTGTACCCTCACTCAGCAAAATCACTAGCGGTGGTATGGCTCCCGAAGAACCAATTGTAACCTTATTTTCGTCTATTACTGAAAGGCTGAAAAGTGTTGCTGCTGCGTTTTCCCGTGCTTCCATGCTTCCCCTCTTCAACACATGAACTATACCTGGAACTGCTCCTGAAGAAACGATGTTTCCTTTGTTATTCTCATATATGGAGAGATTCAGAAGGGCTGTCACAGCGTGCTCTTGAGTGCGGGAGTCTGGCATGGAGAGGAGTCCTACAAGGAGAGGTATTGCACCGGCTTCAGCAATAGCGACACGGTTATCTGCATTTCGCTTTGCAAGAAGGCGGATCTCGCCAGCAGCTGATCTCTGGTCTTCAGGACTGGCAGATGCGAGCTTTTGGATAAGACTTTCAATCTTACTTCGCTCGGCTGGAGAGCAGGCTGATGCTGATTTACTAGGCTGAGAACTGCTGGGTCGTTTTGGTGGCTCTATGCCATTGGCTTCACACCATTGTTCTATCAGGCTTCGTAAGACAAAGTTGGGTGTCAGAACAGTACTGGTGAGAATCTGCTGTGTTTTGGGGCATGTCCCGTGCCCGTCTTGCAACCACTTCTCAATACAGGAGCGCTCATAAGTCTGAATATGACAACAAGACACATGTGAGTGGGATACTTGACAGTTATCGCTAAACTGACTCTGAAACGGGGTAAATGTCAATATATGGCATTGGAATGATCATGTAGCCTTGCTTTTTATGGAAACTTTATGAATTCAACCAAGATATATGTTCCATGGAAATCCATCAATTAATAAAGCAATCATAATATATTTAGCAACGTGTCCAACTCATTTAAAGGTGACCTTATGAAGAAATTTGAAAATAAAGTGGGAACATAGACTTCGCTTTTCTTTCAACAGGACCCTCTCATGTTAGTAAAATGGTGAAAACGGCTTACCATTTCTGGTACAAATCATTGGAAACTAGAAACAGAGTGAAAACCAGGTAAAAATTTTGTAGTTATCAAGTGGAAACAGAAAACATTTCAAGTTTTCACAAACAAAATAGAATGCACAGAACATACCTGTCCAGTTGAAACAATGACAGGGTCCTTCATCAATTCCAGGGAAATTGGACACCGAAAATCATTAGGCATAACAGGGACCTGATGATTCTTATCATTTTCCCCTAGTCCCGAAACTCCTGAAGGAAGGCCTTTAAATACTACAGCATCATCCTTGACTAGGTTTTCTGTTTGCACGTGATCCTTTATCTTCTTCAATAACATCGACATCTTCTCAATGCGTGCCCCTGGATCCCCACCACTTGCTGTCACCATCTCATGCAAAGCGAGTGATTCTTGTGTAAGATCGCCTATTCCCACCAATTGCAACTTTTCTGCCAATTGACTTAGAACAGCTGGATCTGTAGCTGCATCACTGCTATTGTTATAAAGGGATGACATCTCCTCATACAACTTGGCATCGGGTTCATCAACCCTCCCTTTGGCTCTTCTAAACTGGGCAAGAACCAGTTCAACCTGAAATGAAAAGGACAATTGGATGGAGAATTAGACAAGATCATGTAAATTTCAAAAATATAAAGATAATGAAGTTCCCCAGTGTGGCAGTGTCCGTTCTATTCTAAAGAGTTAACTAGTAGATAGTTCAGCGGATCAAACTTTCTACTTAAAATATTATATTAAATATACAAAATTGAAGTATTTATACCTGCTCTTTAACTTCATCGGATATGTCGAGTTTATCATAGGAAATTCCATCCAATGATTGTTCTAACCATCCAGTCACCGCATAGAATTTATCCATAATTTGGTCCCTCTCAAGAACCTGCAAAACAGGAGTTGAGATAACAGAATCAACATCTTAGGCAGCAGGTGTCATTTTATAAGTATTAAGTTTTCATAATGCTCTCTCTAAATATAATATATTGTCTAACCCATAATTATAAGAGGGTGATTTAGAAAGAAAACAAATTTGTAAGCAACCCGAGGTCAAAACAAGTATATGAAACGCCTCTTATGTCTTATGTAAGAATAAGTAAGCTAAGGTTCCCCTGTAGACATAAAAATAATACTGACAATTATTAAATAAATAAACAATATTATTTAGATTTCAGATAGTATTAACATCGTAAATTGCAAAAAATATCGGAATGGTTGAAACACAGTGGGCATCATTAAAGGAAAATACTCTTGTTAACCATATCGTGGTAATTAAACATCAACAGTAAAATGTTTGGTATACTAGATCAACAAATACCACCATCTCTCAAAGGGAATGCCCACTGTATGGTCTTTGAGCTGGAAGAAACTGAGAGCACTCTGAATCTGAAACCTCCCTTTCTTATATGGTCATGTTTGCATGACCATATCTTCCAACTTCCCCTCTGGAGTGGGGAAAATAAAAGGCATAAAAAATTATTTACTCAGGTTCCCATCAAAAGTTTGTTTCAAAATTGGAAATTAATGGAAGAGGATTCTTCTGTTGATATCCAAGGTCCTGAACAGTCGATACCATCAAAAACCTGAATACCATACCAACTCAGAAGTTTCCTTTCTTTACACCTCCCAAACACCACGCAATCTATCCTCAAAATTCCCAATTAAGCGGGAAAATCCACTATTATGAAGGTTGCACTCAACCAGCACAAACAAATGCAATAAAACACTAAACTAGTGGAGAGAAAACGGATTATAACTTAAGAACCAATACAAATGTAATCAACAATCCAAAATTGAAAGAGATATCAACCACGAATTGAAAATCAGGTATTCTATTGCAATTAAAAAAAACTAAATAGTAAAAGAAGACAAATCTGAGCTAAACATAGCCAAACATTCACAACAGTACTTTGCATAGCATCCACAAGCACATCAGATTTTTTAAAAAGAACAAAAATTTATGCACCCAAGTTCAAATACATGTTACTGCTAAGCTAAAATTAAATTTGGCTGCATCCCAAAATCCCAATAGGCGTTCACAGAAAAATCAGAAACTAAAAAGGAAAAAATCAATGAGAGGAACACAAACCATGTAAATCTTGCTGCCTTCACTTCCAAATCTGAGTAGTTCTCTAGCGGATTCAAGAGCTTCTTTGAAAGCAAGCATGGCTTTTGAAGTATCCACAGGGATTGCATCTTTCATATCTCTAATCTCCTCAAACAACGGGATCAACAGCTTCACCCTCCTTGCTAAGTTGCAGTACTGTTTCTTCACCATAGGCCTAAAGTCAGAGATGCTAGCTATCTCGTTCAGCAAGTCAATCACCACGTCAGCATCTGCTTTCAAATTCTCACCCTCCATGGCTGCTCCACCTCAGAGTTTTCAGATCCCCCTATACGGCACCGTTTTGCACAAGGACCTCGTAAATTGACTCCCGAAAATTGAGGTCTCCGGTCATCTTCTTCGTCAATAATGTCACAAAATTTTCAGACACTGGGTTTTCGGGGAGGGAGGGAGAGAGAGAGAGAGAGAGAGAGAGAGAGAGAGGAGTATATAATAGATAGAGAGAGAGAAACACACGCAATGACTTTTCTAATTTCCTTTTCTGGCGCGGCGGCTCAAGATGAGTGAGCTGTAAGAGGATTTTGTTCATAATAAGTGGTTGGGTCAGCTCGGCTTGGGTCAGCTTCGGCTATTGCGGCGCAGCCTGAACGTGAAGTTCGGTTTAACAACCACGGTAATTCTCGTACAGTACTACTGTCAAAACTGGAAAAGTAGAAACACTTTTTCAAAAATAAAAAAGAAGAAAGAAAGAAAGTAGAAACGCGTTGTCAAGAAAACAAAGGAAGTGGAAACACGAACAAAGGTCTCCGATGGCTAGGGAGCAAATCTTTGAGGACAGAGTGACTGTCAATTTCATGTTGAGGAGAGTAGTAACAAATGTTTTATATTAATTTTAGTAATAACCGTTAAAATTTTAAAATGTTAACTTACTATATACAGCATAATTTAGCAAGAAAATAATAATAATACTTTTGTCAAAAGAAACAAAAATAATAATCGTCTGATATTCATCAAAAAAAATTAAAAGTGAGAAAAATAATCGTCAGCTATTATTTAAAAAATTAAGTCTAATTATAATATAATTTTCGGTTAATTAAATTATAATATATTTTTGGATAAATTAATATAGAAATTGAATTAAAATGTTTTTAAAATGTTTATTTTTCCTATTTTAAAAAAAATGTTTATTATTCCTGGGTAACAAACTTCATTTTTAAGATAAAATTTTAAATTCAACCATTGCAAATAAAAAAAAGGAGTTTAATTGGCAGATATTTTTTATACCATATGCTAATATGAAAGTAACGCTTGTTTGATGATTAAGTTAAGATAGACGAGATAAGATAAGCTATCTTGAGTTGTTCAATCAATTCCTATATATGTGATTTGTTGTTTCCTACTTTTTGTTAGATTTTAATATAAAACTCTAATAATATCCTCTGGATGTTTTTCAACGGTTATTTGACCCGTCTTATAGTCGTTAGGCCCTAGAAGGTTGTTAGGGCAGTTACAACGGTTTGTAATCAGTGGCGAAGCTAGACTGAAAAAAGTCGGGTGGGCCACTAAAATAAACTTGCGTTGAGAAATGATGAGATTGACAGCGAGGAACGACGACACGCAACAACGATGAACGACGGCGAGCAATGACGATGAACGACGACGAGCAACGGCGATGAACGACGATGAATAGTGAGGAACGATGACTGAAGAAGAGAAAACATGAGAGGATTGTGCAAAAAAGAGAGAAATCGGTTCAGTAATTGCTAGTTTTGAGAAGAAGATGAAAGCTGGTTTGGTTTTCTATTTCTTCTTCTTCTTCTTCTCTTCTCTGCGCGCGAGAGTTGAAACGAGAAAAAGAAGTATTTAAGTAATTTTTCCTATTGATGATGCGCTGTCAAGTTCTGAAAGAAAGGATTTGTGTGGCTCTTTTAAAAAAATAAGGGTATTTAAGTAATTTTTCCTATATGAAAAAAAATTGTTTTTTTACTGGGTGGGCCGTGGCCCAAATGGGCCACCCCTGCCTCCGCCACTGTTTGTAATTACCTCTCAAATCCCTAACAAACTTTCTATTACATGTATATATTGTACAGTCCATACATTGTTTATATTACAGAGAAATTTTCAATATAAATTTACACTAATCTTTTCTTTTACCCTGTGTGCATTCTTCCTTCTCTGCAATCTTTTCTTCTCGTGTTCTGAGTGTGTGAGTTTCCAGATATTCAACAAGGTGGTTGAAGGACCCTCGCGGAGAGAGAGAGTGTGTTAGTATTTTGTGAGAGAAATACTAAGAAAGAAAGGAAAATACAAAGAAGAGGGTGGAAGAAATTACCTTAAGGACTCAAGAGGAGTTCCTTGTGGTGATTGTTCGTGTGTACATCAAAAACACCAGTTGCAGTCCAGACAAACAGAAACAACAGGAAACCAATTAGGGTTTTCGGAGTTACAAACACAATCAATCAAATAACAGCAAAATCAGGTGGAAATCATAATCATTACCTTTGATTGATTGTCCGTTTGAAACCCTAAGAGTGCGTGTACCTGAAAAACAAAAGCAAGAGGTTAGGGTTTGTTGATTTGTGACAAATCAACAAGATAACCAGAGGCATTTTGTAATTCTAGTATACCTGAGGTGAGTTCGTCCAAGATCGAAGAAGATTGAAGCCTCAATCTTCGTATTTCCAGAAACTCTAGTTCGCAAAGTGGGTTCGTATTCAACTCACCTCAGAAGACTTTGATTCAGATCAAAACCATAGGGGTTTTGTCTCATCATCATCAAGCATCATCACTGGTGGATAAACTCAACACTTCAATCACTGGAAGTAAGAGCATTGAAGGTTCAAAGAGAAAGAAGAAGAAGAAGAAGAAGAAGAAGAAGAGAACGAAGACGAGCAGCAAGAAGAGATAAGAGGAATCTTGGGTTTATGAGGGAAACCCTAATTTTTCAGATTATATACACCGGGTCAGAGTGCAACCCGCGCATGATAATTAAACTGGGTCTTGGGTGCCGCAAGGTTTTTACTTGACTCGGTAATACAAGTGGTTTTTTAAATTGGGCCTACCAAATATCAACTCTCTATTTGCACCCCTGTATCTGCTGTATACACCTGCAAGTGAACAAATATTGTAATTAGTCAATATTTCAACATGGCATCATTGAGCTACAGTGACTAGGATTATTTCTAAACTCTTCTTGTGTATTTATTTTGATTTCTTGTCTGATTTTAGTACCTATACAGTGATTGTGTAGGTATTTGTGACTTCTAATTTTTTCCTTAAGTAAGTGTTACAGGTTTTGTGCTCAAGAAAGTGTCTCAGCAGCAATGGGAAACGATAACCTAGACAACCATGTTCCCAAACTGAATGGGAAGAACTATGACACCTGGGCTCTTCAAATGAGAGCTGTTCTTGGGTCTCATGGTATGTTAAACATAGTCAAGAAGGGATTTGACCCATTGGGTGAGAACCCAACTACAACTCAAACTACTTTGTTCAATGAGAATTAACAAAAGGACTTCAAATGGTTGACCCTCATTCACAGAGGCTGTGATGAGGCCAATTTTGACAGGATAAGGAAGTGTGATACTTCCAAGCAGGCATGGGATGCCTTGGAAAAGTATTATTGTGGTGCAACCCCTATCAAAGAGGAAAAACTGCAAGCCCTAAAGGCACAATATGAAACTTTGAAGATGAAACAAGGTGAAAAAGTCACTGATTTTTTCATTAGAGTCAAGAAGGTCATAAATGATGAAATGGCCTTGCTGGGAGAGACCCTTGAGGAAAAGTGGGTGTGCAAAAAGATCCTAAGGTCTATGACCAAAAGGTTCTTTGGGGTAACCAACACCATAAAAGAAACTACCTCTGCAGATGACTTGAAGATTGAAGAACTTCAAGCCAAGCTTGAAGCAAAAGAGGTAAGGCTTGACCTCTTTGAAGCTAATGATGATGAGGACCAAGCCTTGTATACTGCTAAAGGCAAGGGCAAGCAGAACTCTAAAGACAACAGCAAGCATCCAGTCAAAGACTGGTCTAAAGGTAAGGGAGGAAAACCCAAAGGTAAGGGGAATTACTCCAAGAAAAATTATGATTCAAAAAAGAAAGATAAGTCAAAAATTCAGTGCTATAGGTGTGATAACTATGGACACTATGCAACTGAGTATCCAACTAGGAAAACACCTAAGCCTAAAGATTCTGAAGATGAAGCCAATATGGCTCAATAGGAGGATTCTGACACTGAGTGCACACCTGTTGCATTCAGTATGATATATGACTTAGATGAAGAAACAGAACTAGAAACAATAAACCTAGAAGGTGACTTAGTATTAAATGCAGAAACTAGTATTGTAGATGTAAGTCTAATTGAAACATCTGAATATATTGCCTATGTAATAACTACATGGAATGGTATAGTCATTACTGAAGTTTGGTATCTAGATTCTGCATGCTCTAATCATCTTACAGGAAATAGGGATTGGCTAGTGGATTTCAATCCAAATAAAAGGACTACAATCAAGTGTGCCAGCAATAGATCCATTGAGGCAGCAGGTATCGGAAATGTAAGGTTCACTAAGGAAGATGGACAGGTAATAGTTATTCATGATGTCTACTATGTACCTGGCATAAGCTGTAATCTGATTAGCCTAGGCCAATTGGTTGAAAAAGGTTTTTCAATACTAATGAAGGATCTTAAATTGAAGATTTTTGATATTAAGGATAAACTTGTATTGACAAGTCCCCTAGCCAAAAACAGAACCTTCAGAACTAGTATTAGCACATCAACCACAAAATGTTTGAGTGCTACAATTAGTACTGAAAGTGAGCTTTGGCATAGGAGACTTGGCCACCTAAACTTTGGTAGTTTAACTAAATTGAGTACTAAGGGTTTAGTTAAAGGGTTACCTAAGATTGAGACACCTAATGGTGTATGTACCACATGTTTGATGGGAAAACAACCTAGAAATAAGTTTCAGGGAGAACTATCTAATAGATCTAAGAACTTACTTCATGTTGTTTATTCTGATGTATGTGGTCCATTTGATATTCTATCTCTTAATAACTATAAGTTTTTTCTGTCATTTGTAGATTAATACTCTAGGAAACTATGGATTTATCTAATCAGGACTAAAGGAGAAGCCTTGGTGATATTCAAGAAGTTCTTAGAAATGGCAGAAAGACAATGAGGGAGGAAGCTTAAGATTCTAAGGACTGTGGTGGAGGTGAGTACACCTCAAAGGAGTTTGAGGAGTACTGCACCAGCAAAGGAATCATTCATGAGGTGACCTCTCCTTACACTCCACAACACAATGGAGTGGCTGAAAGGAGAAACAGGACTCTGCTTGACATGACTAGATCCATGATCAAACACAAAGACTTACCTAAGAATTTTTGGGGTGAGGCAGTCTCAACTGATGCCTATATCCTAAACAGGTGTCCTACCAAGAAACTGGAAGGAAAAGTACCAGAGGAGGTTTGGGAAGGTGACAAGCCAAGTGTGGCTTTTCTAAGGATTTTTGGTTCACTATGTTACTGTCATGTACCAGATCAAAAGAGGAAGAAGTTAGAGGATAAGAGTAAACCTCTCATCCTAGTTGGATATCACCCTACAGGGGCTTACAGGTTGTTTAATCCCATAAACAACAACTTGGAAGTCTCTAGGGATGTTATTGTGTTGGAAGAAGAATAGTGGGATTGGAGTGTTGGTAAATAACCAAATCCAGAACTGTTCTTTGAAGAAGACAGTGTTAATGATACACCAGAGGCACTTCATCAAAGTGATGAAGATACCTCTGGCAGTGATATAGAACAGGAACTACATATTCCAAAACCACTTCCTCAAGATGAGGAGCCCAATAACCCAAGCCCAGAACCCATTCAATCTATTGTGACAAGAGGACAAAGGGTAAGACAACTGCCCAAAAGATTGGCAGATTGTGAAATGATTGCTGATAGCAATGTGAACAAAGATGGTGATCTTGTTCACTATGCTATACTTGCAGATGCAGAACCAATTGATCATGTTGAAGCTCTAAAAGAAGAAAATTGGAAGAAGGCTATGGTTGAGGAACTGAAGTCTATTGAGAAGAATAGTACTTGGTCCTTAACTAAATTACCTAAGGGAAAAAAGGCTATAAGTGTAAAATGGATTTTCAAACTTAAGCTTGATCCTAAAGGGAAAATTGTTAAGTACAAGGCTAGGTTGGTAGCCAGGGGCTTCCAACAGAAAGAAGACATTGATTATACTAAGGTATTCTCACCAGTGGCTAGGCATGAAACTATAAGGCTAGTAACTGCTCTAGTCTGCACTAAAGGGTGAGAACTCTATCACATGGATGTAAAATCTGCACTTTTAAATGGGCCATTTGAAGAAACAGTGTTCATCAAGCAGCCACCTGGCTTTGAGGTGAAAGGGAAGGAAACTATGGAGTTTCAACTTCATATGGCTCTATATGGCTTGGAACAGGCTCCAAGGGCCTGGAACAAGAGGATTGATCTATTTTTTACAGAAAATGGTTTCACAAAGTGCACTAATGAATATGGGGTCTATGTAAAAGGCAACCTACAGACTAATCTCTTATTGGTGTGTCTATATATGGATGATCTACTTGTCACAGGGAATTGTGCCAAAGAAATTGAAGACTTTAAGAATTCCATGAAAATGGAATTTGAAATGACAGACCTAGGCAAGTTAACCTACTTCCTAGGACTTGGATTTCTAAGAATACCAGAGGGTATTATCCTACATCAACTTAAGTATGATAAGGAGATCCTAGCAAGATTTGAATTGGCAGAATGTAATCCTGCCAATAATCCAGTAGAAGGTGTGCTGGGAAGAAAAGAAGTTGATATGGGTCCTAATGTGGATGCTACTCATTACAGGCAGAATATTGGCTCACTTAGATATTTGTGTCATAGCAGACCAGATATCTTGTTTGCCACAGGAATGGTGAGCAGGTTCATGAATGAACCAAAGCAAACTCACCTAAATGCAGCAAAGAGAATATTGAGGTACCTCAAAGGTACACTCAATTATGGAGTGTTCTTTCCTAAGAAAACTATTGATGATAAGATATTCCTAGAAGGTTTCTCTGATTCTGACTGGTGTGGCGACCATGTGGATAGGAGAAGTACCTCTGGGTACCTCTTTAAGTTTCAAGGAGCTTCCATTTCCTGGAGCTCTAAGAAACAAAATATTGTAGCTCTATCCTCATGTGAGGCAGAGTATGTTGCAGGTTATGCAGCTGCTACCCAAGCATCTTGGTTGGAGGCACTAATTGAAGAATTGCAGCTAAAGCTAAGTCAACCACCTACCCTAATGATTGACAACAAATCTGCCCTAAACCTAGCTAAGAATCCAGGCCCACATGGCAGGACCAAGCATATTCAGGCCAGGTTTCACTACCTAAGGGAGCGGGTAACCAACGGAAGATTGCAAGTGGAGTATTGCTCAACTAAAGAGCAATTGGCAGACCTCTTTACAAAGGCTCTCAAAGGAGAAGCCTTTGTTAAACTTAGAAAAGAGATTGGATTGGTTGCCTTTTAACTAAGAAAGCAACCTGATAAGCTATTGCTTGAGGGCTTGTCTCAAGCTGTTTTTACCTAAGACTATAACCAGGGGTTTGTCCTGATGTTCATCCTATCTCTCTACCTAAGTGGTCTATAAGTTTTTTAAAGCTTTACATTAGTTAGCGTTTTTATTAAGGGAGGATGTTAGATTTTAATATAAAACTCTAACAATATCCTCTGGATGTTTTTCAACGATTATTTGGCCTGTCTTATAGCCGTTGGAGCCTAGAAGGTTGTTAGGACAGTTACAACGTTTTGTAACTACCTCTCAAATCCCTAACAAACTTTCTATTACATGTATATATTGTACAGTCCATACATTGTTTATATTACAGAGAAATTTTCAATATAAATTTACACTAATCTTTTCTTTTACCCTGTGTATGCATTCTTCCTTCTCTACAATCTTTTCTTCTCGTGTTCTGAGTGTGTGAGTTTCCAGATATTCAACAAGGTGGTTGAAGGACCCTCGCAGAGAGAGAGAGGGGGAGAGAGTTAGTATTCTGTGAGAGAAATACTAAGAAAGAAAGGAAAATACAAAGAAGAGGATGGAAGAAATTACCTTAAGGACTCAAGAGGAGTTCCTTGTGGTGATTGTTCGTGTGTACATCAAAAACACCAGTTGCAGTCCAGACAAACAGAAACAACAGGAAACCAATTAGGGTTTTCTGAGTTACAAACACAATCAATCAAATAACAGCAAAATCAGGTGGAAATCAGAATCATTACCTTTGATTGATTATCCGTTTGAAACCCTAAGAGTGCGTGTACCTGAAAAACAAAAGCAAGAGGTTAGGGTTTGTTGATTTGTGACAAATCAACAAGATAACCAGAGGCGTTTTGTAATTCTAGTATACGTGAGGTGAGTTCATCCAAGATCGAAGAAGATTGAAGCCTCAATCTTCGTATTTCCAGAAACCCTAGTTCGAAAAGTGGGTTCGTATTTAACTCACCTCAGAAGACTTTGATTCAGATCAAAACCATAGGGGTTTTGTCTCATCATCATCAAGCATCATCACTGGTGGATAAACTCAACGCTTCAATCACTGGAAGTGAGAGCATTGAAGGTTCAAAGAGAAAGAAGAAGAAGAGATCGAAGACGAGCAACAAGAAGAGAGAAGAAGAATCTTGGGTTTATGAGGGAACCCCTAATTTTTCAGATTATATACACCGGGACAGAGTGCAACGCGCGCATTATAATGAAACTGGGTCTTGGGTGCCGGAAGGTTTTTACTTGACCCGGTAATACAAGTGGTTTTTTAAATTGGGCCTACCAAATATCAACTCTCTATTTGCACCCCTGTATCTGCTGTATACACCTGCAAGTGAACAAATATTGTAATTAGTTAATATTTCAACACTTTTGATGAGTTTATGTGAGCATACGGAAAGCATGATTAGTAAGTTTTTGTAAGGTAGCAAACAAGGCGAGCTTATAATTTATTAGATTAAATGGAAGAAATTATGCAAAGAAAAAAAAAGTGGGATGGACTTGAGAACATTTCACAATTTTAACCTTGCAATGTTGCTTAAACAAGGGTGGTGTGTTGTGCATAGTGGCGATCTATTAATCTCACAATGTTTCAAAACAAGGTGTTTTCCTAAGGGCAATTTCTCGAGAGCTTATATTGGCTACTGCCCAAGTTATATTTGGATAAGTATTTTGCAAGCTCATTTAGATGTTATTGACAT
This sequence comes from Astragalus glycyphyllos, assembly GCA_963573325.1. Lineage (NCBI taxonomy): Eukaryota > Viridiplantae > Streptophyta > Magnoliopsida > Fabales > Fabaceae > Astragalus > Astragalus glycyphyllos. The sequence continues at coordinate 53,934,637 of OY754310.1, read as the reverse complement.
TTGACAAAGTTGATATTTGAAGAGTAGGGATGTGATCTAATTCGTATATGGGAGGATAATTGGCTTCCTTATCAATATGGTCACAAGATTTACTCTCCTAACCGTGATGTTATATGTTTGTCTTGGATCTCATAATTATGATATTCGGTGTTGGAATGCTCCTATAGTTAATGAAAGTTTTCTCCCTTGTGAAGCCACTTTCTTTCCCTCAATTACAAGATCAGTTTGTATGGGGTGCTTCGTTGCGTGTTATTTTTTCGGTAAAAAGTTCGTATCGATTCTTAAAGACAAGACGTCAAGTAGTGACCCCTCATAATTCAACGTGGGATACTGATTGCCAATTGTGTAAAATAACGACTATTCCAAGACACACCCATTACGATTTTAAGGATTCTACATACGAAGATACTAGTCAAAAATAATGTTTTCAAAAAAAGTGATTGGTAGGACCCATTATGTGTTTTTTGTGGGCAACAAAATGAGACAATTTTACATCTCTTATGGAGTGAGTGTCATTGGTCAAAGCAACTTTGGTTTGTTTCCCCTTTAGGTGTGGTATTTAGTTAGCATGATTCCAGTTAGTACCATTTTGTGGTTGGAAAGGTCCTTCCATTACTGAATTCAAATGTAGCAAAGTTATAGGTATGAGGAAGGGTTTGGAATTTGCAAAAAGTATATGTTTTTCTTTGACCTTATAGTAGAATTAGATGCTTCACTCCATCTTCTCTATTTCTCTCTTCCCTTCCCCTTCCCTTCCCTTCCCTTCCCTTCCCTCCCTCTTTTTTCCCTACTTATCTCAAAACATTTTTTTCATTCCTTTTCTTATCCAAACAAGGCATAACTCTCCCTCTTCGACTTCGGTGTTAGCAAAAATACGCATTGAATCACGTAAAAGAATGTGATGTGAGTGAGTCATCCACGCACGGTCTTCACAATCATGCAAGTTGTAGCGGGGTCTTTACGTCAAAAGGATGAAGAAGGCTGCGAAACAATTGCATTCTGTCTTTAACCACTCCTTGAAGCAACCTAACACATTCCATCTGTTATTCTAATTCTAGTCAGAATTATTTCTTATTAGCCACTTGGGCATTAACGTCTCACACCAGATGTTATCTATTAGGCCAATATTTGTCTTTCACAGTATATCTTATTATTTTATAATTTTTACGAAAAATTTCATCTAACGACAAATTAAATACTAAAAAGAGAATGGTAGCAAAATTCAAACTCTCTCGTGGCGTCATTAGTGTGGCATTAGCATATGCGGTCCTAATGTTAGAACACGACCAAACCAAACTAATTTGCCAGAACGGCCTAACTGTGTAGGACCATTTTTTTCCGATAAATGAGAGTATTGCATTAATAGTCGAATAGCTCTACATCATTGACACGCACTTCCCCCACCTTCTATGAAGGGTTTGAAAGGGTGTCTAAACCACCGGGAGAGAAATATACCCAAACAGTATAATCTGCTTACATAGGGATCGCAACGGCATACGAAGGCCACCCTAGAACACCAGCTACAAAGAGCACAAAAGAAAGCATTCATCAAAAACAATCCTAATCTAATCTAATAACACATACAATTAGAAAAAACACAAGTAATTGAAAAACACTAGTCATCAAGATATCACCACGTCAGTTTATCCATGCCATACCAACCCAAAGAATCACAAAGCATTCCAAAAAAACGAAGAACCATACTGAAGAAAATGTTATCTTTTTAACACACCAAGGTAATGGCTTCTTTTGTGAATTCTTCATCAAAGAAATAATACACACCAGGGGAGTATGCATTCAACCAAGTTTTTAAGAGCACCACCAAGAGACCTAGATCCTGCAAAAGGACATGACAGAATGTATAAATATTGAAGTTATATTCTTTTATGAAGGAAGGAAGGCCCTGAATCACTTCTGATTGTTCTGCATCCAATTCATTCCGTGGTGATGAGTCCCACTCCATCTTCAATATTATACGTAGTGTTCTTTGTAGAATGCTCACGAACTAGTCCGCACAGAAGAGACGACACTTGCAAAAAAAACAAGGCACCAGACAAAACAGGCATGGAAAATAAGCACTATCAAGAGAGGTAAGGACACTGAGGCAAGTAACAAGGATATCTTCGACTTCAGCAAGCAGATCGTTGCAATAGATGGCTAGATTCAACACCAGGGATTACTAAGGCACACGAGCCAACTAATTTAGTGCAAACACCCTGCCAAGCAATGTCCGACACAAAGTAACACTCCACTGTGTTGCCCTGGTAATACGGCTATTTGCTGCAGGAAAATCCTTTAATGAGTTTCATCCACAGTTGCTGAGTATCCAACCTCAAGATTGAACCACCTCATCCAAGATCCTCCCATTGAAGATCCTTCTTTAGCAAGGCTATCGGAAATTTCATTTGATTCCCTACTTTTATGAATGAGGGAGACGTTCCTCAAGGTGAAAAGAAGATTCCTCAATTTATTACCATGAAACGCAGCTCCCAGGGACATGTAGATTTGGCCCAAGAGATCGCCACTTTGGAGTCAAATTCCACAATTAGACTACCTCGCTTTAACCACTCTTTCTCTAGTGAAAGTTCAAGTGCCTTGACAATCGCAAGGAATTTTGCTTCATTTGAGTCCCTGACCCCAACAAAAGCTACGAACTTAGCTAAGATTCTACCTCTGTCGTCGCGGAGAACCCCGCCAATGCCCGCCGTCCCAGGCTTTCCTCTTGCGGAGCCATCTACATTCCATTTCCAGAATTTTGAAGGTGGCGGTTCCCATAAGGGGTTACCGAGAGGTTTGAAAGTTTTATTCCACGAGGACACCCCTTCTAGATTACAGACCAGATCGCTTGGGTTGTACGGACAATCCGGTTCCCAACCTTTCATCCAAAAGCCCAGTCTTAATTTAATCTGGTAAAGCTCTTGGGCCCAATCCAACTGTGTAGGACCATTATGAAACTAAAGACTTGGTGTCCTTTTATTATCCATCTGTTGAGAATAATAAAGGTCAATGGTGTACGGCGAACCGTGGCTATATACATCACACATACATGGGCCCACATGTACATGGAGGTGGTGTTTGGAGGAAGATGATGAAGATATTTTTTGTTTTTGTTAATTTTATTTTTCAGTTTCAGTTTGGTCCCCTATGTTCTTTTTAAGTTTCAATTTGGTCCCTTATGTGCCACATCACCAAATCAGGTTCAAGTCAGCCCTAACATTTAAGACGCCACGTCAGCAGTTAACTGTCAGCGTGGCGTCCGTTAGAAAAAATTAACAGCAGGGACCAAAATGACACACAAAAAAACACGAGGGGCGAAAACGAGAAAAAAAAAGAAAAAGGGCCAAACTGACACCAACCCCAAAGATAAATGACCAAAACTGCAATTTAGCCAAAATAAAATTTTGAATCCCCTAAAATGTTAAATTTGCACTAATATCCTTAAATTTGCACCTAATTTGCACTCAATTTTAATTAAATTTGTCTTATTAATCTCCGTAAGGGGCTATTTATAAAACTTTAGAAAGTAACTTTACCAATAGCACATACTTTACTTCTTGTTTTCGTATACTTTACGACCTAAATAGGAAATAGTGCATAAACTTAGAGACTAATTTGGCAATTTACTCTTAAATAAATTTGAAGTTAGATCTTTAATTTTAGTAAATTAAGTGAGAATATTTGAAAAAATTAAATAATCCCATAAACCAACATATTTTATAATGAATTTTTTTCAACCCCCGACCTAGGGTCTTGGGTCCGTCACTGATTGTGTGATATTCAAGCATAATCTTGAATATTAGGATCTTTTCCATGATTAGGTTTTCAATTTATTGACTCAATCAAAAAAATTAAGAACAATGAAAGAATTAAAATTCACAAAATGAAAAGGAAAGAAGATGGAGATGAGTGAAGATCGCCACATCTAATTATATATGATAAATTGGTGCGTAATCGCCACAAGGGAGATGATAGCCCCTTGATAAGATTCAACTTGAGTTCTTCCAAGAGAGAAAACTCTATGCCCTTAAAAATCAATTTTTATATCATCAAAGTCTACTTCCAAAATATTAAGTTGGTCAATACATACTTTTGGCAATTTATTAAGCACACCACCCTAAATTCATAATCACAACCTAATGCCTTTAAACAAATACTAGGCTTCTAAAGGGAAATATATCAAAATACTATTATTACAAATTACAAATAGAAAAGAAAACAATTCTAATATATTTTTCTAATAAGGAACTAGTCACTAATGAATTTTGCTTTGCTTCTCCAATGGGAGTCAACAAAGAGCTAATCATCTTCTTCATGTCCTCTTGAAGCATCCTTGCTTTGCTTCTAGTAACCACTCCTTTTTGTGCTTCCTTTCCTTGAGCTAGGAGGTCATCATCAGATTGTGGCTAATATATACTAACCATTGGATTATTGTATAATGGTCACCGAAAAATTTAATAACTATTACTAAGGAATTTCTTAGTATCATAAGTTGTTTCCCTACAAAGGGACGTTTGTCAAAAAATAAATATAGATATATAGGAGATGTAATTAGGGGTTTCCTCAATACAAATAAAATTTTGGTTAACATCTTAGCAGTCTGATTTGTTTCTATACCGACGACATGCTTAACCTAGGTTTTTGTCAACACATGATTTTTTTGTCCAATAAACACAACATGCTTGACCTGAATATTACAAGAAGGATAAAAAAAGGCTAAGAGAATGGGCCACAATCTGGCCCAAATAAGAGTTATCCATAAATCATATTTGCAGATAATCACACTCCAAAACACAACAATCCCTAAACTAGTTTGAAAAATCGCAAGTGTTTTACTTTAGGACAAAACTTACATACCCCTAGACATTGGTGTTGTATTTCAAAGAAAAAGTAGGAAAACTGTCGCTAATTACCTGATGATTGTATTGTTATAAATGTACTTGTTTCAGACCATTACAACCAGTACCTATTGTATTGTACCGAAGTATTGCTTTTTACTTTAAACAGAGTGATGATATCCATGAGACATTCAGATTCAATTATATTGTAATTTGATGCTAAAACAGAGTGTTACGTATTTGAACAAGAGAGGGTGAAATAAAATAAAATATTCAATTATAAAAAGTTGAGATATTTATAAACTCGGAATACAAAAATAGTTCTACCACCAACATGTAACTGTTTCGTGTTGAGACTTGAAAGTAAAATAATCATTTATAAAAAATAAAGACATTCCTGAAAATAAAACACAATTATTTCGACAAACATGTAATCTTTCGCCATCGGGAATCAAAAGTAATAAAATTTAGGCAAAATTACACTAGAGGTCCTTTAAGTTGTTTAATTATAACAAGTTGGTCCTTTAAGTTTTTTTTGTACCACTTATGTTCTTTAAGTTACATAATGTGTACACCGTTAGCCCTTTTTCCATTTTTTGTTACAAAAAACTCAAGTTCGCACTAATAGAGCTGACGTGTTCATGACACAGCCTACGTATTATCTGTCTCGTAACAATTTGGTCATTTGAGACTACTGTCATGTAATAATTTGGTTCTTTTAACTTAAATGAAAAAGAAGATAAACCATTTTTTAAAAAAAAATTTAAGTTGAAAGTACAAAATTGTTACACGGCAGTAGTCTTAAATGACCAAATTGTCACCAGATAGATGACACGTAGACTCTGTCATTGCCACGTCAGCTCTACTAGTGCCAACATGGGTTTTTTGTAACGAAAAATGAAAAAAGGACTAAACACACATTATGTAACTTAAAGGACCTAAGTGGTACGAAAAAACTTAAATGACGAACTTGTTACAATTAAATAACTTAAAGGATCTCTAATGTAATTTTGCCTAAAATTTAATAACAGCATCTAACGTTTTCACTACCAAAATAATGGAAATTGCCAGTGGATAATTTTCGACGGTCAGCCATCTGCCGATAATTTTCGGCAGCTAGATCCACCAGAAACCACCTGACAAGTTTTCTGTTGCGTTATCGGCAACCATTTTCATCGCTAAGTGCATAGGTTGCGTTCTATCGGCCAAAACCATCGGTAACGCCTTTTTTTAAAATACATTGAGAAATAAATAAAAAATTGTCAATAATTACTCGGGGCTGAAAGTCGGCGGTAATATATGTTTTTTTTTAAAATATTTTCAGGGCCTAGCCATTGGTAAAAAGCCGCCGGTAACGTCAAAAAGTCAAAAGCCACTAGTAATGTCCCAAAACTGCGAGTAATGTCTTTTTCCTAAATAAAAACATTTCTGGGGGCCTAGCCGCCGATAATAACTGAGGGCCAAAAGTCGCCGGTAACGTCAAAAAGTTAAAAACGGTCGGTAATGTCCAAAAACTGCTGATAATGTGTTTTATTTTAAAAAACATTTTCAGCGACTAGTCGCAAGTAATTTTCGAGGGCTAAAAGCCATTGGTAACACTTTAAAAAAAAAACGCGTTGCGGGTCAGAAACCTCCATATTTGTGTATATAGTAGAATCGACGGTCGACCATCTGTCGATAATTTTCGACAGCTAGATCCACCAGAAACCACCTGACAAGTTTTCTGTTGCGTTATCGGCGACCATTTTCGTCGCTAAGTGCATAGGTTGCGTTCTATCGGCCAAAACCATCGGTAACACCTTTTTTAAAAATACATTGAGAAATAAATAAAAAATTGTCAATAATTACTCGGGGCCGAAAGTCGGCAGTAATATATGTTTTTTTTAAAAAAATATTTTCAGGGCCTAGCCATTAGTAAAAAGCCGCCGGTAACGTCAAAAAGTCAAAAGCCACTAGTAATGTCCCAAAACTGCGAGTAATGTCTTTTTTCTAAATAAAAACATTTCTGGGGGCCTAGCCGCCGATAATAACTGGAGGCCAAAAGTCGCCGGTAACGTCAAAAAGTTAAAAACGGTCGGTAATGTCCAAAAACTGCTGATAATGTGTTTTATTTTAAAAAAACATTTTCGGCGACTAGCCGCTAGTAATTTTCGAGGGCTAAAAGCCATTGGTAACACTTTTTTTAAAAAAAAAACGCGTTACGGGTCGGAAACCTCCATATTTGTGTATATAATTGAATTCCTCCTCATTCTATTCTTCAGTCTTCATTTTCTTCTTCATTCTCTTATACTCTCGTTTCTTCTTCGACTTTGAGATTAGAATTGAATTTTCATTGAATTGACGTCAGAATTAACACCAAACCAGAGTTCTTTGCGTTAGAGCTCTTCTTCTTGGAGTGTTCAAAAGCAAAATATAAAAGTTATTTTGACAATATCTAACATTTTCTTATCGAGACTCAAAAATAAAATGCTCATTTATAAAAAATAAAGACATTCATAAACACAAAATATAAAAATGATGATGCCGACAACGTGTTATGTTTTCCCACAAAAAATTAAATGTAATGAAATTATACAAACGACATGTAATTTTGAGAAGAGGGAACTTGAATTTTGATAAGAGGGGAGAGAATGAAAAGAGGAATTAAGAGTTACTATTTTATCTTCAAGGTTGATGATGTGTCAAAAAATTAAAAACGATTAGCTTGGTATTTTTAGTAGTTGGTATTTTGATTAAATAGATAAATAGAAGATAGAAAATATGAATTTATTAATAGGTATTTTGATTAAATAGATGATAGATAAACACAAAAAAATTGAAATGTGAGATAGAATTGAGGGAATCAAAATTGAAGAGGAGGGAGAAATGATTTTTTGGCGAATGAGTAATTTACCAACTACTAAAATACTTTTTAATAGTTGAAAAACTAAAGCATCATTTACAAAAGTATGATGAAATTTATGGTAAAAGGCCAGTGAAATTTTTGAAATTAGCGACAGACTAGTCCCTCGCTAAGTGGAGACGAGAATTTGAAAAATTTAGCACGAAAAATAAGGTGATTAGCGACAAAATTGGTCCCTCGCTAACGTGGAGCGATTTAGTGAGGGAACTAGTTCCTCGCTAATTCTCTCGCAAATGATGATTAGCGACGAATTTGTGATGTTTTGCGAGTGAAAAATCTCTCGCTAATAACCAAATTTTTTTGTAGTGTCTTGAAGACACTTAAGATGACATGTTTGATAATGAAAATATGGAAGCAATTAATGAAGAATAAGAATTAAGACAACAATATTGTTGGAGCACCTAATGTTAATGTTGATCTTTAAAATGATGCAAATTTTCCTTAACTTTCCTTGATGACATGTGGCAACCTTTTATTCCTACTAAGGTGGGAGTTTTTGGGTGAAAATTGTTAATCGTGAAGCTTCTGACTCGTGATGTTCTGGTGGACAGGAGGATTATCACACATCCTCACAGTGTTAGTTGCAGTTGAGCTTTGATCATGATGAATCCATTAATCACTTGTTTTATCTTTGTAATTCCTCTTTGTGTGTTTAGGATGATATACAGAGGTGGATGGGTATCTCCGTGTTTGACAACCTTGTCGCGGTTGACCATCTTCGTGCTCACGGACTGGGATTGGTTTCTAAGAATTCCCGCAGATATAAGTATTTAGTCTGGATGACCACCACGTGGTGTATTTGGAATCACAAACAATGTTTTGTTTAGTGGGCGAATTTTTGTTCCGAAGGCCGTAGTTAGTCATGTTAAGTCAATCTCGTGGTAGTGGTTTATAAGTCGAGAAAGGTTGTAATTTTTCTTTTGAGATTACTGATTGGTGGGCTTGTCCACTTAATTGTTTGTCAATGATGTAATTGGCTTTTCGATTCGTTCTTTCTAAGGTGTTCTTTTCCTCTTTGGGTCTTTTTCTTATAGGGTTTTAGCCTATGGAGATTTTCATGAGACCCCTTGTACTCCCATCTATACAATCTTTTGGTTATAAAAAAAAATATTGGCACTGTATTTGGTTTATTTAAGAATTATATGAATGTTTTTACTTTTTTAAAATTAGGTTTTAAATCATGTATTTTTTATTACGAAAATAAGAGGATATTCATTTACTCAAATTGATAGATATGTTGTTAGAAACACAAAGGATGAATCTTTCCACCCAAAAAAATAACGAATCTGCGAACAAACTCACAACACCAAGTTAATAGCATAAAACGACAAAATGGCTACAAATGTGACAGAATAAAAGTCACTGGAGTACCCATGCCTCTGTATATGTAACTTTGAGGCCCTAGTCATTGGTTGAATCTACAATGAGTGGAAGTTAATTTGTCGATATGAATCAAACGAACAACACAACAAGACTAGAAATCAAAAACGCCGCACCAAGACGACGAAAAACAATAACGCTGCACTCAGACGACGAAATCAATAAATATACAAAATAAAAACTAGATCTATGTGGGCTTCATGAAAAGTAGAATACATGCGAATGATGTTATTAATAGACAAAAAAATAGCAATAAGTAAAATAAAGATTTTTATAGTAGGTTATTTGATTAAAGAGATAGTAGATAGATAAGTTAATCTTTCGATTTCTACAAAAAAAACACTACGTAATAATCTGTCTTCCTCTTTTATTGAAAGGATAAAGGCTGGAAGCCTGGAATAGAAGATGGTAAGAAGGTCGCTGAGAGCTTTATATCATAATCGATCAATGTACAATCATTGATTCAATCGGCAAAAGAATCACATGAAAGCTTGATTAATAGGAGCTCGTCCACCTTCTCACTTTCAAAGAGAACAATGTTGAAGTCTCCTATTAAATACCAACTACTAAAACTTCACAGCTCTTCCCAAATTTCCTTTTGACCCAGATTAGAGACCAGGAGAGTTCACATCCACTTTAACATGGACGCAACCCCTAACATGGTGCCAAAGGTCAATATTAACTGCAGGGTTGGTCGGGCCGGTACAGTGAACAGCTGAAACAGAGCTAGAAGAGGGTTTGAAATCAATTACCATCGAGAATAACATGCCATCCAACCTAGCGTTTCCAATCGTCCTCAGAGAAGGCCTTTCCTGTATCAAACATTCATCATCAACAAACAGTACTTGACAATATTTAGAAGCTTGAAGTCTACCAACAGATATAATGTTTTTGGAAAAATCAGGAAGGTAAAGTACATCATACAATACAAGGTCAGGTGTAAGAAAGATAGTACCGCTGTAGGAGGCAATTGTCTTAGTACCATTAGGAAGAGACACTGATACTGGCCTGATGGCTTTATAAGTGGCAAAGAAGTGCAGAGAGGATGCTATATGGTCAGTGGCGCCAGAGTCTATAAGCCATAGGGAGAGAGAGTTACCGGAACCCGTGAAGTTTGGTGCAACATGTTGTGCACTAGCTAAAGAGATAGTGGCGGTAGTAGTAGGCGCAGAGGAAGGAAGCAAAGCCAACAAACTCTGAATCTGAGCTCTTGTGAAGCCTAAAGACGAAGAGGCTGAAGAGGGAGCCATCGGTTTCCTAGACTTGAAACCCGGAGGATAGCCATGCTTGATGAAGCATGTATCAATAGTGTGGTTGGTCCTATTGCAGTGAGTGCAAAATCTATTTCCAGAAGGCATGGCAAATAAAATAGAAACGATAGATGATTGATCCAAAATTCCAGAACCAATAACAACTAGTAGCAACAACAACTATGCAGAAATTCAGAACCAGTAATAACAACTACGATCAAGAAATTTAGAGCCAATAACAACAACTGGTAATAGGAGCAATTATCCAAAGAGCCAGACTACAATTAATTATCATTAGGGAGAATGCACACGGTTTGTCTACTAATGCACCATGTCACAAGCCTTTTAACAAAACACCTAATGTGCCTGCCCACTATGTGCCAGAATTGTTGACGTAGAGAGAAAATTATAGGAGCCGCAAATCACAACTTATAGGAGCCGCGAATCACAAGTCAGTCACAAATCCCAAATCAGATGCAGGACCAAAATCAAATATCAAATTGCAAAATACCTCAGCGATCAAGAAATGTTGAAGACCTTCAAGAAAAACACACAGAAAAGTAACGATCTGCAAGTCGAAGTAGAAAAAAAAAGAAACGCAGAAGTGATGCTCTGCGAAGAAGACGAAGTGCAGAGGAGAAGGCGTTGGTGCGATCTGTGAGAGAAACTGAAGAAGAAGGACGCCGTTGAGTGAACAATTGCAATATGTGAGAGAAACCGTGAACGCCGTTTGACGGTGACGGAGGAAGACGGTGACGGAGGAAGACGGCGTGGAGGGAACGGCTACAGCGTGAGCCTAATTGGAATTTCCTAATTAGGGAAGGAGAGATTATTTTGCTCTGATACCATGTTAATTTGGTAAAAATGAATTTCTCAATTGATAAATTGCCCACTAGGGAGTTTATATACAAGTCAAAGGAAGTAAGGGAAAAAGACTAAACTACCCTAGACTAGAAAAATTAAAAATACAATAAGACTAACTAATTGAGAGTATATACAATAAGTCTAACAACTAACTGAGAGTAATATAATAAGTCTAACAAATATAATAAGTCTAACAATATTAGTTACTACATAATATATTGATATATTTTCTCTTATTTTCAATATAAGCAACCAAAAAATTAATTTAAGAAAAATATGCTTCAATTAATTCAAATTTCATAATCCAATGCTCTTTTTTTTTGGTAAATGAAGAGGGCTTGAGCCCAGGAAAAAAAACCAAACTAACAAAGAGTTCTAATGTTTCGAGGCACAGGCGCCCCAATCATGTCATCAGTGATTAAAGTAGTGATCCCCTCAGGAGGATCTTCTAGAATAATGGTGTCTAAGTTGGTACTCCTCAAACTATGACTAGCAAGCCAATCTGCACAAGAGTTTCCTTCTCGCCACGTGTGTGTGATTTTGGTCTCCCAGTGGCAAACCAAAAGCCTCCGAATACGTCTAATCAGTGTGGGGACGTCACGATCATTTTCTCCCTTGTTGTGTAGCATGTCAACTAAGGATTTTGAATCACTTTCCACAATCAGTTTGGTGATCCCTCGTTGTCGTGCTAAGTTAACGCCAATCCACATACCCCAAGCTTCCGCATGAATAGCATTGCAAATTTCATAATCCAATGCTCTTTTATTCTCAAGAAACAAATTCGAAAAATATAAATTTTTATTATTTTAAAAAATTAAATAAAATTAATTGATTTGTTAAAATATGTGAGGTAATGTTTTTTTTTTCCTTATAAGAGGGAATATATACCGTGGTGGATCTTCTCTAGGGCCTAGGTGGGCCACAACCCACCCCAAAATATCATAGTCAAATTACTAAAATACCCTCATTTTGAACAACAACTACTAAATATATATAGTTTTTTTCGGCACATATTACACATCCAAAAGCATAGCGTACTGGTTGGTTATTCCTCCAGTCACTTGTTGGTTTTGAGTTCGAATTCAAATTCGAATTCGAACTTTGCTGGGATAAATCCCCTCAAGCATTTTTTTATTTTAAAACTGGGCCGAACTGATTTGGTATATTATGTGTGCAAGGTTGTTTATTTATATTATTAGTAGTATGTAACTTGTGCGATGCACGAGAACCAATTTTCGTGCACAATATTAAATTTAAATATTTTTGTGGAAAAACGCCATAATTAATAAATAAAAGAAGTAGAGAAAAGTGTATTTAAATTTAGTAAATTTAGTAAAGTGCAATAACAATGAATCATGTTAATTGATTTTAATTTTATTACTGTATATACATAATTCATGTTTATGAAAAATAAAGATCGATAAGGTAACTTGTATTAGGAAATTTTGTTTTTGTTACTACATTCATCCTCTTCCATATTTGGTAATGTTATTTTTTATATTGCTATGTTAAAATGGAATTGAGGGATTATTAAATTTACACTGTGAATTTATTTTTGGATTTTTTTAGCTTTAGTAGATTTAATTTTTTTTGACCAATAAATTAAATTTTACATGTATGGAACTTTGGAATTTTTTAGTTTTAGTAAATTAAATTTTAAAATTTGGAATTTATTTTTGGATTATTAAATTTACACTGTGAAATTATTTTTGAATTTTTTTAGCTTTAGTAGATTTAATTTTTTTTGGCCAATAAATTAAATTTTACATGTATGGAACTTTGGAATTTATTTTTGGATTTTTTTAGTTTTAGTAAATTAAATTTTACATGTATGGAAATTTGGAATTTATTTTTGGATTATTAAATTTACACTGTGAATTTATTTTTGGATTTTTTAGCTTTAGTAGATTTAATTTTTTTGACCAATAAATTAAATTTTACATGTATGGAACTTTAGAATTTATTTTTGGATTTTTTTAGTTTTGTTGATTGATCAATCTTCTTTGCATTGTCTTCCAATTTTGGGCATCATCTTCGCAAATTATCACTGCGAGCTTCTTTCAGTACGATAAATTTCTGAAGGTGAGCTTCTACGTTTTGCGTTGCATATCTGTTCATGCATTTTTGAGTTCCTGTGCCTCTTCCATTAGTGGCTCACCCGAACTTTTTAGTGAATCTCTGCCACTGAGTATATATAATTTAGGAGAAAACTACACTCACCTTCCCTTTGATCTAGCTAAATATCACACACACGACAGAAGATATAGGGTATTGCAAATGGGGGAATTCACCCCACCAACAAAAAAAGAATTGCATACAAACACATTATTTTTTTTGCCCCCATTAAAAATTGGATTTGCTCCATTTACCCAAACACACATGTCCAACTCACTTTCATACACAATCCCAAGTAAAAAAATAGACTTTGCTTCTAACAATTACAACGGTTGAAAGATGTTTCTCTGCATTGAGTTTTGTGAAGAATGAACCATGCAATCATATGAAAGATCAAGAGTTGAATAATTCTTTGTTTACATGTATTAAGAAAGATATTTTTTATAGTATTTTGACAATGAAAATATCATACGACATTTTTAGAATATAAAAATGCCTAAATACTAGTGTGATTATATAAGTTTGAACTTTGAATATATTTTTTGGAGTTTTTTCTTCATGCACGTGAGAGTGTATTTTTCTGAAAACTTTCAATGTTTTTCTTTTGAGAAATATTTTAGTTAAATTAATTTATTGCCCCAACCGATGAAATTTTATGTATCCGCCACTGCACACACATCTTCTATTTTGTAGAAGACGTTGACCACCCCTGAATTACATACCTCCCTTCTATTATGTAAAATTATAGGAAGTGTTCGTGTCTTTTAAACAAAAATTAGGAGATGTAAGTAATGCTGGAAATTCAAATGTGAGTGATTAGTCCCACGTCGGCTATGAATGAGCTATATGAAGGATATATAAGAGAGGAGACCTATATACCTGATGCCTTAAGGTTTTGGGTGGAGATGTGACGTCCAAGTCTCTTGGTGGTCTGGTTCAATGGCTAGCTCGGTGTTGCTCCCGGTGCTCCCCGGACTCTCCAACAAGTGGTATCAGAGCCATGGTTCGGCTTGGTAGTGGAGCGAGTAGTTTATTCTGTTTTGGATCAAGTATAATGATGTGGGTGACTCATACTTGGGATGCGATGTTGAAAAATTCAAGTGTGAGTGGTTAGTCCCACATCGGCTATAATGCGTTATATGAATGATATATTAGAGAGGAGACCCATATACACCCATATACGTGACGCCTTAAGGTTGTGGCGAACAATTAAGACTTTCTCCAAAAATATAGGGGTAGAGAGGTGTGAATGTCCTTTGATCATAATTTATAGAAGGTAAATGTAATTTCCCTATAATTTATGAATAGTGAAAACACTTTCGGTCAAAGTAGAAAAACTTTGGGAGAACCAAGAATATAGAATACTATGATTTGCTATTCATTTACTAAAAAAATAAAATTGAATGGTATAGGCAGACTGCAGACATAGTCACGATCCATGAAGAGAGGTTACTGTTTTGACTAGAATAAGAATATATAGCAGACATAGTCCTCCTCCCTCACAAAGAATTATCCTACGACATCAAATTATGTAACAGTAGCAAGGACTTGCATACATTGCAGTCAAATTAAGGAACGCACATTGACCAATTAGTAACCCAAACCCCAAGTTAGGTCACCCTTTTTGACGTGTTAGCAGCAAGTCAATAAAATACTAAAATTACTAGTATTCAACTATGCAGTAAAAAAAAATGAAAGGACTTGTAAGTTTGAATGTAAAGCGTTAGATTGATGGAACAAAAGGTACTATAGTTATAGTTATATTAATTTCAGAGTTTGGTTTGGGGAATCTGATTGATGCCATGCCACACACAAGTCAGTATCACTGACACAATCAGCTACACTTGTCAATTTCTTTTTTCTCTCTCTGTATACTCCTTTCAATTTTCCCCCATAGCTTTGAACTTATTCAATAATAAATAAATGTGGAAACTTTGAAATTGAAAACGTGGAGGAATAGAGGGAACTGAAAGAGGAAGCCACCACCGTGGCGAAGGGATGGGTCAGGGGTTGAGTTGCAGAGGGAGTCATGAACATGGACTCTTCCGTGCTGTCCAACATGGTGATCTTGATACTGTTGTAAATCTTTTACACACGCATCCTACTCTCGTGCATCGCACTACTGTTTATGACCATCATTCTCCTCTTCATATTGCTGCTGCTAATGGCCAGATCCAGGTTTCTCTATTTCTTTCTTTCTTTCTTTTTTTGCTTTTTCCTATTCTTCAATTGGCTTTTTATTCTCATTTCTGATTCCCAAATTGGTTGGTGTTTTTTTCTCTTGTAGGTTTTATCTAGGCTTTTACATGGATCTGCAAATCCTGATGTTTTGAATCGCCAAAAACAGGTAACTTTGCTTATAATTAATGTGGGAGGATTATTTTCTTTTCTCTGCTTACTTATCATTAATTGCATTGTGAAACGATTCAGACGCCACTAATGTTGGCAGCAATGCACGGAAAGATTGACTGTGTGGAAAAGCTTCTTCAAGCTGGTGCTAATGTATGTTGCATTTTCAATTGCTCAAGTTCTCTTATTCTTTGACTATGGTGAATTTTAGTAAGAAATAATTTTTTGAAAATTCTCAGGTATTGATGTTTGATGCGTGTCATGGAAGAACTTGCTTGCATTATGCAGCTTACTATGGTCATTCTTCTTGTCTTAAGGCAATACTTTCTGCTGCTCAAACTAGTCCAGTGGCTGCTTCTTGGTTGGTCCTTTTTCTGTTTTGGGGTTCATTTCTTCCTTAATTGAATCCTGTGGTGATTAATTTTGATGCTTTTGAAAAAAATTGATAAGAGAAGAATTCAATTCATGCAGGGGGTTTGCTCGGTTTGTGAATATTAGAGATGGTAGGGGTGCTACACCATTGCATTTGGCAGCTCGTCAAAGACGGCCTGAATGTGTGCACATTCTATTGTGCAGTGGAGCTCTTGTTTGTGCTTCCACTGGTAGATATGGGTAAGGATTTGTGAATGTTTTGACTGTTGATGACAGGCTTCAATTTGATGTGTTCATTTGTTTTGTGGATTGATGTATTGCTATTTGCAGCTGTCCTGGGAGCACTCCTCTTCATCTAGCAGCCAAAGGAGGATCTCTGGATTGCATACGCGAATTATTGGCATGGGGTGCAGATCGTCTTCAACGCGATGCATCTGGGTACAATATACTTTCTAAATATAAATTCTTACCTGTTTGAGAAGATCTTATTATGAACTATGATTGATTTATATGTAAACATATTTCATTTTCATTGAACTTTATGTAGCTTGTTCCTAATGAGATTGCTTTGAATTAATTGTAGTAGTAAAATGCAAGTCTATAGGAAAACCTTATCTCCTCTTGTACTTTTGTTTGCTGTTTTTCCTGTGCAACTTTGCAAAGGAAGCCCCTTTCAACTGTGTGTTTTGTTTATGCAGGCGGATACCTTATATGGTTGCCTTGAAGTATAGACATGGGGACTGTGCAGCATTGTTAAATCTTGCATCTCCACAGCCTCTTGTTTGGCCATCGTCTTTGAAGATAATCAGTGAGCTTGATCCAGAGGCCAAAGCTTTATTGGAACAGGCCTTGATGGATGCAAGCAAGGAAAGAGAGAAAAACATATTGAAAGGGGGTGCTTACTCTCTTCCATCTCCATCACATTCTGATCGGGTAGATGACGATATCTCTGAGGTAGTTTGACACCCTTTGAGTTCATACTAACTTTTTGAATTTACTATTTTTCTTAGATAAGCAATTGAGTTATAGCGATATAGTTTCTTAGGAGTAAGACTTACTAAAGTTACAATAGGAAGTCTAGTTATTGGATTTCTTTTTTAAAATTCAGCAATGTTTCAAGTTTATAATTTCTCCTTCTCTAATTTTGATCATTTTAACCTATCTAAATTATGCATAAACTTATTAAGGGGGGATATTTTTTGACTCTGAATTAGTTGAAACTTCTCCTGAACAGATAAAACAGCTTTAACAATACTGATTCAAAACATAGATATTTTTATATCATTTCCAGCAGTCAAGTTATATAGTCCACATCAAGTATTTAACTGTGGGGCAATTTTAACTTAAATATTTATGCTTCCCTCTTGCATCCATTTCTGCTGTTACACTCTAGTGAGAAACATCTTCACTTAATTCTTTTGAACCACTTAATGCTTACTGTGGATAAAATATAATGCAGGTTAGTGAGACAGAATTATGCTGCATATGCTTTGAGCATTTGTGTACAATTGAAGTCCAGGACTGTGGCCACCAGATGTGTGCACAATGCACACTAGCCCTCTGCTGTCACAACAAACCCGGCCCTTCTACTTCTGATCCTACCCCACCCGTTTGTCCATTCTGCCGAAGCACCATAGCTAGGTTGGCGGTTGTCAGTATAGAAACTCATGATGACATTGATCAAGATGTTGCTGATATCAGTTTTTCCAAACCAAGCAAGTCAAGGAAATCCCGAAACTCGAACGAGGGCAGTAGCAGCAGCTTCAGGGGATTGTCCAATGTAAATTCATTTGGAAAAATGGGTAGCCGCAGTTCTGGAAAGATTGTTACTGAAAATGAGTGGGTTGATGATAAGCCACAATGATGCTGATACCTAGTGTGGTGTTTAAGCTGATCAATGAATGATAATTGCATATGGGCAAGATGTGGCAAAGAGTTGCTTGATAGGCAAGGCAAAATGAAATCATAAAAAGGAGGATTTTAAGTTTAATATTGGGAACTAAGCAAAGTGTGCTTTGGGGAAAGAGGTCCATCAATCATGACATGTTGTAAATTGTAGTGTCAATGGTGGTTATACTTAATCCATTAAATTGAGAAATTCTTTTTTTCTCATTAGTTGAAGTTTAAGATCATGAGAAAGTGTAGTGTGCATTTGCGTCTGATTTGTTTATCTGTAACAAACAAGATGAGGAATAAAATACTAAAGGGAAAGGCATGGCCTTCAGTTCTGTTGGTTGTCATGTGATTATGTCTGTATCAGCTGAATAATGCATTACAGGAGAAACCTTACAATTAATAAATCACAATCCGGACAAGTTCTTGTGTCAGTGTCACACGCATCTGACTAGGCTCCGGATAACTAGTTGACAAGCACAATTAGCATCATTGATATTATTGATACAAAAACTCTGAATACTCTTCAAGTCTTGTGTCTGTTTTAATAATTTCAGGTGGAAAAAGACACTTATGATGGCCACTTCACAGAAAAGTAAGACAATCATTTTGACAGAAACATTTCTTTGAAACAAACATGAAAAAGGTAATAATTATAAATGAACTTTCAATCATGATTTTTTTTACTGTTCCTTTGTGTTATTTTTTTTACATCACTTTTTCTTTCAATTTTTTACATCATATTATATTTTATATATCTCAAATTTTTTAATTATCTCTCCTCCACACCTATAGGATGAGCCAATCATAATCCTCTATATACATTATACCATTCCCTGATATGTTAAAAAACACGAGTTTAATCACTATCTCATCGTTTATATTACTTCATGTTTTTTTCTTAAAAAAAAGGTGAGAGGATAGAGCTCACATTAATAATAGGGAAAATCTTTGAACTCTAAGAAAACTTACGAATTTTTTTTACTTAATTCACCCTAAGAGCACTGGTGAGGACTTCAACACAGAACATGTCAGGTTGAAATTCTCTTCATTTCTTCAAAGAATTAGATATATAGTTTCATTACTGTAATTTTAGATTCCTAAAATACATAAATGCCTAATGTATATCTCATATTTTTGGAATATATAGTAATGAAACTCTCTATGTCTTGTAAGAAATGGAGAGAATCTCAACTAATGTCATTGCTTAAGAAAATCTTATTGCAGAATAAAATAAGCATAATTTACTTAAGAATTGTATTTTATTTTAGTGCATTACACAGTAGCTTTGTACTGTCAAAATTAGTGTTTAACTTTTGCTACTGGCTTTTTCTTCAAAACAATGCGATGTACTTTTAAGCAAAGATAATGAATCTATGCTTTCCTTGTCATAGACTCATAATTCATTTATGCATCCATTACCATAAGAAAATTAACGCATCTATACTTCCATTATCAAAAAAATACTACTACATATCTAACAAAATAATATAGCGCACTCTGATCTAGACATTTGCATTGGTTTTAGCCTTTTAAACTTCATACAAAAATAGTATTTTATAGAATGGGTTATACTTCCCAATCACATGGGCCTTTGACACCAAAAATCAAAGTGGTTTAAAATATTGCACCATATCTTCTTTGTCATCGCAGTTATTTTTTAAAATGAAATGGTGCAAATGTTATATGTTTGTCAGAATAAATGGTAATTTAATGCGTGGGGGAGATGAGATACCACGGTCAAAGGAGTTAGCTACGGGTAGCTTTCTACACAAGCTGGAGAACATATCTTAAAGCAAGGCAAACCACTTTTGTCTTGCTCTGCTATCTCTGTGTCCTAATATTACTCTCTACCATTAACTGATGGACCGAAAGTGAGGAAGCAATGGTGCAATGGGGCGGGGCAGACACGTGTATTAGTTACAAGGGTATTAGTTCTAAATAAGTATATTTATTACGGGTACCTCAATATCTGGCCCCATTCCATTTATTGATGGATAGTCTATTTATCCGTTTATTCAACCTGCGAGTATCCGTTAAGTGACCTGCCTTGTACCCGTCGCGGATAATACTCGTGGGTACCCACTGGTGTCATTTTTTTGCCATCCCTAGGTGCAGTGTGTACACCGTGAGGGACTTAATTAATGTCACACCCTATCATTAAAAAATAATCCTACTTTGTTTTTATCAGTAACTTTTGGTCTCTAACCAATTTCATAAATACTATCATATATTCTCGAAATTGTTAAGATGAAGGACGATACTTTTTAAGAGTAATGTTATTTAGCCAAAATGTTCAAGACAAAAATAGTCAAAAACCAAGTTACAATACCAGTTAACTAAGTTTTATATGTCATTAACCAATCTGCTTTTTCCACAGTTTTCTAGACCAAAAACCAAGTTACAATACCAATTAACCAAGTTTTATAGGTCATTAACCAATCTGCTTTTTCATAGTTTTCTAGACATTGACTAACAAGTTGGTTAATGGCCTATAAAACTTATTAATTAGTGTTGTAACTTGATTTTTAACTATTTTTAGCTGGAACATTTTGGCTAAATAACATTACTCCTTCTTTTATCCTAATGACCTGATACAGATACCGAAGCATGCATGCATTTGGGAAAAAGGACAAGCTAAAAGAGACGAAAATGAGGCTATATTGTAATATTGTATTGTAATCGTGTCAGTATATCACATGACTCTCTCAGTAACTGCTACGGGGGCGGAAAACAGGGTCGTTGGCTGAAGCGCTGCTATTCTGTTACTACAGCCTCGCAGATAATATATGTACTCCTATGTATCAGAACTTCAAATATAAATCATTGAAAAAGCTAAAAAGTTACGCTTCTTTTTTACTGTCTTGTATGTCTAAATTTGATGAAGAATCTGTGGAGGATATATATGTTCAATGACATTGATCCTGAACTGTAACGTTTTGTTGCTATCCCAATTCTAGTACTCAGTGGAAATAATATTTACTACTAGTAGCTTTTTAAGAAGGCTCCAACTTGGTAGAAGACATAACATGAGAAGAAACTAATGAATCAGAAACAACAATAACATCTATTGACCCACCATTTAAAATTACGAGGGGGTGGGGTGGGGGGGAATCATTAGTAGGGCTAGAGATGAAAATTCCAAAATTGAATAGGCTTAAGTCCAAAAGAGTGCTGAGCCATATATATACTTGCAATGTAGCTTTCCAATATTTTCAATGGAGGGGCCATCTCAGATGTCTGGTTCAACTGCAGGAATCGTCATTTTTGCTTTGTTTTGTGCTCTACGGTAAAAGGGTAACTTTGTAAATAGAATGCAGAGAAGAGAGAGAATAAGGGAGGTGTATTGAATTGAGATTTTAAAAGATTGTTTTAGTAGGAAAAAGTCCTACAAATTTTAAAAAGACTTTACTAGATTTTTAGGATTCTAGAGGACTTTAATGAACGACAAACTAAAGTATCATAAATATGAGATCACACGAAGATGGAAAGAGATCAAACGATACACTTTGTGGTTTAATCGCTTGAGGCCGTCATTTTCGTCTTCCTCATTTCACCTTCTTGTCTTCTTCATCTGGTTTAGGGCATTTAGGGCTTATGAAAGTAATAATGGTAGAAAACACACAAGTTGTGGAAATGACAAAAATGTTAGAATGAATAAGAGTACTTTGTCCCTTTATGTAATTAGGAATATGACCCAAATTACTTAGTGTTCTGTACCTAGCAGTGATGGGCTGACTGCGTCGGTGGTCTCTTGCGGTATGGCTTGATGTCAACGAGCGCCCGGGAGGGGGACCTGCGAAGCCACTCCGACGCCCAAGTTAGTATTGAGAGTAGGTGAGTGATTTAGCAAGGAATGAGAGTGTACCTCATTATGGCAACGTGAGCCAGTATTTATAGGAAAGCGTGCCCATTGTGAGCCGTTGGATTGAACGAGTTGATCTGAGCCCTCCAAATATGGGAGTCATAACTGGGCTTGTAGATTGTGGATATGGATCAAAGTGATTGGGCCAATCCATGTTCAATTGCTGAATGGGCCTCGTGGCCCAGTCCAGAACAGTTGCCCCCCAAGCCGAGATTATTTTGAAGGATGGTCTTGGCTTGAAGCATTTTTGTCGGTTCGTCCAACATGTCGGGAGCTTAGCCCTCCAAGGTGTCGTGTGATG
This sequence comes from Astragalus glycyphyllos, assembly GCA_963573325.1. Classification (NCBI taxonomy): domain Eukaryota; kingdom Viridiplantae; phylum Streptophyta; class Magnoliopsida; order Fabales; family Fabaceae; genus Astragalus; species Astragalus glycyphyllos. The sequence continues at coordinate 53,912,511 of OY754310.1, read as the reverse complement.
ATGTCTTGGCACCTCTATGGTGTCGTGAGACTAAGCATCCTCATGGTGCTGTGTGATTGTGTCTTGGCACCTCCATGGTGCCGTGTGCTAGGCGTCCTCTATGGTGTCGTGTCTAGGCTTTGGCCACCCCATGGTTTTATGGGCATAATTTTGTGCATGGTGGAGAATAAGACTCTTGGTGACCACACACCTCATTTTCAACTTGGATCCATCCTCTCTTACTTCTCTCCTTGGTAAGCATTTTCATTCTCTTTTCTTTGGTGCATAGGCATTGCGCCGGGTCCACAATGCGTCTGCACACGACCGGTCGAATGCCGGGTTGTGTCCCATCCAGGCGCTGCCTTTCAAGCATTCTATCGAACACATGATGGGCAATTCGTGGCGCTGGATCTCTCATTGAGGCATTTTTACAAACAGTTTGCGGGCACACACGCAGCCACGTACTCCAGCGCCTGAACCTCGGCAGGGTGTTGGGTTTCACTTATCCTCTCGCACGCACTTGAATCCCGGCAGGGTGCCGGGTCTTGCAGCATTACACGTACATGTTGCCATCGTTTGCATTTCATGGGAGGGCATTCATGGCGCTAATTTTGAACCTTTCATGCAAGGTCACTGAGACATTTCTTCAAACAGTTTATGGACAAGGGAACCCCTGCAGGTTGCTGGTTTGTGTTGCCTCCCTGCACAACACAGTCTCTTAGGCATTTCATCAAACAGTTCGTGCGCAACATATCCCTACACAACATCGCAGCACAGCCTCTTAGGCATTTTGTCGAACAACTTATGTGCACGTCTCACATATGCACATACCTACAAACAGTTTGCGGGCACACACGCAGCCACGCACTCCAGCGCCTGAACCTCGGCACAACAAATTTAACCTCAAGGATAAAAGTGATAAATGAATGTTGCCTCATGGCTTTGTTTTCATGGGAATTATTCATTTTTATCCCTTCTCATAAGGCTTACGCCAAGGCCAAAATGTACTCGCTTGATGGGTAGTGCTTGGACACCGGCGGGGTGTCGGGCTTCGTGCCTAGCTCCTTCGTGCGCGCGCGTCCCCTCGCAAACCGGCAGGGGTGCCTGGCTCCAACACATGCGCCCGCAACCCCTTCGCAAACTAGCACGGGTGCCGGGGTCCAAACCTCACTCTCGCGCGGCCCCCTTGCAAACCGGCAGGGGTGCCGGGCTCCAATACACGCGTACACCCCCCCCCCCCCCCCCCCCCTCACAAACCGGCAGGGGTGCCGGGCTCCAATACACGCGTACACCCCCCCCCCCCCCCCCCCCCCTCACAAACCGACAGGGGTGCCGGGGTTCGCCGTTTTCTTCGCGTCATCCGTCATTTCCTCTAAAACGGCAGGGTGCCGGGTTTGGTGGTCCTGAGCGCTTTCGCGCGCCTAGTGCATCTTCGCACGCCTTGTGCGCCTTCGTACGCCTTTGCGCGCCTTGCGTGCCTTCGTAGGCATTTGTCCTCATTGTGAACACTTCGTGGTGTTGGGTTTCGAATCTTCGTTTATTTGCTCGATCGTTTCTTCAATGTGTTTTGATGATGTTCGCATCTAATCCCATCGTATTGGGGCCTCATGTCTTAGTTTTTTGACACATAGTTTACTTCTCATAAATTTTGTTGGAATTTTGATACTTAGGAAATTCTCATGAATTCTTAGTCTCTGAGACTTAGGAAAATTCTCATGAATTTCATCCTCTTTGACACCTTAATTTTTTAGTGCTCGCTCCGGACACCGGCAGGGTGCCGAGATTCAATTCTTTCCTTCGCGCATGCCCCGTACACCGACAGGGTGCCGGGGCCCAACTTCGCGAGCATGCCCCGGACACCGGCAAGGTGCCGGGGTTGGAGACGTGAGACTTGGATTTTGAGATTAACATAATAATTATAGTTCCGCTTCTTATATTTCCAACGCATGCTCACACACCTCCATCAGATAAACATGGACGAAGTTATGGCCCGCAGACTACACAGCCCTCCAAGGTGTCGGATTACAAGGTGCCCGAGCCACGGAAGCCGGCAGGGGTACCGGGGTTGGAGACGTGAGATTTGGAATTTGAGCTTAACATAAGAATTGTAGATCTTCTTCTTAGCTTTCCAACGCATGGTTACATGTCTCCATCGGATAAACATGGACGAAGTTATGGCCCGCAGACTACACAGCCCTCCAAGGTGTCGGGCTACAAGGTGCCCGAGCCACGGAAGCCGGCAGGGGTGCCGGGGTTGGAGACGTGAGATTTGGACTTTGAGCTTAACATAAGAATTGTAGATCTTCTTCTTAGCTTTCCAACGCATGGTCACATGTCTCCATCGGATAAACATGGACGAAGTTATGGCCCGCAGACTACACAGCCCTCTAAGGTGTCGGGCTACAAGGTGCCCGAGCCACGGAAGCCGGCAAGGGTGCCGGGGTTGGGGACGTGAGATTTGGAATTTGAGCTTAACATAATAATTATAGCTCCGCTTCTTATATTTCCAAGTTCCGAACACATGAAGCTTCCTTATTGAAACGCTCAATATACTCTCTAAGTGTTTCGCCTTCCCGCTGCTTGACAGCCCTCAGCACTTCCTCAGATTTTGGCTTCAGTCGGGAGGCGGTGAAACGGGCCGTGAATAGTCTTGCCAGTTGCCCCCATGAAGAGATGGAGTTTGGCTTCAGCTCTTGGAACCACTCTAATGCGGTGTCCTCGAGGGTGAGAGGGAATATCTTACAATGAACAGGCTCTCGAGCGCCTCTATAGCGCATCATGAGTGAGAAATGAGCCAAATGCCGGTCTGGATCTCCGGTCCCATCGTACATCTTGAGTGTTGGGAGTTTTTCCAAAGTCCTTGGAATCAGGCATTCCTCCACCCTCCGAGTGAAGGGTCCTTCCTCTGCTAACCTCCTTGAATTGCAAGGTGAGACATCTTGGAAGTCAAAGTCTTGGTATCTGTGCTTGTCGGGAGATCTCCTCGATGGCGATCTTCTGCGACGTCTCTTGTGAATCTTAGTCCTGCTCCTCGGCCTGTCACGCGAAGAAACCTTGGAGTGGATGTCATCAGGCTGATAAGTCCCATCCAGTGAGGAAGGGGACGCCCTTGGTGGTGAGCCGGATCCCTGAGGCTTCCTACGCCGAGGAGGAGAGCGATGCACATGCTTCCGCCTAGGTGGGGAACGATGAGCATGACGCCTCCGAGGGGGAGAACGGCAGGGTCTTGATACCAGTCATTTGAGGAGGAGTTCCCCAAAAAGGAGGAGGTTGCTCGGGCATAGAGGCCACACGTCTCTCAATTTGCCTAACACGTGCCTCTTGTAGCAGCATAGTCTGAGTGCGGTTGGCCAAAAGGTCCAACAGTTGGTTGACATCCGGCGGATGAATCCCTCCCGTCGAGGGAACTTCTTGCGCAGCTTGAACAGGGGTGTCTTCGTGGGTGGCGATGTCGCCCTCAGGAGTGCCTTCAAGCTGGGGTGCAGGCACGACAACACTCTTAACTCGGGGTCTGCCTCTTGGAGCCATGGAAGTGCAAGAGAAAAGTTTCTAAGAGTAGGAATGGTGTGAAAGGTAGTGACCTCCCACTGTGGTCGCCAACGTTCTGTACCTAGCAGTGCTGGGCTGACTGCGTCAGTGGTCTCTTGCGGTATGGCTTGATGTCAACGAGCGCCCGGGAGGGGGACCTGCGAAGCCACTCCGACGCCCAAGTTAGTATTGAGAGTAGGTGAGTGATTTAGCAAGGAATGAGAGTGTACCTCATTATGGCAAAGTGAGCCAGTATTTATAGGAAAGCGTGCCCATTGTGAGCCGTTGGATTGAACGAGTTGATCTGAGCCCTCCAAATATGGGAGTCATAACTGGGCTTGTAGATTGTAGATATGGATCAAAGTGATTGGGCCAATCCATATTCAATTGTTGAATGGGCCTCGTGGCCTAGTCCAGAACACTTAGGAACTTTTCTCTCCCTTTTTGATTTCAGTCACTAAGAATTTACCCCTGGACTAGTTTGTCCCAGAATTATCTTTCGCATTTGTCTATTAACTTACACTTTGGAATTAATTAATGCTCAGTCTAAACAATTAACCGTACATGTCATCCGTTTAACTAATCTTTTTTGGATGGTGATGGATAAAGGGACAACGTATGTCCCTACTTTCTAATCGTAAAGGACTAAAATAAAACTTTAAATTTTTTCTTAAGAACTAACGTGTCCTGTTTTTTTTTTGACAAGAGTCCTGTTGTTTTCTTTTTTGGTAACGGACTCTTGCGGGCTACCCACGCAGTGTCCCAACGCTGTCAACGAAGGACTAATCTGCGTTCGCTATTTAGGACTCTTAATAATTTTGCTAGCCAACACCCTATTTGACGTAGGCGGGAATCGAACCCGGGACAAGAGTCCTGTTGTTTTCTTCACTAGGGCCATTTTGAGCTTTTACTTTTTTTTAAAAAAAAATTATGGAAACACCCACATAGTGTTATTCGCTTTAATAATTTGTTCGATGTATTAAAGAAAAATAGAGAAAGGAAACAAGGAGAAGAGTAGAAAATGAGGTGATTGTTTAGTGGCTTGTTTGTTTATGAAAAAATGAAAGAAAAGTGTAAAAAAATAAAAAACAGTTATATAATTATATAAACACCAGACAAAAATATTAAAATGTAAAGAAATAAAACTCAAATAATAGTTTTTTTTACATAAAAGAATGTATTCCACCATTTTTATTTTTATTTTTTTAAAAATATGTGTGGAAATCATCTCACGAGTTTTATCACTGTTTTTCGTTTTCCCTTTGATTACATTTACGTGTTTGTATCTGCAGTGGCAAAAACTAATTTTGATAGAGTTGATTTTGGTTAAACTTTGAGTCTTAGAATTTGGGTTGAGCCTAATTTATGTGAGGGGTTTCCAAAATAAAAGGAATCCAATTACAATAAAGTGAAAGAGAAACACAATGTGTCTTGTTCTAAAGGTGTGTCATTTGGTGGCTTTCACTAGGGGTTGTGTTCTTTCATGAACATTTGTAGTGAAGAGACACTTATCTTCACCAAATGTTATGATTTTGTCTATATATAGAACAACTTTACAAGTAGAAAAATATATGTTCATATGTCTAAGGATCGGAAATGCAGTGACTCAGTGGGAACAGCCATGACTCGGTTGGTTTTGGTGAAACCCGGTGACCCGGTGGGTTTTGTAAAATCGAACCGGGTTTTGCATGTATTTTTAAAAAACCCCAAAAAACGCAAAAACGATGCCGTTTTAAGCACTTAATTTCTAAAAAAAGTAAAAAAGGAAATTAGAAACATGAGAGAAATGAGAAGAGTTGTGTCTCTTTCTCAATTTCATTTCAAAGCCCTAATCTAAAGAGTCAAAGAAGAGACTAAAAACTAAAACACTCACTCAAAGTTCAAAGTCGGATTATATGTATGTTCCAGGAATTATATGTATGTTGATGGCATAATTGCATTATTAAATTTGTGGTGAATTTTTTTTAGACTTTTCTAGGCATGATGTGTAATTTTAGCAAATTAAGTTTTAGAGGTATGAAATTTATATGTCATGAAAATTCGGGAATTTTTTAATTGGGACCGGGTCATGGTCATGCGGTTCAACTATCGACCCATCGGTCCGACCCTTGACCCAATGACCCAGTACCTTCACCGAGTCAATCACCGGTTCGAGTTTTAAAACATCGTGTCTAAGACAAACTCTACCAAATAAAAAACTGCATTCAGTTTATTCCATAAGCTGGGGAAAAAAAAGAACCATGTATCTCATTGATGATTTTGTACCATAAGACGGAACAAGAACTCTGTTTAGAACTTTTTGGAACCTTAAACACGTAAATAAGATGCCATTTTTCCAAATTAATCAATGGCTGTCTTTGCCCAAATGCAAGACAGTTTTTTAACACCTTAACCAGGTCAAGTGACTCTATTGCCCAAATTGTTCTTTAGAATACTTTTAAGGAAAAATGCAATATTTGCAAATTGCAACAACACAAAAACTTGCTGATTTAACTCAAAACTTCAATTTACTTCAACACCCTTGTAACATTCCCTCTCTAGCATAAAAGCAGAGAGGAAGTGGCATGCACATTTTCCTTAGAATTAAAAGGGTGATCATCTTCTGTTTTAAAGTTCCCAGGCCTAGAATCATCTTCTCCACAATCCAAAAGTGGTTTTGACTCCCCATTCAACTCCCATTCCTCCTTGCTAGGTTCCATATTTTCCTTAGAACTTGATTCAGATTTCTGAAGCTGTTGTTGACTCTTATCAACATCATCTTCATATATCTTTAAACTTGCTTGTTGAACAGCAGATTTGACAGCTTCTGTGTCTAGGTCTACAACTTTGTTTGTGTAAGATGACTGGTTTTCTTGATCTTCATGGTTGTCTGAATCTGAGGCAGATTTTCTAAGTGTAGTTGGCAATGATTTCTCACTTAAAACTCCTTGTGTTGGAGTTGACTTTTGAGGGAAACTTCCAAAACCTTGAATACCTCTAGATAACCTTCTAGCATTGTTCCTCTCTTCCTTGAGAAGATTTCCTTCTTCTAATAGATTCAATACTCTTTCTGATTTCTTTCTAACAGTTAAGCCCCAATTGAACCTGCAAATTCCCAAAATACCCTCATGATCTTGTTACACCAGTGTCAAAATTGATGATCCATTTTTAATTATAAATTGTAAAAATGAAATACACATACCCTTTGTCATCAATATATTGGAAACCTATCAGCTGGCTAATAAAATCTTTGTCAGATTGAAATTCATCAGCAACACTTTTTGGTCCATGTGTCAACAAGTGCTCAAGTACAATCAGGGAATTGTAAGAGGCCCTCCAATTCTTCTTTTCGAATTTAACAAATCTGGTTAAGAATTGTACCAAGTTGTTTCATTTCATCCATGATTGGCTGACTAACACAGAAGTAAAATAAGTATGCTAAGTAGAAAAGGGCCTAGAAAGAAATACCTTTTATGCAGAATCTCTACAATCCGCAAATAATCATCTACTTCAAAAGCAGCATTTGAAATTGATCTGAGGGTTGGTGTATTTGGGGCCCATGGATTTCCACTGGTTGCCTCTTCTGTCATCCTGCAAAGAGTAAAAGAACCATAAATATGGACAGGTTGGTAAAATCCTTTGGATGTGTAATAAATTGAAGTGTAATCAAAATAATTCAAAATCTATCTTATGATGATATAATACATAAAAGTGGGAAACTCACAGTTCTGTAGGGGTGACATCTGTTAGAGCTAATCTAGCAGTCTTGATTTTCTCCTTGAAGAAGAAAGAAGCTTGTTTTTTGAATTCATGGAATGAAGGTGTGCCCATTTTGCTCTTGTTCTTTTTCTAAAATAGAATGCTTATTTCTTTCCTCTCTTTAGGACAGAAAACAGATAGAGAAGAGAGGTCATAGGTTGGGCTGAGGTCACAAGGTTCAACTAATCCTTTGACTAAATCAAAATCTGCCCCTTAATTCAATTTAGACAATTTAGACACTGTAGTAGAATTGAAGAGTCTATGGAAAAAGAATAATTCAATTTAGACAAAGTACAGTGAAAAATAATGAAAACGAAAATTGAAGTCACATATGGGGTGCTTGGACTTTGATATGGTGAATTTAATTTGTAAATTACTACTTTTTTGTCAAATTACCATTCTTTTTTTTCAAAGTCTTTGAATTTGTAAATGGCGACGTGTATGATTGTGAAGTCAATGCTAGGGATAGCTATCAATTCGGTTTTGAATTTTGAATTTTATATCATTATCATTGCTAACTCCAAAGTCGGTGTTTTCTAGGGTAGCCAGCCATCTGCCATCCATTTGTTATTTATTAGTACTAAATAGCATGTTTGTGAGGGTGAAGCAACCAACAATCTAGATCATTCGACCACCAATGCCATATGCATGTTGTCCTTGTTTATAATTAATGGATACTACTACTGATTTTAGTAATCTTTGTTAATGTGATCAAAGAACCATAAATAACTAGCGAGTCACACTCGTAAAACAAAAAATGTGTGATAACTGTTTTCTCTCTTGTGTTTGTATAACTAATGCTATTTTTATTCTGGTATTGCCTAATTTGTCCTCACGACATTTAGAGAATTTTACATAACGAATCCAGATACGACAACAAAATTCAAGTATCTATACATCATAGCATAATAAATAAGTGATTAAAGTGAAGCTATGTCCAAAGAACCATGCTTCCTGGGACTTGGTGTATGTTTGGTTGCACATATGCAACCTCTCAACTCATGTTTACAACCATAGAAGCACTTCCCTCCTGTTTGGTTGTTCCCCATCGCGCTAGCGGCAACGCAATTCAAGGTTGAAAGTCACAACAGCTGTGAAGTGACAAATACTAGCTTCTGCATTCAACATGTGAGTTCTATGATTTTTCCTTCATAAATTCGCTCATCACCATCGTTCACCAACCTAACGGATTCCTTCATAACTCCTTCATAATAAATTCCTTCGTAAACAGCTTTTGCTGTGTTTTTTTTTTTGACAAGACAAAGAAGAAAGAAGAAGAACATGTTTGCTGCATTTGTGATGTTTCGATTTCCAGTAATTGTCCTTAGGTTAAAACAGAAGAAAATTTGCACTTTAACCTAAATTTGTGTTGGAATTAACTGTTATGACTTATGCCAAGGTTCAAATGTTTTATTTTTTTATGCGCAGTCATTTTTGTTTTTGTTACACGGGAAAATTTTAAGCTAATGTAAAGGCTGATAATTTTGTTGTTAAAAAAAAGGCTGATAATTTATATATAACCTCTCCCATTTGCAATAAAAAGTAATAATTTATATATACCTGCTTTTTTTTACAAAATGATACTCAACTCATTTCATTGTTCATAATTTAGTCTAAATTATATTCTCTAATTTTATGGGAAATTTCGCCCAAGTTGAAAATGCCTCTTAACTTTATAAACCAATTAATAAACCACAATTATCATAATAAACCACGCTGGTTGGTGGAGCTTTACGTAAGCATATTAGATACATTGGGTTATTAACTTATTATTTATGGGCCACACACCACAGGTTTGTGAATTCGAGTACCAACCCAAATTGGCTGAATATTTTGGGCTGAGGATGATGTTCTATTGGCCCAGTCAAAACTTAAATGTAAAGGTTTTTTTTACCCCCACCCATTCACCCTATACCCCCACAAAAAAGTGAAATCCTAAAATACCCCTCCACTATTGAGTCAAACGGATTTATCTCCCCATGAGGTAAATCCGCTTTGTATTTTTCAAAGTGGATTTACCTCATGGGGAGATAAATCCTATTTGAAAAAAATGCAAAGCGGATTTACCTCATGAGGAGATAAATCCTCTTTGAAAAAAATACAAATCGGAGTTACCTCAGGGGAGATAAATCCGCTTTGTAAAATGCATAGCGGATTTACCTCATAAGGAGATAAATCCGTTTGGAACTTTTTCGTGGGGGGTATTTTCGGTTTATCAAATTATGTGGGGGTATATGGTGAAAGTGTGAGGGTACAAAAGCAAAAACCCTAAATGTAATAAAAAAAAGGAGCTGAAAGATGAGACAGAAATACACTGTTTAGACTGAAAGATGCTAATGGGGAGTGGGTGGAAGGTCAATCTAGAATTATGGGGCTATTGTGGATTACTACAAGGATATTGATCCTGAATGTATCCAGGTGGTTCCACACTCTGTCTCTGATGATATTAATGCTAAACTAGTGGCTCCAATTTATAGTTTGGAGGTTGAAAGGGCAGTGTTCTCATTAGGGGCCCTCAAAGCCTCTAGGCCTGATGGTCTTACTGAAGAGTTCTTTCCGAAGAATTGGGAAATTATTAAAGTGGATGTGGTTGCTGTTGTGTTCTCATTAGGGGCCCTCAAAGCCTCTAAGCCTCTAGAATCTATTTCTCAATTGAGACCTATTAGCTGTTGTAACTTTATCTATAAGGTGATCTCAAAAATCATGGTGAAAAGGCATAAACGTTTCCTGAACAATCTAGTTTCCCCTCAACAAAGTGCTTTTTTTGGTGGGAGGTTTATCTAAGACAACCTAGTAGTGGCTTAGGAGGCATTCCACTTCCTTAAGAGAAACAACAGATCTAAATCCCAAGGTTTTGCTATCAAGTTGGATATGAATAACGCCTATGATAGGGTTGATTGGTTTTTCCTAAGAGGGTCCTTCTATCCTATGGTTTCTGTATCAGTTAGGTCAATTTGGTCATGTCTCTTGTGTCTACAGTTAGGTATCAATATCAGGTCAATGGCTCTAGGAGTAGCACAGTTATTCCTAGTAGAGGTCTTAGGCAGGGAGATCCTCTATCACCCTACCTTTTTATCCTAATGTTTGATGTCCTGTCTAGACTCATATGTAAAGCATGTTCTCAAAGATTGCTTGAAGGTCTGAAATTGCCTCCAAGAGCCCCTATACTAACCCATCTTTTTTTGTAAATGATGCCATTATCTTTGGCAAAGCTAAGTTGGAGGAAATTTACCAAGTGGTGAAACTTTTGAACATCTTCACTGCTGCCTCTGGGCAGATGATAAATCTACAGAAGTCTAGGCTAGTGTGTGGCAGGAATATCTCCTCTAGTCTTAAAGGCAGTCTATCAGATGCTCTCCATATTCCCTTGTGGGACTCCCCAGATAAATATTTAGGGATTCCAGCTGAATGGGGGAGGTCTAAAAATCAAGCCATACAATGGATCAAAGAAAGAGTGATTTCCAAGATGGAAGGATGGAAGGAACAGTTTGTCTCTCAAGCTGGTAAGGAGGTTCTCATCAAATCAGTGACTCGGGATATCCCCTCCTATATCATGGCCATGGTTAGGCTCCCCAAAAAATTTTGCCAGTCTTTATGTTATGTTGTGACTAATTTTTGGTCGAGTTCTAAGGTTAGGAACTAGGGTATGCATTGGAAAAACTGGGATACTATGTGTGGCTCTAAAAATAAGGGAGGAGTTTCCCTCAAGGACTTTGCCTCTCAAAACTCTTCTCTCCTCTCTAAGCAAGCTTAGAGGTTCTTACAAAATCCTAATGATTACTAGGCACTCATTCTTAGAGGCATCTATTGTGATAGAGATTGTTTTTGGAAGGTGAAGGCTAAGGCTGGGATTTCTTGGGTCTGGAGGAGTATACATCATGGGAGGGAGCTTCTCAGGGCTAACGGCAGGTGGAGTATTGGTAGTGGGGCTGGTATTGACATCTTAGAAGACAATTGGATTGCTTTTGGAGAGAAAACGGTGATTAAACAAGGTTGTTCTCTTACTACTACTGTGCAAGAATCAATTGACTCAAGCACTCGCTCTTAGAACTATGGTGTATTAAGGGATGCTTTGGTGCCTCACCCTGCTATTGAGGTTGATAAGACCCCTATTGGAAGAACTAACCCCTCTAATACTTTGTTTTGGCCTCTTACTATTGATGGGAATTAGAGTGTTAAATCTGGCTACTATTGTATAAGAGATTCTTTGGGGGTATCTAATGGAGCTCCCTCCTCTTCCTACACTTATTCTGAGCTTTCTTAGAGATCCATTTGGGGTGCTTGTGTGCCTGAGAGGGTGAAACATTTTGGTTGGAGGATTAAACATAATGTCATATCTACTAAACTGAATTTAACCAAAAGAAGGATAGCTAGTGACCCAATGTGCCCTGTTTGTAAGAGGGAAGAGGATTCTCTTTAGCATCCTTTTCTTCTCTGCCCTTAGACCTCTCCCATTTGGTTTAGTTTGCAGGTTTGTCACGTGCCTAATCCTTACAATGTTACTACTATTTATGCCTGGCTTGACTCTTTTATAGACAAGATAGCTAATTCAGATCCTGATGCTATGGTAATATTCTCCAAAGTCCTAACAACCCTTTGGTGTATCTGGAAAGCATGCAATTGCAAAGCCTTTGATGACAAGAACCCTAGCCCTTATGAAGTCCTGTTCACTATCAACTCTACTCATTTGGAGTTCCTATCTAATACTTCATCTACTACCCCGAGAGGTGAGCAAAGGACGGGTTGGGACGAGCTACACTTGTCCCTTACCCGACCCTAAATTTTTATAGGGTCACTTTTTAGACCCTAGCTCGTCCTTAGACCCGAACAAAACCGATGTTCTAAGGGTCAAAGTAAGACCGGGTCTATTTAGGACGAGGTCGGATTGGCTCGAAGGACAATTGAAAATTTGAAACATAATTATAAGGTGATCACTCAAGTAGGACTAAAAGTTATAAGTGATAAATTGATTTTTTTTTAGTATTTTATCATGTATTCAAACTCACGACATAACTTTTACAATGTTACTTTACAATAATGTTATTTAAATTAACATAGATTTCAAATTGAATGTTTTATTTATAAAAATCTTATTACCAATGTAACAGAGTTCAAACTCAGGGTAATGAGAGAGTAAAGGACGGGTTGGGATGGGTTATACCTAACCCTAACCCGTTCCTAAATTTTGGTCGGCCAATTCCTTAGCCCTAACCCGTCCTTAGACCCGAACAAACCTGATGTTTTGTGGGTTTAATGGGACAAAGACAGGATGGGTCTTAGGGTTTGGGACAGATCATGCTCACCCCTAACTACCCCTACTCAGAACCCTAACCCCCGTTTTGGTAGCCCATCTTATAAATGGCAACCCCCAGAGGTGATATTATCAAATTCAATGTGGATGCTCACTTTGATGTGAGCTATGGCAAAGCATGCTGTGGTATAATTGGAAGAGACAAAGAAGGTACCTTTCTCATGGGTTCAAGCTCCAAATTTTTTTTCTAACAATGCACCGGTTGCTGAAGCTACGACTCTAAGGGGGGTTATTACTCTAGCTTCTGGTTTGCGAGTTCCCTCCATCATCATTGAATCGAATTGCTTGTTGGCCATAGAAATTTGTAGAGGTAACACAGCCAGAAGAGAAATTGAGCAGATTGTGCATGATATTTGGTGTGAGAAAATGAGCATGTGCAAGTGTACACAGTCTACAACAATTAGTATATGAAAGATGAGATCATACCCATAGGGATTGGATTAATTCTTAAAGTTTGTATAGATAGTGGAATTAATGTTGAGTAACAAGTACAAATAATAATAATGATGGGGAAACAGAAAGTAAACAGTCTATGTAAGATGAGTGTGTATTCAAGTGTGAATGATAGTTGGAAACTTGGAATGCTCTTTATTAAATAAATCACTTTTGATAATATTGTGTTACGTGTGATGCTGGTGCAATGGATGTTGTAGCATTGGAAATGTGCTTTTCAGCTACTATCCTCAGGGTTTCATTATAATTCTTATGTCTAAGCTCTAAATAAGTTCACCCTTGTATATGAAGTACCCGCAGTATCACTCTATGGACTATGTTATCCTATGTCTATGTTTTAGCATGGAATTAACAAAGTTTCTTTTATTAAACACTTACCCATATTAGTTCTTGAGTTCTAATCATAAACATGTCTGTATTTAGGACTCTACTTATTCTTAGTGATCAACCTCCAAAAGTAGTTTTAATCCTTCACTCAACCAAGAGAAGAGGTTCTCTAATGAATGGACAAGTGTCCCAATGAGAGTCCAACTTTGTGAGCAATGAAGTCTATGGTAGGCGCCGAAATCATCCACTTGCATCTGCCTTTTTGATGTTCCAAGAGTACTTTGAGCATTATGGTTTGTTTTGCATGCTGGGGAATTATTGTGTCACGAATGTTGGGGCATCTAATGCTAGCTGTAGCATTGAACAAACACATGAAAATACCAAAATATATGCAAGATGCTAAGTTACTTGTAAAAACCTTCTTTTGATATTGAATGTTGTTATTCTTCTATATATTCCTATACTAAATGAACATTATTACTGAGAATTCAACAATTATTTAGATTTAGATGCGAAAATAATTCTATATAAAATAGAGTTATCAATATTCTAAATCTCAAGAGCAATTTTACCTTTGTGGATTTCACTTGGACGAAAAGAGATGGGAACGCAGTGCCTGATATGATAACGAACCTTGGATCGCGGGATCTGCTCTCTAGTGGTTGGATCTTCAACTAGAGATGGAAAAACGGGTTTAGCCCGCCGGACCGACCCGCTAGCCCGCAAAAAAATAGCGGGTTGGGTTGGTGATTTTCACCCCGCCAAGTCATTGTAGCTCGCCCCGCCAAACCTGCCGATTCGGCGGGCCGGCCTGCCAAGTTTATCTTTTTTTACTTTCCCTTATTTTTAACTATTTCAAAATGTTTTTTTAATGTTTTATTGGCAGGTTGTAGTGGGCCGACCCACCATTTTTACTTTTTTTTTTTTACGGGCTTGGGTGGGCTAACCCGCTAACCCGTCTATTTTAAGCCTAGAAAGTATGCTTTAAATATATTTTTTATTTGTTAATTATAATGGTGGGCTAGCCTGCCGGCCCACCAACCCGCCAAGGGGCGGGGCGAGCTCAACTTCTCAACCCAACATCTTTTGGCAGGTCGGCCCGCCCCGCCCAATTTTTAGCGGACTCACGGTGGGGCGGAGCGGGCTAGCCAGCTTTGCCGTCCCTATCTTCAACCCTCGTGTCGCTGCGAGTGTTGATTGATGATGATGCTGCGAGAATTGTGGGATGATCTTCGTAGGTGATGGTCGTAGAAGAAGAGTTCTCTGTGGAAGTTTCTTTTCTCAATTAGGGTTGTAGTTGAGTGATGTAATGAATTGAAATGTTTTTATTTGTCGTTTTGATGATAGTTTTTGAGTGAGTTTACTCCCTAGTTTAGTTTGTATTGGGTCGGGTCTGTCTAACCGAATGTGAAGTTTATGCTGGTGTCTGTATTCGGTTGGAAAATCCGAATCAGTTGTTAAAAAAAAAGAGCTTCCTCCATTGGATTTTTATTAACTGAATTAAAGTCACAACGAGCTTAGTTGGCACGTGAGAGTTGGCTTCAAATTTAACGATAAAGTACGATAAATAAGTGACAGATATTTATTTGATGCGTCAGGTGTCCTCCTCCTCCCGCTGCTGCGCATTTAACACTCAGTTTGATGGTAGGTAGCAGTTAGAATTGAACTTAATTAATCAGTTTGAACTTGATAGGAAGTAGCACTTAGTAGAAAGACAACCTACGTACGTGTCTTGATAGGGATTGCCAATTTTAGTTGCAAACTTGCAATCTTTCACTTTGAATAGAGTAGTAGTAGCTTTGAAATTTCGCCATCAGGAGGGGAAGGGAATTTCACTTAGTAGACACATTTGAGCATGTTTCTCAAAACCTACTTATTCACTTATGCTATCTTTTGACAAAAAAGAGCGGATAGCGGATAAAGTAGTTTATAGCGGATAGCTAATAACGGATAAGCTAACGGATTAAATTTAAAGTATTTGGTAAAATTAGCGGTTGAACTAGCTTATAAATATAAAATTACATAAATGGACATTTGTAATTAATGCTAAAAAATGAGAGAGAATATTCATTTAATGAATGATAAATGGAAAATTTAATTAAAGTAATAAGGGTAAAAATGGGAGAAAAAATAACACGCTATAACCTATAAGCTCAAACTCCACTTTAAGTAGTGTTTCAAAAAACCCTATAAGGTAGTGAAAAAATACTATATTCTAGTCATGTCAAACACTTACTATGAGTTTATCCGCTATAAACTAGCGGATTGAGTTTGCCAAACAGAGCCTTAATAAAATCTAAGAGAAAACTAGAGCCAAGATTGACTTGAGAGTTGAGAAAACTCTTTTAACATTGACATTCTCGGTTTGAGTTACCTTACGTTCTAGTTTTTTTTGTTTTCCCTTGTAAATAGGGCAACACTTAGTGTTATTTCCTTAGTAGAAAATTCCCTTAATTGCCTGTCTTTTCGCAACCTCTTTGCAAAATATTTCGACGAATGTCTTAAGTTGATAATTTTCTTGTTGGCGCGTGGAATTATAACTTAGCTTCTTCCAAGAATAGACTCGCACATTCTTCCCATTTGGTGTGTGGGGGGTGAGTGGATTCTTGTTTGGACAGGCTAGCGATGTGGGTGACTCATATTTGCTGTTATTTTGTTCTTACGAAGGCTCGTGTCATTGTGAGAGCTCATTCTTTTTTGGCTTCATTATGAGCAACCATATTCACACTCCTCCTAACACACTCCATGTGAGAGTTTACCATAAGAATAAAGTAATCCTTGCAATATAAAATAATAAGACCTAATTCAGTGTATCGTCTTCAGGATTATACTTAATCAACTGTGCACCAAAAATATCGTAACCAAAAAAAATACTTATAAATAGTATAATGATCTTATAAATAAATCAAAATTAAATATACAAGTATACAGATATGGTAAAATAGTATGATGATCTTATAAATATTTAACTATTTAAAATATAAAATCTAAAAATACTTTATTTATTTTAAATTATATATTAAAATATAAAAATAATTTACTTATTTTAAATAATTAAATCATTTTCTATAATAAGAGATCAAAATTGCACATTTAGTAAAATAGGGGGACCAAAATTACACAAAAATAAACAGGGGATCAAAATTGCACATTTGGTAAAATAAGTGGACCAAAATTGCCCAATTAAAAATAAGGGGATCAAAATTGCACATTTAGTAAAATAGGGGACCAAGAGTACATTTAAGCCAAATTAAAATCATAGGTAGGTATAAATTGAGTTTTAATTGGATTCAACAACTTTTATTTTTACAACTTTCGGTTTTTAATTATTTTTAATCGATTTTATCAGTTTTTAATAAATTAAAACACATATATTTCACGTATTCAGTTCATTGAACCATTTCGCTGTCGTACTCCAACCAATTGCCATTTGTAGAATTTGTCAACCCTCTAAAGCTGAAAAACAGAACTAAGGTCAAAATCCAAAATTGAAAGTTTGATTTTGATGCACAACGTGCCTGATACGAGATTCCACTAGACACATTTGTTTCTAAATTATAAATTATAAATAAAAGAATAAAAGCATATATCGTTTAAATTGGAACACGTAAGAAGAAAAGAAACAATAAAACAAGACCATGTTGCCAAAGGAATATAGTGCTGGACAAAAAAAATGCTTTAAAAGCCATATTGCAAATAGTGCTTCATCCACATCAAATTTTAGAGCCTTAATTCTAGAACCATATCATATATACTACTGTAGGCATTTTCATTCAGAATATGTTGTTGAGTGTATTCAATTATTTAAGTTTTGAAAATTGAAAAGATGCTGATGCATATAGATGACTAGCTCTGCTATTAACCAACCAGAGTTAAAGAAAGTGATAGAGGCCGCTAGTGCTTTATGCACAACTAAAGATTTTTTAAGGAATGACTTTTTATTATGAAAATTACAATTTTATGTGAGAGTAAGAGGGAGAGGGAAAGATTAAAAAGGATGCATAACCCTTCGGCAGCATATATTTCATATCCTCTTCATTTCTTATATATGATCATACAATATAATATATAGTTGATTGGTTTTCATTGTACTTATACACATGATCTCCATATTCTTCCTTCCAAAGATATAACAATAATGGAAACATCATCATGGTAACGCCGTCTATCACCTTGTGGAATTTCAAGTAACTCGTGGAAATCCAAACCTGAAGATTTTAACAAGGAAAAAAGAACAAATTAAGTAAAACCAATCTCCAAACTTGTAATAAATGAAATTATATCCCTATGATTATGATTATTACCAGCTTTCTTTGCTGCTCGAAACAAGACTTCTTCAACCAAATGTTGAGCAGGATCTCCTTCAGGTTGCAATGTGATGAAAAGTTCAACTTCAGCTACTGCTTCTTCGTTTGACAAATATTGATAGAGGCCATCAGAACATAGAATTAAGAATTTGTCCTTGAGGCCTAATCTGTGGTGTTTTAGATATGGTAGACAGGTTATGTAAGGTGAATTTCCAACGTAGTCTATTCTAAACATCTCTAGAAGTGCATTGTTCCACTTTGGCTGCAAACATTCACAACATAACAAGTAATAAGAAATTGCACAATAATATGTCTATTTAAGGAAACAAATCCTGTTACAGCATTGAATTGAATTAGATATCATTTAATTGTACTAGATCAGATTAGATTACATTTAGATATAACTTAATATAATCATGAATAATAGATAGATACGAACCTGTTTGAGAAATCCAGCACCAAATGCTCGAGTAACCTTGAGAGATCCCTTGACACGATCATTTACCATAGCACAAGGATCATCAGGGTGTTCTTTTATTATTCTCAATACTTCCTGCAATTGAAATCAGAAATTTTTTATTAGATCAAATAAACACAAAACAAGAAAGTATAGTCTAAAATAAAGAGGCAAAATAAACTTACTTCTTCAACATTGGTACTATGATCTTTGGTGAGCTGAACAGCACTAAGACTAGGTACAATATTTGAGGTATCAGCATCATCCCATGATTCAAGATCATGCATTGTCTCCTCATTAATCCTTTCCAAATCTTGTCTAATTTTCCCAAGCCAATAATCAGGGTCAGCCTTTTGAGCCAAAACAGCTCTACTATCTCCCACATTCATTACATAAACATCTTCTCCTTTCATCAACATTACAAGAACACATGAACCCATCAAAGCAAGTTCTGGATTTTCCATAAGCATCTTATCAGCAACATCAAGATAAGCCTCTTCTGTTTTCCTTAGAGCTATAGATAGAGCTTCTAAAACATCTGAATGATTGATAGTATCGGTTTCGCTACCGGAACCGGATCGACTCAGATTTAGTTGCTCCTTCAATCTTCTATCAAGTTCTAGTCTCTCCCTATCCCACTCACACTTCCACCTCCTTTGATTCTCTTCATGTGTCTTTGCTACATCTTTGAACTTGTTCTTGGAACTCTTACTACCTCTTTTTCTCTTCACAATTGGATCTCCACTTGCAGAAGAAGCACGACTATTATTATTATTATTAATATTTTCTTCTTGCTCAACACACTGAGAACAAGAATCTACCAACCTATCTTCTTTTACATTAACATCAACGGTTTGAATTGAATTCTCAGGCGTAGACCCATCATCCCACAGCAACCCTTTCATTTCCTTATGCACAGCAGTGTAGAGATTTGACAGCAGGTAATCAGGTGCATCTGGACCGTTGAAACCATCATAGATCCCCACGAAAACCCAACCGTGTTCCTCAGATACCACAACGTGAACACGATCCTCCCCTGCTTTCCCCTGAGCCCATTGAAGATTCTGACTTTCCATTGAATCATAATCTTCCAAACTACCTTCGCTGCTCAAATTCACGCTACTCACCGTCAGATTCTCGTTATGTCCGTTCTGTTTCTCAGCCGCAGCTAACCACTCCGGTGGTATCTTCGTCGTTACTCCTTTGATCGGAGTAACGATTGAGTTCTGTCCTCTAGAAAGTGTCTTTGAAATCGCTCTCCGAAGAATACCAATCCATCGTTCCTTTCGTGTTCTGCGTCTCACAGAAATCCCCATCCCCATCCCCAAACCGCTGTGAGAGAAGCTTCTCTGAAACTGATCGGAGCTTTCTTTTTCCATCGGACCGGAAAACCCGCGATCGATCGGACCGGACATGAACCCACGTTCAATCGGACCTGACATGAAACCTCTTTCTAAAGGACCAGAAGCTGGAAACCCACCACCTCCGGGGTTGCCGGAAAATGGACCAGAACTCATCAGATTTCTCGGAATCGGTTGCAGAGGAAGTGAAGCAAAGGAAGTTGAGCTCTCGAACGCTGCAGCTCTATCGATGCAGCCATAGGAGTATAAGTCCATGAACGCCGTCGACAGAGGCGTCGATGTGTTAGCGCTCACGGATGCGCCGGAGATCGTTCTGAAAGTGGTGGCTTCTTCAGAGTGAACCTTTGAGGAAGATAAACGGGTCGGGTCGGGTCTAACGTAACAGAACGAATGACCCAGTCCCTCATCTAAAGGGTCCGTTATCAAAATCGATAGGTCCTGCTTCCGACCACCGCCGTTTCCCGTGAAACAAACTGTTAGCTTTCCTATCCCGTTACCCATCGCAAATCACACAAGAAAAAAGAACAAAAGAATCAAGCTATATAAGGTAGTTACTTGTTTTAACTTACAGCTAGTTATTCATGCTGGCTTGGTGCTGAAGAAGTTCTATAGAGAGAGAGAATAGAGAGAGAGGGAGAAGAGCAAATGGTGAAGAAAGACAAGTTGAAGTTGATAAGAGAAGGAGAAGAAGAGGAGAGAGAGAGAGGAGTTGACTTTCTGATAAAAGTTTATTTCGAAATAAGAAAACGCACTTATTTATTTTCTCAATTATTAATGGAAAATAAATGATCTGGTTTATTTTGATTTTTGAGTGGGGCGTTGACTATGTGTGGAGGAAAAAGTGAAACTCAAAGGTTTATGTCCGGTTTTAATATCTGGTTCTATATTCAGCCACGCTTCTAATGGGCGTGTCATGCACGCGGTTAATCAGTGGATGAGATCCTTGATGGATGAATGATTCTGATGTTGAGAGCGTTGTCGTGTGTTTGTTTGTTTGTTTATGTCTTGTTGAGAAAATAGTAGAGTGAAATTTAAATAAGGTCGTAGTACTAGTACATGAATTGTGATTATTGATTAAGAAACAGAAAGTCAATACCGAGGAAAAGGTGGGAAAAAAATGGTGAAGGATGTAAAAAATTGCATATTGAAAAGCGTGCCACAGTCGCCGTTGGATCAAGCGATGTGTGTCGAAGAAATGATTTGACTAACACGTGTTGATCTTCTATTGTTCCTATCTCCTAATATGTCAACTGGAGGTTTTCCCGGAGTTCAGCTCACCTTCATGTACTTAATTTTTAATTTGTCAAGAGTTTCGGCCTTTTGTTTTAATAATTAATAATTGAAAAAAAATGAAAATGGAAAATGAAAAGCTAAAATACTCTCGGGTCCCTTAACTTTATTTAAAGTAACGATTTAATCCTTTATTTTTTTTTCCCCAAATAAATTCTTTATGTTTTAAATTTTAAGCACTTAAATCTTTTTCTGTTTACCTCCATCCAATTTCGTTAAGAGTGCTGATGTAGCATAATCTATGTCATTTTTATGCTTATGTGGCTTAATCCAAGTCATTTTTAATTTAGTTTTATTTAAAAAAATAAAAAAATTATTTCCAAGTCATCATGTTCATCATTTCCAACCTCACTCTCTCAACACCAACCCAGAATCATTTCCAACAACAAAACAACCCAAACCCAACAACAGAACAACAATGAAAAGTTGAAATTTCGAAAGATTGACCCAATGAAAAGTTGATTGTCGAATATGCCTCAAATCGTCTTCTTGCTGTTTTCACACAAATCAAAACTTCCGATATTAAATACTATCGCACAAAACGATGGCTTCAAAATAACAGATCTGCTGCTGGTTGAAGGTAGGGGGTAGAACGCCCACGGCGAGGGTGAAGGAGGAATATTGGCGGAGAGGGAGACTTTGTTGAAGATCTGTCTTCTTCTCCTTCTTTGGGATTCAAATGATTCTGGATTTAAAATCGATTTTGGGTTTAAAATCAATTTTGGGTTTGAAACGATTCTGGATCTGAAATCGATTTGGAGAAATGTTACTTTTATTACTATGCAATTTTTATTGAGGCGTTCATGGCTTTCCATTAAATATCAGATGGTTTAATTTGTGGAACAGGTTTCACTATTGTTAATGATTCTTTTAGAAGGTTTAAAACTCTGGTTTTTTGCATTGTGGATATTGCTGTGCTCTCTGTCGGTTTAGAGTTAGTAACTGAGTTTCCTTCCCTTTTTCTTTATTATCACCTTCTGGCCATGAAGTTTAAGTTTAAGGTTTCTGGGTTTTGAAGATACGATGCATAGGGTGATTTGGAGAAGAAGGTCTCTGGGTTTTGAAGAGACTTAATTTTTTTTCACCAAAGTTAAATCAAAATTAATTAAAAGAATGAATCATCAAATAATAATGCCACATAAGCATTAAAAAAGCCACTTAAGCATAAAAAATGCCACATATCTATTTTTTAACGGAGTTAGACTTAAGCTGACGGAAAAGGATTTACGTGCCAAAAATTTAAAATATAAAGGACTTATTTGAGACAAAAATAAGATAAAGGACCAAATCGTTATCTAAAATAAAGTTAAGCACCCCAAGAGTATTTTAGCCAAAAGGAAAATAGTAGTGAGAGAAGGTGAGGTTGGCTAAACTTATTATTGAATGTGTTGTTGGTGGGGTGGTTCGATATTAGTAATGCTGCCATCACTGCACAGCCTGAATATTTAGGTTATTTGACTAACATGTAGCCCCATTACTCCATTGACTTTTTTTATGCTTATTTTAGATTGAATTGAATGTTGACATTTGGAGTTTTGCTTGATGATGCATGCTTCTGCTTCGGACTAAAGCTATGCTATTTATATTTTATTCACCACAAAATGATTCTACGTGACTTTTTTGTACATGATGAAAACAGAAGAAACACAAAATTGAGTTATTTAGACTCTTTTTCGGTAAAAAGTAGCGAATAACGGATATAGATAAGCTAGTTGATAGCAAATGTTGTGTTTGGTAAAACTAGCAATTGAATTAGTTGATAAATGTAAAATAATATAGAAAGACTTATTTATTTAATTAACGATTACATTTATTTAATAAGGATAGATAAGTAACTTAAGAAAAATAAAAGGGTAAAATGCCAAAAAAAAGTGATACGTCATTCGCTATCCGCTAGCATTTGAAAAAACGCTACTTAAAGCAACGTTTGAAAAAATGCTAAAAGCTAATGCTTACCAAAGAGATATACTCTTCACCACCGCTAGTTTCATACTTTCATCTGTTATCCACTAGCGGATGGAACGCGCCAAACAGAGCCTTAAGAAATGGATTCTGCTTGCATCCACTTGTTTGCAGAGAGGGGGTCGGGATCCTCTCCATTTTTCAAAAGAAATGGATGGTCTATTATTTAACTTTTGGGTGTATAAATACGTACATTCCTAATACAGGAAATATATATTAGGCATTTATATACTTTATGCATTCAAAATTTATGCAATGGGCCATCCATTTCTTTTGAGAAATGGAGAGGATCTCTACCCCTTGCAGAGGATTTGTTCGACCCTAAAGAGGATGATGAAAGCCTTGAAAGGAGATCCAAATATAAGCCCTATTCGCTGTAGTTTGCGCAAGCATTTCCTCCGCGGAGGGTATGAACAATCTTCATGTTCTCCTCACGAGCTAACACTCTTTGAATATTCTCAATGATAGAGACATATGATGATCCTCTTCATTTCCCAAAAGAAATAGAGGGTTCCGTTTGAAGAGAGAAATACACAAAAATGATAATGGGTACAATTAAGTTTGTTATGATAATTAATTGTAGGGCACACAATTATTAGTGCGTCTTTCTCTCTCCAAATTGAACCCTCTATGAATTCTTTTGAGAAATGGAGAGGATCATAACCCATTGGAGACATATTGGTGTCAATTGTCGCCTTGATCAAATAAATGGTGCGGAGAGAGTCATAATAGCACCACAAATTACGAAACCCACAATCCTGAGCAGAAAGAACGCCATGGTGTATAGGCAAGAGCTTTGCATGAAATTATTTTGAATACACAAAAAAAATGATAATTTTAATCGTTGACATTTTATGCATAAATTTATGGTCGGTCCAAGAGTTGTAAGTGAAGTCCTCGCTTTAGGCCTCAAATTAATATTTTATTTGAGGTAATAGTACTATTATTAATTTCATTTGTGTATTTTTTTTAGACTCCATAGTATTAATTTCATTCACAATTTTTACTATTAATTAGTTCAACAACAAATTTAATTAATATCGTGAATTTATTGTGTTATGAATAATAAGTTAGTTGATGTCCATCCACAACACACTAAGGTAGGTCAAGATAAGTCATCAAAGAAAGTTGGGAATATATGTTGGATATGAATCTCCCTATGTTATAAAATATCTTGAACCAGTAACAAGAGATTTAGTTACAACTCGGTTTGTTGATAGTCAATTTGATGAATCAACTTCCCAACATTAGGGGGAGAATAATCAGCTTGAAAAAGATATCAATTCGAATGAATTATTATTGTCTTTTCTTGATCATCGCACTAAACAATGTGAGGCTCAGTCAATTTATGGCTAAACCTACAACAGTTCGCCTAGATGCTATCCATCATCTATTGAGGTATCTCAAGGGTACCCTTGGTACTGGACTCTTCTTCTCAGTTGCTTCCTCTCTGCACCTCACTGCCTGTGCAGACTCAGATTGGGGTAGTTGTTCTGACGCTGGGAGGAGCACCACGGGTTACTGTGTCTTTTTGGGTAACTCCTTGATTTCATGGAAATCAAAGAAACAGCAGGTTGTGTCTCGCTCTTCTGCTGAGGCATAGTATAGATCCATGGCTAGTGTGGCAAGTGAGATACAGTGGCTTACTTCTCTACTCAAAGACTTTGAGGTGCACATCAACTCCACTATGGTATTTTCTGATAGCTAGTCAGCAATACATCTGGCCTCAAATCCCACATTTCATGAAAGGTCCAAGCATATCGAGATTGATTGCCATTTTATCTAAGAAAAGGTCCTATCAAACGTCATCAAACTTGTTCATGTGCCCTCTGCTCACCAATTGGCTGATGTTCTAACCGAACCAGTTGTTGCTTCTCTATTTCACAATCTCATCTCCAAGTTGGGTCTTTATGACATGTATAGTCCAACTTGAGGGGGAGTAATAGAGTAATTAGATTAATTTTATTTTACCATTGTATTTACTTTATTGTATTTAACATTTAACTACAGTTAGTCACCTACGGTTAGTTCTAATATAGTGCAGTTAGTGGCTGGTTCAATTCTGTTAGAGAATCAGTTTTGTTAGTTTTAGTTCTTCTAACAGATTCAGCTAGAAACTGAATCAATACTCATTGTATATACACTGAGATTCTGTATCATTCTTCTCACTTGATCAATGAATGATTAATTTTCTTCCATTCTCTCTCTGTTTACCTTAACAGAAGAGGAGGTGAAAAGTCAGAAAAATGAGTATTTTGCTGAATAGAATGTCAACCATTAAGCATACCCACACAATCCATTAGATTTGAGCAATTTGACTGTATTGAAAGAATTGATAGACGATAGTCACCATAGTGGCTTTGACTTAGGATACTAAGGATTTCCTTAGTTTTTTTATACTAAATTAGTATCAGCCATTAGATTTGTATTTTTTAAATTAAATCTGATCCAAATGCTGTCAATTAAAGAGTGTATCAATGTAATTTTACACATCCCAACCATCCATTAATAAAAAAATATTTTTATTTATTAATTTTTTATATTTAAATATATACATATATTATATTATATATAATATAAATATATATGTGGCGGTTGCAGGAGGTGGCCGGCGACGGAGCTCCGACAACCGACGCGGTGAATGACATCAGAGCTCCGGTGATCGGCGGCGGCGCTCCGGCGACCGACTGCGGTTGGTGGCGGCGGCCATGGTGGTACCATTAACCACAAATATGAAGTCTGTGGTTAGTGGCCACTAACCACAGACTTTATATTTGTGGTTAATGGTATCCAACTAGTGTTTTGGATTCCACTAACCATAAATATGAAGTCTGTGGTTAGTGGCCACTAACCACAGACTTCATATTTGTAGTTACCGAATTTTTTGAATTATTGTGGAAATGACTCATATATTGGTGTGTACTACTATTCTATTGCTAATATAAAGAAAGAAAGTACGGAAATTCTTCTCCCCTGAGGTATTTCATTCAAGTGCAATTTATACAAAAGGTTCAAATAATCACAACCATTGATTCACAAACCAAATCAAGGGCTCATATTTCAGCAGTATCTACTAAAGATTTAGTAATCCAACGGAAATAAAAAATACAGCCAGCAATGCAAAACTAACATTCTTTCTAGAAGGGAATCTCTATGAAATCTTCATTCTTCAAAACGTGCTGGCCTCTTGGTAATTCTCCTGCCTCGGTTCACAGCAATGTTGCCTTCAGCTTCAGTATTCTTTTCAATATTGCTTGGATTAGTATTACTATCATATATCCCTTTAGTATTTGTTACTAAGCTTTTGGCTTAGTATCCTAGACTCCACCATAGTCATGGTCATTAGCCTTAAGCAATGCATCAGCAACCACCCTGTCTCCTATTCTTGCAATCACACTTACGCGTTTTGTGATTTGTCTCACATTTTAGTCTATGCCATCAATTACTTTGACAATAGCGTGCGTGTTAATTGGATTTATGATTCATTGCATTGTTTCTCATGGTGAACACTCATTCCTTATGGCCCCCCTGTCAAATCTGAATAAACCCCCAATACTGTTTTTAGAAATATTATTCTATACAATCTTTAAATAAAATTAAATGATAATTTTCGTATATGATTGAAAATACGTTTTAAACCCTATAAAATTATGACATTTCAAGTATAGTCCCTAATTTTTTCATTTTTAGTCCCTATTTTGCTTTTATAGGGGCTGTTCTATTAGTCTCTAAAAACCATTTTTTTTTGTAAAAGAAATTTCAAAATAGAGACAAAAAAATGAATAGATTTTTAAGGGACTAAGCTTATAATTCATGTTTCTAATTTATAGAGATTAAAAACACATTCAGTCTTTAGTATAATTAATAAATGGTATTGTTCTTTAAAATATCATGGCATTTAAACATAAAGTAATAAATTTCAATGAATGACGGGCGTGTTTGATTGATTCTTTCTAATTTTAGAAGTGAGATTGTATAAAGAAAAATGTGTGATGTGTGAGTAGTGTGAGAAAAAGAGATAGAAATACGAGAAAGAGAGCTATTAGATTGGTATTTAAAATTAGAGTGTTCAAATATCAACACTGTTACAAAAATATATGCTTAATAAATTTGTTTTGAGATGATATCTTGAAAGTGAAGATTGTTGGACGACAAAGTGATGTATGATGTTAGGAAGATAGCACCACACCAAAAAAACTTGCAACAATAATTATTTTTGACCTACGACAACGCTCGTAAGCATTGTATACTCTTGCGCTACTATATGTTAGCGCTTTTAGTGCTAAAAAATGCTATCAAAAGTAGCCTTTGACGACACTTTTTCCTTTTAAAAGGTTGTTATAGATAAGCTTTTATACCACTTATAAATTATAATGTTGTTATAGATATCTAATGGTTTCACCTTTGCATTGCGTATGACAACACTTCTTTTATAAAATGCATTGTCATATGGTGGCAACAATGGTAGCAATGGAGAGTATCAAGCGATAATAGTGACAATTGATGGTGCTAAATGGAAATGGTTGTGGCCGACAGAGATGGAAGGAGCCAGTTATTAATAGAGAAGTGATACTGGAGGATATTGGTGAGATTGCGGTTGTCGTGGCAATCGAGAGAGGTATCCAAGCAACGACATTGATGCTGAAATCTGAGTGTCACGTCAATTAATAAGTCCAACTCAAATGATACATCACTAATTAAAAGACCAGATGTTTAAAATAAAAAAAATAAAAACTTGAACCCTAAGGCTCCCATGAACGGGCCCCGCATATGTAAGTATATAAAATAAGATTTTAAAAGTTTTATGTTGAAAAATTAATATCAAACTCATACTTAGTTACTTACATAATTTTGAATAATTTCAAAAAAGAGTGAAATGTTAAATATTTTGTAAAAAAATAATAAATAGATATAAATAAAAGGCTTAAATACAGTTTTGGTCTCCCAAGTTTCACCAACTCACGATTTTGATCCCTCAAGTTTTAATTTCACGAATTTGATCCCCCAAGTTTCACCAACTCACGAATTTGTTCCCCCAAGTTTTAATTTCATGAATTTGATCCCCCAAGTTTCTCAATTTGTAAAATCAGGGTCCCCCACTAATCTGATCAAAATTGATGTTGACCTGTCCGCCACTTAAACTACGTGGCAGCCACGCTGGCATGCAAAAGTGGTTTTTTTATATTAAAAATTGTTATTTTTATTTTAATATTAATTAATCTGATAGTTTAATGGTGTGTTTGGATTAGGAGAGAAAGAGGGAGGAGAGAGTGAGGGAAGAGTGAGGGAAGAGAGAGTGGGGGAAGAGAGAAAGAGCCACTTTCTCTCCACTTTCTCTCCACTTGTGGAGAGATTATAAAAAACACTAAACTAATCTTTCCTCCCTCTCTCTTTCCTATTTCTCTCATTAACCAAACATCCTAAAATCACTCTTTCCTATTTCTCTCCTTAACCAAACATCCTAAGTGGCATCCTGTAAAAAATAAAAATAACAATTTTTAATATAAAAAAGCCACTTTGGCATGCCAGCATGGGTGCCACGTAGTTTAAGTGGCAGACAGGTCAACATCAATTTTGACCAGATTAGTGGGGGACCCTGATTTTACAAATTGGGAAACTTGGGGGATTAAATTCGTGAAATTAAAACTTGGGGGATCAAATTCGTGAGTTGGTGAAACTTGGGGGATCAAATTCGTGAAATTAAAACTTGAGGGATCAAGATCGTGAGTTGGTGAAACTTGGGGGACCAAAACTGTATTAAGCCTAAATAAAAAGTTAAGTGAACAAAATCTCACTGGTCATAGAACCAAGATCTTGAGTTTAAATCCAGCTTTGGACATGCAGCTGTATTAATATATTTGCTGCCTATTGTGTCATAACCGACTTAATGGATTAGTGCTGTCACGCACATAAAATACCTGATTTATAAATAAAAATATATCCTACTCCTAGTCCTAGGACTAAAGAGTAGGGCTGGACAAACATAAGTAACCAACCCGAAACCCGCTACGACCGAAGCTGAAGTGACTAATACGGGCGGGTCAGTGCGGATGTCGGGTACACGGTTAACGAAAATCGGTTTTCACAGGGTTCATATGGGCGGTTGCGGTCCATTGGTACAAATCCACTCCTACCCGAAAGCGCCCGAATTGTTAAACCACACACCTGCACACTTTCTTTTAGACTGCCTATTGCCTAATAAGTAATAAACTTGCACACGTTTTCTGTGACACACGCAAGCTTTCCACTACCCAATGTGAAGCACTGCTACTAATAAAGTAACACCAGGCTTTATATCATTTTTTTTTTGAATATAGGCTTTATATCTGAACCGTACCTTGGGATGGTCTGCGGAGACGGATGATCTGTGGAGACGGTCAAGGGACGGGTCGTCTGATACTGTAGGCTGAGGAAGACCTGAACGCGCGGGGGGGTGTACCTGCAAGAACACTCCGACGCCCAAGTCAGCTATATCGAGCTACAGTAGTATCTAGTGAATATTCGAATGAATTGCGTACCTGACATCTGGTGACTGGAGGTATTTATAGTGAATAGTCTGGATCGTTGGCGTCGGATAACCCATTTGCGATGGGGGCCCAAGTATCAATGGAGCTGACCACTTCGTTATTGGGCTGGTTGATTAGCTGTTGGATCAGGCCCAGCCAAGATGGCCCTTCCCTTGCTGGGTTGGATCGTTGCTACTGGATTGGGCCTGACGACTGGCCCAGTCCAGAACAGTTGCCCCCCAAGCCAAGGTCGATCGATGAGCGGGCGTAGGCTTGATGCGCAGTCATGCTGGTCGTGCTCGATCGGTAGTTTGATGGGTCTTGCCCCCAGTTCACGACTTGTGAATTTTCGGCGATCAATATCGTATCGGATCGATCGAAAATTGATAGACACTCTCCTGGTTGCCCAATTCCGGTGAATATTTCGAATATAAAAAGTGTTTTAGATAAACAAATAAAAAAGAATTTTATTCTTCGTTGGGCCTATTTTCGTGGGCTTATATATATGTTAGTGTGAGGGGTCTCCTCTTTCTCTCATTCTCATCACTCATTCACCAAATCAGAATTTCCTCTTCCCCACAAAAGGGGGCGACCCGATCCCTCCTTGGCACCAACAAAAGGGGCGACCCGATCCCTCCTTGGCGCAACAAAGAAGGGGGCGACCCATTCCATTCTCATCACTCATTCACCAAATCAGAATTTCCTCTTCCCCACAAAAGGGGGCGACCCGCTCTCATCCTTGGCACCAACAAAAGGGGCGACCCGATCCCTCCTTGGCGCAACAAAGAAGGGGGCGACCCATTCCATCCAATTGAGGCGAGTTCACCAACGAAAAAGGGGCGACCTACTCCATCCAATCGAGGCGAGTTCACCAACGAAAAAGGGGGCGTCCTGCGCGACGGAAAAAAGGGGCGACCCGTCCAATCGGAAAAAGGGGGCGACCTGATCCCTCCTTGGCGCAACAAAGAAGGGGCGACCTGCTCACTTCTTGGGACGACCCGGAGTCCGGTTGGAAAGAGCAAGACCCGAAATAGGATGACCTAGCCACGGTGCGACCTACTTTGCGCGAGCAAGGGAGGGGCGACTTGAAGTGACTGTGCGAATCAAGAAAGGGGCGACCCGAAGCGCCTTGGTGCAAACGGAAAAGGGGCGACCTGAGGCCCCTTCGTGCAAACGGAACAGGGGCGACCTGAGGCTCCTTCGTGAAACCCGAGAAGGGGTGACCTGAGGCTCCTTCGTGCGAACAAAAAAGGGGCGACCTGAGAGGGACCTGATCCAAAAGGGGCGACCTGATCCAAAAGTACAGTTGCCTCACGGGACGACCTGATTGCTACAGCGATCCGACCCGACCTTCTTCGTGGAGACCAAGCCTTATCGTGAGTTGTCCGGGTCGATTCGACGCGGCGCGACTTCACCAACCCGACGCGGCGCGACTTGAGGGGCGATCTGACCAAGCTCTCACGGTCGTCATTCGCGGCCTAACACGGTACTATCCCATTTTTTCTTATTCTTTGTATCATTTAATTTCACCGTAGTGAACTTGAAGGAAATCAATGGTGTGGTATCTTTGATTTACTAGGACTTAGTAATTTTTGGCGGTCACTCGCTTTTATGCTTTTTTGCAGGTTTGATCGCGATCTTGATCCTTTCTCTTCTCGATTTGGTGTTTTAATCTTTCGGGTTCATTGACTTTTCTTTTAAGGTACACGGCCTTACACTTCATTGCTAGAAATTTATGAAGATAGTTGTTTGTGTGGTTTTAATTATAAGCTGATCATGTCGTTTTTCTTTGAGTCTGATCGATCCTTTTATTTTTGTATCCAGTGAGTTGTCCTGACCATCCTAGTAGGTGACTTGGTCTTCTCGGTCGGCAGAGTTTGATACAAAGGTATTCTCCCTTTCTTTTTTCAGAGTTGAAGGTGAAGAGGGATGAGGCCTTGGGGCAAGCTAAGGAAGCCAAGGAGTTAGCCAAAGAGGCTGTTGAGGCCAAGATGAAGGAGGAGCTGCAAAACTTGAAGTTAGCCAAGGAGACTGCTGATCGTAAAATTGAAGTGTTTAAGGGGTCGGTCTCAAAACATGAGGCTGAAGTTGAAGACTTGAAGCAAACAAGCGAGGCTGCTGAGAAGGCCAAGGAAGACGCAGATGAATATGCTAGACAAGTTGTAGACGACGCGATTAGGATCTCAAAGGAGCAGTTTGCTAACGCTCTAGAGCAAGTTACGTTCTTTAATCCTGCGTTAGTGGTTGATAAGACCATTGTAGATGTCAATCATGTCGTCCTTGGTGACCAGATTGTGAAGCCTAGAGGCAGGCCTGATGGGACCAGCTTGGTGGTCTACCAGCGACCATGAGGGCTAGGTCGGGTCGTTCCACTAGGTCATTCTCTCGTAGTTATGATGTTATTTTATGCTAACTTGTACTTCTACTTGCCATTCTTGGATTTGGTTTGATTTTGTTGTAACCCATACTTTTGATTGTTCATGCTTTTGGTACTTTGTTGCACGATTTATTTCGCCTAAGTATTAAGTGCATTTGCACGTTCATCTTTGCACGATCGATGCTCAACATATGAATTGTAGCTCCGCTTCTAAGCTTTCCAATGCATACTCCCGCGCCCCCATCAGATAAACATGGACGATGTTATGGTCTTCAGACCAGACCATCTTCCAAGGTCGCGTGCGGGCGATCAAGAAGTGGTCGTCCCAATCTTGGACGAACTGAAGGGGACGAGCACCTTCGAATTAGACTTTGAGTCCAACATCAAAGTTGTAGGCATGCTTCTTAGCTTTCCAACGCATGCTCACACGCCCCCATCGGATAAACATGGACGATGTTATGGTCTTCAGACCAGACCATCTTCCAAGGTCGCGTGCGGGCGATCAAGAAGTGGTCGTCCCAATCTTGGACGACCTGAAGGGGACGAGAGCCTTCGAATTAGACTAAGTCCAACATCAAAGTTGTAGGCATGCTTCTTAGCTTTCCAACGCATGCTCACACTCCCCCATCGGATAAACATGGACGATGTTATGGTCTTCAGACCAGACCATCTTCCAAGCTCGCGCTCGGGCGATCAAGAAGTGGTCGTCCCAATCTTGGACGACCTGAAGGGGGCGAGAACCTTCGAATTAGACTTTGAGTCCAACATCAAAGTTGTAGGCACGCTTCTTATATTTCCAACGCATGCTCACACGCCCCCATCAGATAAACATGGACGATGTTATGGTCTTCAGACCAGACCATCTTCCAAGGTCGCGCGCGGGCGATCAAGAAGTGGTCGTCCACGCCAGGCCAGCTCGTCCTGGATATGCATGGCCAGATTGTCCATGCCTAGCCAGATCGTCCAGGCCTGGCTAGCTCGTCCATGCCTGGCCAGATCGTTCATGCCTGGCCGGATCGTCCAGGCCTGGCCAGATCGTCCAAGAAAGGCAAGATCGTCCTTGAAAGGCACGATCGTCCTTGAAAGGCACGATCGTCCTTGAAAGGCACGATCGTCCTTGAAAGGCATGATCGTCCTTTCTGCTGAATAATTTGTTTACTCTGTTTATGTTATCGTGTAAACCGCTAAGTTCGTTTAGTTTATATCGTTATTTGACAGCCTTATGCGTTTGACTCGTCGATTTTGCGTGTTATCTTATACTTTCCATCCGTTTGGTTCGAGTGGGATCAATCGTCGCCCGCGGACAGTTTACCAGGCTCCTACCCAGATTTAACTCATCCTTGGGAGTGCGACCAACCACAGGTCGCTTCGTTTGTACTTAAATTCGTTTAAGTTCATTTGGACAGTTTACCAAGGTTCGACTTGGATTTAACTCGTCCTCGGGGGTGCGGCCAATCTCAGGTCGCTTCGTTTGTAATTAAATTCGTTTAAGTTCCTTTGGACAGTTTACCAAGATTCGACTTGGATTTAACTCGTCCTCAGGGGTGCGACCAATCTTAGGTTGCTTCGATTGTGCCTAAATTCGCTCTCGATTGACCGTTCGTAATTAAAGAGACTTATGAACACCCAGATATAAAAGTAAATGTCTTGTTTTATTTAACGGTCGGGCAGACCTCGATAAAAAACCCTGCGAGAAAAAGAGTGTTCTGCCCGTCTTTTATTTCATGACATACAATCAGTTCTCACAAGGCAACTTGCCTTCCCCTTGATCTTCTGGTATCCGGGGCATCATCGTCCTCGTCCCCCTTTCTCACTCCAGCTGCCTCGTCAGCTGGTGCCTTTCCCTTTCTAGGTGATCGCACCAGCTTCTGGTCATCCCTCCTGTCAGCTTGCTCTTTCTTTACATACTGGGAGAGCTTCCCCATTCTGATCAACTCTTCTATGTCGTCTTTGAGGGCCATGCAATTGTTAGTATCATGCCCGTTGCTCTTGTGGTACCGACAGTATTTCTTAGATGGGCGCTGCCCTTCCTTCAGGAGGACAGGGTCTGGTCTTCTCATCTCTCTAAACTCTGCGTTTGCACATTCTGACAGGATCTGTGCGTATGAAGTATTCAATTTCGTTCGGTCTGCGAACTTCCTGGTCTTAGAGTTTCTAGGCGCTCCACCCTGCTCCCTTTGTAGTCTCTGGTCGCGTTCTTCGCGAGGTTGTCTATTCATCCCTGCTTCAGCAGCTTCGATGGCCATTGTCTTTTCTTCGTAGTTCATAAACCTTTGAGACCTTCGGAGGAAGGTTTCTAAATCTCTTGGTAAGTGTAGACCAACTTCAACCTCAAATCTACTTCCTCGAAGGAGTCCTGTCCTCAAGAAATACAACCTTTGATTATCATCCAGGTTCCTCACCTGGTCTGCCTCCCGATTGAACCGCTCCACATAGCTTCGAAGAGATTCATGGGGCCCTTGCCGGATTGCGATCAAGACATCCTGAGATTTAGGCTTTATTCTTGATGTTGTGAAACGCGCAAGAAACACTCTGGCCATTTGATCCCAGGAAGAGATAGTGTTTGGGCGTAGCTCGGTGAACCACTCCAAGGCCGATCCTTCCAATGTTAAGGGGAAGATCTTGCATTTGACAGGCCCTGATGCCCCCCTATATTGCATCTTAACGTCGAAGTGCTTCAGATGGGCGTTAGGATCTTGCACGCAGCTGTACATTTTGAGCCCGGAAGGGGGTTTTCGTAAAGAGCGTGGGATAGGGTACCCGTCTATCCGTCTGGTGAAGGGACCCAAGCCCGTGTGCGTTGCACCCCTGCGAGGTCTTCCTCCTTCCGGCTCGTTTCTTGGTCGGTTACGCGGGCGTGTTTCGTAAGAGCGACTACGTGATCGATGGCGGCGTGGAGGCGTTTCATAGGATTGGTTGTGCGATCGAGTGGGCGAGTCGCGTGATCCGGATGAATCATACGAGGATTTCTGTGGCGAAGATTCCTCCGGCCAGTAAGTGTAATCTGAAGCGGAGGGTGTGATGATCGGTGGGGTTAGTCCTCCTCCTCATCCCCTTCGCCGGGGTGGAGTTCTGTGGACCAGGTGTCTTCTAGGAGGCGATCGGTGTCTCCTAGACAGGGTGCCCCGACGATGAAGTTCGGGTGCAGTATTCGCCCGTCTGGATGTCACCTGATCTTCCATCTGAGTGATGAGGTCGTTCTGTCGGGCGATTTGCCGGTCTTGGTTTCGAAGTTATTCCCTGAGCTCCTGAACCAAGTCTGCCGGAAGGGTGACGTTGACCTGCTGGGTCGTGCCTGGATGGGAACTAGGGGCGACGACCTCAGCGTTGGTCATCGTTCCTCCCAGTGCGAGGGGTGGACAGACTGGTATCGAGGCCACCGTCGACTGTGGTCTGCCACGAGTTGCTTTTGCCTTTGGAGGCATTTGAAATGTTGGTGGGATAGTAGGAGCTCCCACTGTGGTCGCCAATGAACCGTACCTTGGGATGGTCTGCGGAGACGGATGATCTGTGGAGACGGTCAAGGGACGGGTCGTCTGATACTGTAGGCTGAGGAAGACCTGAATGCGCGGGGGGCTGTACCTGCAAGAACACTCCGACGCCCAAGTCAGCTATATCGAGCTACAGTAGTATCTAGTGAATATTCGAATGAATTGCGTACCTGACATCTGGTGACTGGAGGTATTTATAGTGAATAGTCTGGATCGTTGGCGTCGGATAACCCATTTGTGATGGGGGCCCAAGTATCAATGGAGCTGACCACTTCGTTATTGGGCTGGTTGATTAGCTGTTGGATCAGGCCCAGCCAAGATGGCCCTTCCCTTGCTGGGTTGGATCGTTGCTACTGGATTGGGCCTGACGACTGGCCCAGTCCAGAACAATATCATTACATGTGTAGGTAGTGTAGCAGTAAACTTTCCTTTCCATCTTATTTAATTACTATTTTGTAATATTTTGCTTTTCAACATTTATTTTCATCTCTCTCCTGGTACACGCTTTCTTTCTCTCCTTTTCTGGTTTACTTGTATTTGTTTGTTCATCTCCCTTCTTCCCTGTTATTTCATTCTTCATCTCTCGGTCGTTAATGGCAATCTCACTCCCTTACTCATCATTCATCTTCTTCTTCTCTTGACCCAAACCCGCCCCTACCCAACCGCCAAACCCGTCTAATCCGCCGAACCGAACCCGCACAATCCGAAGGAAATTTTGGGCGGATTTGGGCTTCTGATTATAAACCGCGGTTTTGGGCGGATCGGTGTTTTGGGCCCGAAACCGCCCGTTGTCCAGGCCTACTAAAGAGTGTGTGCGCATCAGAACACGTGCGACGATGCGTTTAAACTGGAAGCACCGTAGAAGCACATGACCTATATAAATCTCTTTCCCCTGTTGTGAAGTTAGGGTTTTACTTGCAGAACAAAATCGCAAAACCCTTTACGGCGATTATTCAGTGGATTCGCTATGGACAAGAGCATGTTAGCTGATATGGGTTCGCTCGGAGAGGCAGATCAGCAAAGAATGGCTACCATGATAGATCAGCTTCAAGTCCGCGACAGGTTTCCCTCATCATCGCTTTATTTATTTATTTATTTATATTTACTTTTATTGTTGTTCAATAAGCCTCAAAGATGGTACATTTATTTGTTTCTCTGTTGACTTGCAAATTTTTAGGGTTGGTTTTTGTGAGCATCAATGTGTTGAATCTCTTTTAAAATTTGAAGCTTCATGCTGTTTTGTAAGTAATTAGCAGCACAATAGTTGCAAATCTTGTGCCTGCTATTTTCAGTGAAGCTATACTGATGTTCTCCTTAAAACCAGTGTGACCTGTGAATGTTGCTTCTGGACGTTTTGGGAACAACATTTTGTTAGAAGGGTTTTTCTTCCCTTTAATTGTTTGGTCTTATATTGCCATTGTTCATTCTGCCTTGAAATTCCTATGTCCAGGGGAAAATTAGGTGGTTAGAAATAAGTTTCAGTCAATTAACACTGATCTGTTAGTTTTCATTTTACTATTTATTTATTTTTCTGAGAAACAAGAATGGTTGTGAACATATGGATTTCTATGTGTTTCAGAAGATGACATTTATACTGATTGTTTTCTATTTCTATGCGAAGTTAAATGATTGAATGTACCTTTATGTTTTGGAAGATGAAGTGGTTTTTGGGGTGATTGATTATTGCTTCATGATGAGGGACAACATGATGAAGCGATTCTTGTGTTTTAAGCTTTGTTTTGGTGTATATTGTTTGCTTGATTAGTTGACCTATTTCTTGGTGTAACTAAGATGGGGTTCCATATACCTGATGATGGTTTAAATTGCATTGCAGTCTGAGAATGTATAACTCACTGGTGGAGAGATGTTTTAGTGATTGTGTCGATACATTTAAGCATAAATCCCTGCAAAAGCAAGAAGAAAGTTGTGTTCGAAGATGCGCAGAGAAGTTTTTGAAGCATTCTATGCGCGTTGGCCTGAGGTTTGCTGAGCTCAACCAAGGAGCTGCAACACAAGATTGAGTTTGTTAACAGTAGAAAGTTGTTAAGTTTTGAATACACTTTATTTAATTATATTTTTGCTATTTATTACTGAGATGCAACGTGAATTTCTTCAATTGCCATGACTGCAAAAATTGATGCAAAATAAATTCATGCCTATGTAATCACTGTGCTAAATACATTCTCCTAGGTTTGCTGTCTTGAAATTCATTTCCTTGACAGGTACTTGGAAGGAAACTTGACTGATTTCAGTTAGTGATAAATCAAGTTTTTTTGTTATTATTAAATATGCAAGTCTCAGTCATTTAAATAATTAATTAGGAAAACATATCAGCTCATTAAAAAACAATCTTCAACTGCAGAAAAGATATTGGGTTTGGAATACCCACTCCACCATAACCACTTATTTTGCATCAATTAGCACCCACTCGGATTTCCCATTCCACTGCACTATATGATGCAACACCCCACTACAACACGTAGAGGGAAACAAAAGCCATGCTTTAAAATAATTCAATCTTATGTAACATCTAAGAAATAAGAAATAGAAGCAAGCTCTATGACTTAGCCATATGCCTCAGCAACCTTTGTCTATGTCATCATAATAATTCTATTTTATACACACACACACACACACACCAATTTCAGGTCTTTGCATCTAGAGGAGTAGGTATAGTCCTTGGTCTATATTTTAAAATTGATAACGGTCATGCCTGCAGTACCATTTTCAAATCCCACTTGTTTCCCATTTCGGTGTTGCTTTAGTTTCATTTGCCAAAATACAAAGCTTGTAGCTCACAAGAAATAAAACAACATAGTTCTTACCCTGCTTTATAAATTAGCTTTTGCATTTGCAGTAGCAATTCCCTGCTTTTGGTGTTCTGTAGGTTTCGCATGCTCTAACATATTTGTTCATCAACCACAAACATATCTGCCCCTTCGTGTTTTATGCCTATAACTGACATATCAGAATGTAGCACCACTTTTATATATAATTTCTTTATGTTTTGTATATAGCCATTGAGCGGTTTGTAGGGATGGCAATGGGGTGGGGAGAGGTTGGTTTTGCCTCCCCATCCTCGCCCCTATATCTAGCGGGGTCGGATTTTGTCCTTCCCATCCCCGCGTCCCTAATTCCACCACTATTTATAGAAGAAATTAAAAATTTATATTTATAATATTTAGTTGAATAAAATCATATTTACTAGACAATGATAAAATAAAGTTAAAAATACTAAAATAGACTTTTCTATTGAAAAGAGATCAAAATTAAAAATTACAAAATACATGAAACAAAATGAATGAGTGTATGAGTATAAAATTCTACAAAAAACTGATAATTAATGTTTAGTGAGCAGGTTAGGGGTGAGGCGGGGCGAGTTGTTGATGGTCTCCACATGGTCTTTGTCAGGTTGTCTGGAAGGCACAATATTGAAATTTTCTGTTGTATCAACCTCGCCCCTGGTCAGAGTGAGTTTCTCCCATCAAACTCAAGGCAGGGCGGGTGGGTACTAGCGGGTTCTCCCAATCTCAAAATTAATCTTCTCCTACTACCCGAAGTTCAAATCTTCTCATGTTAACTCTGCATTTTCTACATAATGGCTTCCAATGTGTCAACTGTCAAGCTCAACTCAAAATTGGGTCTGATGCTTAAACAAATGAAATAACCTTCAGAGAGGAAATTATCTGCACTCTGCAGCTGCAATCTCTTTACAAATATCATGTTGTCCAGATTCTCCACATAGTCTTTGTCAGGTTGTCTAGAAGGCAAAGTCTTGAACTTCTCTGCTGCATGAACACATCCCCTTTCAAAGTTGTCATGTATATGCCTACTTGAGCATTTTTTTGGGGGGAAAGGCAGTCTCATTTAAAGACTCTGTTTAATTATTTCTTATAAGTCAATGGAAAAAGCAATGAGTGAATGGAAAAAGCAATGAGTGAATGGAAAAAGCAACATAAATTGGTTTGGAAATTTCCTTGCTCAGAAGAAATTTCAGGACGTGAGTTCTTGAGGAAGAAATACATGTTTCGTAGTAGAACTTAACATATGAAACTAACGAACCTGTCATGAAAAACTTCTTAGATAACGTGAACGTATAGAAACTAAATTAATGGGAATAAAAACTTCTCAAACTTCTTAGATAATTTGAACGTATAAAAACTTCTTAAGAATGGTTATGGTGACAAAAATATATGAAGTTCTAGATAGGGAACTGACCGGACGGATTAAGAGTTAAACCTTTTCTACGGTTTAGTTATTTGGGCGGTCCAACCGCTGGTTAATACTGGTTCGAGAAGTTTAAAATAATTAAATTATAACTCGAATGTGTCGTTCGTTCGATATACATTTCAGTTTTAATAACATTTTCCCAAGTATTGTGGTCATGTAGGAAGATTTGGCTATCTAGTTGAGAACTTTGGTCGCTTTGCCCAAGTATTGTGGTCATAAGATTGTACTTTTCTCTTTTGAAGGCATGAAAATCTTTTGGTGGATGTGCTTGAAGTTAGATCTTTGATATTTTATACTTTGATATTTGTACAATTTACATATCCTAGCTATAAGTGTAATGATCAAAAAAATCCTAGCTATTAGTGGTTTCCGAGAAAGAACAAAACTACTCTTTGCTTCTTTAGGCTCTTGAAATTGTATTCCACCGCCTGTTCCTTTGGCTTGTCTTCTCTTGAATAATGGTTGTCTTCCTGTACAAATTGTGTGAGAAAAAAGTGTATTATTTGTGTACATAGGTACTATCTTTCCATGAAAATGGATGCTCTAACTTTTTGGCAGTAACTTCACCCTAAAATTAGGAAAAGTTAGAATATGCAGAGTTAAAGATTCGATTTCCATCTTTGCATTGCTTTCAAGCTTTTCTTTTTCCTCTCGGACAAGATTGTTATTTCTTCTCCCAAGTCAGCTCAGAAAAGGTGACACGCTGTAATAAATGTGTACCCGACATATTGATGGGACATCGTATCTATAGGGAAATGTGTGATTCTTTCTCCAATTTTATTTTATACTCATCTTGTGATTGCTGCCAAAAAAGTTTTTATAGCTAAATTTAGGATCCCGCCCAATCACTCAATGACATTATTTTTTATATTTAAACTTTTTAAAATAAATTTAAATATTGTAATAATTTTCCAAAATAAAATCAATTGTACTCATTGATACTTATGCCGTAATCTTCTTGTGTACTCTTTAGAAGTCTAATCAAGCAACTCATTATAAACACACAAGTCGTTGTAATAGGACATGGAGGATCTTTAATGAGCTTTATTCCTAATTATATATAATATTTCTTTTGACAAAACCTAGTTATATATAATATTGATTAATGATTGAAATTTATATTGATATCCAAAATGATTTGAAAATTGATGTATATTTTTAAAGTATTTTCGATGATGATGATAATGATAATAATAGAAGTATTTATTATTACATAAACCATTATTTATTAACATATACATGTTGGTAGTCCTAAACAGTGTTTTAAAAATCGGCTCGGTCCGGCCGGTTGGACCGGGCTAACCGGGTCGGTTAACCCTACGGATCAGAAATGCACCAAACCGGTGGAAACCGGCCAAACCCGGTGGGTTTGTGTAACTCGAACCGGGTTGTGCATGTGTGATGAAAACAAAAACAGAATTTTTATAAAAATTCGCAGAAAATGCTTCAAAGAGGTTCGAACCTCTTCCCTTTTGAGTCAATCTATAAGGAAGTTAATCACTGCACCACCTATTGATGTTGTCTATGTTGCGCACGTGAAACATATAACATATAACATATATTACATGGGTTTGCCACAATTCAAGCATTAATTACTAATTAGTTTTTTTTTTTTACATTACTAATTAGTTTTTCTTTTCTTTTTTGTTATAAGTTACTAATTAGTTTTTCACCATACACATTTCTTGGTTGATTGTATTTCCACCTGTTGTTGCGATTGTTTTGGATTTTTTTGGCATTATGTATAATTGTTTAATTTTAGTAAATTAAATTTTACAGGTATGAAATTTATAGGTCTTGAAAATTTGGAAAATTTTTATATAAGTCTTGAAAATTCACGAAATACAGACCGGGTCCGAGTCATGCAGTCCCAATTTTGATTATGCGGTTCAACTGTCGACCCCTCGGTCCGACCCTTGACCCAATGACCCGGTACCATCACCGAGTCGGCCACCTATCCGAGTTTTAAAACATTGGTCGTAAATAATGGTTTATTTAGCGAATGGGAGCACGAGGGAATTATAGAATTGGGAATGAGAGGATAAGAAGAAGGAAAGGAGGGTCGTGTTCACCACCACTTGCGTTGCGTGTCCTCATCGTAAATGGCCAAGTGGCATTTTCCAAAGGGGTCCAATTATGCTCCACCTACAGTTTACCACTTGCTAAGAAGCCATCTTCCAATGTAGTTATTATACAACAAAATTCAGCGGACAAGAAAATTTTGCAAAACATATAACTTAGGATTTTGTAGAAAGAAAGAAGATTGCATTGAACTTTCCATTTGCAGATTATAATTCAAGGGAGGGACCAAAAGGGGGTCCATTACGGTCCTTATTATACCATCCCATTCCCATTGTTCACTCTCCATACTCACCTTCTTTCCTTCCTTTCAACCTTCCCTATATCCTTCCAATCCAACCTTTGGTTTTACCTCAAACTTTTGGTCAACTTGCTCTTTCGCGTTTTATTTGTCTTCTACACTCTCTCTTACTTCTATGGACCACCATAGAACCCCACACTACATACAGCCACTGATATTAAAACCTTCCTAACATCTCAACACCCTTTCAAATATCCCCTGCTTTTTCCGGATCTATCTCTATAGCAAAACAATTACGTACTGCCATGGGACTT
This sequence comes from Astragalus glycyphyllos, assembly GCA_963573325.1. Classification (NCBI taxonomy): domain Eukaryota; kingdom Viridiplantae; phylum Streptophyta; class Magnoliopsida; order Fabales; family Fabaceae; genus Astragalus; species Astragalus glycyphyllos. The sequence goes on along the minus strand of OY754310.1, from coordinate 53,870,560 downwards.
TGTTTGAGCATTCAAACTAGAGCTCAGACCCAATCCCCAATTAATTCAGGTATTCACATTTTTCCTCATCTATTGACTACCAATAGTACTAATAAATCTTCACTGTTTCCACTGCAACCTACCAATGTGATCACTAGACTAATTAATAAGGTTCAAAGTCGTGGTTGCTACACACACACACACACACGCACACACACACACACACACATATATAAGTTTAATTTTCTGATATGATTTCAGGGTTAAGTTCAAAGCGTGTGAGTGGTGATACAGAAGATTTCTTTAGCCCAAGTAGTAAGGTTTCTAGTGATTTCAGCGGCTCAAGTAGTAAGGTCTCACTCTCAGGCTCAGGCTCAGGCTCAGGCTCATCCAATCTGAAGAGCTTTACTTCAACGGAACTTAAGGCTGCCACTAGAAATTTCCGTGCAGACAGTGTGTTAGGAGAAGGTAGTGGTGGATTTGGATCAGTTTTTAAGGGTTGGATTGATGATCACTCATCTTCTGCTTCCAAACCTGCCACTGGTATTCTTGTTGCTGTCAAAAGACTTAACCATGATGGCTTCCAAGGTCACAATGAGTTGCTAGTAAGTTTAACTCCACTCTAATAAAGAACCAAACAGTAGTTCCTAGCATTAGTATAATTCAAGAAGCAAGTTACATTTTTATCTGCTAAGCTAATAATCTTACATCAATTTGGATTTTCTTTATTTAATTATTAGGCTCAAGTCAACTATCTAGGCCAGCTTTCTCACCCACATCTAGTGAAATTGATTGGGTATTGCCTTGAAGATGAAAACCGATTTATGGTCTATGAACTTATGCCTCGTGGCAGCTTGGAGAATCACTTATTCAGGAGTGAGTTCTTCCTGCCTAATCATATATTTTTGAACTTAATTGACTACTTGACAAGGCGTGCCTAACATTATCAATAAATAATGTTGTAACAGGAGGCTCATATTTTCAACCTCTTTCTTGGATCCTACGTTTGAAGGTCGCTCTTGGTGCTGCCAAAGGCCTTGCATTTCTTCACAGCATTGCTGACTCAAAAGCGTTATGCCGGGATTTCAAGACTTCCAATATCTTGCTAGATTCGGTATGTGTGTATACATAACGTATAGAAGACATGTCTAGTGTTTGACACTTGTTGTGTTAAACACCAATATGGACACTTCAATTATTTTCTAAATTTATTATCTATGTTTGTACCGATATCGTGTCTGTGTCGTTGTTACAATAGACACGTATTTAGATATTTATATCTGAAAATTTCATTGCTGATGTCATCACAGAATTATAATGCAAAACTTTGTGACTTTGGGCCAACGGGTGACAAAAGTCATGTCTCTGCCTACGGATATGCAGCTCCAGAATATCTAGCCACTGGTACAATTTATATTTTCTTTATATTTAGTCTCTTGAGTCTTGAGTACTTCATCAACTTAATATAATTCTTTTGATTAGCGACTAAGACAAAAATTAATTTTTGTTAATGAAGGTCAACACAGCAGCAAAAGTGATGCGTTTAGTTTTGGAGTTGTCCTATTAGAAATATTATCAGGGAGGCGAGCTATTGACAAGAATAGACCAGAAAGAGAACGCAATTTGGTGAAATGGGCTAAGCCATACTTAGCCAACAAACGTAAGATTTTGCGAGTGTTGGATAACCGTCTCGAAGGACAATGTGAATTAGATGAGATTTATAAGGTTGCTACTCTTTCCCTAAGGTGTCTTTCAATAGAAGCCAAGTTAAGACCAAACATGGATGAGGTTGTTACCAATTTGGAGCTGTTGCAGGTTCCTCATGTAAGCAATCAAAATCGTTTGCGTAGAAAAAGTGCTGATGATGTTATACATGTTAAAACCGCGCTCGTAGCTTATCCCCAACCCTCTGCTTCCCTGCTCTTTGATTGAATAACCGGATCTTTTACTATTTGTAACAGCCAAATTAGTCTATGCACTTACGCTCAGAAGATATATGATTTACCGAGCAAAGAAGAAAATACATATTGCACTGTATTGTGCCTATCTTTTATTTTCTTGGTCACAATGTACCTATCTACTCAAAAATGAATTGTTGTGGTTGGACTTGGAAGAGTAAGGAAACAAATATTTGCATTCAATCAAAGCAACTCCACTAAGGCGTTGAAGTGAAATTGACAAGTGACTCTTCATGCATGATTCACGATCAACTTAACTATATCAGTTTTGGACGCACTCTGGGGGGCAGTATCTACCTTTCATGTGTATATCATCTTTAAAGCAACCATAAAAAAAAGGGAACAAAATACATAACTTTGTCCACGTGTGTATATTTTACTTGGTTTAAATTAATTCTTGCGTCGTTTACTTTTTAGGATATTTTAATTTTAATTAATTAAATACGCGTGCAACAACTAACTTTGATCTATATTCAAGGATTTTTATCACCTTTTATTTAAGAGCTAATAAGAAAATAAAATATTCTTTATAGCTTAATTTAAATGCTTTGAAAACTAACTGATCATTGACGAATGGATTAACAAAATAGTTTTCTAAAGGATCCAAAATAATCAAATTATATAAAATATACTAAAGTTTTTTTTTTAAGACCCATTGTTAGCACTTTGTTTTACCAATAATTTGCCTTTTGGAAGCAAGTTTCATGGGCAGAAATGTTAGTTGAATTTGTTGGAGATGCTTTTGAAAATGTTCTAGTAGCCACTGAAAAATGAACAAGATATGATTTGGTAAAACGAACATCATAGGACATTTTCAGTTTTGGGCCTTGAACTTCCTGACAGCCGTGTATGACCATACCTTGCACAGCCACCGGCCATCGCCATGTATGACAAAACTAGATTCTTGGTGAAAGATTGACCAGAAGAAAAAAAGTTCTAGGTTAAGGAAAAGTCCTTGTCAAAAGAAGAGGTTAAGGAAAAGTCTATATAGTAAACATAACCTTTGGTTGCTAATAACTATCAAAGTAGGAAAAGAACACTTGTTGGATTAATAATTCAATCACGTGAATGCAAAGTCAGAGTCTTCCGATTTCCGTAATTGAATCTCTGTGCATTTCTATTCACAATTCAAATAAAGTCAGTCATTATGATATAATAATCTCCATGAATTTGACATTTTACTTGGAGAAGCTTTACTCTTTGTTACTTGTGTGACGGGTGTAACTCCATCAACTGTGTTAACACCCAACACATTCACTACCAAAGCGTAGTTCGTTTCCAAAAGGCCAAATCACTTGATATCATAACTATGCTCAAATTTATCCTGTACAACTATTAATTGATACAAAATTGGCTATAATCAGTATGTTAACCATGCTGCGTGCCCGACAATGCCGATTTCACTGACTGAAAACTATTTGATCACCGAACATTGCGATCAGCAGGTAACAGTAACTGAAGGATTTTGCTTTTGAAAATATGGAGATTGCTTATCACCAAGTTCTTACTAGCCCAGGCGCCCAACTTTTCCAATCCAACCTTCCAATAGACTTATTTCTTAAGCTGATTATGTCTCTGAATTCAAAAACCTTCTTCAGATAACTATTCCCTTGTTTAGCTGGCTCAAGTTCAGTGTCCTGTGCAGATAATTTCACTTCTTTTTCCTCTTCAGTGGCCAACACAGCTTGGGAAATGCATTCATCCAGAGGAACAGTATCATTAATAATTTTTCCAAGACTCTCGACCACCTCGGTCATTTTTGGGCGGGACTTAGGATGCTTCATGAGACACTTGTTTGCTAGGATCGCAAGTTTATGAGCTGATTTGATGCAATCCTGTCCATCAAGCCGGGGATCTACAATATGATGGAACTTCCTAGGATCAGAAGCATAAGGTCTTACCCACTCCAAAAGCTTTTGCTCATTTTTTGGTAGGTTTCTTTCTACAGCTCTCCTCCCAGTGATAAGCTCATAAAGAACTACACCAAAGCTCCAGACATCACTTTTAGCAGTAAGCTTACCAGTCTGAACATACTCTGGTGCAGCATATCCTATGGTTCCAACGACCTTCGTGAAGAGGAAATAAATCATTTATCACAATTACAAACAAAGGTTCAGACTTCAGACCAATGTTACGATACGAACTCGTGAATTAGACCCATTTCAGCAATGAATATGGCTAAAAATTTATCTAATCTACACCATATAAGCTTCCAAAAGGCATGCTATTCTGATGTTATCATGCAATATTGCCAAATTTCAACCAATGGTGTGTTTAAAAGTAGAATATAATGACATTTCATCAGAGTATAGAGATTTTCTTACTGCTGTTGAAACATAGCCAGACCCTTCGGAGGGTCCTTGCCTAGCAAGTCCAAAATCAGAAAGCTTTGCATTGAAGTCCTCATCCAGCAAGATGTTGGATGTTTTAAAATCTCGAAATATTAGCTGCACCAGTTAAAACAGGAATCATATTTCTTTCTACAAAAGTATAGACGCTGTAAAAGACATCAAGTAGAAACCATCCATAAACATCAAAAAGAATTATGTCATGGAAAAACGGAGCCTATTTTATATAAAGCATTGTTAAATGCCAGATGGGAATGTCTAAGCAACAAGTTCTTGTTAACTGTTTTATGTTTCTAGTTCAATGTTTTTCTAAGAGCAACGCTATATAACACGAGAAATATACTGATCATGAACATCACGAATTGACACTTGCCAAATTCTAAGAAAAACGGGAAATTCTTTGGTCCCTTTTGGCCAGAAATAGTGGAGGTTCAACCAATATAACTTTGTGACTCTTCACAACATATTTGTTTCGTGACCTGCAGCATTTCCTTTAAACTTATAACACACACACATTCAATGTTTGTTCCATCTACAAAAATGTTCACAAACAGTGCCTAAAAACTCATTACTTGCATTTCCTAATCAGCGATTTTCTGCATGTTTAGTCGTGTATTTGGTGGTAGAGCTAAACAGAATTTTGCCAGCTTAAAAATGATTTCGCATGCTCTCTTCAAATTCACATTTGACTTAAAAACTAATTTTGCACAATCAAGATCATCCAGCAGACATTCACCAAAACAATGCAAATTATCAACACAAACCACAATGACAAAACAGATAAATGACCAAAGACTAAAGAATCCAATTTCCTGCATAATTGACAAGACAACAGTACAATTTGTTCTACTTCTACAGTACCTGAAAATCCATTTCTTCGTGCAGGTATGCCAAACCACGAGCAGTGTCTTGAGCAATTTTCAATCTAGTAGTCCAAGTAAGAAGTGATGAAGGGATTCGAGCCAAAAGATGGTCTTCCAAGCTTTTATTAGGCATAAATTCATACACCAAAAGCCTTTGAATCCCTCTTTCATCATCTTCTGCACAATAACCTACTAACCTCACCAGATTTGGATGCTTAATTACCCCTAATAAGTTCACTTCATTAATCCACTCCTTATGCCCCTGAAAACTAGAAATGCAATGCAAAATAGAAACCCTCCATAAAGATATCCCCTTTATATCAAACAATTATTTTATATAAAAAAGATACTCTTTTTTTATTGATGATTGAGAAAGAAAGGAGCGTGCCTGATGACCATTACGATTCAATTGTTTGATAGCAACATCGATTTGGGAATGATCATCATCGTGATTGATGAGTCCTTTGTAAACGGAACCGAAGCCTCCCTCGCCGATCAAGAGGGTTCTATTGAAGCCACGTGTAGCGATTTTAAGGTCAGAGAAGGAGAAGAGTCGAAGGTGATTGGCTCGGCGTTGAGAGAGAAACTCATGGAATCCAAGCGTATCAGAGAAGTCTCTTGAATTGGAATTTGAATCTGAGTCGAACTCGGACCTGCGAGTGTCCATTAAACTGAGTGAACGCGCCCATGATACCCTTGAACCCCTGGAACTCGATGTTACAGTACCTTCTTCATCTTCTCCTCGCTTCTCTCCACCGTTTGAGAAATGGAAGCACTTCATTTCTTCCGCCAGAATGGACGCTATGAGATGGGATGGGAGGAACAAGTGTCAAGTCAGTAGTCAAGAAAGGAAACCAGAAGAAAACGCCACCATCCTTCGACTTCAATGATAACGCCTTATTATTTCCCAATGAACATAAATAATTGACAAAGCTCAATGAATCAAATTTGGGATTTACAAATGGGCAGAAAATATATTAGTATTTTATACGGTGTTTCTAGGGTGCGAGAGCGAACTAAATCTCTCGATTGTACCACTTAAATTGATTTTTTTTGGAAAGAGGGCTTCCGCCCAAGGAACTACACAACAATTGTTCGAGGAGTAGAGACTCGAATTACATCATGAGTAACATAATATGTCATAGAAGTCGACTCACTATAAAAATAACAAAAACATGAGAAAGGATACAACCTATTTCTTATTTATAGATTTAATTCTTAGTTTTCCTATTTAAATTAGAATTACGAGTTTTGCACCCTATAAAAAGGGATTTGTTTAGAATTCGAACTTGGTGTCGTGTTGGTTTAGAGGAACGACTTTGCCTTCATAGCTCGAACCCCGCGTGTTGATCTGATGTAGGTGGGGTACGTGCACACACTCTGATGCTCAAGTCAACTCAGAGTATTTAGGTGTGTGTACTTGTGTCAATGATGGCTGGGGTATTTATAGGCACCCTTTATGATGGATGTGCCGTCTTACGTCGTTGGATTGAGGCGTGCGATCTCATCCCTTGATGGCCAGGTCACACGGATAGTGATCCATCCCTCAAGTTGCGTGCCCAAGCCACATTGATCTGGACTGTACTTGTGATGCGAATGGATCTTGGTCGTTCATTTGCATTAGGCGTGGATCCTTGCCTTTTGAGTTGTCCGAATTTTACTGTTTTGGTTGGATTTTTTACTCTATTTTGCCCTAAAGTATAAATAGGTTTGAGGAACCTTTTGAGAGGAGTTTTGAAGGTCTGGAAAGAGGGTTCGTGAGAGCACTTCTTCTTCTTCTCCATAATTTCTGGTTTGGATGAGCTTATCTCTAACCTTGTTATGATGAATTCCATGTTAGAATAGTTTCCTCTATTCTAGGATGTGGGGCTATGCCTTTTGATGTCTCTTTAATGATTATTTGAAAATACTCTCTTATTACTTTGAATGCAATTTGATTTTGTTTTTATTGTTGTTAGTATTTCTTTTGGATTCAATGCATACTTGTTCATGTGTGTTAGATTTCTAGAGATGAACTGAGAGGTGAACCTAGTTGTCAGAAATATAAGAGCGCGACTTAGGACTAAAATCACGAGAGTAGGTTTTAGTCCTTCGAGTATAAATCAAGCTATAATTTTTCTTGAGGGATTTAACTTGATTTCAATTATCACGAGAGTATGAGTTGTGTCGTTTAAGCACAAATTTTGTATCTTGCGAGGGAACATTTACTAATTTTTTATAGTTTGTCTTCAACTGAATTCGTTGAATATAAGAGAGTAGGTCAATTAGGATTTCAGATCATCATTGGGGTATTCCCGGTCATAGATGTTCTTCCTTGTTATTAAAATCATCAATTGCATTGTTCTTGTTCTTTATTTACTTCACAATAAAAACTTCTCTACTTGGATTAATTTAACTAGCATAAAGCAGTCCCTGTGGGATCAATATTTTATTAATTAATGGACTTGTGATTTTGGTTCATCAAGTTTTTGGTGTCGTAGCAAGGGGCTGCGTCTTATTCAACAATAAGAGTTCATTACTCTCTGATTTAGAGGCATGTAAGGACTTTAACCTCTCCCATAAAGTTTTTGCATTCGTCTCATTAGCAATATGATTACAAACATGGTCTTCTACATATTGGCGAATGAAGCCACATACTGTACATGTTAGTGTTCAAAATCTCATTCTTCGATAATCTGGCTTTTTGTTACCAAAAATAGGAAGATGCATTTTATTCACAAATAGTAAATCTCGCATCTTGCCCTTCCACAAATAGCCCCTAATCAAGAGCTCTGATGGTTTCTATTGGAGAATCAACATATAAACATAATAACAGAGTAATATGCAGCGGACGCATATTCCGCAAACTTGCAAAAACCTATGAAGACAACAACGAATATGTGACAGTAAATAAAACAAATAAAAATGCACAATAAATACCGATAATTTTAATGTGGAAAACCCACATGTGTAAAAACTACGGTGTCCGGACCAAAGAAATAGATCCACTATAATCAATTAAGGGAGATGTAGAGAGTGGAAGGAGAGAATCTAAATCCGTCGTAGACTCGTACGTAGTACCTGTTTGGGAAACTCAAAAACCAAATCAATCAATCAATCAACTTACCAGAGGTCTGTAACATATAAAAAGATAAAGATCTTCATTCCCATACAAGCTAAAACTAAAATAATATATTTAATAATTAACCGCTTCGTTTCTCACTCTCTTCTTCAGCTTGTTTGCTGCGCTTGCATTATGCTGAAAGTTGAGCCACAATCCCCTCCTCCTCCTCCGATCAACGTTCCTAATGTTAACCAACGTGTTTGGCCTTGGGTTGGGGTGTTAGCCAACATACCCATTCAATGGAAAAACGGTTCCTTTTTTGGACCCAATGGTCTTATACTGAAGCAACACTTAACCCAAAACGGGCTTAAACCCTTAAAAGTTGAGATTCTATGGGGAAACAGAGGCCATTCTGGTTTCGCTCTTGTTGAGTTTGATAATGATTTTGATGGTTACAACCACGCTATGATTTTCGATACGACCTTTCAAGAGAATCATTGTGGAAAAGCAGATTGGAACAACCCCATGCTTTGCCCTTATCCCGCTGATGCTGAAAACTTCAAGTTGTATGGGTGGATAGCTGGGGAGGATGATTACATGTTCGATGGCATTGTTGGTCACCATCTCAGAAATTTGAAGGAAGTTTTCAATGTCAGAGAAAGGATTCACCACAACCACTGTGTCAGTAAGCGTTCCAAAGTTGGTGGCTTTTCCATGTGCATGGAGGAGGTGGTTCTATGCTCCAATCAAGGTTCACTTTATTTAGTTAAATCCATTTACTATTCAATTTATAGTTCTTAAATTAATCATTTTTCCTTATTTAGTTTCTAAAATATATATGAAAATTATTCTAATCTTTTTGGTTTGTGAAATATGATTAATTAGTCCCTAAAACATTATAAATAGTCCATTATAAGAACTAATATGACGAGTTTTATACCAAACTTGAAGGCCAATCCAACACCCTTCGAGGCTTAACATTAACAAACTCTGAAATGAGACATTAAATTCGCTCATTTATCCAAAAAAAATGCTCAAAAATTACAAGAAAATCACCAAAAGCATGACTTGAACTCACCAAATCCATCATAATAAGAGCATTGTGCTATACTATGTGAGTTAAATAAATTTGTTGTGTATAAAAGGAATTTGCTTAGTAATATCAAGTAAAAAAAATTAGGCATTTTCTTGGGTTGACCCTACTCTTCTTTCTTGCTTTCCTCTCCTCTTTCTCAAAAGCTCTTCCTTCCCTTCTCCTACTAATTCTCAAAGAAAGCACTTTTCATTTGTAGTTTGAATTTATATATATATATATATATATAGTGTGAAAAAAGAGATGTGTAGATGTTATGATTCTTTTTAATATGCATTTATGCATAGTTGTGATATTCATTTTTTTTTTACATAACCCTTTATTGGCTATACTATGCTAGATATGAGAAAGGATCATCAGTATCACAGTGTACGGAAGCAAGAGATCGAGATGAGAAGCAAAGAATTGGTTGAAAAAGAAGTCCAAAGCTTTGCTCAATTGAGAGAAATCCAGAACGAGAAATATGTATGTCCGGGTAGCTTTCCTTTTTTT